>OW443298.2:23463193-24099945 GCA_937001585.2 Brachylomia viminalis | reverse complement strand
ATACTACCTACTACATTTTCCACAGATTACAACTTACATATTTACATAACTGTAGTCAGGGCTAAATCAATTAAATGAACAAAAGAAACTAAAAACAAAATTCTTGTTTGTGTATTGTATCCTAAGGGCCTTATAACAATAATAATAATTTGCTTGAGCATACGGAATCTACTGCTGACCCCTCAGAATTTTAACTATCGAGCGCACACCAGCATTGAATTTACTTCAATTTAACAGTTTTGAGATCTCTAAACGAAACAAAACCAGTTTGGGTTTTGTTTCCAATCCAACGAGTGAAGTTTTGGTTGGAAATATCGGCAAAAATATTGTTGGTGAAATCAAAACTCCGTATAAGCTGACATGGGCACAACCACGGACGGAAAAGAGACCCAAAATAAATAAAGCAAGTTTATATGCGAAACCAACGTGAAATTTTACGTTGAATCATTGATAAGTCTGTTCGTTCTTCATCAAAATTGTTCTGGCAATATGTGTGGAAACCAGTTAAATTATGCAGGCTGATGGTTTTAATATTGTTACAAAGTAAAATTAATTCGTAAATTTAGGTTTGTAACACACAGAAAAATCCACAATCATGAATATTATGTAGCTGTAAGGCCGTGATCTATAAATTATATTGTATACGTTCTTTGGACCGTGCACAGTATCGTTTATATCGTTTCCAAGGCGAAGCGTTTCTCATGTCGCTGTCGCACAATTATCAAACTGCAAGTGCAACATAGAGGCGGGAACATGTCTTAGTCGAAGCATGTGCTTAGTACCAGGTCACCAGGTCAGGTCAGGCACCTCAACGACTTACTCACTAAAACATACACATGCAACAATCACATACAGTTTTAGGTATTGTGAATACGTCACTTACAGAAGTGCACAGCACTAGCAGAGAACTTAATGATTAAAGGACGTTATAGTATTTATGATCTGATTTGTATTCAATATCATAATAAACTAGGCATCTTCTTACCAGTATACCCGAAGAGGTAGGGAAATGTAATACTACACTCACGAAGGCCCACGAATTAAGCTGACCCTATTGCCAAACGTACTCCAATCCATGCTCTGGGCTGCTGCTGAGAAAATCAACAAACAAACAATATATATAACTCACATAAAACAACAATGTCAATCGAACTTGTACAGATAGATTATTAAACATAATTATTGTTATTATAATAGACTAGCCACCCACCCGCCCCTGCTATTCGCGGGTGCAATGGCGTCATGTCAAAACATCGAGATTTCTGTGCTTTAACGAATAGGTATTACACAACAAAATCTCTAAATGATGGTGGAAACGGCCATGGTCAAACTTAGAAACATTCGTAACAATTAACAGACTTAACTTCAAATGTGATAATCAATATTACTTTAACTTTTAAACAACCAAGAAATTTCCACAAAATGTTAGCTTAGTTCCAGTTATTTCTTCTTTAACAAATTTTATCTAGAAATTCGTTTAGTTGGAGTAATTTATACTTAGGTTTCCATTTACATTTCTGGAAGTAAAATATTTGTATTATTCTGAGAAGAGAAAGTATCTTGTAACTATTTAGTTTTCAAGAGAATCGAAACTAACAAAATATTACAAGTTAATATAATTTCTGTTAGTTTTGTTTCTCACTAGTTGATCATTTGTGATAGCTGAGTTCTAATATTATTTTTCAAACCATTTTTGTCATTCTCATGTCTCTTCGTGCGATTTTTTTTTTAAATTAAGGATATATGGACATCAGAAACTCTATTCTGCATTTATTTCCATATCCTGAATCCATTAGTGATACCAAACCATCAATGGATGCTTAATTCATATCACCATATGCTACTTATCTAAACCAGATAATATTATAAACCTGATACTTACGTATGGTTTGGGGAAAATGTATACACGTCTAAAGTGGCTCGGGATCAAGGTATTTAATAAAAAGATATTAATGCCCTTTTGAAATTAATTACAAATGTCTATTTAGAATGATTAAATAATATGTTTTTGTATGTTTACATCGACGAAGAACTCTCTGCTTTCGCATTAATAAACACTTTTCGCGATATTTGCTAATGCTTGGTTTTTCACCTTAGTTAATCCTGACATTAAAACGTAGTAAAAATAAAAGTTTTTAAAGATCTTTAAAGCTTATAACACAATCGCAGCAATTCGGCATATTCAATATGAGTTCCAAATCACGTTGCGGAATGGCCGCCCACGTCTGTTGTAACAGGCGAAAAAGATTTTCTGGCGTATGTATGGCATCCGTATTTGGCAGAGCTCTTCTTTGAAGCATATTCCATGCGTGCTCAATGGGATTCAAGTCTGGCAATTGAGCTACGCTGACGTCACGCTGGTCCTGGCGCAGGGGAGGTCGCATCAGGCGGCGGCCGACGCGATGACACGCGGGGTTGCGATAGTCGTGGAGAGGATCCGGCAGTTGGGTCTCGAGGTGGCTTTGCACAAGTCCGAGGCCATGTCTTTCCATGGGCCCCGGAACAGGCCACCATCGGGATCCCAACTAACGGCAGGAGGGGTTCACATCGGCGTCGAGTCCACGATGAAGTACTTAGGACTCGTGCTCGATAGCCGGTGGAACTTCGTGGAGCACTTCCGACGTTTGGCCCCCAAACTGGAACGGACTGAGGCCGCCCTCAAGCGGCTCCTGCCCAACCTGAGGGGTCCAAACGCCTCCTGCCGGAGGCTTTACGCGGGGGTCGTGCGGTCCATGGCTACATATGGGGCCCCGGTGTGGGCGCGTTCACTGCGGCGGAGAGCCGCCCACTATCTGAACGCGCCCCAAAAGGTGGTAGCCGTAAGGCTGATCCGGGGCTACCGCACGATCTCGGGCGAGGCGGCAAGCCTCCTTGCCGGACTGCCGCCGTGGGATCTGGAGGCGATAGTCCTCGCGCGCCTGTATGAGTGGCGCGCGGAGGCACTACGCCGGGGGGAAACCCCGCTTCCGCGGCAAATCGCGGCGGAGCGGACGGACCTCCGGCGCGATCTCATGGCGGCATGGAAAGAGCGACTGTCGCAACCCAGCGCAGGGCACGCCACGATAGCGGCGGTAAGACCCCTCTTTGAGGAGTGGCTAGAGAGGCGTCACGGCGTCCTCACCTACCGCCTGACGCAGGTCCTCACCGGACACGGAAGTTTCGGGAGGTTCCTGCACATCATCAGGCGGGAGGAAACGCCCGGGTGTCACCATTGTGTGGATCGCCCGGAGGACACGGTGGAGCATACGGTGGAGGTCTGCCCGGCTTGGGCGGAGCACCGCCGTGTCCTCGTGGAGGCGATTGGCGGTGGCGATCTCTCGCGTCCGGCCTTGGTTCAAGCCATGGTCCGGGGCGAGGGGGAGTGGGAGGCAGTCGCCTCCTTCTGCGAAGCAGTCATGCTAGCGAAGGAGGTGGCGGGACGGGAGAGGGAGAGAGTCTCCCGTCCAAGCCGCCGCGGTGGACGCTCCGGGCGTCGGGAGCCGCGTGATGACTCCCGGCCACCGTAGGCGCGGGCCTGCGGGCGGTGAGTAATGGGTAGCTCACCGTCCGATCAGGATCAGGCCCGTGCCGGACGGCGCGTACGTGTTCCACGCGCGCCTCAAAGAGATGTCAGCATCGAAGAGGGGGCCCACTAGGGCCTAAGCCTGCCGGGAAAGCGGGATCATCCATAAGGGGTACCGCTGACCCGGAACATAAAGGGCCAAGGAAGGAACACGGGTGGGTTTTAGTCAGTAAGAGTCTGACACTCCCTTCCGCTCCACCCAGAGCGGGAGGGGTCATTTGATGATTTCCCATCCTCAAAAAAAAAAAAAAAAGTCTGGCAATTGAGCATGCCATGGTAGGACGATAATATTAAAATCTGTGCATTGAGATCGCCTCTGATCCAAATCAGTTCGGTTCTTTCGCCGATCCAAATATCCGTCCATATCATGATTGTTCCACCGCTTGTAACGTTACATTTTCCCGGGAGGGGGAAAATGTAAACGTCAAGGAGGGAACTATCACCAGAGCTGGAGGAGTCCCGGCTTAAAAGAAAAAGTAAAAAGTAAAAGAAGAAATGGTAAAATAATATAATTGAGGTAGAATAGAAGGTCAGGGAAACCGGGTATAAGTTGAGGTCCAAGTGTTTCTTCTAGAGAGGCTCGCAGGTTGTAAAAGGAGGGGTCCTTGAGTCAGACCACGTCACCGACCTCGGAGGGGCAGGCCGTGGTAGAGGAGGCAGGCAGAGGGCTGAGATCTACCAGCCGTCGGCGTCACTAGTATATTGTAGACCACGACGTAATCTTCTTGCGTCAGTATCCAGAACTGACGCCAAGGGTAGCCATCGCCGGTCTAGCGACTTTCCAACATAGTCTGGTGTAGAAGGACGCGTAGATTTATTCAAGCACAGCTCACACTCTCAGAGGGCACAGCCCTCCTACCGAGCGCTATATAACTTCAGGACCTCCTGCCAAGGCGAGCACCAAGAGTAATCTCCTGGTTTGACGGTCCCGGCTCCCTTCCTTTTCGGATCGGTTGACATATAAAATTTTTAACAATTATTCTAGAACATAAAAGAAGAATAATAGTTTATAATAAGGTCTAATACCTATACAACCTTACCTACTGGCAGCTCTAGCAATACATTAATAATAAAACCTAGGCTTGTCATTATCTGACATTACAAAAGGTAAATAAACATTGGGAGAGCATGAGAAAATCTAAATAACTTAAAATATAGAGGCCTAGGAATGGTTAAACTACAGACAATGGCCATGCAGATAATTGGAGAGAACGTATAATATAAGATCTAATAGCCAAAACCTAAGTAAAAAATACAAACATTACATTTCCCCAATTTAATGTCTTTGCATTTCCCCGACAACCCCGGAAAATTTTTGATTACAATGAAAAAATTTTGTTGTTAAGTAAGATAAGGCATTTACCAGCTAAATTAACCTATATGACTATTTACAGTGGTACGTACAGAAAGTTTTACAAAAGATAAAAAATTACGTTACCCGATAACCCCAGAAAATTAACAACTGAGTAAATTTCGATGTTGTAAAAAAAACCTTGCTCTTTCATACACCTTACATCAACCCATATTTCATACTCCCTCAATCATACATCACCAACATACTTAGGGGATATGGTTCACATTCTATGACTCATACTCCACAAGGAAAAAAATATTTTTTTTAGAGTTACGTAGGCTTATTTATTTTAATTAGGTGTCGTAATCCGCACCTTTTAAAAAACCCGTTAAAACTAAAAGAAATATTTACAAAGCTTAAGAAAAGCAGTCAAGGTTTGAAAGCATAATTGCTTAAAAAAAACCTTCAAGTTTCAAGTAGTTCAAGTATTAAAAATGAAACTTTCCAGCTTAAGGAAAGCAGTCAAGGTTCAAAGCATAATTGCCTTTTCAAGTAGCTAAGTTCAAGTATTAAAAAAGATAAGGTATCTACACACTAAGGCTTATTTAACGAGTTAAGTACCGCTCGACACTAAGGCTTTATTTTACGAGTTATGCGACCGCTCGACACAATGGCTTATTTAAAGAGTTGTGTACCGCTCTACAAAAAAAAAGAGGTGGAGAAAAATATGCCAAAGGTTTTTGTAGTAAGTAAAACTTGTGGAAGTATTTACAATGAACTTAATGTTAAAAAAAAACAATTAAGTAAAAATTATTTCTAGAGACATCAAGGAAAAAAGCGACCCTTAAGTCGTTTCAAGTTTAAAAAATAAAATAAGCACTATAAATCAATAAGTAAAGATTAAAAAACTTTTAGACATAAAATATTACAAGACATTAAGAAAAAAACAATTTTATAAAAAAACACAGCAGATAGAAAACTTACACTATAAAATCTTTAACGTACCATTTTCCTCTTAAGCCGTTCTGATCCTCTAAAATGATAACAAGTGGTGACAGTTTCTCCATGTTTCAGATAAAAAAAAAATATTATTTTAGTCTAGGTATGTAAATTTTCAAGTAATTTTCATACAGGTTGCACTAGCCGTGGTAACAAAACCAACTAAATGAAGTAATGATTAAAGTGTTGATTTATGTTAAGTTTTGTATAAACAACCACAGGATATTGTCCTGCAGCCGTCGTGAAGTTTACCAGCCCCCAACTAGTAAGTGACCACGAATGGTTTTAAGAACACTCACTAGCGAAGACTGGTTACGATTACCAGTGGGTAACCGCAGTGGTGTGCAAGTGTGTGGGATGCAGTATAGTGAGGTATTAGTAGAGAGTTATTATGTACCTAGGTGGTAACGACTATAGGATATTCTCCTGTAGTACGTCGTAGAGTAAGCCAAACCCCAACTTGTAAGTGACCACGAATGGTTTTAAGAACACTTGCAAGCGAAGAATGGATGACAATTACCAGTGGGTAAAAGTTCGTGTGTATGTGTGTGTGTATATATATGTTTCAGTATAAAGAAGTGTTGTAAAGGTTGAGGTGGATGAGATGATGAAAATAAAAGCTTACCAAATAAAAATCACTTGAGCAAGTTGGTTTTAGAATTTTGAGAGGGCTGAAAAAGTTTAAAGAGGGAGGGGTTAGTAAAAATTGGGCGCCAGATTGTAACGTTACATTTTCCCGGGAGGGGGAAAATGTAAACGTCAAGGAGGGAACTATCACCGGAGCTGGAGGAGTCCCGGCTTAAAAGAAAAAGTAAAAGAAGAAATGGTAAAATAATATAATTGAGGTAGAATAGAAGGTCAGGGAAACCGGGTATAAGTTGAGGTCCAAGTGTTTCTTCTAGAGAGGCTCGCAGGTTGTAAAAGGAGGGGTCCTTGAGTCAGACCACGTCACCGACCTCGGAGGGGCAGGCCGTGGTAGAGGAGGCAGGCAGAGGGCTGAGATCTACCAGCCGTCGGCGTCACTAGTATATTGTAGACCACGACGTAATCTTCTTGCGTCAGTATCCAGAACTGACGCCAAGGGTAGCCATCGCCGGTCTAGCGACTTTCCAACATAGTCTGGTGTAGAAGGACGCGTAGATTTGTTCAAGCACAGCTCACACTCTCAGAGGGCACAGCCCTCCCACCGAGCGCTATATAACTTCAGGACCTCCTGCCAAGGCGAGCACCAAGAGTAATCTCCTGGTTTGACGGTCCCGGCTCCCTTCCTTTTCGGATCGGTTGACATATAAAATTTTTAACAATTATTCTAGAACATAAAAGAAGAATAATAGTTTATAATAAGGTCTAATACCTATACAACCTTACCTACTGGCAGCTCTAGCAATACATTAAAAATAAAACCTAGGCTTGTCATTATCTGACATTACAAAAGGTAAATAAACATTGGGAGAGCATGAGAAAATCTAAATAATTTAAAATATAGAGGCCTAGAAATGGTTAAACTACAGACAATGGCCATGCAGATAATTGGAGAGAACGTATAATATAAGATCTAATAGCCAAAACCTAAGTAAAAAATACAAACATTACACGCTGTATGCATGGACTTCCTGGCATGATGTTAAACTTTCTTGGCTTCCATAGCTCCTCCAATACATACCGTGTTCGTCTAGTATGTGGCCTCATACCACAGCGAGATTCGTCAGGAAAACACACAAAACGCCACACTTCTTCTGCCCAATTTCTGTGTTCACGAGCCCATTGTAAACGGGCTCTGCGATTGCGGGGCTCATTAGATGGTACACGTAGCGGCGTTTAAGAATGGAGATTGACTTCATACAAGCGATATCTTATGGTTTAATCGCTTATTAAGATCCCCGAAGAGCTATGAACCCTCGTAACCACCATCATCGCGGTCATTGTACGATTTCGTAGAGCAGTAATTTGTATACAATGATCTTGTCTGCGTGTGGTGATGCGACCTCGTCCTTCATATCGCTCTGCCATGCTGCCAGTCATGCGGTAACATGTCCAAAGTCGACATATAACACCCTGTGTAGTGCCCAGAGCAATTGCCACAGCACGTTGCCGAGAACCAGCTTCCAACATTCTGATAATTTCTTCTCGGCTCAAATGACGTCTTCTCTCCCAAATAACGTTCTTATATATTGATTTCACTCACAAGTATAGCAGAAATTATACTGATTTGACCTCAAACCCGTTGCAGGATTATGTAGGAATACGACCTGACACAAGATATCTAACTTTTGACCGAAATTAAAAAACAACTCCCTTTTCAAATATAATTATAAACCTGATTTTTAGTAACTAGCAAAAACGTGCTTGGTCCCTAGACACTTTTGATGTATATAAAATATGTATATTTCGGTGTACTTTTAGAAGACTTGATCTTAATCTTGATATAGACTTGAAGATTGACTTGACTTGATCTTGATCTTCTACTTCTAAAAACACACCGGATATTAAAATCTATTTTCAAAAAAAGACCTCCAACGATATAATCCTACAACCAACTTTCAGTGAAATCAAAAGACTACGTACTACTATGCCTATTAGAAGTATCAATTTGAATAAAATATCTTTATTTATTTATTTTATTTATTTCTGTAGTAGGTATATATCTTAACTCGTAAGAAACAATAGGTATATTTCAAACTGTGACGTTTTAACACAATCATGTTCGATCACAAATGCTTAAAGTTAATTAACTCCTAAACTCGTTATTACTAAAACAATAGATCTTGTAATTTTTGTTCCAACTTACAATTCTCAAAGCTAAGCCCGACTAACAAGTTGTCATTAATGTCCAATATGATTCACACTGTTTTTCTTACAGGAACACCCCTACACTTCAGTTACCTGCCAGAACTGCTACGAAGATCGTGCAGACAAGTTGATCATCTGGGAACCATACCCAGCTGGGAAGTCACCCAACATAACAGCTCCAGGAGTCAGCACTACACCTCTTCCACTCCATTTGGCTGTCCAGCGATCCCTGGGCTCATGCCTTTGTGCCAAACATGCAAACGCAGTGTCCAGAGCAAGGCCATACAGAGTGGTATCATCAGGTGAAAGTTTGAATCTCCAACTCATTATTGATAATGCCCACGCTGCAGCATCTTACTTTAAAAACCCCTCACCACTCTTCGAAGCGCGCTACGAGTTCGTGCATGGCCCTCTATGTGGACCAGCCGTTTTGGCAGCCGCTTCAGATGGTGAAATAGTCTACCCACATTTAGAAGCCCTAGGTTACATGGAACCACCAAAGAGGATACAGTGCATTTGGGATCTTGAGATCGAAGAAAAGAGGGACATCTGGTTGCACTTCGAAAGTATTAAATTTGCTTCGCGTCATTGTGAGGATGGCAACATTCAGATATACTTGCCTGGAAGGTTAGATCCCTATTTATCAGTTTGTGGAGACAATGTTACAGAAACTGAAAAGCTGCCAATATTGTCAGCTGGTGAACTTGGATTCGAATCTTTAGATGACCCGTTAGTGATTGATAAGGAAAAGACGAGGTCTATTCGCATAGTCTTCATCGGCAGTGCATCACCAGCTCGGGCTGCCTTCAAAATTGCCTGGACGGGGCTGTACCATCTACCCAAGAATTCTGATGGAACTTTGATGACATCACGCTTAACTGATGGAGAAACGAAATCTTCTGATTCAGGTCAGAACTGCGATTTCATTTGTCCTGGTGAAGCACTGTGTATTCCAGCTAGATTGATCTGCAACGGAGTCGTCAACTGTCCAAATGTGACTTCAGGAGATCGCAAATTCTGGACAGCCGATGAAAAGAGTGCTAGGGAAGCCTATTCTGAGGACAGTCTCCGTCGTCTGGGTTATTTGGATTTGTTAGGAGGACTGGCATCGGGACAGCTGCACGACGAAGCGCCCGAGCTGTGCGCCAGCGCCCGCAGCGCGGCGGGCGGCGCGTGGGCGGCGCCGGCGCTGGGCGCGGCGCTGGCGGCGGCGGGCGCGTGCGCGCTGGGCGCGGCGTGGCGCGCGTGCTGCCGCAAGCGCGCGCCGGACGAGGAGTCGCTGGACTACTGACACGCGGCCCGCGGTGCGCCGCCCGCGCCGCCGTCGCTGCAGTCGCGCTCCACCTCGCGGGACCTCCCGATGGACTGGAGCCTCCATTGACAGACGCTATACTGAGCGCCGGAGCCCTCCTTTGTTGATTACTGAGAACCAAAGTTCTTTACTTGTTATTGTTACCCGGACGATGGTGAATATCATAATACCTAGGAGTTCACAATCCTGTCAATTTTCACTAAGAATTTTTCTATAAATATCTCTGTATAAAGACAGTGGCGAGCGGTTGGCGTTGCGTGTTCAAAAGAAATTTTGGTAATGTAGAAAATTTACGATTGAGGTGGATCAGTTTAATTTGTTAACAACGACCGTTGTGTGGCCAAAAATTTCCTTGTAACTGCTTGGAACTGTCGTTATATTTCTACTCTACTTAAGTACGCCAATTTTGAATGTACTTTATCGAAGACACGCCCGATATATACCATGTTTAATTTTAGGAGGGTAAGAATCCAGGCGCTCAAATTGATGACGTTGTTTTGTAATTACTGTATATACCCTTATACCTAAATTTAACCTAACATTAATTGATGCTTCAAACGAACGATCATAGGTTAGGGCAAGGTGATAGTAGCCAAACAGTTAAGTCATTATCAATTTAGGTAGTAATAGTTGTAATGTTTTTATAACATGGCATAAGTATTAACATTCCTAAAACAAATCAAAGGAATGGGTTCAATTTTATGGTTTTTGAACTCATTTTGTTAGGCATCATGTTGACTTCTATCATTATGTGCTCGTTAAAGGATCGTCAAGTTCACAAAAGAAAGCATTTTTAATAAATTGTTCTTGAAAAACCTTTAATTGGATTTTTTTTTACACTCTTTGTTACCAGTTCCCATAGCAATATTCTAAAACAAAATGCTCAATCAAATTATAACTTGAGACAAGAACTTGGCGTATTTTTACGTACACACTGGCTTCAAAGCGATTTGACTGACTGCGAGCATCGTATAATCTACTCGTTGTAATGTAAATATATTTGACTAGACATTAAGATCGTTACTAGTTTAAGTAATATCAGATATTGTTGATTTCTCGTCTTTATTGTAATCTGAAGTTGAATACTTTATGAGTTTTGATGTAACAATTCTAACATAACTTCAATTCGGAATAGCACCACTGTTAGCATATTCTGCTTTAACAAAATTTAAACCTCTGCTGACTTATCTACTTAATTTTCTTAAATAAGTAAGTTTTCCGGTCCTTATTTATTTTGTAATAGTTTTTGTCAGTTTACTTTCGTAATTATACCCCAACTTTCTGTTCTTTTGTTCTTTTCTTTCATCAATAATTATTGCGTTTACTATTTAAATTGATATAATTAATTTAATTTGAATCGTTTTATTGCTGTGTCACAAGAATGATTGAAGAACATAATAATTCATACTTTAGGGTACCGCTTTCACTATTATAGTGTGAATCTATTGATATCGTTCACAGAAACAATATCAATATAACACCATTTTCCATTGAATAAAACATGTTTTGTCTCTTTCCTATTTTCTGTCTTAGTCTGATAAGTGTGACCAGAAATCAGTGATATCTGCCCTTTAATATAAACAGTACGCACTGCTGTTAGCTACAATTAGTTCTGCATTTGCAATCATTTATCAACTTTTAACGTTTGTTTATTAATAACATTTATATACTTTGCACTGTTAGCTGTTAGATTGTTTTCACTGCCTTTATGATAAATGCTTTGGATTAAATTTACAACTTGAATCGAGTATACCTTTGTATTTAGGTATGAGCAATATCCATGAGACGTTACTATAGGTGTCGCGCTAATAGCGGTCACTGACCCCACCACCTACATTTTCTAGCATTTTTTATTTAAAACTGAAACCAAGTCCGTTAAGGTCCTGAATGATCCACTACATGTTCCAATATTGAAAAACCATACATAGTTTATTGTTTGGGTTCCTACGGAGAGATATGTCATTCTAAAACGCGACAGCTATAGTATCCGTTAAGTTAAACTATCTTACAGAAAGCTTGACTATGTAATTAAGTATTGAAAGTTTTGAGATTGTATGCCAATGACTATTAATACTGTTTTATTTGCAAAACCTAGTAAAGTTAAACAACTCATCCAAACTAAGCTTAAAGTTGTACTATATTTATGTCCTCGCTTTTTAAATCTGTATAAGAAATGGAAGGTGAACAATGACAAATTATAATAGTAATTCAAGGTCTGAAGATGTGTAATTTTAAGCATCTTCAGACCTGAACAAATTAGACAACTCATTTAGACAGGTAGACCTGTCTGATGTTCCGCTGTAATGGATATTGCTCGTACTATCTCCCTTATTTTAAGTAAAATAATAAAAAATAGGGCGTAACAATTGTTTGCAATAATAATTTTAAAAGCTTTATTTTGACAGTAATTAAGATTTTGTTAGCATTTACCGGACGGGTAATGTTAAAAAAATAAAAATATATTTTGTACAAAAATAAAAGTTTTATTTCAAAATTTCGTCTATGTCCATTCCATCAGTTTTATTCCAACACCTTATAAAACTTCTTCGTACACAATTTAAATGCAGTAAACTGCTGCTGCGCCTATAAAATTATGAGAATTACCTAACTGATCCTCTAAAAAATTATTGACCTTCTAATGATGAACGCTTTTTTAAATGAATTAATCTCTAAAAACTTGTTGGACTTTTAGCTACGCACACTTTTTTTTTAAGAAAATTAAAAATAAGCTCATTCAGATGTTTTTAAACTAACCATTTCTCACAGTTGGTCGCAGTACTAGGGTATCCCGACCAAATGGGTGAGGTTAGGTTTGAACTAGTGTGACCAACCACGCTCGAGTAGAATTGGTCGCAGTAACAAAGTACCCCGACCAAATGGGTTAGTTTAGAATTATGACCAACAACTCACGAGCCGAGCTAGCACTAAATCCAAATTGGTGGCAGTTACTTGGCTAGTTAGTATTCTTAGGACTTATTAGAATTATTTTAGGTTCACAAAAGAGGCTCAATAATTTTAACAGAGAATTCAATTTAAAAAAAACTCAAAATGCGAATTATTTTAGGTTCGATTAAATACATGCTTGAAAATTTTACATATCACACCTAATCACCGACATGGTTAAACCTAGGCTACCTTGCATGGTCAGTTCTACCTTCAAACCCTTCTTAATCTTAGACGGATCGCCAACAATGGCCAGACGACCTGCGAGCCACCCAGAACCGATCAATGTGGAAATAAATAAATAAAAGGTTTGTTGCAAGAACTTGTACCACTTTAACAGTAAATCTTACTTAAGAAGGTACCTCCTTTTATGTAAAAGATATACCTATGCTAGGAGATCCCGCTCTTCAATGACAAATTATGAACTAGTAAATGAGGTGTACAAAAGAAATTAGAAATTAAACAAAAAATTACAAGTCAAGAAGACTTGAACTATAACTAAATAAAAGAAAAAAGAGATAGAAACTTAAAGATATATCCTAAAATTGTGTTTGTGAGTGTGTGTGCATTTGAGTGTGTGTATAATTTCAACTCATATTGACAATGCTTGCAGCAATAATTCAATGTTATAATATAATAATAATAAAATATAATAGGTCTTAGGTGCGAAGCAGTAATGCTCGCGAAGGAGGAGGCGGACCGCGTGAGGGAGAGGCAAAATTAACGCCCTCACGCCCCTAGCCGCCGCAGGAGACGCCCTGGGCGTCGGGAATCTCAAGCCGACTCCCGGCCAAAGTAGGCGCGGGCTTGCGGACGGCGAGCAATGGTCAGCTCACCGTCCGATAAGGACATGGCCCGGGTCGACGGCGTGTTGTGTTCCACGCGCGCCTCAAAGAGATGTCAGCAACAATGACGGGGTCCGCTAGGGCCGATGCCTACCGGGGTTGCGGGAAAGTCCGAATAGGTTACCGTGGCCTCTGGCACAGGCAACTGAAGGAACACGGGTGGGTTTTAGTCAGTAAGAGTCTGACACGCCCTCCCGCTCTGCCGAGAGCGGGAAAAGTTATTTGATGATTTACCACCATCAAAAAAAAAAGCTCTTCAGTTTGAGCCATTAAACTATTGAGAATGAATGTCCAACTATATTTGTCAGGTGTGATGAAGAGTAACGGATAACCAATAGCAGTGCGATATAAAGACTACAGAAATATGCTCCTTCCCTTAATTTTGCGCCCTCATTTTTTATTTATTTACAGGCTCCACATCATCATCATCATTTTAGCCTGGAATCCCTTTTTTCTGCTATACTTCCAGGTTCCATGCGTCCCTCATTCAGGTGTTTTCCGTGACTTTGACAATACCATCAACCCAACGCGCTTTTGATAGCCTGTTATCTCAGCATAATGCTGCATTATAAAAATTTTTTTTTTTTTTTTATATTGCAGCAAACGCATACGTAATCAGAATACGGTCCGTTGTGATGCCACCCACACAGCTATGGACATCATTATTATACAGGGCGGCATCCTGACAACAACACGTGAACTGTACCCATGAATTCAGCTGAACCCACCTGCGTTGAAATATTTCGTCGCGAATTAAAAACCAAATTGCTTGTCCGTACATCTTGACCGCGTAAGTATTGTATTTTTCACAATTAACAATTTAATAAACAATAGTTTTTCCCTCAAATTGTTAGTTTCTCGATTCTATCGTATAGACCACCTAAATATAAGGCTAAAAGCATCTTAGTGTTTTTTGTCTTCGATCGACCAGCCGTTTGTCGTGAAAATTATGTCGAAGGGATCACAGGAACACCTAAATAATAAGACATTTTTGTCTACGACCATTAGTTCAGCGGAAAAACTGCATCAAATGTATCTAATTCCTTATAAGGTGACTGGTGAAGTTAACAGGTGGTTTGAGGTGTTTTTTTTTTTATAGTGGCTAATTTCTTATCCTCTGACCCAATACCAAAAAACAATATTATATAATACAAATACAAAAATAAATAAAAACAGTATTTCTTATAAGATAATAATTTTACTATAAAAATATTAAGAGGGACCCACCCACGCCCGACGCTCCAAAATTACTTGTCTATGCTACAGACTATTGACTATGTATAGAGTATGACAAACAATGGGACGCGGCAGACAGCCGATTGCAGGCGATGCAATCGGCTGTCCAGGTAATATGGCGAAAGAGAGGTTTGTGAGAGTGTCAGTAGTGTTTTCTATGTGGGTTCTGCTGAGGCTGGGCGTAGGTGCAGTGTAGAAATAACACGGAGGGACAATACCTGATGTTTATTCGGTGTTTCACAGCGAACAAAAAGGGGCCCAAAAGACGGTTACATGGTATTTTATATGAGCGTACAATCAATGTTGCCAACTTAAAAAAATACAACTCGATACATCGATATGATTTAAAATTAGACAAGAATGTAATCAGCAATAAAATCAATAACTAATTAATAATTAAATAAACATTGACCAGGAATCAATCCGAGGAAAAAGTCTGTTACAAAAATAGCAGTTAAGTAAATATTCGTTGGAGGTGACGTCACTGCTTCCGCTGAAACGTAGTCTCCCGGTAGGCTCCCGGCGTTTGTAACAATAATTAGAAAAATAATATAAGCCATCATCATCTGCTTGGCCTTGTCGCAAGTATGTTGGGGTCGGCTTCCAGTCTCACCGGATGCAGCGGAATACCAGCATTTTACTGCCTATCTGACCACCACAACCCAGTTACTGGGTAATACGACACCCCTTGGTAAGACTGGTTATCAGACTTTCGGGCTTCTGACGACCCGTAACGACTGTCAAAGATCCACGAATGACAGCCGGGCTTAACGTGATTTCTGAGGCATTGAGGGGTCTTGGTATTTAAACATGGTCACCCATCTACGGACGGCAGTCCCCCACCCATCTACGTACCAACCACGGCAACGCGTAGCTTTTGATCAATTGACCCATGTGGCTGCCATTACTTAGCCACAAGCCCCTCGTACAAGAATTGATACAAATAAAACAATGGACGAATGACAAATAACAGCATCTGAATAATTAATACTACAAAGTTGAATAAATAATTAATATAAGATAAGGCAAGAAAGTGGTGCAAATATATATACACGGTGACATTTGAATCACAGTTTTGCTAGAACAAACGTTGTTCAGACCATGGTCTACAACCATTATATAGCATCCTATAGAAAAAAAACGTCATTGGTTTACGAAAAAAACACAAAAAAGGCAATGTTAAAAATGTCGGGATTATCGTTACGCCCTACAACACAGACACCGCGGCTGCGACGCGCGGCGCTCTCGTCTTGAATGCAATATCGCTACCGTGATGAGTACTTTGATGTTACGGTTACTGTTTCAAACATTATTACACGTTTGAGCAACATGACACTAATTTGGGAACTCCTAGATTAGTTTGTTTTAATGACATATTTGATGCTGTAGGATAGTAGTAGACCATGGTCTGAACAACGTTTGTTCTAGTAAAACTGTGATTCAAATGTCACCATGTATAATGTAATGTAAAGTCTCGTTGTTGTGTAAGTCGGAAGAAACAGAGTCAATCACTAAGCAAAACAAAATGATAGAAGCAAATCATGCTGCTAGGAAAATTAGACTCCACTAAGGTCACCAATAACCACTGCGTGCACTCCCAGGGTGAGCTTAGATACCGGTTTCCTTTTGTACACGTACCAAGTGTTGTTTACATTTAGAACTAAAAGTACCAACTGTTTTATAGCACTACTACTACTCCTTAAAAATCATCACTAATGGGAAGCTACAGTTTTGCCTCTGTAGCTCACTATTATTCATGATTTTTTGGAATCGCATCCGTAGTTCCAAAGATCACCCCCTACATACAAATTCACAAATGTTCCTCTTTACAATTATCTCCTTTTCCAAATTTTCCAAAAAAACATCTTTCAGACAAACCTTTTCCTGACTATTACGAGCCATTTTTAAGTGATGATCTTTACATGCGGCAATTGACTTTTAATATAGAATATTAGTAAGTATAAAAATGGAGGTGGCGAGTCGTTCCAGCAGCGTGAAGTAGCCGATTTAAAGCTTCCTCGGAATGCAGCAGTTTTGTGCGTTGAGGGCAACAGAAGGTAGGATTTATATCTCGTGACCAAGTCAATTTCATATTGAGATACTTATACGGGTTGCAGACCAAGAGCTAAGCTAAGTTAGTTTAGCTTAGCTCGCATAGCTGACGCAGTTTTCCATACTTGTGTTCATAGTTTGCGGTCTGCACACAAGTATGAAAATTTACCTCAGCTGCGCGAGCTAAGCTAAACTAACTTAGCTTAGCTCTTGGTCTGCAACCGGCATTATTCTGTTTTTTTTTTAATGAGATTGTTGGCAAAAAGTAAGGTAGCCAGATGAAGCTTTCTGCGATCTGTCAATCTCATGTGCACTCGCTGGTTAGGTACTCGACCAAAACATGAATAAACATTACGCCATTATTCACAAAGCAATAAGTACACGAGCGCAGATAAACCATTCACAAGCGCAAACCTAATGTGCCATACATTACAAACCATCACGCTCCCTCGATTATTCACAAAATTATTTATAGCAACAATATTTCATTGTATCTGTAACATTCAGGAATACATAAATCGTATACACGACAAAGAGCACTTAAAATCTATAATACGATAGCATTTTTCATAGCCATATATTGTATTGGTCGACGTTGTTTGCAAATATTGAGGCACCTGCCCGCCGGCGCCATTTTATTTTTATGACACATTTTTATTCGTGAGCTCTTTTTGAAAAGAAGGGTCTGTATTGTGAAGTTTAAACCTGTTATAATTGAACGAATAAAACTCAATTTTTAAATTGGAATCCTTTTTTATTTTTCTGAGAGAAAAGAAAGAATTGACAAATTACATTTTGATGGTTTGTCTTTGTGTCTTCAACAATATTGAATCGTAAGTATACAAATTACTGAAATTGACAAACAAATATTGAAGTTGCATATACATCAAAGTAGTAGATGTATATAAATATATATTTATATAGTATAACTAGCTATTTTTCCAAATGACTTTCTGTTGGTAAATCTTCGTAACTTCAATAAGATTGAAACTCAAACTCAAAGCATTTATTTCAAATAAACCAATTACAGGCACTTTTGAATTGTCAAGGGGTCGGTCAGTCAGAAAGATGAAGCTAGTTGCCCATTACAAAGCGTAGTAGGTACCTATGGAGAAGAACGGGCAAGAAACTCCATGGACACTCTTTTAAATCAAAATATTGTTACAAAAAAGTGGTTACATCATTCATGTTGTAATTATACATGTGAGAACGATGTAGAAACACGTGCACGTTAAAAGCGTCCGTAATAAAAAGATAAAAACAATTATGGAATTAAAATAAGCCGTGGCAGCTAAGAAATGACCAGTGCCTACTGACGGCGCCCGTTCACGAACATGACGTATGGATCAGCACCATTCAGCTCAACCATTTTGAAGGGAACTCAATGATCCAATACACACACCACCACCAGCGACACATTTGAGTGAGCATGACATACTCTCAGCCGCCAGGGCACATTCAAGTCAATGAAAGACGAACCCAGTAAGCTTTATAGTGGGTACATAGTGCTCACACATGTGCTATGCAATTATACAATACTAAGAGATTGAATTTATACAATGCAAAGATAGGTTGCACAATCTTCATCAGCTCCAACACTATTTTCGAATGCTAATTAATTAGTTTACGCGCCCTTGTGGAGCAGGACCAGCCCTGAGCCAAGCATTTTTGTCAGCGATATAATCCCCCAACTTATAATATGCTTGGCTGTATAGTGTGCGTTTTATACAAGATTTAAATTTCGTTTCATTCAGTTGGAGTATGTGGGGAGGTATTTTATTGTAACATTTTAAACAGTACCCCATGAAGGATGAGTCTACTTTAGCCAGTCTGAAACCTGGTTGAACTAATTGGTCCCTATTTCTAGTCCTACAATTGTGTCTTTCACCTCTTTTACTGAAAAGATTTAAATTTTTCCTTACGTACATGATGTTTTCATAAATATATTGACAAGGTACCGTCATGATGTTAATGTCTTTAAACAGTTCCCTTAGAGAATCGCGCCTGCGGAGGCTGTATATTGCTCTGATAGCTCTTTTCTGCAGAATAAAAATAGACTCAATATCGGCAGCCCGTCCCCATAATAAAATACCGTAAGACATGATACTATGAAAATAGCTGAAATAGACTAGCCTCGCGGTATCTACATTAGTAAATTGACGGATTTTCCTTACAGCATAAGCTGCTGAACTTAGCCGTCCTGCAAGAGATGTCAAATGAGGACCCCATTGCAGCATTGAGTCGAGCGTTATCCCCAGGAAAACAGTTTCATCGACAAATTCTAGTTTCTCGTTATTCAATACTATGTCACAATCACTACTTTTAACATTCGGTAAAGCAAATCTTATGAATTTCGTTTTTTTGCCATTTAATACTAAATTATTAGCAGTGAACCAATTATGTACCTGCAGTAGGGCATTATTTACGTCGTCAAGATTTGATGCACGTCTATTTATCTTAAAGATTAAAGAAGTATCGTCAGCAAATAACACCATTTGTGGTTGGTTTTTAAATAAATGGGGTAGATCATTAATATATACTAAAAAGAGGAAGGGACCTAATATCGATCCTCGTGGAACACCCATTTGTACTTTTAAATGAAGTGAATTGACACCATTTATTTGCACTTTTTGTTGTCTATCATTTAAATAAGATTGTACTAAACTAAGCGCGAGTTTACCTAGTCCGTAATGCTCAAGTTTTAAGAGCAAGGTTTCGTGATCAACGCAGTCAAATGCCTTGGAGAGGTCACAAAAGATCCCTATGGCATTTTGGGCCTCCTCCCACGCTGGAAATATGTGTTTTAATAAAGTGACACCAGCGTCAGTCGTACAACGTCCTTTGGTGAAACCATATTGCTGACCGTGTAAGATTTTGTTGGTGTTAAAATGATTAAGCATTTGATTGAGCATTACCTTTTCGAACACCTTGCTGAATACTGGCAACACAGATACTGGTCTATAATTGTTGGTGTCTTTGCTGTCCCCAGATTTAAAAAGTGGTATAACCTTATTGTATTTCATTAAATCCGGGAAGACTCCTTGATCTACATACAAATTAAATATTAAAGCTAAGTATGGTGCTATAGTCTCGATTATTGATGTATAAACTTTGATAGACATTCCCCATAGATCTTCGGTCAATTTGATTTTTATTTGCCGAAAAGCTTTTATAACTATCATAGGGTTTATATGTATAAATTGAAATTCAACCGGGCAGCCTAAAACGTTCGCTCTTAATAAATCAATCGAGACATCAGGTGAGGAATTTAAAGCTTCCGTCGTTTTAGCTGGTATATTAGTAAAGAAATTTACAAATTCTTGAGCGACTTCTATGTATAATCTGTGCTTCGTATTTTTTTCCTACTAGTTTCGTTATTTATAAGTTTCCAAACTGTTTTTATTTTATTTTCTGCTGATTTAATCTTGTTGCTAATCTACTGGGCTTTAGCTATCTTGCAGGTATTCCTAAAAATTTTTGAATATGTAGCAACATACTTGTTGAAAGTTTCAGAGTTAATGTAAGGCTTAAGGCCGTACAGATCGAACAGTCTTTCCCTACTAATCCTAATACCTCTAGTTGCCCAGTCACTAAAAATAAAGTTAGGACAAATATTTTTTGTTTTCTTTTCAAAAGCTTTATTGAATTCATTGTGCACTACTGAAATGAAATTATCATACAATTTATTTGCATCGTCCATATTATGACTCAGAACATTTAACTTATTGTTTAGGGTACTATTAAATCTACTTAATTTGCCTGTCGTTATTGGTCTAAATTGTATTTGCACTTTTTGCAAAGGTGTTTTAAACTTAAAAGTTACCGTTTGTCCACTATGATCAGATGGCAAATAATTTACGATGGCTTTCACTAAATAATCACAATCGCAGAAGACATTATCAATACAAGTAGCAGATCTTGGAGTTACTCTAGTTGGTTCAGTAAAAACATTCGATAAATTGAACGATTTAAAAAGGCTTAATAATCTACTGCTATTTGAATTAATTTCCAAAATGTTATATTAAAATCACCACAAATAATTGCAGTTTTATTACTGGATGCAAGTTTCGCTAGGACATCTTCCATTATTGACTCAAATAAAGAAAAGTTCTGATAATTAGGGGGTCTGTAAACGCACACTACAACATGCTTATCTAGCTCAACACAGGACAGTTCGATGCAATGTTCAACTGATAAACCAACTATGTCATTCCGTTGCTTAGATTTTAAACAATTTTTAATTAAGATTAGAGAACCTCCACGCAGCATAGATTTACGGTTAAAACAACTGCCTACACTGTAGTTCTCATAATAAACGTAAGTATACTAAGCATCGCACAGACAAATATTAAAGTTACAATACTATGTACTATGTCGTATCTGTATCTATTTTACTGTGTGTACCTAAATAATAAAATAAATAAACATTTAAGTACCTAATAGTACGTATTTCGAAGGAAGCTTGCGAAAAGAAAAAACTCGCCGTCGAAGACGACCCGATTGGTTTTAGCCTCGATGCTCTTTAGTAGAAATAGAAAATATTTTTATGGTCCAGGTAATACAGTAAGCAGGTCCACGGGTTAACAGCAAGTGGGGACGACATGAGTAGCTTCAAATACTGAGGGCTCGGGGTACGAATTCCATAGTGGAGACTAGAGAGATGATTTCAGGTCCGGTGTGTGTGTATGGGTAATGTTTGTGTGGTGGATGTGTGGCGAGTAGTGCGTGGCGTGTGCGTGTGCGTGCTGTGTGTGTGTGTATGGGTAATGTTTGTGTGGTGGATGTGTGGCGAGTGGTGTGTGGCGTGTGCGTGTGCATGGTGTGTGTGTGTGTGTAATGTTTGTGTGGTGGATGTGTGGCGAGTAGTTCGTGGCGTGTGCGTGTGCGTGCTGTGTGTGTGTGTGTATGTGTAATATTTGTGTGGTGGATGCGAGTGGTGTGTGGCGTGTGCGTGTGCATGGTGTGTGTGTGTGTGTAATGTTTGTGTGGTGGATGTGTGGCCAGTAGTTCGTGGCGTGTGCATGTGCGTGCTGTGTGTGTGTGTATGTGTAATATTTGTGTGGTGGATGTGTAGCGAGTAGTTCGTGGCGTGTGCGTGTGCGTGCTGTGTGTGTGTGTATGTGTAATATTTGTGTGGTGGATGTGTGGCGAGTGGTGTGTGGCGTGTGCGTGTGCATGGTGTGTGTGTGTAATGTTTGTGTGGTGGATGTGAGGCGAGTAGTTCGTGGCGAGTGCGTGCGTGCTGTGTGTGTGTGTACCTATGTGTAATGTTTGTGTGGTGGATGTGTGGCGAGTGGTGTGTGGCGTGTGCGTGTGCATGGTGTGTGTGTGTGTGTATGTTTGTTCCCATTGTGCTTCGTTTGATTCGGTATCAGATCAGGGTCTTCATATTAATTGTTTAGTCATCATAATCAGTGTTTTGCAAAATTTTCTTTACTATATTTTTGCAACGAATGAGTTGGTATTTTTAATTTCGCAGAGTTTGCAGACTTTATTGCTAGCAGGCAGGGAGAAATAATGAAAAGCTGGCGGACTCTGAGAACTCTCACGACAGAGTAAGCCAGCGGGGAAGCGGTAGCACTTCTTAAAAGCTACTTTAAGAAGCCCTGTCTGTGCTCTTTCAGCTTCAATCAAGTAGGTCTTTCCAGCACTACCCCCACGTCCCCACACACTGATGCAATACTGAATTATCGATTGGTATAGCGCTAGGTAAACTTGCTGTAGTGTTACTGTGGCTAGACAGTCTCGTAGTCTAAGCATGATGTGAGTAAGTTTTCTTATTCTACTAGAAATTTTGGATAAGTATGTTGCTTAAATGTTAGATGGTCATCGACAAGAATACCGAAGTATTTGATGGAGAAAGTACGTTCAAGAGGAGGACAGCCACAAGGGGAAGTAGAAATGTTAGAAGAGCAGTGATGTAGTTTGAGTTTTAGGTGCTCCGGTGGATATGAAGCGGCGTTCTTGGAAAAAACAATATATTTCGTTGTACTGCCATTTAGCGTGAGGAGGGTTCTTTCTAGGTTATTCACGATTAGTGACAACCCCTCTTCTGCTAGACAGTGTATATGTTCCCACGATTTTCCGTGAAATATTACGGCTGCGTCATCTACATAAGTTATAATTTCAGCATGATTCACAGAGAGGTTTAGTATGTCTTTAGCATGTCATTATTAGAGACAATGAAAAGCGTGGGACCCAGTACACTGTCCTGTGGAACTCCGAAGTCAATGGGGAGTTGATCACTAATGGAGGTGCTTACTTTTGTGATTAGACACGGTCTACTTATTTATTTATTTATTTATTTATTCAACCATTTATGTACACACTTATATAAACAGACAAGAAGAAAATAACAGAAAAATAGGTACTACTTAATTATAAACTAAATTTAAATTCGGGTAAGTCATAGTCTTAAGTATATTGCTACTACAGAATCACAATATTTCTTCTAAACAATGTCACGAAAATACGATTTTAAATAAAACATTTTAAAATCCCACCCAAAAGCTTGTAAATAAAAAGTGCAATGGATGGATGGATGAAACAAAAAGGTTTGTTTTTATTTTATCGGATTACCCACTGACGGTCATCGCTAAAACAGGGTAGTTTTATGGCCACCTAACTTTAGTCCTGCATGGGTACATTTAATTTAGCTATAGACTCAGATGTTACACTTATAAATATTTTTTTATTTTTTTTTATTAAATGGTAACAACAAACAGCTACATTATGCAATATTATAAACAGAAAAAACATAAATGACATAATAAATAATGTAACCCACAGCGCTGTTCACATATTACCATTAATAAATAGAACCTTAGTCACTAGGAGGTGAACTGTTCATGCATGACAGTTACGCTAATTATAAAAACAATAAAATGAGAAAAAAAAGAAAACAAAACAGTATTTTTAAAACAACAAAGTACAACAAACAATTAGTCTAAGAGCTCAAGTGTCTCATGCAAAAGGCTACGAAATCTTTTCAAAGAGCATGTAAATATATCTATGTGTTCGAATACTTCATTGTAGGTTGCTGCCAATCGCCGAACTGGCGAACGTAGACCAGTGTTAGATCGGCAGGTACTTACTGCAAAGAGTTTGCCAGCACGCACACGCCGTCTATGGACAGTTCTGGGGACTGCATAGCACAATACATTGTTTAAATCAATACAGTCAAAATTGCCATTAACAATGTTATGTTACGTTACATAATAATTATTAATATGGGCTTTTTTTTAAACTGCGTATTTCAAATAGGTACCTTCATAAATTATTTTGTATCACCGATAATCGCATCGACTCATTCGAGTCTTTCGCTTCCGGAGTGGAGACGCCAACCAATAGCAGAGCGTCAGGACAACGATCATAATGTAGTATTGTCCGATCACGGGCGTTCGTTAGCCGCGTTCCCCACGCCATTTGTGTTGATAATTTAAGCAACAAAAAACAAATTATTTGTCATCATCTTCCGATGGTACAGTCAACTTTGTACTACGAAAACCGCCCTTACGAAAACGATGTAAAGGCTCTGCTAAAGATAAAATGTAACCGTGTACGACATCACCGCATCGGTTAGGTTCCGGTTTAAAAATATATATTTTCACCGTCGTTCGTCATCTCACGTAACAGTTACGGGCGTTGTACAACATTTTCACACAAATATTTTACGTGGACTCACGAATATTGACCGCAGAAAATTCGTGGTGGAGATAGAGTTGTTTAAACTATACCCGAATTCAATAACTATTCGTACCACATACAGATAGGTAGGAATCAGTTAAAGAAGGGCTCGAAGTCGAAAGCTCGAAGTCGAAAGCTCGAAGGCTCGAAAGTCTGACAACCAGTCTTACCAAGGCGTGTCGTATTACCCAGTAACTGGGTTCTGGAGGTCAGCTTTATCACCCTAAGGCCGCCAATAAAACCCCCAAAAAAACTTCCGAGAGAAATGTCTTACAGTCTTTCCGACAGCAGCTTATAAGTGTAAACTCCGTAGCAAGTGCTGTCGCGACGGTACTCCCTTTCTTCTCCTAAAATTGTTTGTCCGAAATTCACTATCCATAACACGTTTGCTATTAAACTTCAGTAACAATCATGATAATAAATTCGAAATTTTGTTTTACGTAATTATCTTTACTTCTAAAACTATTCTGTCATAATATCGAATACTATTACAATTGAATTTCCTAATTTTGCATGAAATAAAGTCATATGTCCTAAGTATTGTATTAAATAATGTGTATTATTCCAAATGTTCATTTATACTAAAATTGTTTGCTGTATTTGCAAAAAAAATGGTTTTAGTAACAGAAACGAATCGCGTAGGCGCGGAGGGGCGAGGCGGCCCGCGAGTTGAGGAGCAGGTGGTTGTAACGCTTGCCGCCGCGACTGAGGCTGGCTGGCTAAGCCGGCCAGCAAGACGAAGCTGCGGTGGTGAGCGTTAAACCATCTGCGACGATAAGTTCGCGTGGGACCGCCGGAGCCCCGCAGCGCCGGAGCCGTGATAGAAACCATGCCTGCTGCATGTTGCATGCTCGCTTGCATGCTGCATGCTTGCTTGCATGCTGCATGCTTGCTTGCATGCTCGCTTGCATGCTGCATGCATGTTTGCTTGCTTGCTCGTTTGCATGCTGCATGTTTGCTTGCTTGCTGCATGCTTGGTGTATGCTTGTTTGCATGCTTACAGGGAAATAAAAACCCCATGTTCACAATCAATTGTTTTATCGAGTGATAATAGATCCAACGCAATTTAGAACGTATAACTTTTATTGAAAACGGTTTTATGTCTTTTGTATATTATTGATTGTAATATTGATGACAAACTAATTTAGGGCATATTGTATTTAGGGATTTAAATTTTATGGCATGAGATATTATGTGACATTAAGTTCGGGCAAGTTATCATTCGGACAAATGATGATTAGGAGAAAAAAAAATGGCAATTTTGATTATGGATAAAAAAGTTAGGGAACACAATAGAGAACCTGTCGCAACAGTTCTTGCTATGTACGGAGTCCGATAGTCTATCCGACAGTAGCTTATAAGTGTAAACTCCATAGCAAGGGCTGTCGCGACAGTTTTAGCTACGTACGGAGTCCGACAGTCTATCCGACAGTAGCTTATAAGTGTAAACTCCGTAGCAAGTGCTGTCGCGACAGTTCTAGCTACGTACGGAGCCCGACAGTCTATCCGACAGTAGCTTATAAGTGTAAACTCCATAGCAAGGGCTGTCGCGACAGTTTTAGCTACGTACGGAGTCCGACAGTCTATCCGACAGTAGCTTATAAGTGTAAACTCCGTAGCAAGTGCTGTCGCGACAGTTCTAGCTACGTACGGAGCCCGACAGTCTATCCGACAGTAGCTTATAAGTGTAAACTCCATAGCAAGGGCTGTCGCGACAGTTTTAGCTACGTACGGAGTCCGACAGTCTATCTGACAGTAGCTTATAAGTGTAAACTCCATAGCAAGGGCTGTCGCGACAGTTTTAGCTACGTACGGAGTCCGACAGTCTATCTGACAGTAGCTTATAAGTGTAAACTCCATAGCAAGGGCTGTCGCGACAGTTCTAGCTACGTACGGAGTCCGACAGTCTATCCGACAGTAGCTTATAAGTGTAAACTCCATAGCAAGGGCTGTCGCGACAGTTCTAGCTACGTACGGAGTCCGACAGTCAATCCGACAGTAGCTTATAAGTGTAAACTCCGTAGCAAGTGCTGTCGCGACAGTTTTAGCTACGTACGGAGTCCGACAGTCTATCTGACAGTAGCTTATAAGTGTAAACTCCATAGCAAGGGCTGTCGCGACAGTTCTAGCTACGTACGGAGTCCGACAGTCTATCCGACAGTAGCTTATAAGTGTAAACTCCATAGCAAGGGCTGTCGCGACAGTTCTAGCTACGTACGGAGTCCGACAGTCAATCCGACAGTAGCTTATAAGTGTAAACTCCATAGCAAGTGCTGTCGCGACAGTTCTAGCTACGTACGGAGTCCGACAGTCTATCCGACAGTAGCTTATAAGTGTAAACTCCATAGCAAGGGCTGTCGCGACAGTTCTAGCTACGTACGGAGTCCGACAGTCTATCCGACAGTAGCTTATAAGTGTAAACTCCATAGCAAGGGCTGTCGCGACAGTTCTAGCTACGTACGGAGCCCGACAGTCAATCCGACAGTAGCTTATAAGTGTAAACTCCATAGCAAGGGCTGTCGCGACAGTTTTAGCTACGTACGGAGTCCGACAGTCTATCTGACAGTAGCTTATAAGTGTAAACTCCATAGCAAGGGCTGTCGCGACAGTTTTAGCTACGTACGGAGTCCGACAGTCTATCTGACAGTAGCTTATAAGTGTAAACTCCATAGCAAGGGCTGTCGCGACAGTTCTAGCTACGTACGGAGTCCGACAGTCTATCCGACAGTAGCTTATAAGTGTAAACTCCATAGCAAGGGCTGTCGCGACAGTTCTAGCTACGTACGGAGTCCGACAGTCAATCCGACAGTAGCTTATAAGTGTAAACTCCGTAGCAAGTGCTGTCGCGACAGTTTTAGCTACGTACGGAGTCCGACAGTCTATCTGACAGTAGCTTATAAGTGTAAACTCCATAGCAAGGGCTGTCGCGACAGTTCTAGCTACGTACGGAGTCCGACAGTCTATCCGACAGTAGCTTATAAGTGTAAACTCCATAGCAAGGGCTGTCGCGACAGTTCTAGCTACGTACGGAGTCCGACAGTCAATCCGACAGTAGCTTATAAGTGTAAACTCCATAGCAAGTGCTGTCGCGACAGTTCTAGCTACGTACGGAGTCCGACAGTCTATCCGACAGTAGCTTATAAGTGTAAACTCCATAGCAAGGGCTGTCGCGACAGTTCTAGCTACGTACGGAGTCCGACAGTCTATCCGACAGTAGCTTATAAGTGTAAACTCCATAGCAAGGGCTGTCGCGACAGTTCTAGCTACGTACGGAGTCCGACAGTCAATCCGACAGTAGCTTATAAGTGTAAACTCCATAGCAAGGGCTGTCGCGACAGTTTTAGCTACGTACGGAGTCCGACAGTCTATCTGACAGTAGCTTATAAGTGTAAACTCCATAGCAAGGGCTGTCGCGACAGTTTTAGCTACGTACGGAGTCCGACAGTCTATCTGACAGTAGCTTATAAGTGTAAACTCCATAGCAAGGGCTGTCGCGACAGTTCTAGCTACGTACGGAGTCCGACAGTCTATCCGACAGTAGCTTATAAGTGTAAACTCCATAGCAAGGGCTGTCGCGACAGTTCTAGCTACGTACGGAGTCCGACAGTCAATCCGACAGTAGCTTATAAGTGTAAACTCCGTAGCAAGTGCTGTCGCGACAGTTTTAGCTACGTACGGAGTCCGACAGTCTATCTGACAGTAGCTTATAAGTGTAAACTCCATAGCAAGGGCTGTCGCGACAGTTCTAGCTACGTACGGAGTCCGACAGTCTATCCGACAGTAGCTTATAAGTGTAAACTCCATAGCAAGGGCTGTCGCGACAGTTCTAGCTACGTACGGAGTCCGACAGTCAATCCGACAGTAGCTTATAAGTGTAAACTCCATAGCAAGTGCTGTCGCGACAGTTCTAGCTACGTACGGAGTCCGACAGTCTATCCGACAGTAGCTTATAAGTGTAAACTCCATAGCAAGGGCTGTCGCGACAGTTCTAGCTACGTACGGAGTCCGACAGTCAATCCGACAGTAGCTTATAAGTGTAAACTCCATAGCAAGGGCTGTCGCGACAGTTCTAGCTACGTACGGAGTCCGACAGTCTATCCGACAGTAGCTTATAAGTCCAGAACCCTAAAAATAAAAGTTTTAATTAATTCCTCAAATCATTTTATCGTCTTTACTTCGTCCTAATTCTAAAGTCAAACACACGATGCCCGGTACGTACATTTAATTAACTTTTCGACCCGCCCCGGACGGTTGAACTTTCAGAGAAGTTATATTAGTTTTTCTTTTTTTTTTATAGATCTTTCTACTTAATGAGTTGGAGGTATTAATTGGTTTGCACGTACAGCTGACTTGGAACTGGACGCTGTTTACAACTTAGTTATTTATATTTAAGTGACGGGGTGATAAAACTTTGGTGGCTGTGTTGTTCCCGACTTATAAACTGCAGTTTTATTTCTTGACAATTTTATATACACATTGATATTAATGAATTTTATACAAACAATGATATGAGTATTTACTTTGTTAATGTGAAAATTATGTGGGTCATTACTATTTTTGTTTTCTCAGTTAGTTTTAATCACGATCTGGCAGCTTGAGTAAATTATGCAGCCTACCCAAATGTCCTTTCTTTGGTATTGTTCGTCGAGTCGTTGTGCTTCTTAAGTTCTGAGTTGAGCTGCACGATTACTGACAAATGCGTGCACTGACTGGACAGGTCCGCTGTATGGTTTTTCCTCAAAATACCGTTTCAGACACCAATCTGCATGATCTTATATATATATTACCAAGACTATGTCTGGTCTTTAAAAGAGACTGTGACCTCTGAGTTTGTTTCGGCCTTTCTTCTCAGAGTAGTCAGATAGGAAACGCCAACCTCATCTAGTTTTTAAAATATGAATGAAGTGTAAAATTGTCTGTACAAACCTACTTACAGAAATAAAATCATTTATCATTTATCACTGCCTCGTTGGTCAAAGTGACCAGGTTGGATAATGTGTTATTCAGTTTATCCGTTGAGTGGCTACTTTTATTACTCCCTAGAGGAGGACATCTAATAATAGTGACCTTATGGGTGATGTTCTTTAGAAAGTTCTGGTGCGTAGTACTCGCAACCAGCGTGCATGTATGACCAAATGTATGAACTTAAACGAAGCAAAATAAGTATAATAATAATAATAATATGGGACAACATCCACACAAGGTCTTCAGGTCCCGAACTAGGCAGAGCCTGTACTACGGTAACCTGATGACTGATATACATACTTATATACATATACACACCCAGACACAGGTCAAACAGACATGTTCATGCACACAAATGTTTGACTTGTCCGGGGATCGAACCCGGAACCAGCGGCTCAGAAGGCAGGGTCGCTACCAACTGCGCCAACCGTATACTATATAGTATACTTACAGGGTGAAATAGAATTTATCCTTAATCTTTTTAAGGGGTCATTGCACTCGTCATTATGAACGACTTTTACTAAGGGACCAAACCTGAAATTGCTATAAAAAATCAGCTGTTTCCTACATTTATGTTCGCTTAACTCGTCAAAATGTAAGGAACTGCTGATTATTTTTGACCCTGTATAAGGATCGTAGCAGGTGACGTTTTGTAGTTTCTGCCTACCCCCTTATGGCACGAAGGCGTGTGTTCATGTATGTATGTGTACTTTTTATGAACTTTATAATGTATGGAAATAAACATCTAGCAAACACACAGTTAATCGATAACGCCAAGAATGAAAGGAACATATTTTTACCAGACATTCCTTGAACAGCTATTATAAATCAGAATGTTCGTCGCACGCATTCACGATTATAGTAATGGCGCATAAAAACAATAATTTGCCGCAGAAAAATCCATTATTTTCTTGAATGGGGTCAATAGAACATCATAAAACTTGCAATTGCGGTGTTACGTAGATATTAGTGAGTAAGTATAGCCTTCTTAACCGACTGCGTCAGACGGAGGGTTATGGCTAACATATTTGTTTTTATAGGCTAGTATTGGTGAACCATTCTAAACATCTCTCTTGATCACCAAGAAAAGTCTTCTGAAGACAACATTACAAATGGATTTTAATTTCCAAAACAAACCGTAAGGTATCGGAACACAAAGGGCCAAGGAAGGAACACGGGTGGGTTTTAGTCAGTAAGAGTCTGACACTCCCTTCCGCTCCAACCAGAGCGAGCGGGAGGAGTCATTTGATGATTGCCCATCCTCAAAAAAAAAAAAAAGGTATTGAATTTCAAGATTTTGGAAGATACTTGATAACAAAACAAGAAAATCAACTTGCTAGATTCAAGATGCAATGCTGTTAAGAAATTGCTCTCGAAAAATTCCACTAACGCACCGTAACACAACCGATATTAAAAATCCGTGCCACCATAACTAACAGCAACTTCAGTTTAACACTTAAACAGTACCCTCCCGAAACGGTTATTGCACAACAAATTCGCACAGCCGTTATGACGTCACATATTCGTAAAATGGCCGACAGAAAAAATATAAGAAACAATCAGCGAGAATTTACAGCAGCTTCAAGTTTAATGTGCCGATCCTGCGCTGTTATAATGACTAAAGGTGACCTGTGGTGCAAGTGGTGAAAGGTGAGCGATTTTTGGGAACTGGACGTTGGACACCGTCTCTCGTATTGGTGAGATTTAAGGAAACATATGCCTGTCATGCCGTGCTAAGTTTAGTTAGACACCAATGTGATAACGGGACCGACTGCCCAGAGTAGAGATAGGGTTTCCTAAGACTGCGGTGGCCGCCACATAGCTTCCGCAAAATACCGTCGAATGACGTTACTGAAACGTTATTTGTGAAAGTAAGTTGGTGTATTTGCATACAGAGCGTTTTTTGACACCGTAAAGTCAATCCACGCTGCCATCATTTTCATGACGGCCGCTACTGCGGCCGTTATGTGACGGCCACCGCATTTCTAGGAATCCGTAGCTTTACTCCTCGTCGACGTTGTTGTACGTACATTCGCCACTTGCGGATGATATGTTATGGCGTGCCAACTCCTACGACGAAACTTCTAAAAAGAGTGTAGAGAGCTTTAAATTGAAACTGACATTTAAAGTTCTTCTTCCAATACAGATATCTGTGCTGCTGTGGAGTTTGTTGCGCCACTTCTTCTCAGCTAAAGCACTGAGAAGGGGTGGTGAGCGGGTGTTTTGGGGGACTGTCTATGTAAGTTTGACGTTATTTTTTTTTCGATTCTCAGCCTAATTTGAATAATTGACTTTTGATTTTTATTTCTTACTTCATAAACCTAAATGTTTATAATTTATTCAACGGTTTGTTCTGTCTAATCGTCTGCTCTTGATATGAATCGTAAACTCTCAGAGCTAATCACGTTGTACTTCAAAACGCTATTTATAAGTTAGTAATGGTGGTTATCCAAACCCACTTTACTAAATTAACTAAAAGTATTATTCTTAACACTGTAACATATTGATTAACAGTTAATACTGGTTTTTCAATACAGAGTAGCTCTAATTAATATTTAGTTCGGCAAATTAACTCCGCTTCAATATAATTGCAGCTTAATATCGTTTGCCGAAATGAAATACACAACAAGCTTGACTTTATGAGATAGTTGAAATTTCATATTTAACAATAATTTTGTAAATTGAAAGGTTGCGACCAAACGAGAGATTAAGTGCAACGCTCGTAGTGCACATATCAACAAGCAAAGTAGCTTTAGATGCATGGTTTTATATGAATAGCCGTGCCCCCAGCGAGCGCCCAGCTCCTAAATCGACAAATAAATATCTACGTGGGCTAGGGTCGTGCAATGTTGGGCACACCACAATTGCGGCGATAAGTCCCCTCTTTGAGGAGTGGCTAGAGAGGCGCCACGGCGTCCTCACCTTCCGCATGACACAGGTCTTCACCAGACACGGTTGTTTCGGGAGGTTCCTGTTCCGGATAAGGCGGGGGGAAACGCCCGGGTGTCACCATTGTGTGGATCGCCCGGAGGACACGGTGGAGCATACGGTGGAGGTCTGCCCGGCTTGGGCGGAGCACCGCCCTGTCCTCGTGCAGGCGATTAGCGGTGGCAATCTCTCGCGTCCGGCCCTGGTCCAGGCCATGGTATGGAGTGAGAGTAATGCGGAGCAGTAATGCTCGCGAAGGAGGAGGCGGAACGCGTGAGGGAGAGGCAAAATTCGTGCCCTCATGCCCGCCGTAGGAGCCTAGCCGCCGCAGGAGACGCCCTGGGCGTCGGTAATTCCGGGTTTAGGCGCGGGCTTGCGGAAGGCGAGCAACGGGTAGCTCGCCGTCCGATAAGGACCAGGGCCTGGTCGACGGCGCATTGTGTTCCATGCGCGCCTCAAAGAGATGTCAGCAACAATGACGGGGTCCGCTAGGGCCGATGCCTGCCGGGATTTCGGGAAAGTCCCAAAGGGAACATGGGTGGGCTTTAGTCAGTAAGAGTCTGACACGCCCTCCTGCTCGTCCCAGAGCGGGAGAAGTTATTTGACGACTTCCAGCCCTCAAAAAAAAAAAGGGTCGTGCAATGTAATATAAAAACAAAAACGAACATAGTTTCTCAGTTGTATAAATACGACTGCGCGGCACGGACACGAAAACATTTATCACATTAATCCGACCGGGCCGATCAATAGGTTAAAATGGATTAAGTCTAAACCAACGTTTGCAGTAGCGTTACTGTTCATTTTTGGAGCTGCTATGATTCCAACTTGACCCCTTCACTGTTCACGACGCAGACATAATAGTTGATCATTCTGCATTGAACCGTATGCACTGAGGCGGCTTAACTAATTTCTCGATACGTCCCTCAATGTCCTACAACAATGATTTGCGATGACACATACTCGTATATCTCTTGAATGCGGTTTAGATGTGCTGATCGAGTTCATCATTGGTGCATTTTGTCCTTAGTCATAAATCACATTATTAAGAAAAAAAACTTTGGAAGTACAGAAATAGGGACCTATTAGTTCAACCAGGTTTCAGACTGGCTAAAGTAGACTCATCTTTCATGGGGTACCTACTGTTTAAAATGTTACAATAAAATACCTCCCCACATACTTCAACTTAATGATACGAAATTCAAAGTTTGTATAAAACGCACACTATGCAGCCAGGCATATTATAAGTTGGGGGATTATATCGCTGATAAAAATGCCTGGCTCAATGCTGGTCCTGCTCCACAACCACAACTAATTTATTAACATTTTAAAATACTGTTAGAGCTGCTGAAGATTGTAAGACTACCTTTCCTTTGTATAAACTCAATCTCCTTTGTATTATATAATTGCATAGGACAAGTGTGAGTATTATGTACTGTCGAGCTACCATTTACCGGGTAATGTCTTTCATTGACTTGAATGTGCCCTGGTGGCTGATAGATGTCATGCTCACTCAAATGTCTCGCTGACGGTGGCGCGTGTGTTGGATCATTTAGCTCCCTTCAAAATGGTTGAGCTGAATGGTGCTGATCCATGCGTCATGTTCGTGAACGGGGGCTGTTAGTTGGGACTGGTCATCTCTTAGCCACCACGGCTTATTTTAATTATTTTATTATGGATTGTTTTGTTTAAATTTATATTTGCTGTACACTGGACACTCAACGTGTAAGTCTTATTTACATCGTTCTCACATATAATTATACCTATATTCAACATTAATGATGTAACTAATATTTATGTAACAATATAATTTAAAAGAGTGTCCATGGAGTTTCTTGCCCGTTCTTCTCCATAGGTACCTACTACGCTTTGGAATGGGCAACTAGCTTCATATTTCTGACTGACCGACCCCTTGACCATTCAAAAGTGCCTGTAAATGGTTTAATTGAAATAAATGCTTTGAGTTTGAGTTTGACAGAAATTCCATGGCAAAAACAGAAAGAAAACAAAACAAAACCTTGGAAGATTCAGGCACAATCTAAATACACAAATGCACAAACAATAACACACATAAACATAATTAATCATAACATAATGAGCCTATAATGTTCCCACTACTGGAACACAGGCCTCCTCTCTGTGATAGGGAGTGGGCTATAATCCACCACGCGGGCCCAATGCGGGTTGGTAGATGTCACTTGTCTTCGAATTTTTGGTTCTAGGACATGCTGGTTTCCTCATGATGTTTTCCTTCACCGTTTTGAGAGCAGTGCTTATGAAATTAAATACACAATGTAAGTGCCTGCCTGGGCAACTCGGTCCGATACCACTGGGCCAGCGCTGCACTCTCAAACAAAAACAAACGCCGGAACAAAAATAATGGCTGTCGCTACATCCTTTGGTTTAGCCTACTCACAGTAGCAATACAGGGTGCTCGTAAAAAATGCTCTAAACATCCAACTCGGGCAGTAAACGCGAATAAACGTCTACGTTGTAAACGTTGAATAGTAAACCTTACCTCCAGGTGTTTGCTCAGCACTGAATATTCATGAATTGTAAACTCCAAGCGATAAATTCGTTATGTCTTATCGTTTATCTGTTCCTAATAAAGTTCGAGATTGTCAACACTTTGTTGTGTTCTAAAGTTGTAGATGTAGAACTTCTGTTAAGGATTCGCGATGACTAAGACTAGGCGCTAAATTTCGCTGTAAATCGCTTTAGGCTGTATAATAAATGGATCCATTTTTGGAATTCGTAAATTTGTTTGTATAGTTTGATTGTTCTTAAGAGTTGTTTGAAGATTTCTTAATAACATCGTTATAAGTAAGGATCCAGCATACATTTTATGCGAGAATGATTTTCGCTTGAAGATTTTACTCCTTATACAAGCTCCGTTCAGGGACGAACATTCAACAATCCTTCCTTAGCGCTCACCTTCTTTATAAAAGGAACTATTTTACTAAGGAGATGTTTCATTTTTGTATGGGACTCCGGCCATAGCATGTATGCTTTACAAAACATGGGAAACGAACCCCTGGATACAATAAAGACTGTTTTGTTTCATAATGATCTTGGACAGCAGACTGACATTCAGACCACACATTGTTTAAGTTAGAAGCAGATTGATTCCGTTGAATGGAGCTCTGCGAAATATTGCTAAATGTGTGCCATTTAAATTACGCTACACAATCCATAATACATTAGTCAAACCGCATCTAGACTATTTCATTCAAGTGTGGGGACAGGCCGCTATTACACATCTTCATGACCTACAAGTAACGCAAAACAAAACAATCAAAGTTCTTTTTAATTACAATTACCTAACAGCTACGAATGACCTTTATGCTAAAACTAAACTATTTAATCTTAGAAAATTATATATTTACCACACATGCATACTAATTAAGAAAATTTTAACAAACACAATACACTCACAAATCACCTTCAAACACAAAACTCACCACTACAACACTAGGAATACGGATAGTATAGAACTGCGTTCGGTTAGGACTTTGTACGGAAGAAGAACTATTCAGTTTGAGGGAGCGCAGCTTTATAATAATTAACCGAAAGAAATAAGAGACTCTTCATCAGTGAAAATTTTTAAGAATAGGTTAAAGTTGTATTTGGCTAACCAAGAATAATATATCATTACTAGTATGTACTCGATAGATTGAACGACAAATTATGTTTATTATTATTACTTAAGATATTTTGTTTAGTTTCTCATATTTAAGTGAACTATGTATGTTCTTTTTGAGAAATAAATTTCTTTAAACCGAATAACTAATATTTTACCTACAAAATATTAGTTATTCGGTTTAAAGAAATTTAAACAAATAAATAAAAACTGAAAATGTTTGACGTTTGTCATGAGAGTTACGAAGTTACGACCATCGACAGCCAGCCGTGAGAGGTTTGAGAGATGACGTTTACATAACCTATAATTATTGTCAAAACTGTATTGTTGTTTTCATTTTTTTATGTTTCTTTTATTATGGCATTAGACAAAAGTGGACCCACCAAGACACGATCAAAGCTTTTGAGGCATTTCTGGGTTTGAGCTCATCTTGATTAAAGGTTATAAAAGTGTTAACCGTTATACAAAGCCCAAGTCGTAAGAGGTTAAAAAGAAAGAAATGAAACGCAAAATACCACCGAAAGCCACGAAGTCGAGACTAACGAGACTGACAGATCAGACGGCCAATTCCCGTAATTAAAAACGTTCAAAATCAAGTCGCAATCTCATCTCAGCGACAGTCAAATGTCAAAAATGTAGGTAAAACGCTATACATTTTTTGACGGATTGAGACTGAGATTAGAATGCGAACGTTCTTAAAAATACGGGAATTGCCCCTCAGAAGGCCAATTCCCGTAATTAAAAACGTTCAAAATCAAGTCGCAATCTCATCTCAGCGACAGTCTAATGTCAAAAATGTAGGTAAACGCTATACAATTTTTGACAGATTGACACTGAGATTAGAATGCGAACGTTCTTAAAAATACGGGAATTGCCCCTCTGATGGGATGTCAAATAGCATACAAAAATTGTTAATTGTTTGAATTTTTCGTCCAGAAGTACGTACAAATCTACAATCCACAAAAATAAGTTTTATTTCAACAATGAATCACACTTTCTTATAAATAAAATAAAATGCGTAAGATATATAGCCTATCTTAATAGCACATTTAGAAATACATGCCTTTCATATTTATATAAATAACGTCTACCTACGTGATATTGTTATGTTTAAATGTAACATAATTTCTGGACGAAAGCAGTATGCAAGTAAGACCGACGCCATGATCAATAGAATATGGCAATAATTTGAAAAACTGTTATTTTGCCGAAGTAATTAGGGGAATATTCAGTAAAGAATATCTATCCTCAATTCGTGGATTTTTTACACTACCGTACACTCGAAAATGAAACATCTCCATTCATGCTTCTGGACCCAGCAGCTCAGGCTGAGCATTGTCTGTCAGTGCTTTTAAGATTTTTATTAAGTAGGTAGATAAAGCTTCGTTTGTTGCTGGCTGCTCCAACAGTTCATCCGAGATTCTAGAACGTTTCTATCCCTAAGTTTATAACGTTCTTTATAGTCGACCTTTGGAATGAAATCTCTACAGTTTTATTTTACGAGACAATAAATTAACTTTACTGTACACTTTACCTTTGTCTGCAGATCAGTTAAACTGCTTGTGAATAGGTACTTGGTGGTAATGTAATTATAAGAACGTTTATTGATAATAAACTTTATTATAACTGGATCGTATTCAAAACAATTGTATTTTTATTTATTGTTTATTTATTAAAACTTTATGCACAAGTAAAAACTGTACAAAGGCGGACTTAATGCCTTGGGCATTTTCTACCAGTCTACCTTAGGGTGATGCAGAGACAATACTTAGTAGGTGCAAAAATAACTTAGAAAATATGTATAACTAAAAAAAATAATAATAAGAATAAATACATGTAGTGTTTGGGATCTCCAGGAAAACTTCGGTTTAGCACAATATCCGTTTATTTTAAATAAAATTCACCGTCGTTACCGAACACGTCTTTTTAATTCTAACGAAATCGCCATCTTCCTTTTTCCCTTCCTTTCACTCCCTCACTCGTTCTATCACTCGTTCAAAAACATATTTTTATATTAGTTTAGAAACGCTTAAGCATACAGCCTAACAAGTAGGCATCTTATTTAATCCTACAGGCTCGGCCATCCTACACATATTTCTGACCTCAGAAATGATGAAATTAACTGTAGTTACATTACAAAAATGTTACAATTCGAACTTAAAGGTAAGTAACTTAAGGCTTAACTTAGGTATTAAAACTAAACATGAGAAATAATAAAGTAAAAACTAATAAGTAAATAGCTTAGATATGCAGACTTTAGGATACAGACTTACTGTCTAAGTTTAAAAACATAACTACGTATCTACTAGGGTTCAGTCATCATTGGGCCACTTCTTCATGAAGTCAGCCACAGTGAATGTCTTACCTGGTCCTTCTGCAGTGATGTCCACCTTCTGAACATCATAACGGTCATTTCCTTTGACTTTTGTAATGGTGTAGGGCCCAAGATATTTAGGTTTTAACTTCATGCCTGAGCCAAACTGGGTCCGCTTGATGGCAACCAAGTCCCCTTGCTGGTACTTTGAACTTTGCTTGCGCTTCTTGTTAAATGTTCGTATGTTTTCCTTCTGTATTTCCAAAATTTGTTCCTTCGCCTTTTGTCGTCTCTCTTCTCTATCCTGTATGAAAATGTCTCTTCCTTCCTGCATAAGCAAGTCATATATATCATTTTCTTTATCAGTTTTCATTGTCGTCCCAATCAGTAGTTCATATGGGGTACAATTGATACTCCTTTGCCAAGTACTATTCAATGCTCTCTGCACACAACTTATGTGTTTATACCACTGCGTAGGGTTCTCTATGCATAACTTAGTAATAATTGAAATTATGGTCCGGTGTATTCTCTCTACTTGCCCATTTCCCCGAGGCACACCTGTGGTAATCTTAGCATGTTTGATTCCTTCTTCTTCACAATATTGTTGAAATTCTTGACTGGTAAATGCTGTTCCTCTATCACTTATTATTCTAGTAGGATTCCCAAAATGTTGCTGATGGATTCTTATCTTCTCAATGGTCTCCTTGCTAGTGGTGCTCTTGGTGGGGAATATCCACACAAACTTGGTGAATGCATCAACCATAGTGAGTAGATGATTGTACAGTTTTTTCGTCTCCGTCATCGGTCCAAGGTGATCAATATAGATAGTATGCAGGGGTGTGTCCTCTTTCTCTAATAAGTGCAGAAATCCTTCCTGCTTACCTTCTTTACGACTGCCTAGTATACATGGAATGCATGTGATGATGAAATCTTCTAGTTTCTTCGATATATCTTTAATGTAATAATCTTTAGTTATAAATTCAGTCATCTTCTTCCTGCCAAAATGTCCATTTGAGTGTACTCTTTTTATAACTTCCATCTCCATGCCTTTTGGTACTACCAGTCTTCTCTCCAATCCCTTATACAGCAGACCACCTTCCAAATAGTAGTCAAGGTAAGGTTTGTCATTGAGTATCTCCATAATAGCCTTCAATCCTTCATCTTGCTCTTGTGCCTTCTTTATTTGATTATGTAGGCTATTGGTGATCACTCCTACGTACGGATTGCGGCTCAGCGCATCAACATGCTTCATTCTCGAACCAGATCTGTGTTCTACCTGAAAATCAAATTCTTGTAATAATAATGCCCATCTGGCTACTCTGGTTGACAAATCTCTTTTTTGTAATGTTATCTGAAATGCTTGGCAATCTGTTACTATTTTAAATTGTATACCATACAAATAATGGCGAAACTTCTTTACACCTCCTATTATAGCAAGAGCTTCTAGCTCATAGCTAGAATATTTCCTTTCTACTTCACTTGTCTTCCGGCTCATATAATGCACCGGATGTAATCCATTGTCTTCACAGCGCTGCATTAATACTGCTGCATAGGCCAAACTGGAAGCATCTGTGTGTAGTTCTGTAGGTCGTTTTGGGTTGAAAATAATCAGCACTGGACCACTTCCTAATTTCTCTTTTAAAATATTAACTGCATACCTCTGTTCCTCTTCAAATGTGAAACTTTTATCCTTCTTCAGCAGGTTCGTCAATGGACTGGCTATATGGGCAAAGTTTGGTATGTACTTCCTGAAATATGACGCTAGACCCATGAAGCTTTGTAATTGTTTCACCGTTTTGGGCTCCGGGAACTTCATAACCGCTTCTGTTTTTTCTGTAGAGGGTCTCACTTTACCACCTTGCACGATGTGACCCAAATACTCAACCTTTGTTGTCAGTATTTCACTCTTCTTCCAGTTAATCTCGAGTCCATAGTCAGATGCTACCTCTAGTGCTTCACGTAACCTTTCAACTGCTTCCTGATAGTCGCTTGCTGGAATTATGGCATCATCAATAAATATAAGAATGTGACCTTTGGCTATGAGGTCTCTGAAGATAATCGTTATAAACCTTGTGAAATATTTCGGACAAATCGACAAACCAAATGGTGCTCTGAGAAATTCAAACTGACCATTATGTGTGACAAAAGAAGTATATTTAACAGAGTCTTCATCTATCCTCAAGTGAAAGAATGCATCTTTCAAATCCAATTTGCTGAAAACCTCGGCCTCTGATAACTTGTCAATATGATCTTCTATAACCGGAAGGGGAAATTCATCTTTGACCATCTTCCGATTAATTAATCTATAATCTACACATATCCTCGTTGAACCATCTTTCTTTTTGACAAGTACCAGCGGACTGGCATACTCTGAAAAGCTAGTTTGAATAATACCATCTCTTAGCCACTCACCCACCTGCCTCTCCACTTCCTTTTGCTCCACCAGGGACAACCTTCTTGGGCGCTGCGCGATGGGGATGTCATCTTTCAATATGATTTTCATGGTTATTGGTGCCTCCTTAGTTCGTCTGGGTTGATAATTATCTACTAACCTCTGAGCTGCCCTTCGTATCTGTGGATCAGAAACAAAACACACGGGTTCTGGAACCTCGACAAGCATACACTGCAGCAATACATCATTGTAATGAGGCACAATATTGACTGAACCCTTATCTATTACAGCTATAACTTTAGCTAAAAATGGTTGACCTAAGATGATATCATATGGCATTACTTCTTTTGGGACGATGAAAAAGCACACGTCTAAGCAATATCCATCGATCTTAATGGTTATAGTAAACTTTCCGAATGAACAGACGCTTGTCGCACCGATACCAGATAATATCACCTTTGACTTTTCGTAAGTTGTTAAACCTAACTCGAAAAATAGATTGGAAGAAACTAAATTTAAATCACTACCGGAATCTATTAAACTATTGACTTCTTTATCACCAATCTTAATGTTCTTAATTGATTTATTGCACGCACACGCACTATAATTGTTTACATTTAACACAGTTTGACACTTTTGACGTTTACACGATTGACAGGAGTCTGACGTTCGCGAGTTTGACGCTGACCGACGTTCATCCATTCCTGTTATTCGTTCGTTCCGTTCTCATTCATCTTCATCATAACCGCCATGGTTTTCCGGCTCCGGATCGGAGGTGCCCTCTACCGGCAAAATCTTCGTGCACATCGATTTTCGAGAACTTTCGCCGCCATCTTTAGCATTAACTTGCGGCTTGGAGCTCGAATTTGAAATTGGCGCCTTATACTCCTTTCCGATGTGACCAAATGAGTTGCACCGGAAGCATTTTACACCTTTTGTGCACGTGCTGGCGACGTGGTCGACTTCACCACACTTGAAACACCGACGGGATGATTTTTCTTGATGCCCTTTTGTTTTCAGCTCGGACTGCTTCGTAGCTTTTGCGTCATCTTGGCGTTTCTTAGTTTTATTCTTCATTGTCTCGTACAACATTATTTTCTCCTTCAGCGCAGAGTAAGTAGTCGCACCGTACAGGATTGCCTTGTTCGGTTCGTAATCATGTATCCCATCAATTATGTATTGGATGGCTACGTAGTCCGGAAACTTTGCACGTTTGCCTAACTCCTTCATAGTTAGCACGTACTCGTAATACGTTTCGTTACTCCTTTTCTTACGAGCCACCATTAGCTCATGCATTTCCTTAGTGTTGATGGACTCAGGAAATTCTTTCAACAGAGCCGTCCGTAGGTCCTCGTACGTCTTGAAAGCTTTTTCAGATTTAAACCACAGCTCCGCTGTGCCAGTTAGTGATCGACGCGCCAAAATTAGTTTCTGCTGCGCCGACCAACCGAATATTTCGGCGTTGTCCTCCACGTCCTGCGTCCACTTTGCTGATGAATATGTTCTATCAGTACCATTGAACTTCGGTATGATATCGCCGAAGTTGTATGACGGTGTTGCATTCTTATCGTCACTCATCTTAGTTTGCTACTTCTTCACCTTAGTTGCAGCTGCCGTGCGAATTTTATTTCTTCGTAAATCGTAACACGTCGTAATTGTCGTAACGGTAATGGCCGCGTGGCGTGGGTCACGTCGCGGTTCACCTTACCGCGGAACGCACCAATCCTCTTTGCTTTTTTCCTGGAAATCCCGGACGAGCCCCCAAATTGTAGTGTTTGGGATCTCCAGGAAAACTTCGGTTTAGCACAATATCCGTTTATTTTAAATAAAATTCACCGTCGTTACCGAACACGTCTTTTTAATTCTAACGAAATCGCCATCTTCCTTTTTCCCTTCCTTTCACTCCCTCACTCGTTCTATCACTCGTTCAAAAACATATTTTTATATTAGTTTAGAAACGCTTAAGCATACAGCCTAACAAGTAGGCATCTTATTTAATCCTACATACATATATTCATACATACAACAAAAAAATAAAATTAAAAACATTATGAGAGTTAACAAGAAAACCAACAACAACTTAATTCTGAGACGAATCTGCCAACTTCTTGCGTATGTGTTCTCGAACTTTCACTTTAAATGTGAACTGATTGGTTACCGTCCTGATATTCTGAGGGAGCGCATTCCAAAGGAAAATCGCCTGGACAAAGAAAGAAGACTTTATAAAACCAGAGCGATGAGAAGGACAACGAAGAAGACGATTATGTTCAGACCGAAGATTCTTACTATGTGCAGAGCATAAATATTGACAGAGAGAGGTCAGATAAGAAGGAGAAGTGGGTGGGTTGGGGATTTTTGTTGCTTTAATGTCTTAATGTCCAAAAATAAGTGTCTTAATGCCCAACCTAATTAAATTTATAATGAGATACAACTGATTAGAATTTCATAAACAAACATATTAAATGTTTATTTGAGCATAATAAAAAACAACGAAACATTTGATACGGATAAACAATTAATAAAAATAAAATAAAACAGATATTGCGTAGGTTCCGTTTCATGCAAGTATTCAATGTCTTTGAGGGAAACTAGAAAAAATAATAAGTATTGAGTATTGGTTTTGAGTATTAGTTAGTGACTGAGGCCGCGAGGCGTCTGCTCGTTAGTGCATCTGTATTTTAGGACACAAATTGGTCGGATCACATGCCGTTACAACTGCAGTAATTTAAATATGATAAGACCTACAATTGTGACACCTAATCGAACCAAAAATTCTGTGTTATGGGGTGAACGGGACACTAGCCTAATAGAAATATACAAAAACTAGCTGACCCCGCGAACTTCGTACCGGCTAACATTTTTTTTTTTTTTAATTTTTCTCTCCTTATGAACCATCCTCGTACTTCAAGGAATGTTCTAAAAAAATAATTAGCAAATCGGTCCATCCGTTCTTGAGTTATAAAATTACAACGAAAAGTGGCATTGATTTTTATAGATAGGGATAATTATGTGTCACGCTAAGTTAAGGGAAATGCATTTCCCATTAGAGTTTAGGGAATTTGCTGATGGGTTTTGTGCGGATACCAGTCTCAAACTCATACTAGACAACATTTATAAAAACATTGTGTCTACACTCACAGAAGCTGCCCAATGTTCCAGTAATGAGAAGGCGAGTCAGGGTAGGAATGGTAAACGGGTTGTCGGCTGGAATAGGCATGTTAAGCGGGCTCACGCGGACGCCCGGCTCGCGTTCCCAGTCTGGAGTATAGCAGGGAAACCGAGTTGTGATACTGTATATAAGGTATATCTATTCATACATGAAATATCTTTTAAGGGGTCATTGTACTCACCTTACACAATCAAATCTCTGAGATGAGAAAAGCTTTTAAATCAAAGCTAAAATGGTGCCAAAACAATCAAAATAAAATAAAAATGGACATTATAACTGAAAACTATAAATCTAAAGACTTTTAAAGATTTTGGAGGAATACGAAAAGATTGAACCCGAGGCCGGGCGTCCCCGTGAGCGTAGCGGGGCATCATGAGCCTACGGCTATAGCTAATTTGTTTGTGACGCATTTTAAAACTGAATCTCCTCTAGGTTCAGCATCGCAGGGGGTCGATGCTGAGGAATGTTGGACGAATTTGAGTATCAGGTTCTCAGCAAAAGATGTCGCTACTGTTATAAACAATATGGTAAGGCGCAAGTTGCATGACTTCCTAAGCATCGAGCACCTGCAGCATGCAGGAGTTCACGTGCCTAGGTTACTGGCGCCGTTCTTCTCGCTCTGTCTGAGCCACACTCATCTGCCCAGCGATCTGATGAAAACTGTGGTCGTGCCTATTGTGAAGGATAATACTGGGGATACATCAGATCTTGTAAACTAAAGGCCCATTTCGCTTGCTACTGTCATTGCTAAAGTGCTGGACAGTTTGCTGGATAGGCATATGGTAACCCGCATCGATCTGCAAGATGCAAAGTTTGGGTTCAGGCCTGGTCTCTCCACGGAAAGTGCCATACTGTCTCTCAAGCATGCTGTCCAGTACTATACGCACAGAAAAACGCCTGTTAACGCCTGTTTCCTGGACCTATGCAAAGCATTCGATCTGGTGTAGTACGACCTGCTGCAGCAAAAATGATTAAATGATACCTCAGTGGATAGGGAAGTTATATCAATATTAAGACATTGGTATAACAATCAGATTAACTGTGTATGGTGGGCAGGCTCATTATCGGGTGAGTATAGGCTAGAGTGCGGTGTGAGGCAGGGTGGCCTGACCTCCCCCCGTGTCTTCAGTCTGTACATAAACCGGTTGATCGTTGAGCTCAGCAACACTTGTCAGGGTTGTTATGTTGACGAAATATGCGTCAATAATATCAGTTACGCGGATGACATAGTGTTGCTGAGCCCATCAATTATCGCAATGATGAGTCTGCTTGAGTTATGTGAAAGGTATGCGGAGGCCCATGGGCTCAGATACAAAAGAAAAGTGGGGTACTAGGCAGGCACTAAAATCTACCCAATTGTACCACAGTCGTAACTTTGCGGAAGTCCCTTAAAACAAGTCACATCTTTCAAGTATCTGAGCCACTGGGTTTCCGAAGACCTTAAAGACAACCTGGACATTGAGCGTGAGCGCAGAGCGTTGGCTGTCCGCTGCACTAAGTTGGCTCGCAGATTTGCGACATGCTCGACTGACGTAACGGCTACGCTGTTTAGAGCGTATTGTCAGTCGTTTTAAACGTGCAGTCTGTGGGTCAACTATCCGCGGAGGGCATACAGAGCTCTGCGCGTCCAATATAATAGTGCATTCAGGGTGTTGATGGGGTTGCCGCGCTACTGTAGTGCTTCCAGCATGTTCGCGGAGACGGCATTTGATGGTTTGTACGCAATAATGCGCAAGCGATGCGCGTCCATCCTGCACTGGGTACGCGCCAGCCCCAACAGCATCTTGAAAACCATAGCGGACAGGTGGGATAGCCCCATACTAAAATAGGGGTTATGCCTACATGCCAGTGGGGCGTAGGTACCTAATTAGATAGTTTTTCCGGGTAGCTATAAGTACTAATACTAGTTCTAAGTTTTATGTATACTAACCAATCAATGGACTCTGTCTGAAATATAACATTTTTATTTTTTTTACTACACTACAGTTAAAAAATATATAATTCAGAGTGAATTAATTGTTTAAACTGTATCACTTTGCTAAATAAAATATTATTTATTGTTCTTCAACATTTTACACATATCTGTTATTCTTCTCTGTTGTGCTATTTCAACATTATTTCCAGGGGCATAAAGAAATTTGATATACTGGGAGCATTAGTTCAACAATAAATGCTGCGCCATTTTGTTCAATATAGTTTTTCGGATGGCTTTGTTAAGTAAAGTAAAGAAAACCTGCCCCGGCTTCGCACTGGTAACACTGCTTATCTAAGTATATAATATAAGGTATTATTATATTTTATTATATATTAGGTACGTATAAGGCAGTGGTAGTGATGATGGTATTTTACTATTGTTTTAATTAGTTCAGCTTAAGTACTGATATAACAAACGTGTGCTATTTAAACTTACCCTAATAGTTCCTTTCTGTTATTTTTCTGTTACAATAAAATTATATTCATATTCGTTTCCTATCCGCAACTTACAATTATTTTGAATATGACCCAATTATGATTAATGTTATTAATGTTTTTGAATCTGTAATTTATCTTCTTTATTACAATTCTGTTAATTACAATTTCATCGGGCGAGGTGATCCTATTCTAATAAATAAATAAAACACTTGTTTCAGGCTACAATGGCGTAAAATACGTATAAACTAACATAGGTATAAAAAGTACTTGTGTTACCTTCATTGAAATCAAATATTACTGGTTACCATCTCCACCATACATTATATGGTATCTGTAATATATTCGGTATATATTATGTGTGGGTCCAAATTTAGCTTTTTTTGCATATTATTTCTGTTATGTATACATCGTAGTAAACCGATAGTCATCCAGGGTTTAATCAGTCTATTTTTCAAGGGGATTCTTGTGACGAGGGTGTTGGCTATAAGACAATTTTGCAGTAGAGTTATTAGGCTGTTTGCTAATATTTCAGGGTTAGTTTGGTTTAGTAATTCTTGGGTGTTCTTGGTTTTTAAGAGATCTAGTGCATTTTCTAAGTTTATAGTCGTTCTTGTTTTGGTAACCTTATCTGTGTTTTTCAAATTGGATAATTTTAAGAAAATCATTGAATGATCGGTGATAGTAGTATTAATAACTGATATACTTGCGGATTTATTACCAGGTGTCAATTTGAGTATGAAGTGGTCCAAGCAGCTTTTGCCTCTAGTGGGAAGTGAATGCCCGGGAAGTAGGCTATGCATAGCTAACATGTTTAAATAATTAAGCCTGTTTGATCGTTCGTAAGATTGTTCGTCTTGCTTATAGATTAAGTTTATATTAATGTCTCCCGTGATTATTATATGTTTACATGACGCTATGGTCGTTAGGTGGAGGTTTAATGAATTAATGAAATCATCCGTATTAGTTCTTGATGGTGACCGATATATACCTAGAATTATGAGGTCGGGTATAACGTTAACCTGTAGGCAAGAAGCGTGAATTAATTTGATTTCTTTTATTTTTATTTTGTGTCTGTTATTTACAAAAGCGACGACTCCGTCGGCTTTGTTTACGTGTTGGGTGGTGTGGTGTGTCGAATAATTTGTCAATTGTGGAATATTTTTGTTTTGATTCAGTCTGCATTCACTTAAAATTATGAGGTCAACGTTAAAATTTAGGTTTATTATGTTTAATTGTAAGTCATTAAACTTGGAATAAATACTTCTGATATTTTGTGAGATGATCGTAAAATCCGTGCTTTTAACTCTTATTGCTTTGGTAAAATCACTAAATGAACAGATTGAGGCTTGGGCTATTTCTGTTTTATCTAGTTCGGATAAAACTGTCAGTGTGTCACTCATATTTAGGGGTTTTGTAAATACAGTAAGGCATAGTAACTGGACTAATATCAGTGTGTGTGGAAGTGTGTGTAGTATAACTGTGAGAGTGCGAGATATGTAAAATGGTTGTTAGTTTGACATGTAAGAGTAGTTTGTTTGTGTATGTTATAAGGATGTGAGTGCGCGCTTGTTTAACAAAATTTCTAATCCTATTTCTAATTAATATTAAGTTATGATAGATACAAAGAAAATAATGCAAAAACATAAAATAGTAGAGTAAGTCTGTTAAGCATGGAGAACAAAAACTAACAGAATTTAGTCATATTTGCTGCATAAGTTTGTTGACTTGTAATTCATTTTTGATAATTATTTTCGGCGAGTTATCGTCTTTTTTTACATAAACGCGGCCGTTAGCAGTCCAACAGTATTTAAAAATTTTTGCCTTTGTAAGGTCACGGGCGAGAAAATGTAAGCGCGCCCCTTTAGCGGTTAGTTGTTCAGATAAGTACAATACAATACAATACAATACAAAAATACAAAAAGTTTATTTTCTCTCTCACATAGAAATATTCAAGGTAAGTATACATAATTATAAGAGTACAAAAGCGAATTATAATCTATGTGGGAGACTGGTTTCTGTACTAGGAGACCTGTATGACAGATTACCAGCCTCTCCAGACTCCGGAAGTGGGTAACAGGTTCTTGGTGTACATCATTCCAGGTAAGTGATATTTAAATACGTAAACTGGGTGAAGTTTGACTGTTGTGAGGAGTAAGTAAATGAGGGTGTGAGAATCGGGTGTGTGAATGTGTATATGAGGGTGTGTGTGTTTTGTGGGTGTATATGTGTGTGTGTGTGGGTTGGGTATATGTGGGTGTATGTGTGGGTGCATGAGTATGTGTGAGGTGGGTATATGTGGGTGTATGTGTGGGTGTGGGTGTATGTGTGGGTGTGGGTGTATGAGTGTATGTGGATGTGAATGAGTGTGTAGGTGTTGTCAAGTCATACGTAGTAAGTCTAGGATGGTACTTTAAGCAAATTTTCTGTTTCATCGTAACTGAGGGACTTTAACCAAGTGGTTAAAGCCCTTTTACATTTGACTCGTGTAAGTGGGTAAATTGCAAGCTTCTTATTTATTTTATTGTAAAGATATCCACCTAAAAATCCAAAAAATTTGCTAGAGAAAGCAGTGTTTCGCTTGGTAAGCGTTTGGCAAACCCTGTGTTTGACTCTCTTGTTATTGTTCAACAAAGGATCATACCCTATTAGTGAGTGTTGTTTTAGAACTGTGCACAATATAAACAGTTGGCGTACTGTCAACACATCAGAGAGCAAGTAAAGATCCTTAGTAGGAAAGAAAAAAGGTAGTGACAAACTTACTTTTAAGACCGCTCTTTGGGCTCTTTCCAGTTTTAGTATGTGTGTCCTACAGGAGCCACCCCATATAGTAACACAGTAGCTCAAGATGGATTGGCATAATGCCATATATACCATTTTAATGACTTCTTTGTCAGCTATGTGCCTCAGACTTTTAAAGAAGTAAATTAGTTTCCTGGTTCTAGAGGATAGTAAGTCAAGGTGATGTTTGAAGCTTAGATTACTATCAATCATGACTCCAAGATACTTTATACTAGAAGCTATTTCTAAATTTCTACAGGAACAGAGATGGTTGGAGGAGCAGTAGTGAGCTTTTAAGGAGTAGTTTTTGTGAATTACAGTTGTAGTATTTTTGATGAAAAAAGGTATATATTTGGTTTTGTCAACGTTAAGTGTAAGGCCGTTGTCATTGAGCCATTGTATTACTGAGTTGAATCCAGTTTGAGCAAAGCCGTAAACATCATTCCAAGTGTCACCATGGAAGATCAGTGCTGTGTCATCCGCAAACGTCACGATTTTGCCATTTTGTAGAGGAAGATTACACAGATCATTAATGAAGATGAGGAAAAGTGTGGGACCCAAAACACTGCCCTGAGGGACACCGTAGGATATAGGTAAGTCCTCACTGGTGGCTTCACCTACTCTAACTCTCTGATGTCTATCAGTAAGGTAATCCCTAAACAATTCGAGCTGCGTATCGCGAATTCCCATGGTATGTAATTTAGCTAACAGGAGTGGAACAGAGACCGTGTCAAAAGCCTTTGCTAAGTCCAGGAATATTGTTATTACTTTATTTTTATGGTCAAGTTTATTAACAATGTGATCAGTTAATTCGTGAACTGCATCATTTGTCGAGATTCCAGCTCTAAATCCAAATTGAGATCTCGACAGTAGGGTTTTGGTCTCAAGATATTTTATTAGACGTTTGTTAATGAGTTTTTCGACAAGTTTTGATAGTGTAGGAAGTATAGAGATGGGGCGATAGTTATTGACACAGCCTCTGTCACCACTCTTGTGTATTGGGATCACTTCCGCAAGTTTGAATTCCCCCGGAAAAACACCTGTGCGGAACATTAAGTTGAAAATATACGTTAAGGGGGGTACTAGAATGGTGACGTATCTTTTTAAAAAAGCTCCCGAAATATAGTCACGTCCAGCAGTATTAACCTTCTTTAAATTCAAAATACACAGGTGAATCTCTGTTTCATCAGTGGGATACAAGACGAAGGAGAAAGGAGAGGAGTTAGCATACGATGTACTGTTAGGTGGACTGCCGTGATGAATGCTCTCTGCAAGGTTCTTCCCAATAGACACAAAAAATCTGTTTATGTTATTGGCTGAGGTGGTAGGGTTTGTCGGAGATATAAGATCCATAGCTGGGTTTGTTTTTTTATTGGAGTGTGTTATCTGTTTTATAGCGTCCCATAGATTTTTGTTGGTAGTTTTAGCTGCTTCATTTATTAGACTTTTTTCATATTCTCTTTTTAATTTTTTTAATAACCCGTTGCAAAAATTTCTGTACCTTTTATAAGTGATATTGATAATTTCATTATTTGGGTTTTTTTTGCATTTTATATGGAGTTTATCACGGTTCCTCATACACCTTAACAATCCAGTAGTTATCCAGGGCTTTTTAATCCTCTTGCGATTGGGTACAGTAATAGTTTGTGTGTTAGATTCTATTTTAGATTTTAAGTCATTAACTAGCATAGTTGTAGCTAAATTTGCATCTGATGTTTCATAGATGGAATTGAAACATATATTTTGCATGTCGTTGTCAAGGCCTATATAGTCAATTTTCCTAGTGATAGATGATTTTTTGGATTGGTTAAGGTGTTCTAGCACAAGTATCACACTGTCATGATCTGTAACAGACGTTTCCGCAACATAGCAAAATGCAGGGAAATTACTTTTAAGCATAACATGGTCTAAACATGTTTTGCTATGTGTTGGCAACTGATGGGCTGGTAGGATGCTGTGTGTCGCTAGAAGGTTTAGGTAGACTAATGAGTTGGCATCTTTACTGTTTGTAATTATGTCTATATTAATATCTCCAGTGAGTATAATATTAGGGTAATTTAAGCTGCTTAAGAGATGATTTAGTGATTCAAGAAAGGGATTAATATTTTTATTGCCGGGGGGTCTGTATATTGCAACTATGATGGTGTTACTGTCTAACTTTATTGTTAGACAGTTGGCATCTTGTAGGTTAGGTTCTGCTATTAACGGTCTTAAATTATCTTTAAAGTATACAATGACCCCTTCATTTTGTGTGATGTTATTTTCAGTTTTAGCACTGTCGTAGCCGCTTATAGTTGGGATGTAGTGGGTGTGACGTAGCCAACACTCTGTAATTATAATAAAATCCCACTCTGTATTTGATCTTTTAAGGAGGGTTAATAGGCCTGAAAAATTGCAATTTACGCTGCGGATATTTTGTTGAATTAATTTTAGACTCGACTGTGGTTTTGTAATTAAATTATGACACTCTTCTATTTCGCAAGTGGATGATTGCGCTATAACAAAATTATCAAGATCGCTGTTAATTAGGTTAATATTATCGAATTGTAGTACAATTTAGGTAAGTAGGTGGATTCGAGCATGTCAATTGTTGTTTGAAAGAATAATAAGTGCGGTTTATTTGTACACGGTTGTAAGAGAAACTTGTTAGTGGTATCGTGTAGGTAGGTAGCCTGTAGTTTTGACAAGTGAATATAATATGACGATTGTGTATAACGTGTATGGAAGTTATATGTATGAGATAGGTAACAGGTAGGTACCGTGTGTATTGTCAGTATAGAATTGCTAGAGAATATAGTGGTTAGACTCTTGTAGGTATATTGTTGTGTAGTGAGGATGTAGTGTAATGCTAGTGTTATTTCGAATGTGATGCATGTTTTGGTGTGTAGTGTTATGTTAGTATATTGTAGTAGTTGTGTATATTGTTGTGTAGAGATGTAGTGTGATGGTAGTGTTTTTTCGAATGTAATGCATGTTTTGTTGTGTAATGTTATGTTAGGACTTACGATATTAGACTTAAAAGAATACAGAAATATAAAATAAAAATTAGTTAACAAACTTGGTAATATGACGTAGGATAGTCACTTAATTAGGAGTTTTTTCATGTCTTGTTCACAGTCCACTCGAACCGCTGGTGCATCTTGGGTTTTTTTAATAAATATTTTGCCATAGGAGGTCCAAGTACTATGGTATTTGTGCTCCGCAACAAACTGTCTGGCCAGGTAAGCTAGTCTTCTCCCTAGGCTAGTGAGCGATTCGTCAACATAAACCGGCTTGGTAGGGCCTGGCAGTTGAAGGTGAGAGGTATTGAGTTTGTTGTCTTTGTTCATTTTATTGTAGTTCCTGCATTGTTTTATAAAACCATCTTTACAAGAAGTAGTTGTAAAGTTAATCACAATATGGTTATTGGATTCTTTTTTGGTTTTCAAACGGTAAACATCTCGAAAATCAGAGTCAGATAATGGCTGTTCTATGACCTCACCCACTTTCTGGACTAAAGTACGTAGGGTAGTCTTGTTTTCCGAGTCTTGTTTAGGAATGTTCCTAATTTCTATGGTAGATGCACGTGAGTTGCGCTCCAATTGTTCGATCTTGCTCTCTAATGTCTCAATTTTAAGTTCGTAACTGCTGTTTTTTTGTTCAAGGTTGCTCATTTTTTCTAATAATTCATCATACTTGTCTGACAAAAAGTGCACACTTTTCTGAATCTCGGTGTTCTGGTCTTTGATGATTGTCACCGAATCCATGAGTTTATCGAATTTAGAGTTCTGCTGGGTTTCAAAAGAAGAGAGTAAATCCTTTATTTCATCTATGGTTATGGTGCAACCCGACGAGCCATGATCGAGATGTTTACGCTTTAATCTGCGAGTTATGTTTTCACTTTGTCCACTGGGTGGAGACACATATAATTGAGAATCAGATCCATAAGTCAACACGGGGGTTTTTTTCAAGGTTGAGGGATTTTCTGACTTCGTGGGAGTACGAGGAGTAGACATTGTATAAACAGGTAAATATCCACTAGTTAAATACCTGTTTTGTTGACGCCTTAGCAGGTGTGTTATTATTTCTAATACTTGCGCACGCGCAGCTCTGATTGGGTGACTGGGCGGGGTTATATGCGGTGGTCTAGTGGGCGGAGCCGGCCGCAATGCTGGGAAGTTGGTTATCTCGCTCTGTCCTCGGCTGTAGTTGGTCGGAGGGCGGGGCTGTATGCGGTCTCAGTAGATGCGATGACCGATGAGGCGTGGAATGTAGTTGTCTCGCTCCGTTCCGTTTCTAGCTCCTTGCTGCGTATGCGCGCCTAGTACTTCAACTGGTTAATTTTTCGGTGATAATTTTATTTATTGATTATTTAAACAAAATAAATTGAAAATAAATGCGCGGAGTCTTGTGCACACGACCGTACTCAACGGTATCCGGAGGGGAGAGGAAGAGAAGTAGATTGGGGTATATTCTTTTGTTGTGAAGCCCAGGTGTTTGGCGCATAACTTCTCTTTGTTTGTCTTGTTAAAGCTTCGCGCCGTTTTCAAGAAGTCAGTTTTCAGGATAGTTGACGACATTTCTATGACGATTGTGCTGTTGTTCGTGTCACTTCGTTTGCACGGGACTCGGAAAATGTCCGTTATGTCATTACGTTGGATAGTGCAGCTCGTCTCTTTTGACAGGTTTAAAACCATTTTTATTAAGTCGTCTCTGGTTTCCTTGTCGACTTTTGGAACATTTTTCAACTCAAGATTGGACTTTCGGCTACCTCGCTGTAGGTCCTCGATTTTATCCTCTAATAGAACTATGTAATCTTGGTCTTTCTTTGCATTAACTTCTAATTGTTCAATTTTTTTCTTTAGTTCTTCGTTTTGTTTACTCAAAGAGGCCATCGAATTTTCTATATTATAATTTGTACTTTTAATTTCTAATAGTGTTGCAGATATATTTTTTATTTCATTGCTTTGAGAAGCCATCAGCTCCGATAACAACGTTTTGACTTCCTCTTTGAAGTCGTGGAAATCAGCTTAATACTCGTTTTCTCTCGGACGCTTATTACGTAGGGATACGAAGTTGGGTGGCGTCTGCTGGTCGACACTGACGGAGACGTTTGAGTCCGATAGTGATTTATTTAATGAATGCGCCATTTTTAGTACTAGGATATTATAACAGCAGTGTGGCGTGTGAAGTATTGCAGCGTTAGATATACGGCGTACGCCTTAAACCCTTGTTATAAGTGCCAAACGTACTGAGTACGCGATCTGGTACCAGGAGCCTATGATTCAGAGGTGTTAGTCACGGCGCCCGCGCACACAGTAGTAATTAGGTGCTAGTAGAAGGCGGAACTTGAATCAGTGATTATTATACGCTCGCTATCGACTCACGCCTCTCATTTGCCTAAGTATGAACTTTTCAGTATCCTGTCTTATAAGATACAGGATACCCTAGTTTAAAAGACAGAGTGTAATCTATTGTGTATTTCTGCAGCCTCCAAATGTTTAATGTAAATGTTCTCTACCATTAATTCAAAAATTGTAAATTTAAAGTACAATTATCATATCATTATCATCATTATTTCATTTGTGGAAATAGAGATATTTATCTAGAATTATTTTCACCAATATTTCTACCTCCCAGCTCATTACCACAAAACTTTCCAATTATTCTCCTAGACCGATAAATAAAGTTAGCTGTCACCCAAGCACTCGAAATCCTTATACAAAAATCCTTAAGAGAAACCCGGTAAGCTTGACTAAACTAAACAAATGGCGTAGATCCGCGATTTCACTCGTAATTAAAATAAATTCACGCGCTCCGGGTAATCCTTACACAGGGTGTTTGCTTATTCACATGGTGTTGTAGTTATTTTCGGCTTGTTCCTCTCGGATTAGCGTTAAGCTTCACTAATTGGAGGCGCGTAGATTCAGTGGCAGGTGGTAGGGATCGAGTGACGGAGAGTTATTCAATCGGTTTAAGGCTGGAGCTCAGCGCAGCGCGGTTTCCCTGCCAAACAAATATGAACATTACACACATTGAAATAAAGTTGAAATTAAATAATGTTTTAACTAGTCTGCGAAATCATAATAAAGTCGACCGTCCACCTTGTTAGCTGCGCGGCAGAGGTAGCAAAAATTTAGTTTGATTTACGATTAAAAACTGAAACTAATGTCATTAGCGATTGACGATTGAATTGGTTTTGGTCGTGTATACATTTTGAATAATCGATTAAATTTGTTTTAGTTTTCAATTTTGATTGAAATAGTAACGTCAAATAAAATGCAAAAGAACGGTTATTACATTAAACAAATGGTTTATTATTTTATTTAGATACACATAGTGTGCAAATAACAAGTCATATTATGTTTATAGGCTTATTATTGATAGATAACCGATTAATATTAATCCAGTTCTTTAATTAGATTTTTAAAAGGAAAATGTGTTTTTAGTTTTAACTAAAAACTTAAATTGATGACCAAATATGTAATTAAAACTAAAACAATTTTTTTTAACTAATTAAATCACAAAATTATTACTTTGAATAATCAATTGATCGAAAATGTTAGTGATTGAGCCCAACACTGCTGCGCGGTTCATTTGTTTGCCAGCCACGTATTCGTGCGTAGAGTGGCCGTGAAGGCTCCCGCAGACAGGCGAGACGCGACTCTTGTAGAACAATTTCCATGAAGTTTTCATAGAAATTGTTTACTAGAATCGCGTCGCGGTGTCACGTTGCGCCTGTTAGTGGGAGCCTTGAGTTGTACTGGGCGATCTGTCCTACATTCTCGTACACACTCGTAGCCAAGCGTCCACTTTTAGCTGTGGGATGCTATGGAAGAGCGTCAAACAGACAGACGGACAGAGAGGCATATTTAAGTTTATCTATTTTCAACTTTATATTTGGCAGTGAAAACCGCATTTAGCTAGGTCTGCGCCGGCGGCCCTTAAACGATGTAAGCCTGCTTTTGTTTGAGCCCCGTTTGCGATGCGACCCGGCTCGCTTTGTGGTTTTAGGACTATAATCGTCCTTTTTCGCTTTTTATGGGTATCGTTAGAGGGATTACCCATTGTATCGATATTGCTTAAATCGAGCATCTAGGTAAACCGTAGTGAGTTAGCATCGAAACTCGAGTGAGTGTTTTTAAAAGTGGATTTTCCGGATCTTAATATTTTCCTAGAAATGTGAAAATAATATTGAATAGCGAAATATTATTTTAAAAGCTCGACATAAAAACTACATTTTTTTGTATGTATTCAGCTGCGTTGAAAATCTCAATACTCAATACTCAATATATTTATTCCTTCCACATGTGTACTTAGGTGGTAGATTTACAAAAATGATCATTGTGGACTGATTGAAAAAATTATCTATTGACTCATGTTAATTTTCTAAGGTGAATCTTATACCACTGACTTACCTCCTTCTGCGAAGCAGTAATGTTCGCGAAGGAGGAGTCGGAACGCGTGAGGGAGAGGCAAAATTCGCGCCCTCACGCCCCTAGCCGCCGCAGGAGACGCCCTGGGCGTCGGGAATCGCAGGCCGATTCCCGGCCACCGTAGGCGCGGGCTTGCGAGCGGCGAGCAATGGGCAGCTCGCCGTTCGATAAGGACCAGGCCCGGGTCGACGGCACGTTGTGTTCCACGCGCGCTTCAAAGAGATGTCAGCACCAATGACGGGGTCCGCTAGGGCCGATGCCTGCTAGGGTTGCGGGAAAGTCCGAGAGGGATACCGTGGCTCCTGGCAAAGGCAACTGAAGGAACACGGGTGGGTTTTAGTCAGTAAGAGTCTGACACGCCCTCCCGCTCCGCCCAGAGCGGGAGAAGTGATTTGATGATTTCCCACCCTCAAAAAAAAAAAGACCACTGACTTGCAGCAAAAATTAACTTCATCATCAGCTGCCTAGCCTTTCTTCAACTATGAATGTGGAGTCAGCTACCACTCTAATCGGATGCAACTGAAAACCAGTATTTCACAAGAAGCGACTGCCTCTACAAACCACCTACTGGGTAGCACGATACCCCTTGGTAGGACTGGATGTGAGACTTGCGGACCTGCAAAATAAATTCAAACCAACATAACGTAAGTGAATGTATTTATTAAATTTCATAAATATGCATATCTAGGTATTATAATTAAAAAGCCTCTCGATCACATTCATTCACAAGCCATTTCTCATAACTACTTTGCTTTAGAAACCGAGCCAAGCAATCATGAAGACTTCTGAAAAGTTCAGTGGCTATTGTGAACTAGAAATAAATAGTCACAAACGTTTCAGCTATTTGTTAATTAACTCCGTGCAACCATGCAACACGTCCGTCAAACTAGAAAGTGTTGTAGCAAACAAAAATAGTCAAGTGTATTGTCAAATTGCTATCGCGAATTCACTATTCAGCAATCTGCATGTACACTAAAAGGTTCCCGTTACCAATATGTATCAATGGAATCCTATTAATAAACCCACGCCGTCTGTCAGTCGGTCTATCACTGGGTTGTATATCTACGAGTAGAACCGTAGCTAGGAGCTAGCCAGTTGACACAGAATAGGTAAGTAGTGACGTTTAACTATGGTTGCTATCATCATTCTCTATATATTCTCCCTTATCCCGATTTATTGGTGATCGGCGCAACATGCCTTTTTCTTTCATACCTATCTATTGGGAGTAGGCTAGGCTTGGGATTGAGTTGCTCCAATAAAGCACAGGCAATGTTAATTTATTTTTACGTTTAATCTTTGCTATAAGTATCTATACTTATTTACATATACAATTACACTAATATTTACTGTATATAGTATTATATTATTTTAAATTATTGTGAATGTGAGGACTATGTGTGTTTTTGTTCCAGTTTTAATCATGTTCTGGCAGTTTGAGTAGCTGATGCGGCCTACCCAAATGTCCTTTCTTTGGTATTGTTCGTCGAATCGTTGAGCTCCTTGAGTTCTGAGTTGAGCTGCACGGTTACTGACAAATGCGTGCACTGACTGGACAGGTCCACTCAATCTGTGTGGTTCTTTCCTCAAAAGACCATTTCAGACACAAATCTACATGGTCCTAAAAGATTATTATAATATTATTCTAATTATTGTGAATGTGAGAACTATGTCGGTCATTGGTTTTTTTATATATTTATTTTTGTATTTTTCTCAGCGTAATCATGATCTGGCAGTTTGAGTAATTTATGCGGCCTACCCAACTGTCCTTTCTTTGGTATTGTTCGTCGAATCGTTGAGCTCCTTGAGTCTAAGTTGAGCTGCACGATTACTGACAATTGCGTGCACTGACTGGACAGGTCCACTCAATCTGTGTGGTTCTTTCCTCAAAAGACCATTGCAGACACCGATCTACATAGCCTTCACATGATCTGACCAAGATTTTGTCTGGACTTTAAAAGAGACTGTGACCTCTGAGTTTGTTTCGGCCTTTCTTCTCAGAGTAGTCAGATAGGAAACGCCGGCCTCATCTAGTTTAAAAAAAAATATGATTGACGTGTAAAAGTGTTTGTTCAAACCTACTCACAGAAATAAAATCATTTATCATTTATTATTCATCATCACAGGTAATTAGTTACTCCCTTTCTAGATATATCATCTTTCACACAGACCCTTCATCGTTATTTCGGTCTTCCTCTACTTAAATTTTGAGTATGAATGTGTGTGCTATAAGACACACATTCATACTCAAAACTTTCCTCACAAGCTTTTTGTCATTCCTCCGCATCACATGTCATAACAAGACAACCGACTTCCACACAACTTTTCAGTCACCGGTGCCACTTTCAGACTTCCTCTAATACAAGGTGTCGTTTTGCATCCTCGTCAAATTCGAGGAGGTAACTTTCCTAATGATTCTCGACACGAATCAATAATAAAATAAGTAGGTTCTTTTTTATAATTTCTGGAAATCGCCATGTGTAGGTCCCGTGTGATACCGCCCTGTAACTGCGCTGTAACTGTAACGCACGCACACAGCGACATAGTCGTGCGACACTGCCTACCACATACGCAACGGGGCGATTCTGTTCTTTGAAAGTGGAGTATTCTGAAATACTGTCAAACTTAAACATCTAAAAAAACAAGTAGGTATGTATTAATCATTGAACAGGATCGTAATTTTATTTGATTATTTATGTCTTTTATAACAGCCTCCTGAAATTTGACGAGGATGCAAAACGACACGTTGTATACTCATTTCTTATTCTATCAATTCTCGTAACACCACACATCCCGCTGAGTATTCTCATCTCAGTTACTGTGGTTGCTATCATGACAAATAATATAAAGTCTTTTTAAACAGACATGTGCAGTGCCTATACAGGGTGGCGATTTATTATATACTACACAACCACCCTGTATAGAATCACCCCCTTGACGGCAAGGGGGTGATTCTTACAACTTTCGCTATGAAATTCATACCCGAATTGTAAAAAAAACACATGCATTGAAATAATCTGTCTACTGTTGTAGTTTTTTTTTTCTCATGAATCGGATAAGTGTTTCGTAGCGAAAGTTTTTTTGAATGACCGGTGGAATCACCCCCTTGACGGATACAGGTGACTAATTCGCCACCCTGTGTATAGCTAAACGCTCAAAAATGTTAAAGACTTCTCTGATCTAAGACAATTTCATCCATTAACGCTTACAAAGCAACCTCGCCTTCTATCACACCCTGGTATAAGCATTTAGTATCGCTAATATAATTAAATTTCGTAATTTACATCGTTCATTCCCATTTAACATTATCAAAAATTCAATCTTCTCAAATCAATATGTAGCGACGGTTCGTATTGACGAACAAAATATTAATACATGTTATAATTATTATTATGATTGTGCGCAGAATTATTTAATATGCTTCGTAACTATTACTGTTTAACAACATATTGATTATGTGGGTGTTAATGATAGCTCGTATATAAGTTTAGTGACGTCAGAAACAGAGTGTTTTAGAACATGAAACAATATTTGAATTATCACTATATTCAATTCATCAATGGAAACCTATTTTTCGGTAGTAACCCGGAGACAAGCCGGAGACCTTTCGACTTCCGACATAGCTTGCAGAGTAAGCAAGCTGAAGTGGCAGCGGGCTGGCCATGTTTGTAGAAGGACCGATGGCCGGTAGAGCAGACGAGTCCTGGAGTGGAGACCGCGTATCGGCAAGCGTAGCGGGGGACGCCCCCCAGCTAGATGGACCAACTACCTCAATAAAGTGGCTGGGACAGACTGGATGCAGAAGGTCGAGGACAGGGTGTTGTGGCGCAGCCTAGGAGAGGCCTATGTCCTGCAGTGGACTACGATAGGCTGAGTTGATTGATTAAGCCCGGAGACTAGATTTGCACCCGGTCGATGACAATAGGCTCGCCCCCTACTATGGTACACGATATATAACCCTTCAGGGAACTACAGGCGTGATGTTATATTATGTTAGGTATGTTATAGACTTTTCAGTCATAAGACAACAGCAGATATACCTATCGACGATGAACTACTAATACCTCCTTACTACCCTTTTCGATTTTTAATTTTTAATGCCAATCGACGTAAAATGCTATTTCACTTGTAGGTACTGGCAAAATTTCCTAACACGATATTTGACTATTTATCCCATTAAACACTAACTCCCAAGTTATGAGACGCTAATTTGGCAGAAATAACTACCATGTCATTGTGTTGAAATTTTCTAAAATTTGATAGAAGATATTGGTAGTTCATCGTTGATATATATGTCGCAGCGTCAGCACTGATCCACCATCCATATTTTTATTACTATAACGGCATCTAAATTATTACTTAACGGAAACGTCAAGTAGTGCATTTGGGTGAGGTTAAATTATAGGAAGTGGCAACACGGAAGTGACGGCTGTCGCTTGTCGGTTGATATTTGATATTATTGAAGTTTGTAAACGTTATTGTCGAACGGGAGGGCTGACTAAGTAGAATATTGACTGACTGAACTGACTCGATTTTGTGTAGAAACGCATTTGCGAAACGGTGTCCTGTTTATCGAATTTACCGCGTGTGTAATCTGATTGTATCTGCCTAATCAAGTGATATTTTTATAACTAGTGAACTTTAGGGCATTAATAGACGTCTCTACTTAGTGTTCTGACTATTATTTCGGTTACTCATTGTCCGACCATCCTGCTACCGAAGAAATTTCTATTTATAAGAAAAGGATTTTTTTTTTAGGGTGGGTTATCATCGAATAAGTTCTCCCGCTCTGGGCGGAGCGGGAGGGCATGTCAGGATCTTACTGACTAAAACCCACCCGTGATCCTTCAGTAGCCTGTGCCAGGGGCCACAGTAACCCTTTCGGAGTTTCCCGCAACCCTAACAGGCATCGGCCCTAGCGGACCCCATCATTTGGTGCTGACATCTCTTTGAAGCGCGCGTGGAACACAACGCGCCGTCGACCTGGGCCTGGTCCTTATCGGACGGCGAGCTGCCCATTGCTTGCCGTCCGCAAGCCTGCGCCTATGGTGGCCGGGAATCGGCTTGGGATTCCCGACGCCCAGGGCGTCTCCTGCGGCGGCTAGGGGCGTGAGAGCGCGAATTTTGCCTCTCCCTCACGCGTTCCTCCTCATATATACAGAGTTGATATTACAGAGGGGCATTAAATAACACTACGTAATTAATTAATCGTTGACAACTCATTCAGTCATCCTGTTTTGCTCCGATGTTAGGGGCTTGGTCTGCATGTCGACCTTTGCCTTGAAGTCACCGGAACCTTGCGGTCGCTCTATCGGTTGTAATATCTTCTCCCATCACACATAAAGGTAATGCTTGTACAGCCCCTAATGTTTCCCATAATTGACTATGGTGATTTGTGTTACTATGACCTGAACCTGAACGCAGATCTCCTAAATAAACATGACCAACTTCTCAATAATTTTTCAATTCATTAGTTTCGTTTTAAATCTTCGTAAGTATGACCATATATCCGCGCGCCAACTGCTTTTAAAATGGTTACTCATTCGTCAGCGCAGAGAGTTAAGAGCTCTTCTACGTTGTTCTCTTTTCTCGACAAACCCACTTCTCTTACTTAACTGACTTCCCATGTTGAATACTTTTGCTCTGCCCATAGTAAAAATCTTCGTTCCACCAACGATAGTCTTCTACGATGTTATTTTCACCGCTCTGGTTTCATTTACTTTTCTTTCTTTGTCCAAGCGGACTTTCTTTGAAATGCGCTCACTCTGAACATAAGGATGGCAATCAGTCGGTTGGTTTTTAAACGAAGGCACGTTATCATATACGTAAGCGGTTGTCAGAAACACCCATGCGCTAATGTGCTGGATTCGTTTTCGCCTCATCTGATCGATAAGTCTCCTCTGTCGAAAATTATTTCTCCTGACAAAGTTTATTCTGTTTATATGTATGTATGTATTAGGTCGGGGAAAAAGTTATTTCGTACTTTAGATACAAATTCAAGACTATGAGCTCGTGTGGCACCCAAATACTTGACTGACCGGTTGGCGCAGTTGGTAGCGACCCTGCCTTCTGAGCCGCTGGTTCCGGGTTCGATCCCCGGACAAGTCAAACATTTGTGTGCATGAACATGTCTGTTTGACCTGTGTCTGGGTGTGTATATGTATATCAGTCATCAGGTTACCGTAGTACAGGCTCTGCCTAGTTCGGGACCTGAAGACCTTGTGTGGATGTTGTAAAAAAAAAAAAAAAACGATCTTTGTTGCATACGAAGACTCTTTCAAATGGGTCAAAACTGTTTCGTGGTCAACCCCTAACCCTTCAGCTATGTCGTAAACTTGTAACTACTAAAATTTTTGCTCGATCGACTTTACTTTACTTTTTTAAAAATGACATTCGGTCTTATTACAAAACAAGGTTTTTCTTTTGACATGGTTTAAACCATCGAGCCTGTTTTTGAAATAAGAACCTAACTGAAATCGAAATACAGTTCCTTTTACAAAACTGTCAACTTAGTCCGGTCTTAGGTTGTCAATTTTGTATTAAGAACTTTACTAAAGTCGGCATAAAGTTCCAAATACAAAAACTAAATCGAATGTGTAGGTTGGGACTAAAGTTAGATCGTGTTTTGTAATAAGACGGATTGAGTTTAACCGTAACAGGGTGATCAGAGCGAGCTGCATCTTTGACATCAAAATTAACGGATTGAAAACGCTTGCACCAACTCTGTGCTAATCTTACTGCGTTATGTTCGTACACGTCACACGTTTTTCACGGCTTATGTCGCATTTTTCCCTTTTTGTAATAAAACTTCAAAATGTATCAAATTGCTTCGTTAGATTCACGCATTTTGGCGGACAGAAAAACCATTGTTGAACGGCGGGATATCGTTTTTATTTTATTTTACTTTTTTTATATGTCATATATTTAATGGTATCAAAACCAGTCCGATACAAACAGTACAGCCAAAGAGATTTTACTATATACGAAAATACTTTTCCCCGACCTATTATTATTATCTATATGAAAGAAAAAAGAAAAGAAAGAAAATGCGTTTATTTGCGGTAAACATGACGCAAAAAATAACACAAACACAAAAAATATGAAAAGGTTGGGGGAAACAGGCGTCACATCCACGCAAAACGGCTATCGCTCAGCATTATGCCGCGACCCTATGCAAGACAGAGCCCCAGCGCTGGTTTTCAGCGACAGCCGGCGCTGACGTCGTGACGTCGTATATGAGTTTATTCTTGTACTTATAGTTATTTTCGTGTAATCTATCCCTTATATTGCATCTGCCATGTTCCCTCTCTGCATCGTCCTAAGATTGACTGGTATAAAATGCCACAGGCCTTGAGTCCGCCTTTATTTATTTATTTATATATTCTTTATTGTACGCCTTTGCAGAGTCTTTATTTAAACGTTTGCATAAAGTTTTAGTAAATAAAATAATATATGCTTTGCAACTGCACTGAGTGTTGTTGCAAACACTTTTTGGGTAGCTTTGTAAAGTTATAAAGGTAATCAGCGTTCTTCAAAAATCATGCACATAAAACTATAATTTTCTCCAACAAAATCGACTTCAATTTCCAAAACAATCATCCGTTATTATAGGTATAAACTGACAATAATGATAGTATAATGTCTTTCATTAGGGCCAATCAGAGCCATGCTATACCATCGTCAGAAAGTCATCAGGCCACTAATAAGCCTGGTAGGAGGAAAGTTGCTGAAAGAAATTTGTATCAAGATTAATATGAAAATAATTGAGTAGAAATGTAGCTTGTGATTGATGAACCGGAGTTTAAAAAGCAACTTGATATTTATGTCACAGCCAAAATAATAGTAATTAATATGTGCGTCACCTGGGCTATTTTGTCTACTCATTGCATGATAGAATCTGCACTGACTCAGCGTTATACAGGGTGGTAGGGACATTGCTGCGCAAAGTTTTATCATGGTTTCAGTACAGTCAGTGTTTTTACTGACCGGTTGGCGCAGTTGGTAGCCACCCTGCCTTCTGAGCCGCTGGTCCCGGGTTCGATCCCCGGACAAGTCAAACATTTGTGTGCATGAATATGTCTGTTTGACCTGTGTCTGGGTGTGTATATGTATATAAGTATGTATATCAGTCATCAGGTTACCGTAGTACAGGCTCTGCCTAGTTCGGGACCTGAAGACCTTGTGTGGATGTTGTCCCATATTATATTATTATAATTCTACACCCCCGTGCGAAGAAACGCATTACCTATCGTTTTCATTACTTTAAGTTATTTTTCATCGTATTAAAAATCGATGAAAAATTTCCACTTTCTTAACTCAATCCCATCATTTTTTATCAAACTGTTCAAAAAGGCATAGGAAGGAAGGAAGATAGCCTTTTTTTTTAATATAAAAAAAAAATATTTAGATTTTTTTAAATATCTTTTCCGCCTATAAAATTAAGCATACAGATTCCTTCATTTCGATGTGTGCACGTTATATGAGGAGTAACAGATCAGAGTGTATTAACTCCACCCACCGTAATAAGAATGGTACAAACGGATTTGTTATCTATTTCAAACCTTCTTGTTGCTAATGTCAAATTATGTGGCACCAAACTGTATAACTTTTTATTATAAAAAAGAACCAAAAGTGCACATCGTTTCAAACAATATTAAATTCAGGTTCGTGTTTGTGTGCTCTCTTTAAAGTATTATGGATTACGCCTATAACTCAAAAGTTACATTGACGGAGTTAATACACTTTGATCAGAGGGGCAATTCCCGTATTTTTAGGACCATTCGCATTCTAATCTCAGTCTCAATCTGTCAAAATTACTATCAATTTACATACATTTTTGACAGGTTTTTGACATTGATTGTCGCTGAGATGAGATTGCGACTTGAATTTGAACGTTTTTTAAGTACGAGAATTGGCCTACTGTTACTCCTCATATAGACTCACACTGTATATAGCTGTTAATAAACGAGTAGGTAAGCGACAATATAATATTTGCCACATAATCTTATGAAAGTTTCCACGGCAAGGTGTTATTGGTTTTCATATAACACCGGTTAAGGAAAAGTTGATAGAATGTGGCAGATTCTTCCACCGTTTCCTTTTATCAGGTTATTTCTTTTGATTAAATTGATATTAGTTTTCTCACACGTCCTAGGTTATTTAGGTTTTTATTTGATTCAATTAAGCAAAGAAAAGCTTTCCATTTGAAAAAGCAGTTATGTTCAGCACTCGATAAAACTGCACTTTTTTTGCCGTCTTGTCCTGTCTTTAATGTGTGTTTACGTGACAAACTGATATCGGTCAAAACTTGCATTTATTTGGTACCATGGCTAAACAGCATGAGCCATTTTAAAACACATTTTACACATCTACTTTTTCCTTTTTCTCCTTGTAAATGATTTGTGTTAAAATTTTTAAGTAAAATAAAGCACATTCTATCTATAACCTACCCTGCAAGTGAAAACCACGTTAATCCACCCTCAATGGAGCGTCAAAACGCGTCATTGATCATCGAGATTGACGACAAAGACCCCAGGTGCGTCATTACGGCGTATAAAGAATAATAATTCGGGGTCTATCCCGTGATGGATGCCGGGGCCAACGGCCGCGTGACAAATCGCTTTTGGACTTTTTTCGGCGAAAACGTGTAGCGACGTTTTCGGCGAACAAATATTTTGGCCAGCCGGTCGTTTTGACCGCGATTAGGTAGCTCAGGGTTCTGGGAAATTGTTGGTTTTATAAATGGGTTGTTTTGTGTGTGAATGGTAGTTGTGGAATTGGTTTTGTCTGTTTTGGTGCTGGTAGATTTTGCTTTGGTTAAAAGTGAATAGCCTCAAGTAGCTATAATAACATATGTACAAAATAAAATTCAAGAGCTGGATTTTATTAAAATGCTTTCATTTATTGCTCCCAAATATTTCCGCGCTTTCAAATTACCAGTCATACTACAATAGCCGGCGACTGCCCTGAAATTTCATTCCAAGAATCTATTACTAATATTTGTACATCGTACTTCATTATGAGACTTGTATTTACATAACATATACAAACACAGGTGTCACCGACCACCAGTGACAATTTCAGTTAGAGAGCCGACAGTACTGTCAAGGCATTTGGACGCTTGGACAGTTCTGTTTAATTAAAGCAGGCTATAAACCATTCTGTTGTGCAATAATCTAACAAAGGTATATATTCAAAAGTGTTAATTAGTTTCGTTAGTAGCGGAAACTTTTATTATGGTTATTGGATGGCAAAATAGCCAACGGTCCACCTGACGATCAGTGGTCGCCGCCTACCAGAGGCATCTAAAACTGCCACCGTTGCAAATAAAGCTGAAATGATTTTGTGTCTGTAATTGCATCGTGTCTTCAAACCAGAATTCAGCAACGCTGTTGAGTGGCAGAAATTAGTATGGCATGAACGTAAACGAATCAAATGGAGTATGTAAGGATCAAAGCAGTTTTTTTTTAAGATGGGTTTGCTCTTGACTCTATTCTGGATCAGTGTCTGTTCTGTAGTTTCTGCCTACCCCTATGAGAAGAAGGCATGTGTTTATTTGTATGTATTAGTATAGTTATAGTAGGCACTTCTCAGACGAGTTTCTTCACAAAGCTACGTACGTTACAACGTATAAAGTGATTCACAATATTTAGCATACAAGACATTAATGACAAATGCGTGCACTGATTGAACAGGTCCACTCTATCTGTATGGTTCTTTCCTCAAAAGACCATTTCACACCAATCTACATTGTCTTCATTTGACCTGACCAAGATTATGTTGGACTTTAAAAGAGACTGTGACCTCGAGTTTGTTGAGGTCTTTCTCCTGAGAGTAGTCAGATAGGAAACGCTGACCTCATCTAGTTTTAAAAATATGATTGACGTGTAAAAGTCATTGTAAAAACCTACTTACATAAATAAAATAATTTATCATTATCATTTAATAATGCTAAGGCCAAAGCTACGGGTTCTCGGGTGACGGCTGTCATTAAAATGATGGCACCGGGGTTTGACTTTGCTGGGTCAAAAATCGCTCTCTAGGAAAACAAATCAACTTACTTTCATTACTAATTTAATTAATTTAATTTTAATTTAATAATCTTTTTCTTTAATTCTTCAGTGACGTCAGTCACCGGTGAATTGAAGATGCTACATACGTGGTGGCCACTGAAGTCTTAGGAAACCCTAGATTTACTCATACTTTTTACAAAACACGTTCTTCACCGATACAAACAAATATCAAATTCAAAGCATTTATTTCAAATAAACCAATTACAGGCACTTTTGAATTTTCAAGGCGTCGTCGGTCAGTCAGAAAAAAATAAGCTAGTTGCCCATTCCAAAGCGTAGTAGGTACCTATGGAGAAGAACGGGCAAGAAACTCCACGGACACTCTTTTGAATCAAAATATTGTTACAAAAACGTGGTTACATTATTCATGTTGAAATTATACGTGTGAGAACGATGTAGAAAACGTGCTCGTTAAATGCGTAAAAAAAAGCCGTAATAAAAAAGCTAAAAACAATTCAGGAATGAAAATAGGCGTGACAGCTAAGACATGACCAGTGCCTACTCACGGTGCCCGTGACATACAACCTATAGTTATGTCATAAATTCAACCTAGTGACATATTGCTGTACAGACCTAGGTATATAATATTCCTAAATCACCCGCACAATTCGTTCCCTCCCCTCCCCTCACCCCTGTATACCTGTAGTCCCTCTGTAGCTTGAGGGTTCTCTATAGCATGTAGTCAATCCTTGCTATCAACAACATCATTATGGTATTCTGATCAAAGGATCGCTGCAGACGATAAGTCCCTTTGGGAATGCAGCTTAATTAATAATCCCAGCTGTGTTGGCTTTTTTATGAAATCTGACAGGATTATAAATTATAAACCCCTTTTGTTTATGGTATGGGGTTTTGATTTTGAACTGGAAGTGTTTTATTATTAAAAAGTCTTTTCAATCATAATTTTGACGGGTCAATATTCAATTTTAACATTGATAGAAATTGTTTCCTTTGCTTATCATCGCAAAAGCGAGTCGTTTTGATTTCCAGGAGTTATTTCCCGTTCCTAAATTGTATTATTGATCTTTGAAAATATTCGATGTTATTTAAAAACGATAAGACAATTATCACAACTGAGCTACGACTATAACGCATAGATATTGAAGAGATTTACGAAAAAGAAATAGTAAAACAACCTTCTCCAACAAAAAAAAAACATCTCATCTACAGATTTTGCAACTTGACAAAAACCTCTCAATGCTGTTCAATACTGCAAAAATAAGCAAACAAAAAATCTTCAATCATTTTCAAAGAATAGCCCAAGTTAAAGCACCAAGCACCTAAAGTATGAACAGGGAAAAATTGTAACAGCTTCAGGAGTGATTTACGATGTCATAAATAATAAGTATCTAATAAGGGAGGAAGAGGTTTCCATTTTAATCGATTTATGAACGGTGCCCGCTGAGATTGTAAGAAAACAGTGCACATGGGAACATTGCTTTATTTTCTGCTTCATGCTGTTGTTAGTTTTATATTTATCGAAAATAAAGAAGAAAATGTGCATGTTAGAAACTGCTTAAGCGGTGTGGTTAAAATAAAAGAGGATGTAAAGAAACGTGGGTTTATAGGTACGAAATACCGTGGCTTATTCTAAATTGTTCCTAAAATATAAATGTAAAATAGTGACCCGCCCCGCCCTTGCGACACGCTACGGGTGCTATCTAGTAACGTGGCGACTTATTAAAACATCGAGAGGTTTGTGGTCTATCTAAGATCAATATTAAAGTTTCTACACATAAAACCTTTGTTAATAAATTCTCTAAATGATCGTTAAAACCGCATCTAAATTAATTATGTAGTTTAGAACCAGACGGTCTCACATACACGAAAAGCGACTATGTTTTATACTAAGTATTGATTATGTTTTCGTTGTTTATAGACATATTTTTATAATAAAATAACCGCGTGAACATAAAATACATCTTCTATTACAAACGTTTTTGATCAGATTTAAATATCAAAATTAGGTCATGAAAAAACCTTATCTAGGCCTTATTTTTAGTGAATTTACGAGGTGCAAATACCTAAACATTTCACACAAGTTTTTTATTGTGTTTAATTAAAAGACAAAGGGCCAGTAGAATGGTATAGCAATATATGCCTAATTTGCTATGCAGTCTGGATTTAAACCGGGATGAAACACGCCTGAATAAAATCAAGCCGAGTACCTACCGATTAGAGTGACCAAATTTAAGAGCTTCAGTGGAAATTCTAAACGTGTAAAATTAGTGGTCGTGACAGACAGTTCTGCTAGGTATTTATGCCCATTTTCACTGACACCAAATTTAATGCCAAAACTAAAGCGTATTATTAGATTTATAACGCTTGGCTCAGTGCCGAGAGTTGAAAATCCAACGTCCAATAATATTTAAGCACAATTAGATGTCTTCCTAGTGTTACTGAAAATGGGCATAACTATATTATCTCATAAAGAAAAATGTTATATAAATATTCTATCTTGTTCCCATTAGGCAAAACACTAATGATATTTTATATTTGAGTCCTGCCATAAGTGAAACCAATCAACCACCGGCTCTCGAAATAGATAAACATCTTAACTGGAAATCACACGGTAATATTTTATGCAAGAAAATGAGTAAATCCACATACGCTTCAATAATATACACGGATGCACTACTTACTGCTTACTACAGTATAGCAGAATCCTGCCTACGATACGGAATAATATTTTGGGGCAACTCAAACGAAAAAATAATAGCTTTTAAGGCTCAAAAAAGATGCATACAGGCAATGTATAAGCTTAAAACTACCGATAGTTGCAGCCATACTTTAAACAGTATAAAATCCTAGCACTACCATGTCTATACATTCAAGAAATAGATGTGTGTGTTAAGTTGAATCCAAATCGTTTTAAACGTCTTGACGATGTAGTTTCACGTTATAGACGTGAAAACACCCTACTGTGTCATCAGCCCGCTAAGACAATCCTAATGCGCAAAAGTGTTTACTGCATGGCTTCGGTCATATATGATAAAATACCAAAAAGTTGGAAAGAATTGCCGCTAGCGTCATTTAAAAAAAAACTTCGAATATTTTTGACAGACAAAGCATTCTATACTATTGTATAAAAAAAACAAAATTCTTAGCGAAAAATGTTTTAAAATTGTTTATACTTATTGTTTAAAATAAGAATTAAGTATGTTTGGTTTTGTGTTGTTTTTTGTTCTGTTTGTTAAAATTTAGTAGATTACTTTATAATTTCGTAATTTTTGCATGCTTACTGGTAAAATATGGCTGAACTTATTGCCTATCCTATAACACCTTGTACTGTACCCATATTTGCAAAATAAAATATATTTTATCTTCTTTTATCATCCAACCATCTCATTTTTTTATTTTATTGGAAGACTCAAATTCAAGTGCTGTTGTCCAGGATTCGGTTACAATGCATTCAGATAATTGTTCCTCCAAAAAAAAAATATATACACACATATCTACACGAACTCACGCTTTCTTTCCATGAGGGCTCAAACTACAGAACGCCACCTGATACGATCCTTACATACTGCTTTTGCTTCTTGAATGTAATCATTCGTAATAAAATTATATAGTTTTTTTAGTATTGCACCACTCATATATAATAGAGTACTTAACATTATAAAAAATATGACTACATTAAAATTTAAAAGCGCGCTTAGCGAATTTTTAATTAGGAAAACTTATTACACGATTGACGATTTTCTTAATGATGATTCACTAACTGATTGCCATAGTGTTATTCTGATTGATAAATGATTTTATTTCTGTAAGTACTCGTAGGTTTGAACAAACACTTTTACACGTCAATCATATTTTTTTTTAAACTAGATGGGGTCGGCGTTTCCTATCTGACTACTCTGAGAAGAAAGGCCGAAACAAACTCAGAGGTCACAGTCTCTTTTAAAGTCCAGACAAAATCTTGGTCAGGTCATGTGAAAGCTATGTAGATCGGTGTCTGCAATGGTCTTTTGAGGAAAGAACTACACAGATTGAGTGGACCTGTCCAGTCAGTGCACGCAATTGTCAGTAATCGTGCAGCTCAACTTAGACTCAAGGAGCTCAACGATTCGACGAACAATACCAAAGAAAGGACATTTGAGTAGGCCGCATAAATTACTCAAACTGTCAGATCATGATTACGTTGAGAAAAATACAAAAATAAATATAAATAAATCAATGACCAGCATAGTTCTCACATTCACAATAATTAGAATAATATTATAATAATCTTTGAGGACCATGTAGATTTGTGTCTGAAATGGTCTTTTGAGGAAAGAACCACACAGATTGAGTAGACCTGTCCAGTCAGTGCACGCATTTGTCAGTACCCGTGTAGCTCAACTCAGAACTTAAGGAGCTCAACGATTCGACGAACAATACCAAAGAAAGGACATTTGGGTAGGCCGCATCAGTTACTCAAACTGCCAGAACATGATTAAAACTGCAACAAAAACACACATAGTCCTCACATTCACAATAATTTAAAATAATATGATACTTTATACAGTAAATATTAGTGTCATTGTATATGTAAATAAGTATAGATACTTATAGCAAAGAATAAAAGTAAAAATAGTTAGCGAAATAAAAGAAATTAACATTGCCTGTGCTTTATTGGAGCAACTCAATCCCAAGCCTTTTTGTCCTCAATATAGTCTTTGACAGTATAATAGGCATTCTGGCATAGTTTCCTTTTTATAAAAGATTTGAATTTATTAAGGCTTAGTGCTTGAATGTGGCTAGGAAGTTTATTATAAAAACGTATACATTGGCATCTAAACGAGCCACCTATTTTCTTGAGCCTGGTAGTAGGAACAACAAATTTGTGCTTGTTCCTAGTATTTAAATTATGGATATCACTGTACTTTTTAAACAGATTAATATTTTTATGTGCATACAAAAGATTTTCATAAATATACTGAGAAGGCACAGTCATTATATTAATCCCTTTAAATTTGTCTCTGAGGGAGTGTCTGGGACTTAATTTATAAATTGAACGAATTGCCCTTTTTTGTAAAATAAAAATCGTCTGAATATCGGCGGCATTTCCCCACAACAGAATACCGTACGACATTACACTATGAAAATAACTAAAGTATACTAAACGGGCTGTCTCTAAATCAGTTAAACCACGAATTTTCCTAACGGCGTATGCTGCAGAGCTAAGCTTCTTTGACAATTTATCTATATGGGGGCCCCATTGAAGCTTGGCATCCAAGGTTATGCCTAAGAATACTGTGGTATTTTCGGGTTTCAACTCTTCACCCTTTATGAGAATACTTGTTTCTACTTGTCTAACATGAGGTATCGTAAACTTAATACATTTCGTTTTTTTCTCGTTAAGAAGAAGGTTATTAACATTAAACCAGTTAACTACTTTTGCGAGGGCACTATTTACATTGAACATATATTACATTGACATAATTATTACGATCCTCTCATTGACCTATTTAATTTAATTTAATTTATTTTCACGCTGTCATTTTTAATAATAATTATATTGTAATTCCAATGATCTGACACTTATTGTTAATTTTTAATTTGGAATTGAAACCTTTGTATGCCCATGTGACGGTAAAATATGGAGAACTTTATTATAAAAACACCTATGTATACAATACCCATGTTTGCAAGGAAATAAATGATTTGATGAAAATATTAACCGCAAAAACACAAATCCTAGATAATGTCCTCCTACTGGACACTCTACCGCTACCGAGTCAGAACAAACAGACAAAAAAAGCAACAACAAAACCGGGTGCCGGCACTGAATTGGTAAGAGTTTGCTTTGCACGGGAATCGAACCCGGTACACGTACCGCTCCAGAATACAAATTGCCTTTATTTGGCTTCGTAATTGTGATTTTAAAAAAAATTAAAATAATGGCTTTTAGGTATTCCTTTCCAGAATGAACAGAGTAATTAACTACCTACTATTTTATTTTGAGTACAGTACGATGAATTAGTACTTGTTCATTAATAATAATTGATACTTGATTTTATAATGCCTTAGTTAGAAGTCAATTAAAAAGTAACGCAGTCATTAGGGCTCCACATGAATCTAATTAGAGGCTCATGCTGGAGAGGGTACAAAACAAGTTTGTGAGGTACTTATACTTGCGCTTGTATGGTATATACCCATTTTATCCGCTTATGTACCCGACTTTATTTATTTTGGGTATGGTTGGATATAACGAACTGAGGGTCAGGAGGGATCTCGCACTCATCTCGTACATATTCAAAGTACTTAGAGGGAAGGTACATAATGCGGACATTTTAGGCCACATAGGTTTGTGTGTTCCGGACAGGTACGTGTGGCGACGTCGCCAGCCACGGCTGCTGGCGGAGCCGCGCGCCCCAATCTTTTAAGTGAGGCGCCACTGACGCGTGCACCCCGCACTCTCAACCCCATAGCTACTGACTCGGACCTATTCCGTTGTTCTCTGAGTGAGTTCACAAAGAATGCGTTGTGTGTATTATGTTACAAAATTTAATTATAGAAAGAAAGAAAGAAAAGAAAGAAAATGCGTTTATTTGCGGTAAACATGACGCAAAAAATAACACAAACACAAAAAATAAGAAAAGGTTGGGAAAATATGCGTCACATCCACGCAAAACGGCTAACGCTCCATGATGCTGCGACCCTATGCAAGACAGAGCCCCAGCGCTGGTTTTCAGTGACAGCCGGCGCTGACGTAATGATGTCGTCCGGTGAAGCAAACAATAGTTAGTACGCTGTACCAGTACAGCGTACTTACGAACGTTGCACTTTAATGATAAGAGATTACATTGTACACTATCGCATTAGGTTACCCAGTAATGATAGATGTAAATTGGAAAATAAATAAATAAATATTAAATAAGTAAAATCATTTGATTCATCATCATTTCAGCCGAAAGACTTCCATTGCTAGACAAAGGGCTCCTCAAGCATCGCCACTTCGACCGGCTTTGTGTTTCGTGCATCCAGCGGATTACTGCAGTCGTCGCCAGTTCATCGGTCCACCTTGTGGAATGCCTTTCAACGCTACATCTTTCGGTACGCAGTCACCACTCCAGAATCATTCGGCCCCGTCGGTCATATGTTCTGCGGGCAATGTGCCCTCCCTACTGCCACTTAAGTTTAGCAAAACTTCCGGCTATGTCGATTACCTTGGTTCTCCTGCGGATCTCTTTTCGAAAGTATTTAACTATATACAAATACCCAGCTTAGGTACCACAATATTAACCAACCAACAACCAACCGATTATCCTTTAAAGCTAAAGTACGGGAGCACATGCGCAAGAAGCTGGCGGTATCATCACAACGGTAATGTTTTCTCATTGTTTGTCTTATTTGTTTTTAGTATGTTCTTGTAATTTTGTACATTTATTTATGCCTATATTTATATAAAATTAGGTATATACCTAATTATAATATTTATAGTCTTACCCCTTATCTGTCAATCGAACTGATTAAGTTCGGTTACAATAGAAAAGTAATTGTGTCTCAATAGGATCTGAGGTGTCTCATTAGCGACGGTTGAGCTCATAGGTATATGCGTGTCTTTATATTTAAAATATTTATTCCTAACTTATTATTTTAAATTGCGCCTGGTCTACCACTGTTTGTCTCTGCATCACCCAAGGGTTGACTGGTGGAAAATGCCTATGGTATTAAGTCCGCCTCTGTACATTTGTGTGCTTAAAGTGATAGATAAATAAATAAATAACTATTAAATATCATACCAAAGCTAAGGTCCGTTTTGAAAATATCTCTTTCAGTATTATAGTTCTTGGATGAAAAGTCAATTTTAACATGCCTAAGTACAGTCAGCCTCAAAAAGATGTATCCGTCGACCACAATTTATGTGATTGTCTACCAATGTTTGTTCGATAATACTTTATGTGGCTCGTGGCTCAATAATAACCACACAGCTCGATCGTCAAGGTACTAAGCTACGCTTGCCGAGGTTGGTCCGTGGATGGGTGACCATTCATATCATACTGAGGCCCACCGCACTTCGGTAAGCACGTTAAGCAGTTGGCACGGCTGTCATTCGTAGATCTTAGTCAGAAGCCTGAAAGTCTGACAACCAGTCTAGCCATTGGCGTATCGTGTCACCGATTAACTGGGTTGTGAAGGGCAGATAGGCTGATTGTCCCTTATGTATATTCAATTCGCACTCCAAAGTAACTGAAAACTCCGATATATAAAATTTAGATTAAAACTTTGTTATACTTTGTTGTCAGAATTACTTGTAGATAAATGTTATTATTCTGTGCAGGATTTCCTAAATGATAATTTTTGTAATATCTTTATTAACCTCTACTTTATATTATATTTCCATGCTATATTAAGGCAGAATGTACATGGATCCTATTATATAATTGAACAACTTATTTTTGTGTACCTACATTCTAAGCAAATAAAGACCTATTCTATTCTATAAAATGCGTAATAAAATTGGAATAAATTATTTATTTCAAAACATAATTTATTTTACGAAATTTCTTTGCTAATACAAACTGTACCGACGTAGCAAGGGAGATTGGAAAATAAAAAAATATAAGAGACAGCCCTTTGAAGTAAAATCCAATTTAAAAGAACTAAGTCTGCTGGAGTTCGTCAAAATTTTTATATGACCCCAAGTTTATTAAGGGGTTAAAACGAGGTTTCCGTAAAAAAAATGGGAAAATTTAATTTTAAAGTCATCTCACAGTTTATTTCTCAATTTAGGTGAACTTTTAAACTAAGTATGTAATTCGTCGAATTATTTTGCAGCTTATTAGCTTACTTTAATATCTTTGATATCATTGAAAGTTCTAGAAATATCAATTTGCCTAGGCTTTTTACAGCTACGACGAAGCCGAACGACGACGAAGCCGACCCCAACGGCTTCCATTCTAACCGGATGCATGAATACCAGTATTTTACATGGAGCGACTACCTATCCGAAAGTTCTAGTGATATATTAAACCATTTTTATTATCATCCGTTAATGCTTGTGGTTCTGAGGACACTTATTTTGCTAAGAATGCCTTGCCTATCTTTAATCATAACTAATATTGTATACCTATGCGAGAGTTTGTTTGTTTGTTTGTGACCTTTTCACGGTTAAACAACTGAACCGATCATAATGAAATTTTGCATATAAGTTGTCAGGAGTACAGAAAAGGACATAGAAAAAATTACTGTCCCCGAGGTAAGGAACAATAACTTTTGAAGATCACAATTGTTTTAGGACGCAAGATGGCGCTACCTGTCTTTCGAGTTATAATAATTGAATTATATTATTAGAAACTTTAGTCGTGTGTCAAGAGTTATTTAAAAAATATATAAGTAATACATGTTGTGAGTATATATAGTGAACTCCAACACTGTTTGACGGAACAATATGAAAGTTGACACATAGGTAAGTATATATGTAATGAGGGTAGTTCACCCATTTAGGGTATCTCGTTATAGGAGTCTGAGTTCGACATAGGGGTGGGTACGAAATAATAGTATCAACACTGATTACAACCGTCTATTTATTCACTCCCGTTGACAAATTAACAAAATTTCAAGTAATCAAGCCGATGGTATTGGATTAAGATACGGAAACGTGGTAAGTTCGACACTGGTTGGCAGCACGACCCCTCGCGTTTGTGTCTAACCATCAAGTCAAGTCCCCCTCCTGTCACGTCAAATACGTCCAATGTCAAAGAATGACAACTGACAGCTGCCAAGCCCTGTATCGACCTCACCCAAGCATACTGATTGACGTTACTGAAAAACGTTAATAGATGGCGTTATTCTAAATTAACAAGAATCCATAGCGATTCTAATAATTGTGCCTGTGTTGGTTCTGCGACATATGTATTTTTAATGGAGAAGAATTTTCATGATGTTTTTCGACTTCCACGCGTGCTAAGATGCGGGCAAAAGCTATTTTGTTATAGTTTAACAAACTGGTATTTTGCCAACCCCTTGAAAAGCGAAATGCCCTGATAAACTAAACTTCAGCTGCAATATCAAGTTGTTAACCAATGCGTTAACAACCTAGAGAGACTGAAATGACATGAAATGAAATTATTTATTCTGTAAGTGGGTTATCGGAATCAAAACACAAATAAAAAATAACAAGCTGATGGAGTCGACATTCTCTATCTTACTACCCCTGAAAGTTCGAAAGGTTTACCATGGCCCCTGGCACAGGTAACTGAGAGAACACGGGTGGGTTTTAGTCGGTAAGAGTCTGGCACGCCCTCCCGCTCCGCCTAGAGTGGGAAAAAGTTATATGATGATTTCCCATGCTCAAAAAAAAAAAGTCCGTCATAGTACGTTTCTGTAACTTATGACTTTTTTTTTTCGTACTACGCCAGATTATCTTTATGCTAAAAGTTTAAATACTACTAATAGCTTGTTTTGACAACAACAAAAGTGACTAAACAAATATCTGTAATTTTAATCACGTAATTAAACGTGGTAAAATTAGCTTTGGTAGCGATAGTTAAATCGTATCTTTCAATATCGTTAAAACATGACCGCCTTTGTTGTTACAGCAAGGAATTATAATACCAGCATATGATTGTCCCGCTGCATTGGAAGGCCTCTTCTTATACAGAGAAGGCACGAGCATAGATCACCACATTCACCACTTGCTCAAGATGGGTTGGCGATTTTAGACTATAATGTCCAGATTAACCACACGATGTTTTCCTTCGCCAATGTCAGTAATATCCAAGATAAGTTCAGAATAGTAATAGTATAAACTCAAAACTCAAACTCAAAGCATTTATTTGCACCTTTGAATTGTCAAGGAGTCGATCAGTCAGAAATGTGAAGCTAGTTGGCCATTCCAAAGCGTAGTAGCTACCTATGGAGAAGAACGGGCAAGAAACTCCATGGACACCCTTTTAAATTATATTGTTACTTATATATCAGTTACATAATTAATGTTTGTTTAGACAATTCCCTATGTGATGAGGGCAAGGATCTTCAATGAATTATTTTATTGATTTTTGAAATATAAACGTATATTTTTACAATAAATTACAATAATAAGAAAAAACGTGGTGAGACATACGAAGTAGTTAACGATAAATTTTATAGAGTGAAGTTTGGTGCGACGGTGCTGCCCCCAACGGGAGCACGGGAACGCACGATGTTCACGTCGCAGAGTGGTGGCGCCATTCGCTGCTTGGTGGCGTTGTAGGTATATTGAACATGCCGGCCCCTTTGGAAGCATCAGGATGTCGTCTTCCAACACGAAGTACTAGTCGCTGTAGCTTCTCGATTATGGTGACTGTAACGGGCAGATCTTTGAGAACGATCGCCGTATGGTGCCGTGCGCTGTACGGATTTCAGCTACACGGGATATTCCATCAGCTCCGGGGAATACTTGTGTTATTCGACCCAGTTTCCATTTGAGGGGAGGAACATTCTCTTCTTTGATAAGAACTAGGCTGTTTGGTGTGATGTCCTCACTGTTTACCTTCCATCTTGTTCGTTGTTGGAGTTCTGAAACATACTCTTTCGACCATCGTTGCCAAAAGTGTTGTCTAAGTTGCTCCACACGGTCGTAGCGTCCCAGTCTCGTAGGCTCGATCGTCGTCAGGTTCTCGCAGATGGGTGCAGTCAGCGGTCGACCGATCAGGAAATGTGCGAGGACAGAGGGGACAAAGGACGTGAGTTGAGAACGGCTTCAATTTGCGTTAATACCGTTTCAAACTCCTCACGTGTTAGTTTGGCATTGCCCAGTACCCGCCGTAAATGATACTTGCAGGACTTGACTCCCGCCTCCCACAACCCACCAAAATGAGGACTATATGGGGGTATAAATGTTAAACGAATTTGATTGTTATTAAGAAAATCTAAAATATCATTGGTATTATTAAAAATTACTGACAACTCCTTTTCAGCCCCAACGAAATTTTTTCCGTTGTCTGAAAATATTTGATATGGCTTTCCACGACGTGCTATGAAGCGTTTTAATGCTAAAATATAATCTTGTGTACTTAAACTGCCTACCAACTCTAAGTGTACGGCTCTGGTCGTAAAACATACGAATAAACAAATATAAGCTTTAATAAACTTAGCACCTCTGCCTTTGCGGTCCAATATTGACAATGGTCCCGCATAGTCTACACCGCATTGCATGAAAGGAAAACTAGGCTCTAACCTTTCAGAAGGTAAGTTACCCATCAGAGGGGTCAATGCCTTCCCTTTCATGCGTTTGCATGTGATACAATTATGTACTACCTGTCTGGCTAAGTTGCGAGCTCCTAAGATCCACCACCTTTCACGCAAAGAGTATACTAAAAGTTGAGGTCCAGCATGAAGTAGTCGATTGTGTTCATATTCACACAACAACCTTGAGAAACGGTGTTTATCACTCAACAATACAGGATGTTTTTTGTCATAATTAAATTCAACCGCATTAGATAGCCTACCCCCTATACGAATTATATTAGACTTATCTAAGAATATATTTAAACCCGATATTTTGTTATATAATAACTTATTTGTGTTATTATTATTATTAGTATTTAACGGTATATTATTTTTTAGTTTGTGATATTGCTCACTAAACGATTCTTGTTGAACAAAACGCGTCAACGTATCAAGCGATCGCTGCAGCTCTTCTACAGATAACGGACCGGTTTTACGCATACAGATGCCGCCGCGCGTCGCTGCTCGTACATTATCTATAAATCGCAATAGATATGCACAAACTCTTTGCAAATGAATAAATGACGAAAAGCGTTCAAAGTCAAACGATGAAGATAATTGAACGGAGTGTAAATTAATAGTGTCAGACTTAGTTTCGGGTAAATCAACGGATGACGATTCTTTATTAATAGTCTTTGGCCACATGAGACTAGATTCTCGTAAAAACGTAGGGCCGCACCACCAAGTATTATTATTATCGTACTTTAACGTGTCTAGCGTAGCACCTCGCGTTATAATGTCCGCAGGGTTCTCAGTACCCTTGACATGTCGCCAAATTGTATCACATGTTAATTCATTTATTTGTACGACGCGATTTTGTACAAAAGTTTTGAGTAGATGCGGTGACATACGCAATCACCCTTGCACAATGGTCGAATCAGTCCAAAAATAAACCTTATCGAAATTTATACGTAAGGACTTCTTTATTTTGTTATATAATTTTGCACCTACTAGAGCTCCGCATAGCTCAAGCCTAGGAATGCTAACTGCTTTAATCGGCGCCAATTTACTTTTAGCACATAATAAACGCACTGAAACAGGTATGGTACTATTGCAATGATTAAGACACGATCTAACGTACGCGCACGCTCCGTAGGCATTTTGAGACGCGTCGGTAAATATATGAAGTTCTTTATAATTTTCACTAAATATGTAACGAGGTATTTTAATATCGCGTAAATGTTGTAAATCAGCTAGAAACTTGAGCCATGTAGTCGCAATGTTTTCGGGAACTTCGTCATCCCAATCTAATTTATTTAACCATAGTTTTTGTAACAATGATTTAGCTATAATTACTGCGGGTGCCAACAAACCTAAAGGATCATACACTTGTGCGACGGTTGATAACATTATCCGTTTCGTCACTACTGTGTCACTATGTGTAAATTTTGTTGTAAAATAAAACTCATCACTTTCAGTATACCAACCTAACCCTAACGTTTTAGACAAGTGATTTTCACCGATGTTTAGATCTTTATAATTCTCAGGCGACACGTCATGACTAAACGTCCACTTATGTAACGGAAAGCAACCCCCTTTTAATAACGCGGAGATTTTATTACACAACTGCATCAACGAATCAAGGTCATCGTTCCCTGTAATAAGATCGTCGACGTAAAAGTCCTCGTTAATCGTCCTAGCAACTAAATCATCATTACATTCTAATGCCAATTGTTTTAAGCATCGCATGCTAAGAAAAGGAGCCGACGCAGTGCCGTACGTCACCGTATTTAAAATATACAATTGTAAAGGTGAGTCTCGAATTACGCGCCATAAGATCAATTGTAAGTTACGTTGATCAGATTGAATTAAAATCTGTCGGTACATTTTTTGAATGTCCGCGCAAGCTACGTATTGATACTGCCTGAATCTGAGTAAAATGGAAAATATATCATTTTGTAATGGCGGCCCTATATGTTGTATATTATTTAACGATTTGTTGTTCGACGTACTCGCGCTCGCATCGAACACAACGCGTAATTTTGTAGTGACACTATCCTCTCGGTAAACACCGTGATGAGGTAGAATGTAATGCGGTTTGCTTAATATATCAGGAATATCCTTTGATGCAACTAGGGTCATGTGACCAAGTGCCTCATATTCGTGAATAAATTCACTATAACGTTTTTTATAAACGACCTAACGAATAGGTAAACGATCTAACTTTCTTTCGAGTGATATAAAACGATTCCTAGCCATGTTGTATGAATCACCCAACGACTCGGGTGACTCCTTTAAAGGAATGCGAACAGAGAACCTACCGTGTTCATCACGTTTTGTAGTCTCTGTGAATATTTTTTCACAATAACGATCATCTTTTGACATGGCATTAGGTAAATCTGACAATTCTTCTAACTCCCAGAATTTTTGCAATTGAGTATCAATTTGAACGAAATTACATTGAACTCTTTCAGGTTTAAACGAATGATTATTACTGTTGGAATTGTGTTCCTTTATTTGTAAACATAAAAGTTATAAGTTTATCGTTCTGTTTGGTCTCTGTCTTCATAAACAAATTTAAATATGACAGCGTTGACATGAGTCAACTGTCAATGTCAAGTTGATAGGTTTTAAAGAAAAAACTTTTTGTTTCTGTTTCCTTCCTGTTTCCATGCCGTGTAACTGTAATGTCCGTCTTGCTAATTTGCTTCCGTAACTTAATTAAAGTAAATCTGGTTAAATCGTGCAATTCGTTTCCTTCATTGCCCCCTGTCCAACAGGTTATGGGCCCAGATAACAGTATTCGCGAAAATAGTTATTATTTCGGGAGTTTAGCGGATAATATATTAAATCGTGACCGGCATTATTGCAACAATGGCGAACAATCATATGGCTGCATCTTTTCCAATTGAAAAACTAAAAGGAATAGAAGATTACCACAACTGGAAATTCTCAATGCGTATGATATTAGTGCATGAGGATTTATGGGAGTTTGTGGAATCGGCAGAGGTAAAGGATGAAAAGAAGAACTTGAAAGCTTTGGCGAAAATATGTCTCTCAGTACATACCACGGCATATCCTCATGTTAGGAATGCGAAAAGTGCATTCGAGGCTTGGAATAATTTACAACAAGCATTTGAAGACAAAGGATTATGCAGAAGGCTAAGTCTTTTAAGAAGTCTCTTCAGTATGAAGCTATGTGAATGTGAAAATATGGATACGTATTTATCAAAAATCACGGGGTTTGTTCAACAATTAAATGATATAGGATCACCCCTTGAAGAGGATTTTGTTGCAGTTATTATGTTGAGTGGTTTGTCACCGGAATATGACCCTTTGATCATGACATTAGAAAATAATAATATGAAACTCTCCAGTGAGACGGTGAAGTCTAAGTTGTTGCAAGAATACCAACGTCGCAGTGGCAGTGGTGACTCAGCAACAGCTTTAGTGGCCAAGAAAATTTTTAAATGTTTCAAATGCAAGAAAACTGGACATATTATGAAGAATTGCCCGCAAAAATCTAATAAGAGCAAAGATAAAAATGAATCAGACAAGGCATTGTTGACAGCACTCTCCTCGGTCATAGTTAAAGCAGATACGTGGTGTATCGACTCAGGTGCTACAAATCATATGTGTAATAGAAGGAGTGCATTTAATAGTGATTACGTAACCATGAAGCCCATTGAAGTGAATGTAGCCAATGGTGAAAAACTATCAGCTGTTGGTTTAGGAAGTGTTCAAGTAAGGTTGAAGAACTGTTTAAAGACTATAAGTGGAGTGTATTTTGTGCCTAACCTGGCTGCTAACCTTTTGTCAGTAAGTGCTATGACAAAGAAAGGTTTTACAGTGTCTTTTAATTCAAAAGTGTGTAGAATAAAAGATGGTAATAAGGTTATAGCCACTGCTAGTCATATAAACAGTGTATATCAATTACATGTGTCAGAAAGTGCCATACAATGCTCTGCAGCTGTGGAAACTGTATCAACTTGTCAGGTGATAGCTAATAGTTCTAGTTTAACAGTGAGCTCAACAGAAGATGGATTGGTGATGTCTTCGAGGCCGGGAGCACTTACATCAGTAGGTAAGGTATCCCAGGAAATTTGGCATCGAAGACTGGCTCATCTGAATTCAAGAAGCATGTACGTCTTGAAAAAAGGTATGGTAACTGGCATAGATTATGATAGTAATAATTTTCAGTCTTGTTTAGCATGTGTTCAGGGTAAACAAACTAGAAAACCCTTTCCACAGACATCCCAAAGTAGGTCAAAGGAGATACTTGGGCTAGTTCATTCTGACCTGTGTGGCCCTATGCCGCAGGCTTCTTTTGGAGGTTCGAAGTATTTTTTAACTTTTACAGATGATTATTCTCGGAAGACTTTTGTTTATTTTCTAAAAGCTAAAAGTGAAGTGTTTCATTATTTTAAAATATTTAGGACACTTGTAGAAAATCAAACAAATAGGAAAATAAAAATACTTAGAACTGATAATGGTTGTGAGTATATCAATAATCAATTTCAGGAATTTCTAAAAGAACATGGAATATTAAATCAAACAACAATTCCATACTCCCCGGCGCAGAATGGAGTCAGTGAACGTGCTAACCGGACAATAGTTGAAAAGGCCCGATGTATGCTGCAGGATGCGGGATTAGATAACCGTTTCTGGGCAGAAGCCGTGCAGACTGCAGTTTATATCAAGAATAGGACCCCGACAAAAGCAGTGATGGGTTCGACGCCTCAAGAGAGATGGACTAAAAGAAAGGTAGATGTTAGTCATTTTAGAGTTTTTGGATGTTTGGCCTATGCTTTAACACAAAATAGGAAGAAGCTTGACCCTAAATGTAAAAAGTATATATTTGTGGGTTATTGTGAAGAAAGTAAGGGTTACAGGCTTATAGATCCGGAATGTCCTACTTCTTGTATAAAGTCCAGAGATGTCTCGTTTTTTGAAGATCAATTTATTTCAAAAACCGAACATAAAAATAATATGTCAAACAATGATGCCATTGTCACTGATAGTCTAGTATATGAGGAACAAAACTTTGAAAAGGAATCAGCTGATGAAGATAACTCTGTTCCTGAATTTACTGGTGATGTGATATGTAATAAGCCAAATAAGCGAAGGCAAGAAATAATCATTACAGATACTGATAGGCAAGAAACTTCTATGTCTAGTTCAGATGAATGTTCGGATGATGTTACTTACATTCCAGGGTCATCAACACTAGAACATGAGGACACTGATACTTCAAACTTTGAGAGCATGGATGATTCTGAAGAAAATGCTAACGTGGCATTTCACCGCAGTAATGATGAACCAATGACAGTCCAAGAGGCTTTGAGCAGTAAAGATGCAGCTCAATGGCAAGCCGCAATGCAAGATGAGTATAACTCTTTTGAGAAAAACAATTGCTGGACATTAGTTGATTTAAAGGAGGGGCAAAAGCCTGTCAAATCCAAATGGGTATTTAAAATTAAAAGGGGATTAAATGGAAAGATTTTAAAATACAAAGCTCGCCTAGTAGCCAAAGGATTCACTCAGAAATATGGGATTGACTATCAGGAAACTTTTGCTCCGGTGGTTCGTCATTCTACTATCAGAATTTTATTTGCTATAGCTGCTGTGAAAGATTTAGATATTGATCAGCTGGATGTTACTACAGCCTTTTTAAATGGGAATCTTTGTGAAGATGTTGTAATGGAACAGCCAGAAGGTTTTCTTCAAAAAGGAAAAGAAGAAAAGGTTTATAAACTAAATAAATCTATATATGGCTTAAAGCAGGCTGCGAAATGCTGGTATGACAAAATAAGTTATGTCCTTACAGAGAAAATGCAGTTTCAAAAATCATCTGTCGAGCCATGTGTATACTTCAGACTCATACAGGAGCGTTTAACAATAATAGCTTTATATGTCGATGACATACTTTTATTTACTTCCTCTAATGAGGATAAGGGAGTAGTAAAAAGCTGTTTAATGAAAGAATTTGAAATGAAGGACTTAGGTTCAGTTCATGAATTTTTAGGAATGAGAGTGAAGAGAGAAAAAGGAAAAATTACTCTTGATCAATCTAACTATATAACCAATGTTCTAAATAGATTCAAGATGGAAGATTGCAAACCGGTCACAACACCAATGGAAGTTGGACTCAAACTTACTAAAGGTGAAACAGAAAGCTGTGGATATCGAAATGTGATTGGGTGCCTAATGTATATTGCTGTTTGCACTCGCCCTGACATCGCACATGCGGTAAGTTTTTTGAGTCAATTCAACAATTGTAGTTCTGATGTCCATTGGAAAGCTGCAAAGCGAGTATTAAGGTATTTAAAAGGTACGATTAATTATAGTTTAGTTTATGAGAAAACTGCTGTGGAGGTATGTGGATACGCTGACGCCGATTGGGGTTCGTGTCAAATGGATCGTAAGTCTTATACTGGATTTTTATTTACAATAGGTAATTCAGTTGTCAGCTGGGAAAGTCGTAAACAGAGAACTGTTGCACTGTCCAGCACAGAGGCAGAATACATGGCACTTTCTGATGCATGTAAAGAAGGTCTGTTCATACGTAGTTTATTAAAAGAATGTTTAAATTCTGTTTGTGTAATAAACCTATTTAATGATAATCAATCCGCACAGCGGTTAAGTGAAAATTCAATGTTCCATTCAAGGACCAAACACATTGATGTCAGACATCATTTTATAAGAGATGTAGTAATGAATAATTTAATAAAGATAAAATATCTTCCTACAGATAAAATGATTGCTGACATGCTTACAAAACCTTTGACACGAGAAAAATTTGTGAAGTTTTTGTGTCAGTTAAATTTGCGTATTTAGTCATTTTTCAATTGTAAGATGTACTTAACGTTTTAGTTTAAGGGCAAGTGTTGGAATTGTGTTCCTTTATTTGTAAACATAAAAGTTATAAGTTTATCGTTCTGTTTGGTCTCTGTCTTCATAAACAAATTTAAATATGACAGCGTTGACATGAGTCAACTGTCAATGTCAAGTTGATAGGTTTTAAGAAAAAACTTTTTGTTTCTGTTTCCTTCCTGTTTCCATGCCGTGTAACTGTAATGTCCGTCTTGCTAATTTGCTTCCGTAACTTAATTAAAGTAAATCTGGTTAAATCGTGCAATTCGTTTCCTTCATTGCCCCCTGTCCAACAATTACAAAGACGACCAGAGATGATCCATCCTATTTTAGAATCGTACAGATATGGACCACTACTAAGCTTTATTTTATCATTATTTATTAGATCCCAAAATATGTCCGCTCCTAAGAGTACATCGATGTCCGACGGAACGCTAAACGTAGGGTCCGCGAGCGAAATATGTTTAGGTATGTCTATAAATTGACATTGGACGTCTAACGAAGGTAACTTTGATGTAATACGAGAAAGAACCCAACATTGAATATTCGTATTAAAATCATTAACCTTAGAACGAATGTTTACTTTGCAGGTGTGAGAACTTTTTGAGATGCTTTGCCCTACACCCGAAATATGAATTGTGGACTGTATAATAGGTAATTGTAAACGATTACACAACGATTCTGTGATAAAACAATTCTGACTTCCGTTGTCAAGAAGTGCTTTAACTGTGTGATAATTATTCCTTGAATCAGGAACATCGATGAGTGCTGTCGACAACAAAACCGGCTGTACCGCCGCACTGCACGTGAGTACATTGCGCTCGGAATGTACTTGCGTATCAGCTGATCTGCCTATGCTCGGCAATGGACGTGAAATAGACGTGGATACGGCCATACCTATTCTTTCGCTAGAAGTATTATTATGAAGTAACGTATTATGGTTATTTTTGCAAAATTTACATGGACCGTATGAACATTCGCTTGGCAAGTGACTATCAGTCCGAATACAATTTTGACAAAGCTTTTTATTTTGCACAATTACAAATCTATCTTGCACGGACAAATTTAAAAATTTCGGACATGAATACAAATAATGATCACCACCGCAGTCAACACAAACACGTCTTTGTTTATTATTATCCGTATTATTTTTATTTTGAGTTGAGTTACTAACGTATGAATGTGTGATAGGTTGCGAGTTTATGTTGCTTGATTTATTAGCGTATCTTTTGTTTTGATTGGAATTCGACTTAACGGAGTCATTTTTATTGTGCTTAGACGAAAAAACACCCTTAATATTATTCGACTTTATCATTTCCAACATATCCGCACGGTTTCTTAGAAACTCTAATAAATCATCTAATTTAATGTTATTTGCATTATTTTTAGACACAAGGGAACCTTTATGTGTTTCCCACTCGCGTTCCGTGGACTGATCGAGTTTAGAAACAATAAGATAAACGATTAGCGTGTCCCAAGCATCGGTTGGTTCGTTTAATGATTTAAGTGCTCGCAAATTACGTAATGTTGAATCTAGTAGTTTCCTAATTTGATCATACGATTCGCTTTGATGTGACTGAACAGCAAATAACGCTCTTACATGATTTTGTACTAATAAACGATTGTTGTGAAACCTATTTTCTAGTAAATCCCATGCGTGTAAGTAGTTTGGGGCAGTGAATTCTAACGCACTAATTACATGAGAGGCAGGACCACCAAGAGACGATTTTAAATAATGAAACTTCTGTATGTCGTTAAGATCTTCACGATTGTGTATCATAGTGAGATACGAGTTCCTATACTCTAACCATTGATCATAAGAACCATCAAAGGCAGGTAGCTTTATTACTGGCAATTTAATAGACACAGGATTAAAAACTTGATGAGAAATAGACTGGGTTCAAACCCAGTCTATTTCTCATCAAGTTTTTAATCCTGTGTCACTATTGTTAGGATTCACTAAGCACTTCGCGTCAGCCATGATGGAAAAGTACTGATGTTCAAATAATTCGCGGTATTCTAATTGAGTAGATAAATCGGAATCGTCAACTAATTGCTCAATTTCACCTTGAATATCATTAAAACTTTGAAAAATAGTGCAAGTTGACTGTATTCGTAAATCTAATTCCGTTTTGCTATTGGAATTTAATGTTAATTTGTCTAATTTTGCAATAAATTTCTCAAATAACGTACTTCTGCCTTTCAGCGTGCCTCGCTGCTTTTTCAAATCAGCGAGACGTTTATTTGTCATAGTGCTAACACCTAAACGGGGAGATTTAGACCTTTCTCTTATTTTAACGGGATCCTGAACCGGGGCCAATTGGAAACACTCATCGTCACTCATTTTGGAAGGTTATAGAAAGCACGAGTACTTACAGTTTCCCGCTCAGCACCACCCCGGCGCAGCACCGCACAACACAACGAACAACTAAAACGTAAAAATAACGATATTAACGCAAATTGTTGGACATGGAGTAGGAGGATGGGTTTTGTGACCTGACCGGATGCTACTTGCGACAATCCTGGATAATCCTCTCCTCCAATGCTTTTTGATGCGACGTTCCACGTAGTCGCGTGGTTCTTCGTATATCCGGCTCGAAGGACCAAATGTTTAGACAATTCCCTATGTGATGAGGGCAAGGATCTTCAATGAATTATTTTATTGATTTTTGAAATATAAACGTATATTTTTACAATAAATTACAATAATAAGAAAAAACGTGGTGAGACATACGAAGTAGTTAACGATAAATTTTATAGAGTGAAGTTTGGTGCGACGGTGCTGCCCCCAACGGGAGCACGGGAACGCACGATGTTCACGTCGCAGAGTGGTGGCGCCATTCGCTGCTTGGTGGCGTTGTAGGTATATTGAACAATGTTCAATTTATAATTATATGTGAGAACGATGTAAATAAGGCGCACACGTTAAGTGTCCAGAGTACAGAAAAAAATAATTAAAAAGAAAACCAATAATAAAATAATTAAAATAAGCCGTAGCAGCTGAGAGATGACCAGTCCCAACTGACGGCGCCCTTTCACGAACATGAGGCATGGATCAGCACCATTCAGCTCAACCAGTGCGGGGCAGCGCCAACACTGACCTGCCGATCGCCAACAGACTGGATTGCGCTTATATCCGGAATTGTATTGACTGACCGGTTGGTGCAGTTGGTAGCGACCATGCCCTCTGAGCCGCTGGTTCCGGGTTCGATCCCGGACAAGTCTAACATTTGTGTGCATGAACATGTCTCTTTGACCTGTGTCTGGGTGTGTATAAGTATATAAGTATGTATATCAGTCATCAGGTTACCGTAGTACAGGCTCTACCTAGTTCGGGACCTAAAGACCTTGTGTGGATGTTGTCTTATATTATATTATTAACGCAGTAGGCATATTGTTTCCTTGTGAGTGTTCGTGTTTTCTGTCCCTGTTATCTGTATGTATCATTCTATGTGTCTGGTTGTATATGAGTCTTGTTGTTTGAAATAAACTAATTTTATTTATTATTTTGAAGGGCCATAATGACTTCATTACACTTTGCTGTGAAAATAGGCAATTCGATGACATTTACCACTAATTATTCTACCTACATGTTAAAGTTCTTGCAGCTGTTATAGACAAGAACTAAACATAAAACAGAAGCCAGCCTCATTGGTTTAGTGGTCGCAAGCGCTACCGCTACATTAGGTCCTGGGTTGGATTCCCAGGTCAGGCAAAGTGTTATTGGGTTTTTAAAAGAATGTCTCAGTAGCCTGGAATCTGGATATGTGGCCGGTTGATGGCAATTAGCTCGCCCCTTATTACACGGGATTTAAACATAACTGGTAGAGTGTGGGTGTTCTTATACCTCTCCCTAAGCCTTAATAAAAAACGGGCGTGATGTTATATGATAGAAATATAATAGTAAACATGTACTTAAAGTGATACAAGCTCGTAAGCATTAACATTATTTCCACAGATTATTTATTTTATTTATTTATTCAACTTACACACACTATCTTTACAAGAAATTACAGTAGTGGTTTCAAAAATAACACGAAATAAATTTAAAAATCAACTTACGGTTAAAAATCTAAGCTCCAAAAATACGACGCAACACTAAACTCTATTATTAATAACACACCCACGTAATAATTAACAAAGTATTTTTCTTTTATACATAATATATACATACTCAGAGTTACAGGCTATTTTATAACCCACACCGTACAACTCCACCAAACAATTCCGCTAAATATTTTAATTTATATCCTCGGCAAAAGAAACAACAATTTCAAAAAGTCTCACTAACAATTTTATAAACAAAACTCAGGAACTACGCGTTTGCATACAGAAGCGGTAAATTCTCATATAACCTAGTTTGCATATCCGACTTGTGCCGGCTTAATCTGGTAAAAACTGGTATTTACCGGACAACGGCTTGTTACGCCATGTTGTTGTTACGTGCAGGTTAATGTACCTTTCGTTTGTGTTTCGACTTAGAGCTGTATGTGTTTTTGTGAGTAAAAAGTTTGAAATTGTTGAGTAAGCGGTTTTATGATGGAGAGGACGTCACTGTGGGTGAACGGGTCTGGATTATGTAAAAACATCTGTCACAACACAGAAATTGTTAATTAAGGGCTGGTTTTTTAATCGTCTAAGTAAGTAAGTAAGTTTTATTTGTTTATCCATGGTGTACATGATACATTGCATGCAGGATAGTAATGGGATACAGAAAGGCTCTAACATGTTCAGCCAGCCGCATATTGTGGTGTACAAGTTGGCAGAAAGAGATGGTGCATAAACCGTGATAAGATTCATCAAAATTACATTTCGTTTCATTTAATGATGAAAATTCAGTATTGGGTTAGTAATACAATAGAGAAGGTGCATTCACACCAAAGTTACTTTTTATTGGCAACATTTTGTAACATGGTAACCATTGATAACATTAAGTAACTTTCTAAAACTTTTAGTAAGTTTACTGAATAACTTTTTTGTTATCCGTTGTTGCCCACGAACACTTGAAAACGTTGATCCACAAAAAGTAACTTTGGTGTGGAAGCACCTTTACAACTACATGACTGCATCGTTGTTCTAGTGGTCACAAACGCTACTGTTGAACATGAGGCCCTGAGTTCGATTCCCAGCAAGCGTAGCATGAGCACCGTATTGTCGACGGAAGAGTGGACAAAAATGACGTCCCGTGTACGACGGCAGCAAAGTAGAAAGTGTCCGCTGCACTTTTTACAAAATTCACTCTTTTACATAATTCGACTCAGAATTCTTTATTTTGTCATAGGATTTTATTTCTGTTTGATTCTCAATTTTTACTGATTAAGTCACGTCAACTACAACAATTTTTCTCAAAGTGTCGAAGTACCGTATTTTGGATCAAACAATTTTACAATAATATCGGCTATTGGTATTTACTAATAACTAAATGGTGTAAAACAGGAGAAGATAGCTTTGTTCTTCTATTAATTATCACAGTTTTGCGTTCAAATGCTCCCATGTAAAATCATGATTTTGTAGATAACCGTTTATACATTGTGGCCGTCGAGTAGAAAGTTTTCTACTGGCGATTCCAAAATCAAATTGTATTCACTACCTTAGACAAATGTCAGTTGTCATTGTGATTATGACAGTGAGGATAGAAAACATACTTCAAAAGTAGTCTACATACAAAAAGACCTAGATAAAGATCGTTGGAAATGAAATACAAAATGACAGACTGTAGAAGGATTTCTACGGTGCGATGTCAAAAATGAAGAAACGAAATGTCACTTTGTATAGAAAAAAACTATGTCTATTCTTCGTAGAAATAGAAAGCGTCGTGCTACGCCTGCAGGTCGGGCAAATTATTATTGGGTTTCTCCATCTGGAATTCCTCAGTGGCAGCCTGGAGTTTGGATTTGTGGCGGGACACGGCAATAGGCTTGTCCTCTGTTGCATGGCACTTAAATATAACTGGCGGAATGTGGGTGTACTGAAGGTACACCTCTGTCCAGCCCCTTGTGAGATACAAGCGTGATGTTATATTACAACTACAACTATATAGTAACAAGCAATAGTGGTTTCACGAACTGACTACTATTAACGCTAGAGTTTACGCCACTGCGACGGTAAGCCAAGGGATCGTAACGGTATCAACATCGCCACATGTGAACTACGCATCGCACTGACGTCACGAAAATCCTGCATCTCGCAAGCAGAGTTTACCATGCAACTAGCATAGATACAACGTCCCGACATCAATCGTCAGGCAGTTGCCCACCAGACATGACACGCGTCTGGCCGGAGGATCCTCCCTTTTCTATGGAGGTACGGTGAACTTTACACCCTGTTCCTCGTGCCTCTATAGTATCAAACACTCGAATTCAACACTGAATAACCGCTTTTCAAGCATAAGGTATTAGGAACTAAACACACGAATAAGTACAGTTTGTTATAATAGTGTTACTGGTGTTGGTAGACATACTCAAGTACGCGACCGTTAATATTTCACATCGACTTTCTTAAAACGTACCATCACTTCGTCAATTATCTCTGTGTAAGCGTACGGTTTCGTAGAAGAGCGGTGGCCGCCACATGACGGCCGCAACGGCGGCCTCAATAACGGCTGTCATGAAAATGACGTCAGTGGGGTTTGACTTTACGGTGTCTAAAAACGCTCTATAGGAAAACACGCCAACTAACTTTCATAAATAATATTTCAGTGACGTCATTCGCCAGTAAATTGCGCTATGTAGCTGCCACCGCACTTTTAGAAAACCGTAACTTTACTTCCATTTTCTAAAATCGATATACCCTATGTATTATCGACTGGGTACTGTACATTCGTGCAACTCACATTCACAATAATATATAGGTAAATAAACAGAGCATACTTTTCTTGTCTATATCACTAACCTAGTCTACATATATATACCCGCCGACCAAACTCACCGAAGTGTAATAGTGGCACTCAAACAGGGCCGTATTTCACGCCCTCGTTGTCGTTCAAATTGCTTTATTTGGCGGGCGAGCAAATTAAACCGTACTAATTAAGTGCATAGAGCCACGATCTGGCCCTGTGCTGAAACGGTTTTGTGTTTATCGTTGTAAATTAGGTAATTTTGTTGCTGTTATATAGGTTTATGTTTATCTATCTAGCATATGTATCTACTGAGGCCTCCTTTTTCAACATACTTCTGCTGTTTGCTAACTCATCCCGCCATCTTTGCCTTGGTCTGACGTGGTGTCACATAATGTCCATTCAGACCTACTTGGCTGGTTCTTGGTTTTTAGACCACACCTCGTCTGACATGCGACAAACATGACCGGCCAAATCCAGCTAAAGCTTAGCAGTTTTCTGGGTAAGGTTTGTAGTAGCTACAGTTTGAAATTATTGACAGTTTTTTTTTCGGCTTTTCTCTACTGATAATTGGAGCTTCGCCACTGATGCATTCATACATACATAAACTCACGCCTTACCCTTTTGGGGGTCGGCAGAAACTGCAGAACGCCATCTGCTACGATCCTTACATACTCACTTTGCTTCATTTACGTTCATATATCGGGTCATACACGCGCGCTGGTTGCGAGTACTACGCACTGGAACTCTCTGAAGAACATCGCCAATAAGGTCACTACTATGTCCTCCTAGGGCGTTCCCACTCATATTTGCCTTGTAAATACCTACTAATGTTTGTGTAAATAATATAATGTAGGAATTTTTAAACATCCTTATATAGTTTTTATATAGGAGGGGCTTTTGGATAATGGCCGCGGTTGGTCCGTGGATGGGTGACCATCTTTATATACCAAGACCCCTCCGTGCCTCTGAAAGCACGCTAAGCCGTTAGTCCCAGCTGTCATTCGTGAATCTTTGACAGTCGCTACGGGTCGTCAGAAGCAAAAAGTCTGACAACCAGTCTTACCAAGGGATGGAACTGGGTTGTGGAGGTCAGATAGGCAGTCGCTCCATGCAAAATACTGGTATTCAGCTGCATTCGGTTAGACTGGAAGCCGACCGCAACAAAAAGCTAGGCAGGTGATATAGTTTTTTAACAAAATAATTGTTGTCACTGTTAGCTTCTTGTACAGCTGGACAAAAGCCTTATCGTGCCATTTTGTTATTCCAATCTGAAATAAACAGTCCGCCATCCGTGTCTCTGCAATATTCTGCATGTTTGTTGTATAGTGCCACACGGAAATATTGACACTTCCCTGTGCACCTGGAACGTTAGGTATCACACAAATATGGGCACAGCTATACATGGTGTTAGATTAAATGAGGGACATACTTTATGGCAGTGTAGTACTCAAGAAAATAAACAAATTTTACTGTGGGACCAACTCTGAAAATGTCGAGTTATTATGAATTTATGGAGCAGCTGATTATTTAAGAGCGTTTATACCTTATGAGTGGCAACGTCGCAATTTAGTGTCATATTTCGTGGTTTTAAATTTTTATCATATAATCGGAGCTATATTTTAAAAATCTGTTTAATTAATTTTTTAGAATTATGTGAAAACTGTGTAAAAGGTAAGAAATCGTTGCGTTTACAGTTCTATTTATATGCAAATAATACATTAGAAACTTGCAGGGCGTTATTTTCATTGTAAAATAACTGTAAGCATTACTGTTACTTATTTTTTAAACACTTTCACGTAATTCTAAAAAGTTAATTAAACAGATTTTTAAAATATAGCTCCGATTAAATGATAAAAATTGAAAACCACGAAATATGACACTAAATTGCGACGTTGCCACTCCTAAGGTATAAACGCTCTTAACGCAATTTCAGTGTTTATTTTATTTTATTTATTTATTGGTCTATCTACAATCTTTACACTGTTTAAACAAATTTACACAAGCAAACATACAAGCCTAGTGCACAATAATAGGCGATAGACACAACATGCAAAAACAATATATTCATTTAACTTAACACCCTGTATACAGTACCCAGAACTGTAACACAGGAATGACATACAGGGGTGACATTCTACAAAGCCGTAATCTTTCTAATTCTCGAAGTGCCATATTTAAGGCCGCGTACCGTACCTCTAATCAATATCAAAACACTAGATCCTTCAATGGGGAACTTACCATCAATAATGGGGGAGAAGTAAAAAGATTTTAGCAATAAAACCAGTAAAGCGGACATAGAAAAGCTTTTATAGCGAACTTTTATGGGGGACTGAAAGTATGGGGCCATTACCATAATATCGATGGAGGATGTGACCTTGAAGATCATTGGGCGATAATGAGCCGTGGTGGGGATGTTATCGGCGCATAAATTGTTTGGTCGTAAATATGAATGGTACGTGTTTGATGTTAGTAGTTGATTCGTAATAAATTAGGGGGTACCAGGAATGGCTGGCTGACTGTAATCGGTTTATTTAGCTGTTAACGTGTAACATGGGCTTTGAATTCCACTTAATTCACCATGCCAGAAACATTTATACGTATGAGCAGAAATCTTATTATTGATTCCCCGAAAGGGGTAGGTAGAGTTGTATTAAACACTCACATTTTGACTCACTCACGCCAGCTATGTGTTAGGAGACGACACAAAAACTGAAACGAAACTGTAACATAAAACTGGCACGAATCCAGACTTTGAGCTGCTACTGAGATAAATACTTAATACAAATCTTACTGGTAAATTCATTTAATACAAATCTTACATAGGTAAATTAATTTAATACAAATCTTACATAGGTAAATTCATTTAATACAAATCTTACATAGGTAAATTCATTTAATACAAATCTTACATAGGTAAATTAATTTAATACAAATCTTACTGGTAAATTCATTTAATACAAATCTTACATAGGTAAATTAATTTAATACAAATCTTACATAGGTAAATTCATTTAATACAAAGCTTACATAGGTAAATTCATTTAATACAAATCTTACATAGGTAAATTCATTTAATACAAATCTTACATAGGTAAATTCATTTAATACAAATCTTACATAGGTAAATTCATTTAATACAAATCTTATATAGGTAAATTCATTTACTGACATACATCGCACTGCCTATACCACTGCGTCAACAAGTATGATATTTTGCACTAGAATTCCGCGTATAACGAAGGTACTGAGGACTTTTGATAATTTGTACCTTAAAGAGGTTAAATAGGGGATGAAAGTTTGAATTGAAGTTTGTCATTTTTGTCGATGGAAAAGCACATCGGGCACACAGCGTGTAATCTAATAAAACTACAGGATAGACAGGATTACAGCCTAACAGCTGCTCCTAGGCGGTCCGAGCCAACCAAGGTCAGTTACCTTAGCGAGCATAATTAATTCATCCTAACAGTTCCATTTGACCACGACCCCATTCCCGCCTAGTTCCTAAATATTTCATAAAAAACAGAATGCATTAATTTTAGATACAAAAACTGTGGTTTTTTGTATTTTAAATTAATGCATTCTGTTTTTTCATGCATACTGTGGTATGCGCTGGAAAATTCATGCAATATAATATTATTGAAGCCCTCGATCAATACCCATCAACATCGGCTGCCAAGTACCAAATGCAGTGAAACCTGTTTCATGTTGAACTAAGCAATTAATTTTTCAAATGGCTCGAAGGGAGTTCATTCATTCGGATGGAGGGGTCGTTCGATAAATCAACAAGCTGTATATAGACGTACTTATGATGTAGCACGCTGGCTGATGGGTGTTTAGTTATTTTGGAAAATTGGCATAGACTGCCTCCTTGGTCTACTGGTGGCAAGCGCTACGGCTGGTCATGGGATCCTGGATGGGTTTTTCCACCAGGGATTTCTCAGTTGCAGCCCGGAGTCTCGATTTGTGCCCAGTTGATGAGAATAGGCTCCCCCCTATTAAATGGGACTTAAACATAATTGGCACATTGTGGGTGTACTATAGGTACATCTCTGCCTCGTCCTTCGGTGATAACATGCGTGATTGTATATTATGTTTTGGAAAATTATAAGATTTCACAAAACTTACTTTAGGTTTACTTGAGATTATTAGTATTGAGCATGAAGAAAAATGCTAAAATAAAATTATAGTTGCTATATTTGACAAAAATCTATTAAGTCAACCTCGTAACTGCTTTAACCTTTAGACAAAAATTCGCAGTAAATTGATGTTTCACTAAGGTTGAAAGTATCTAGCACTAACAAAGACAAATAGACCTTGTCGTTTATGACGTGCAAGTCACATTCAACCTTAGGGTTATAAAGCAATTACGAGGTAGACGGCATAGTTGCATGAATGAGCTCATTTATATCACCGGTAGATACTATTAAATGATAAATGATTTTATTTCTGTAAGTAGGTTTGAATAAACATTTTTACACGTCAATCGTATTTTAAAAACTAGATGAGGTTGGCATTTCCTATCTGAGAAGAAAGGCCGAAACAAACTCAGAGGTCACAGTCTCTTTTAAAGTCAGTCCAGTCAGTGCACGCAATTGTCAGCAATCGTGCAGCTCAACTTAGACTTAAGGAGCTCAGGTATTAAAAAAATACCTGAAAAATATTTTTTATTTAAAACTCTTTTCATTTTCTAAGATACTTATTGAAATGACAATGAAATATGTGAGTCAGTGACAGACTGGTTTAAGTCTTAACTTGAACCAAGCTACCCACCATAAATACAGTCAGGGAAATTAATAATTAAAAATTGAAGCCATTTCATACAGGAGTCAAAGAATGACAGTTGTGATTTGAGTAGGTAGTCAATTGGATAAACAATTAATTTGCCTGACTTTACCTATACATACTCGTAGATATCACACTTATGAACTAGCGCGTCTAAGTACTTGAAAGTGTGGTAATGTGTGGTATATTGTATTCCTCTAAACATTGTTTGTTAAACAACAATGTTAACATTGCTCATCAATTTGAACTTTACCTACGAAAACCATAATAATTATACGAAACTTTGTTGAAGTTAACTACGCTGTAGCAGCTACGCTTTGCTACGCCGTAACCGCTACACCGTAGCTGCTACGCATTTGTAGCAGATGACCGACAAAGCAAATAATATTTTTACCTATTTATGAGCTTAAAATTAGGTCTTTGTTATGCGTATTTTGTTATTGGATATTTATCTTGTTATCATGATGCAAGAAAATAGCTAAAAAGACGGCCTGAACACTAAAATGCTAGTGAAAACTCTTAAACTTGTTTGCTACGGCGTAGCAAGCGTAGCTATTACGAAAGCTACGCGATCGTAGGCAATCGTCGCCTTGACTTGAAATTATTGTGTAGTGCAAGGTTGTCAATACCATGAACACTAATAGTATATAATGGTGTGCAGAGTCTACTAAATAAACCACACCATACCACACCACACTGCACCACACCACACCACGGGTTAACATACTTCACTAGTACCCACATAGTCGATAATAATTATAATTATTAGTTTTTTTTCCCCTTAATTTTCTCCTACCAAAGGTTAAAATAATTGTTGTCAATAACTTACGATTACTCAAACACCGTTTTTAGGCTGGTAATCTGTGTGACGAGTTGTTCCTAGTGCAGATACCAGTCTCCAACAAAGGATTTGTAAAATGTAGTGTCTTCATTTTTAAAGCGATTTTTAACTCGACGACACGGTTGGCGCAGAGGTTAAGCGATTGACTGCTGCGTTACGTGTCGCGGGTTCGATCCCCGCACGGAACAAATATTTGTATGACCTGCAAGTAGTTGTTCCGGGTCTGGCCGTTTGTGTATGGGAGTTTAAATGTTTGTAAACGCACCCACGATACAGGAGAAATTCCTAGTGTGGGGCAACGTTAAAAAAAAAAAAAAAAAGGCGCATTTGTGGAAGAAAAATAAATGTTTATTTGTATTATTTATTATTTATATGTATCATGCAATATTATGTCTTCACCTACTGTTATTACCTCGCTGTTGTAGAGGTCGCTAACTGCTGAGCATGAGGTGCTGGGTTCGATTCCCAGGTCAGGCAGTGTTTTTGGTTTTCCATCAAGGATTTCTCAGTCGCAGCCCGGAGTCTGAATTTGTTCCCGGTTGATGGCAATAGGCTCGCCTCCTATTGATTGAAACTTAAACATACCTGGCTTAATGTGGGTGTACTTGGGTACATTTCTGCCTAACCCTTGCAAGTTTACAGGTGTGAAGTTATGATTAATGCTGTGATTACTTTAACTCACAAACTGATATATTACTTGTTAAAATAATTTGGAAAATCGTATACTTTTACAATGTAGTAAAATAAAAGTAAAATATTAGTAAAATTTTTGAAAAACTTATTTTAAATCAAATGCAAAGATTTTTTAATGTGCATAAATTACTGCATAACAAACAGTTCGGTTTTACAAGGGGTCGTTCAACTACTGATGCCGGAGTTGAACTTCTAGGGCATGTATATAATGCATGGGAGGACAAATGCGATGCGTTGGGCATCTTTTGCGATTTGTCCAAGGCATTCGATTGTGTTCTTCATAAAACATTAATCAGGAAACTGCACCACTACGGAATCCGGAACGCCTCTCTGGATCTTCTTACTTCTTATTTAAGTGATAGGATTCAGAGAGTTGATGTTAACGGGAAAAGATCTCCCGGATCGGTAGTAAGAATGGGGGTCCCTCAAGGCTCAATTCTAGGTCCATTTTTATTTCTTATTTATATAAATGACTTGCCTTACCTCATAAAGGATGAACATGATATAGTGCTGTTTGCAGACGACACTTCACTTTTATTTAAACTCAAACGTCAGCAGCTGGTTACTGACAATGTAAATAGTGCCCTCGTAAAAGTAGTTAACTGGTTTAATGTTAATAACCTTCTTCTTAACGAGAAAAAAACGAAATGTATTAAGTTTACGATACCTCATGTTAGACAAGTAGAAACAAGTATTCTCATAAAGGGTGAAGAGTTGAAACCCGAAAATACCACAGTATTCTTAGGCATAACTTTGGATGCCAAGCTTCAATGGGGCCCCCATATAGATAAATTGTCAAAGAAGCTTAGCTCTGCAGCATACGCCGTTAGGAAAATTCGTGGTTTAACTGATTTAGAGACAGCCCGTTTAGTATACTTTAGTTATTTTCATAGTGTAATGTCGTACGGTATTCTGTTGTGGGGAAATGCCGCCGATATTCAGACGATTTTTGTTTTACAAAAAAAGGCAATTCGTTCAATTTATAAATAAAGTCCCAGACACTCCCTCAGAGACAAATTTAAAGGGATTAATATAATGACTGTGCCTTCTCAGTATATTTATGAAAATCTTTTGTATGCACATAAAAATATTAATCTGTTTAAAAAGTACAGTGATATCCATAATTTAAATACTAGGAACAAGCACAAATTTGTTGTTCCTACTACCAGGCTCAAGAAAATAGGTGGCTCATTTAGATGCCAATGTATACGTTTTTATAATAAACTTCCTAGCCACATTCAAGCACTAAGCCTTAATAAATTCAAATCTTTTATAAAAAGGAAACTATGCCAGAATGCCTATTATACTGTCAAAGACTATATTGAGGACAAAAAGGCTTGGGATTGAGTTGCTCCAATAAAGCACGGGCAATGTTAATTTATTTTATTTCGCTAACTATTTTTTCTTTTAATCTTTGCTATAAGTATCTATACTTATTTACATGTACAATGACACTAATATTTACTGTATAAAGTATTATATTATTTTAAATTATTGTGAATGTGAGGACTATGTGTGTTTTTGTTGCAGTTTTAATCATGTTCTGGCAGTTTGAGTAGCTGATGCGGCCTACCCAAATGTCCTTTCTTTGGTATTGTTCGTCGAATCGTTGAGCTCCTTAAGTTCTGAGTTGAGCTACACGGGTACTGACAAATGCGTGCACTGACTGGACAGGTCCACTCAATCTGTGTGGTTCTTTCCTCAAAAGACCATTTCAGACACAAATCTACATGGTCCTCAAAGATTATTATAATATTATTCTAATTATTGTGAATGTGAGAACTATGTCGGTCATTGATTTATTTATATTTATTTTTGTATTTTTCTCAACGTAATCATGATCTGGCAGTTTGAGTAATTTATGCGGCCTACTCAAATGTCCTTTCTTTGGTATTGTTCGTCGAATCGTTGAGCTCCTTGAGTCTAAGTTGAGCTGCACGATTACTGACAATTGCGTGCACTGACTGGACAGGTCCACTTAATCTGTGTGGTTCTTTCCTCAAAAGACCATTGCGTCTGCAATGGTCTTTTGAGGAAAGAACCACACAGATCGGTGTCTACCGATCTACATAGCTTTCACATGACCTGACCAAGATTTTGTCTGGACTTTAAAAGAGACTGTGACCTCTGAGTTTGTTTCGGCCTTTCTTCTCAGAGTAGTCAGATAGGAAACGCCGACCCCATCTAGTTTTAAAAAAAAATATGATTGACGTGTAAAAGTGTTTGTTCAAACCTACTTACAGAAATAAAATCATTTATGATTTATCAATGTTTGTAAATATGTGAGCACCATGTATCTGTCACAAAATTAGCCTATTTGTCATTGCTACATTTTTTAAATTCTTTTTACCTATTGTGGTAGGGTAATTTTGTTATAGAAATATATATAGAAAATTATAAATAATAGATATAGAAAATTTTGTTATAAAATTAATTATATAATTATATGTGAAGACTTATGCACATAAGTCTTCACATATAATTATATAATTAATATATACAAAATATTGAAACATATTTTAAAAGAGTAACAGTCGAGTTTCTTGCCCGTTCTTCTCCATACGAAACTACCTTTTGGAAGGGGCGACTAGAATCAATTCTATTTTATGTGCCTGTTTGAAGAAAATGCTTAAATTTTGACTTTTTATGCAGCATTATTCTGAGCCCTTTTGGTCTCACTTAGGTGTTTTTATTTTATATTTTCTTGATTATTGTTATTTTTAATGTTAATTTTGTTAGTTTTAAATGCTCCATTATTTTATACAGTTTGTATTGCCTGTGCGTGTCCTAAATAAAATATTTTTATTTCTTTCTTCTTTCTTATTCCTTATCACCTACTTCATTGTCATGGATGCCACATTCTTTCACAAATATTTCTACAATTCCCGCATTTATCTGTTTCAGATTAACTTACCACACTGACCACTTGCGTAATATTGATAAATAAACGTCAAATTATATACATCCTAAACCAAAATCCCACTCAACATATTATGAACCTTATGACAACACAATAAGGCTAAAAATTAAAAAACTTGGTATCCAATACTCGCATCGGAATCTTTTTATTAAGTCCCTCGTCTCTTCTATACATTTTCGTTACAATGTCTTACAAGTTCGACAATAGGCAATTAATATCAAGAGCAAACTTTGCAGTAACATTGAAATTTAAAGAAAGATAAATTCGTGAAGTTGGCAGCCGGGAATTGTTCCTTCTCCCCTACAGTTTCTTGAGCCAACAATGCCTTATGACTTTTGATTTATAATTATAAGGTTCTGTTGAGCTAACTCAATTTTCAGTCGAAATTAATGAAAGAAAGTTACTTGTACTTTTTGTAATTTCTAGTAAATTTAGTTTGAAGTATTTATAGGATGTTTTGCTTTATCTGTCTTGTTAAATAGTAGGTTTTAACAAAGCACATAAAAATTGCGTTCACAAATGCCTGTATGCCAGTCAGCCATTTTTTTTATGAGGATGGGAAATCATCAAATATCTTCTCCCGCTCTAGGCAGAGCGGGAGGGCGTGTCAGACTCTTACTGACTAAAACCCACCCGTGTTCCTTCAGTTGCCTGTGCCAGGGGCCACGGTATCCCTCTCGGACTTTCCCGCAACCCTGGCAGGCATCGGCCCTAGCGGACCCCATAATTGATGCTGACATCTCTTTGAGGCGCGCGTGGTACACAACGCGCCATCGACCCGGGCCTGGACCTTATCGAACGGCGAGCTGCCTATTGCTCGCCGCTCGCAAGCCCGCGCCTACGGTGGCCGGGAATTAGCTTGCGATTCCCGACGCCCAGGGTGTCTTCTGCGGCGGCTAGGGTCGTGAGGGCGCGAATTTTGCCTCTCCCTCACGCGGTCCGCCTCCTTCTTCGTGAGCATTATTGCTTCGCAGAAGGAGGTGACATGCCAGTCAGCCCTGCTAACATCCCGAGTCCGTCCAGGAAGCGCCCGACGTCAGGTGTACTGGTGGTCGCAGGAGCTGGAGACGCTACGCAAGGCGTGCGTCGCAGTGCGACACCTGTACTCCAGGCACCGTAGGCTCCGCATCCGCCCTCTGGATGCGGAAGCGACGGAGGCGGAGCTGTACGAGGGATACAGAGCGGTGAAGACCGCCCTCCAAGAGGCTGTCCAGCGGGCCAAATATACGGCCCGCGAGGAGTTGGTGGAGACTCTGAACGGAGATCCATGGGGGCGCCCTTACAAAATGGTGCGGAATAAACTCCGCACCTGGGCCCCCCCGCTGACGCAGAGTCTCCGCCCCCAGCTGGTGGAGGAGGTGGTGAGCGCTCTGTTTCCTTCACGGGGGGAGCATACTCCCCCGCCCATGGCTCCGCCGCTCGCGGTGCCTGAAGCGGACCACGCGGACGACGACGACACCCCTGAAGTGACCGGGGTAGATCTGAGAGTGGCGGTAGGTAGGCTGAAGGCCAAAAATACCGCCCCAGGACCCGACGGCCTGCCAGGGAAAGCCTGGGTCCTGGCCTCGACGGCTCTTGGGCCTCGACTGGAGGCGCTCTTAAGCGCATGTATGGAGAGAGGCCAGTTCCCACTCCGTTGGAAGACGGGGAAGCTGGTCCTCATTCGGAAGCCAGGGCGCCCTGCGGACTCTCCGTCCGCATACCGGCCCATTGTGCTGCTCGACGAGGTTGGCAAGCTCTTTGAGAGAGTAATTGCAGGCCGCCTCGTCGGGCACCTGGTGAGGACGGGGCCGGATCTTGCGGATAGTCAGTTCGGCTTCCGCAAGGGGCGCTCGACGGTGGACGCCATCATGCGCGTTAGAGCCCTCACGACGGGGGACGCGGTGTCTCGGGGCGGGGTTGTCGTGGCGGTGTCACTCGACATCGCCAACGCATTTAACACCCTGCCCTGGAGTTGCATTGGGGAGGCACTCCGGTATCACCGGGTGCCAACCTACCTCCGTCGAATAGTCGAGGCATATCTGACGGACAGAGCCGTTATCTACCCCGGTCGCGATGGGGAGTGGAACCGGCGAGAGATGTCGTGCGGTGTCCCACAGGGATCGGTTCTAGGGCCGCTCCTGTGGGACATCGGTTACGACTGGGTGCTGCGGGCCGACCTCCCTGATGGCGTCAGCGTGGTGTGCTACGCTGACGACACGCTGGTCCTGGCGCAGGGGAGGTCGCATCAGGCGGCGGCCGACGCGATGACACGCGGGGTTGCGATAGTCGTGGAGAGGATCCGGCAGTTGGGTCTCGAGGTGGCTTTGCACAAGTCCGAGGCCATGTCTTTCCATGGGCCCCGGAACAGGCCACCATCGGGATCCCAACTAACGGCAGGAGGGGTTCACATCGGCGTCGAGTCCACGATGAAATACTTAGGACTCGTGCTCGATAGCCGGTGGAACTTCGTGGAGCACTTCCGACGTTTGGCCCCCAAACTGGAACGGACTGGGGCCGCCCTCAAGCGGCTCCTGCCCAACCTGAGGGGTCCAAACGCCTCCTGCCGGAGGCTTTACGCGGGGGTCGTGCGGTCCATGGCTACATACGGGGCCCCGGTGTGGGCGCGTTCACTGCGGCGGAGAGCCGCCCACTATCTGAACGCGCCCCAAAAGGTGGTAGCTGTAAGGCTGATCCGGGGCTACCGCACGATCTCGGGCGAGGCGGCAAGCCTCCTTGCCGGACTGCCGCCGTGGGATCTGGAGGCGATAGTCCTCGCGCGCCTGTATGAGTGGCGCGCGGAGGCACTACGCCGGGGGGAAACCCCGCTTCCGCGGCAAATCGCGGCGGAGCGGACGGACCTCCGGCGCGATCTCATGGCGGCATGGAAAGAGCGACTGTCGCAACCCAGCGCAGGGCACGCCACGATAGCGGCGGTAAGACCCCTCTTTGAGGAGTGGCTAGAGAGGCGTCACGGCGTCCTCACCTACCGCCTGACGCAGGTCCTCACCGGACACGGAAGTTTCGGGAGGTTCCTGCACATCATCAGGCGGGAGGAAACGCCCGGGTGTCACCACTGCGATGATCGCCCCGAGGACACGGCGGTGCTCCGCCCATGCAGGGCAGGCGCCCTGCATGGGCGGAGCACCGCCGTGTCCTCGTAGAGGCGATCGGCAGCGGCGGCGATCTCTCACGCCCGGCCTTGGTTCAAGCCATGGTCCGGGGCGAGGGGGAGTGGGAGGCAGTCGCCTCCTTCTGCGAAGCAGTCATGCTAGCGAAGGAGGTGGCGGGACGGGAGAGGGAGAGAGCCTCCCGTCCAAGCCGCCGCGGTGGACGCTCCGGGCGTCGGGAGCCGCGTGACGACTCCCGGCCACCGTAGGCGCGGGCCTGCGGGCGGTAAGTAATGGGTAGCTCACCGTCCGATCAGGACCAGGCCCGTGCTGGACGGCGCGTACGTGTTCCACGCGCGCCTCAAAGAGATGTCAGCATCATAGAGGGGGTCCACTAGGGCCCAAGCCTGCCGGGAAAGCGGGATCATCCAAAAGGGGTACCGCTGACCCGGAACATAAAGGGCCAAGGAAGGAACACGGGTGGGTTTTAGTCAGTAAGAGTCTGACACTCCCTTCCGCTCCACCCAGAGCGGGAGGAGTCATTTGATGATATCCCATCCTCAAAAAAAAAAAAAAAAAAAAAAGCCCTGCTAACATGTTTGCTTAATTAAATGTATTCAAACAGCATAAGGTGTTTTCACCACAGCTGGACCTGAGACTAGTATTGATACAATAAATAAATTTAGTTTATTTTCAAATTGTGTTTGTTGATTTGTATCAACAAACACAATTTATTATTGGGTTAAGAAAATCGATACAGCTAGTCAGACCAATTCGTAGTATTAAGATTTTTTAAATCACTTTTTTAGAAAATTATTTAAGTAATCAATAAAATAAATAAATAAAAAGGTCAGCTAACAGGTCCGGAAATTATATTCAAAGTCAAAGCATTTATTTTAAATAGGCACATCAAAGGCTCTTTTGAACGTCAACATTTACATTAAAATAGAATTGATTCTAGTCGCCCCTTCCAAAAGGTAGTTTCGGAGAACAATTGAAAGAAACTCCACCGTTAGTTACTCTTTTAAAATTAGATATTATATGTTGTATACCTCAAATATATAATTGATAAATGATTTTTATTTCTGTAAGTAGGTTTGTACAAACATTTTTACACGTCATTCATATTTTAAAAGCTAGATGAGGTCGGCGTTTCCTATCGGACTACTCTGAGAAGAAAGGCCGAAACAAACTCAGAGGTCACAGTCTCTTTTATAGTCCAGACATAATCTTGGTCAGATCATGTGAAGACTATGTAGATTGGTGTCTGAAATGGATGTGTCTTTTGAGGAAAAACCACACAGATTTAGTGGACCTGTCCAGTCAGTGCACGCATATGTCAGTAATCTCTCTGCTCAGAGAAAGCTGTGGCTCAACTCAGAGCTTAATTAAGGAGCTCAATGATTCGACGAACAATACCAAAGAAAGGACATTTGGGTAGGCCGCATAAATTACTCAAACTGCTGGCAGTTTGAGTAATTTATAAAATAAATCATGATTAAAACGAATTGAGCAAAAAAAAATGCAATGACCCACATAGTCCTCACATTCACAATAATTAAAATAATAATATTATACTTCACAAAGTAAGTATTCATGTCATTGTGTATATAAACATTATCCAATGTCAAATACTATTTAAAAAAAAAAACAAACCAAATTCAGTATGCAAAAAATTGGAGCAATTCAATCCCAACCCTTTTTGTCCTCAATATAATCCTTCACAGTATAAAAAGCTTTCTGGCATAACTTACGTTTAATGAATGATTTGAATTTATCTTAAACGTGGCTTGGAAGTATTATAAAAGCGCAAAATTATTTGTGAAGACGTGCACCTATAGTAAAATTACTTAATTCATTATGGATTACAAAATAGGTAAAAAGAATTTAAAATGTAGCAATGACAAATAAGTTAATTATTTGATATATACATGGTGCTCACATATTTACAAACATTGTAAAAGTATGTAGTATTAACAATGGCATCTCTCTTGCTTACTCACTAACAAAACAACACTGATAGTTTTTTTTTTCTCTCATATGTACATAATACATTTATTTTCCTACCAGTAGGTACATATATCTTCAAGTCTTTCGAAATGCTTTTAGCGAAGTTTGTGAACGCCCCAAGTCTTGAGTATGACTGTGCCAAACGTTTAAGGGTTCCTTTAGTATAGAACCTTTGTGATTTCTTCATTTTTGTCAAGATACTTCGCACTGCAAGTACATACGTACGACCTACATGTAATATGTCACTGATTGCAATATTTCGTTCTTACGTAAATCAAAATAAGAAATTTTGTTCAAGCTAATAATTCTGTTACAAAAATAATCTTAAAAAAGCAGTTTTACGGCAACGCCTAATTAAAACAAACCTGCTTTTTGAAAACGTATAAAAGGCTATTTTATGTTGCATTTACAAACCTAGTTATTTCACGGTGACTGCGATAATCAAAACTGTTTAATGCATATTTTGGAGCCCTGGCTGCTTGTATACGTCCGTTTTTTTCATCGGACAACAGACTGTAAATAAACGGAGATCCTTGTATATATATAAGATAATCTGCTGGATGGACGTTAGGTTTAAGTGCGGTTTATTAACTCAGTTTTGACACCTTATTTCCCATAATCAAGCGATACGTTCGGTAGCGTCTACATTCACCCATTAACTGGCATAGGAGACCGCATATTCTTACGCCGGCCGGTGTCCGTCGCACCGAGGGGAGGAGGAGGCGCATCCGGCGTAAATTTGTCGCCGGACTGGTATCCGGTGCATATACACACATTCATTATAAGCCAAACAACACTGTGAGTCCGGCTAAAACACCGGTCCGTTGACCGGTGAAAACAACGGACGTATGTATACAAACGACCTAAACGTCTTTCAGTATTGTGTCATTATTAAACTATGAATTGACTACGGAACCAAACACATTTACACGGGTAGATACCACAGAACATTTTCTCACTTTTTTATCGAAAACTTTTGTAAAACTTGAGAACTCGTCAAGCATGTGTCGCCTGTGACCTTTCAGACGAGAGAGTGGATGAAACAAAGCGAGACTTTACGACTTATCTCGCTCCTACGAGATTAAGAGTTTTGTATTTTCTTACGGGAAATGACTGTAACTTCTCCCTCGAGAATGAAGTTTTTGGAACGAATGACGTGGAGCAAAATAGTGGTAAAAGCCAATACAATTTTATCGTTTATTTTATTGGGATTATTCAGATGTTTATTTGCAAATGTGCCTATCAATATTTTTATGTGATTCTCATTGGTGCTTTCTTTTCTTTAGTATTTTTCTATTGTATCACAGTTTCGTTTTCCTTGCTAAAATGACAACATTTACAGCAACGTTACTAATGTCATTGATGTATGAATTTCCAATCATCTCAGAATGTTACTATACCATATTTTAATGATAACATTTTAATGAACGGATTGACATTATTATGACCACCTTTGTTCCTAATTGGTCATAAAAGAGAGGAAGAGTTAAAAAAATATTCGAAACCGTCAGTTTTTGTTCTTATGTTGCATGTCCTCTCTCATCCCTAATCTTACAACAGCACTCATATTTCATGGATGTTAAGATCCATGTAGCTGACCAGCCTGATATCAACTATAAAGATGTAATCCTGAACAAATAAATTAATCCTAAACCGCTGACATCGATAAACCAGTAACGCAAAACTGTACACCATTCATCCCTCCAACTTAATCCTTTTAAAAACCAAACTGACGTACAAACATTTAAATTCCCAATCCCTGTCACTGGAAGCTCAATAAATAACAATTTTTAAACAATATTGAACAAATAAATAACGTCACGTCAAACCGAGCCACCTTCACAAATGAAATTCCACTTGATTCACTTATTAATCCAGTGTCGGGGAACAACGAGTAAAATTAATTAATTTAACTCGATTTAACGAATATGTTCGGTACTATTGCATAAATTGTTCTGGCTACTAGTTGCTATTGTTCAAATGTAGCAACTACCTAGTTGGTCTTTTAAAATTAAAATTACTTCTAAGTTTTCTAGAAACTTAAGGTCTAACAAAAATAGTGTCATGTATTGTAAGGGGTACATATTTATTATATTATATAGGTTATTTTTTATTATAATGGGTAAAGGGATAACTTTTATTTGGAATTAAAATGAACTTTAAATAAATAACAACATTTACTTAATAAATAAATAAAATAAAAACATAATCCCAGCTTAACTAAAACTATTAACAAACTAAAACATGGCGTCGAAAAGTTCTTCCGCGTCGGTGTCGACTAGTCATGTACCCAAGAGACGGGCGGCATTGCCACGTCGTATGGCATTACTTAGCCTCTTAAGGTAAAAGTCGGCCCTTGGGTCACGGAAAGTGTATAGATTGTTATAATCACATTTTTATGTCGTCATTATCATCATCTAACGGTGACGAAAGACGTGAACCTGTGCTCCGTACGTCCATTACTAGACAAAAACATCAGTAAGCATCACCATGAATGTAAGCTGTCCGTTGTCTACTGTCAACGAATTCAGCGACCTTCAGGTCGTCCGGCCAACTTGTAGGGGCTGCCACGAGTCTTCTGATGACTCATGTACAATGTACATACTTATTAATGGTCTTTATTTACTTGTATTTTATATTATTTTCTTTTTGTATTCCCCTAGTGGGATTTATGGATGTCCGTAGGTGTGTCCGTGGCATCACAGCGGGCCCTATCAGAGTACCAGCGCTGCGGTATTTATTTTTAAATATTGCAGCATTATGCTGAGATAGGAGCCTTTTTGGTCTCGCACAGGCCTTTTATTTTATATGTTCTTGCTATTGTAATGTTTTTTAGCTAAAAATGTTTTATTTTTGTATTATTTTTTCTGTTTGTATTGCCTGTGCGTGTCCCAAATAAAATATTTTTCTTTCTTTCTTTCTTCTGATATCTGCTTGACTTTACAGAACTTTTGGAAATCATCGGCCGTTTGTTCTGCGAACTATACAGTATCGTCGGTCCGTCGTATCGTGGGATATCAAAATCACCCCTATGTATGTTCCGCGACTTTTTAAATGGAATTCAAAAGTCTGGCTCATTTTTGAGGCCTACTTAAGATCCGTGAAGTCATCTGTTTAGATTTTTAATGTAAAGTTGAAAAATTAAGTCGTAATTTTCCGAACGTAAATTTTTCACTTTAGACCAACATTTATATTATAACTTCCATCAAAGTAACGAAGCTGGTTATTTTACGCAAAAAGTAAAACTCATGAAGATTCAGTTGCAAAAAAAATTTTGAAAAAATCTACTTTTTTTTTCAGTTTGTCTGGTCGAAAATTCTCAAAAAATCAGAAAAACATTCATAACCCGAAAACTATGAAAAATCGAGGAACATACATGGGCGTGATTCGGATACCCCACGATACGAGGGACCAAAATTTTTTTTTTTGGACCTCAATTTTCCGGCCATCCTGTATACCCCGCCCACTATATTTTGACAATTTTTCGGGCTGTCTCAGTTACTTCAATTCTCCTGGCAATCGGTTCTTACAACAACTCTCTTTTTTCTTATTCTTTTGAGGGTGGGAAATCATCAAATTACATCTCCCGCTCTGGGCGGAGCGGGAGGGCGTGTCAGACTCTTACTGACTAAAACCCACCCGTGTTCCTTTAGTTGCCTGTGCCAGAGGCCACGGTAACCCATTCGGACTTTCCCGCAACCCTGGCAGGCATCGGCCCTAGCGGACCCCGTCGTTGGTGCTGACATCTCTTTGAGGTGCGCGTGGAACACAACGCGGCGTCGACCCGGGCCTGGTCCTTATCGGACGGCGAGCTACCCATTTCTCACCGTCCGTAAGCCCGCGCCTACGGCGGCCGGGAATCGGCCTGGGATTCACGACGCCCAGGGCGTCTCCTGCGGCGCCTAGGGGCGTCAGGGCGCGAATTTTGCCTTTCCCTCACGCGTTCCGCCTCCTCCTTCGCGAGCATTACTGCTTCGCAGAAGGAGGTGACGGCTTCCCATGCCCTCTCGCTCAGTACCATGGCCTGGACCAGGGATGGACGCGAAAGATCGCCACCGCCAATCGCCTACACGAGGACACGGCGGTGCTCCGCCCAAGCCGGACAGACCTCTACCGTATGCTCCACCGTGTCCTCCGGGCGATCCACACAATGGTGACACCAGGGCGTTTCTTCCCACCTTATCCAGAACAGGAACCTCCCGAAACAACCGTGTCCGATGAGGACCTGCATCAGGCGGAAGGTGAGGACGCCGTGGCGCCACTCTAGCCACTCCTCAAAGACCCCGACTTATCGTCGCAATTGTGGCGTGCCCATACAACAACAACTCTCTAAATTGTCCTTTGTGTGACTTTGTATCTATCTTATAACACAATGCTCATATTTTAACCACGATCCACAACCTCTCGCTAGCCACCCTGCACCTCACACGCTGCTTATGATGTGCTCCTTATGGACCACATCATTCATTAACATCGTCCACAGCACGACTTCACCCACAGGTGGACCTAGGCCCTCTCTTTTCTGGTACCAATCCCTACTTGTCTTGTCTCATCCAGGCTTTGCCCGCGATGTCAACTATGTGGTCTGCCCATCAGCTATCCCCCAGACGACCAGCAATTAGCTGATAACAATTGCAACTGCAACCGCAATTGCAAATTAAGCAACAAATTCATTAAGATATTATGGAACAATCACAATATTCTATGTATTTTCATATCTGAAGTCTGAATGATCCCGGATTTGAACGTGAACAGTTAAATAATTTTAATGTTGCAAACTAAAATCTATTATATTAGTTTTGGGCGGCGTTTATTCCCGAAATGTGAATGACATTTGTAATTAAAATTGTATTGGCAATATTTGTTGTTGATAGTATTTGGGATATGTGGTTTTAATGGAGGATAGTGGTCGTTGTGTGTGGATTTATTTCATCAACTAGTCTTTCTATAATGATAATTCTTATAGCTAATGGTGATTTTTTAAGCTCGGATTTTAGGGTAGCAATCAAAAGTGTGATAAAAAACCAGTGGTTTTTTTATATGATTTTTAATATTTTATGATAAAACAAAACTTTTGGGGGAAATACTTTTTTTTACCAGTCTGCTACTTCAGACAACCTAATTAGATAAAAACATAATTTGCGTCTAATCGCAACGAGTAAATACTGTGATATACACGGTCTAGCTATCAAAACCAGTTAGTCAACATAACATCGTAAGTAAACATAAAACAAAGCATTAAACGAATATCGAAATAAAAAACAATGGAGAATTCTTTGTGTGATACTAATGAGATTAATGACTGTTAAACTGCACCCCCATCCATAATTTTAACCTATTGTGCATGCATATTGATATTGGATCAATAATCAAACACTAGAGCAGTGGTGACTCAGTGGTAACGGCTGTGACTTATGAATTGTAGGTCGTAGGCTCACACCCAGACAGGCGCTTTACTTTGTGTAAATTATTTCATCAACACTGCTCTCAAAACGGTGAAGGAAAACATCGAAAGGAAACCGGCATGTCCTAGAACCGGAAATTCGAAAGACATGTGACATCTACCAATCCGTACTGGGCCAGCGTGGTGGATTACGGCCCACTCCCTCTCACCGAGAGGAGGCCTGTGTCCCAGCAGTGGGAACATTATAGGCTTATGATGAATCAAAAATTACTCCGCAATATACCAAATGATTCGTATCACAAAAAAATGTATCGATGTCATCATTCTAACTGAAAGTAACATAGCAGAAAACAACAGTGCTCTGTATCAAATAAGCGGGTACCGAATGTTAGCCTGGCGTAAGTCCCCACCCCTCGTGTATGCACTATAGTGTATGTGAATAATAAAGGTAGATGGAGATGGATAAATGTGAAAACCATATTCTTTGAAAGTTTATTCTGCACCGTCACCACCCACTCAAACTATATTGCGAACCTGTGTGCGGCATACCGACCTCCAAGCTCTAGTAAAATTGTATTTATTGACGAACTACAAGCTTCTCTGCAAAAATTCACTAAAAGCACAGAATTTTATTTATTTATATATTTTATTATTTATGTACAAACAGTAAAACAGATACAGATACGACATTTTTAGTATTGAGTACAAAGGTACTGCTTATTTCTTAAGAAATTTCATCCAGCAGACCTGCGAAAGGAGAAATGAAAAAGAAATGTATGTGAGAACAAGAAGAGAAGAATTTGGTTTTGCGTCTTAAAATAGAATATTAAATATACCTACTTATAATAAAAATTACATATTATACTTGAATAAATACATAATGCAAAAATAAAAAAAATATATAAATTCTCACAGATAAGAGGAAAGGTAATGCTCTTTTAATCTATATTTGAATTGTGAAATAGATTTAAATCTCGAATGCTAGGCGGAAGTGAGATTGGTAGACACTAACATAAATTTAAAAGCGGATAATCCTGTAAGGCATAAATACAATAACATGTTATGTAGCATAGGCCTTTTATGCAGGATCACTGAAGTCACTAGAATAGCAATATCTAACGAAAAAATAAGTAAATCTTTTATTGATCACATTTATGCGCGATCCCGTTCACAAAATCAAAATCAAAAAATCAAATCAAAAGTCATAATTATTCAAATTAGGCTGAGAATCAGCACTTTTTGAACGTCAAAATCACATAAGACAGTCCCCCCAAAACGCCCACTCTTCACCACTTCCTAGTGCTTTAGCTGGGAAGAAGAAGTGGCGGAACAAACTCCCCAGCAGCACTGCTGTCTGTTCACTTAGAAGAACTGGATTCTATACATATAGTAATAAATAAATTAACATTACGAAACACAAAAATATTAAAATTATTTGCCATATGTCAGCTAGCACACGCCAATATTTAAAACTATACTCAAGCAGAAATAAATAATAAAAACAAAAACGCAAACAGAACTTAATACATAATAAAAAGCCTCCTGGCATAAAGGGCGTGCCCGCCTACATATGCAATGCTGCATTATGTTTATATGTATATAGCTGTAACTAGTAGCCACAAATGATAAACTAGGACCTTCGAAGTAAAATAAAGAAACATTAATTTCTAATAACAATAACAAAACCATAGTCAGCAAGCTGACCTGTCACCACAAGCAGCACCCGTTCACGAGCATAACGCAAAGATCAGCCATTACCCCCCTCGCCATATTTGAGGGAAGGAGGCAACCCGACCCCCGACGCTACCGCAAGCATTGACATCTAAGGGAGCATGACGAACTTGCTGCCGGTTGCTCAAAAGAATAATATGATGAACTGTCGAGGTCGCTAGCTAACCATATATTGCAATACAACTCATTAAAAAACATTGAAATGAGTAGATTATGTCAATAATAAATAAAAATTAAATTAAACTAAGGTGACTAATATAGTCAAATAAAATAAACAATTATATGAACTCGTATAACTTGTCAGTAGGTAAGCTAATTTTTGAGAAAGAACATAAACATTGTCTTGAGTTAATCACAGCGACCAACTATTTTTATCGTTTAAGTAATCGTTGATTGAATATTATGCCTTTGAACAAAGATTGGATTTTACTTTAGCTTTAAACGTATTAAAAGGCAATTCTAACAAAGAAGAGGGAAGCTTGTTATAAAAGTTTATACCAAGCCCAACAAATGAGTTATGGACCTTATGAAGCCGGTGAAAGGGAGCACGTAGTTTCTCCTTGTTTCTAGTGTTAATATTATGAATATCACTGTTTTTTGTGTATAAGTGTATATTTTGCCTAATATATAAGATGTTGGCGAAGATGAATTGTGAGGCCACCGTGAGAATACCAATCTCTTTAAAAAAATCTCTCAGAGTAACTCTAGCACCTACCTGGTAAATTGCTCGTACAGCTCGTTTTTGAAGAACAAATATATTTTGAATATCAGCGGCTTTGCCCCACAGCAGAATGCCGTAGGACATGACGCTATGAAAATAACTGAAATAGACTAGCCAAGCTGTATCAACGTCAGTGTATTGTCTTACTTTCCTGACGGCATAGGCGGCCGAACTGAGCCTTCCCGCTAGGCATGATATATGTGATCCCCACTGAAGCTTGGCATCAACTGTTATGCCCAGAAATACTGCCGAGTCTACAGTTTCAAGTACCTCTTTATCTAAGAGGATGTTGGGTCCTAGATTTCTAACATTCGGTAAGGCGAACTTTACACATTTCGTTTTCTTGGCATTGAGAACTAGGTTATTTGTGGTAAACCAATCTGTAACCATTGATAGTGCACTGTTTACGTCGTCAAAATTTTGTCTATTCCTGTCTACTTTTAAAGATAAGAGAGGTATCATCAGCAAATAGTACAACGTCACAGATGCCATTTAAATAGAATGGTAAGTCATTTATATACACCAAGAATAAAAATGGGCCCAGTATAGAGCCTTGAGGTACACCTAACTGAACTGGTAGCCCGGAAGATTTCACACCATTAACATCTACACATTGGTGCCTATTATGTAATAATCTAAAATCTGAATCTAATACGTTAAGAGCTTCGTTTTGAATACCGTAATGAATTAGTTTACGCAAAAGCGTGTCATGGTGCACGCAATCAAAGGCTTTGGAGAGATCACAGAAAACTCCAATAGCATTTTGCGAGCTCTCCCATGCGCTAAATATGTGTTTCAGCAGAGCAACACCCGCATCTGTAGTCGAACGACCTTTTGTAAAGCCATATTGTTCATCATGAAGGAGGCTATTTAAATTAAAATGTCTTAGCAACTGCTTGAGTATTAATTTTTCAAATATTTTACTAAATGCAGGTAAGATAGAAATAGGCCTAAAATTGCCAACGTTATTTTTATTACCCGATTTAAATAATGGTATGACTTTACTACTCTTCATGAGGTCAGGAAAAGTTCCTAAATCAACACATTTATTAAAAGTAACAGCTAGATAGGGGGCTACGATGTCGATTATATTACTTACCAGTTTAATTGAGATGCCCCAGTAATCACCAGTGTTTTTTGACTTGAGTGTGTTAAAAACACTAATTACATCACGAGGTGTTACATGTTCGAAGCTAAATAAGCGACTACATTTAGGTACACTATTATGCACAAGACCTATTTACGGCGGCACTTAGTACCATCTCGCTGACCATCGCACTCGCATGTTCTGGCGCTCGAATACATGATGTTAGAATAATAATAATTAATAAATAATTAATACATGATTATTTATGGACCTCCATAAATAATCATCAACATATTAAATGTTTCGATGAAATTCAGTAGGAAAAGTCACGGGATATAAATTGCCCTATAACCCTATACAACTTCATGCATACCCAGTTCAAAGAATGTTATAAAAGTCAGAATATAAAAACAAAGTTAAATGTAGCTCATCGTGTAGTAAAAATAAATGGATGAATAAAAAAATAATCAAAGCCTGTGAACACCGGGATAAATTATTCTTGAAGTGGATAAAATACTCCAATATCGTAGTCTTATAACAAAATATAATAAATCAAGAAACTATGCAAATACTTCAATACATAAAACAATAACATTTTGATAAAATTTCGGACTTTAATCCGAAAATTTATCAAATCAGAGCAATATTAGGCAGCTGCTGTAAATTTTTATAGAGTTACAGGAAGAATAAAAATATCCATTGATGATATTAATAAGAATTCATTTCATAAAACTAATTTAACTTGTAAAGACATTGCTAATAATTTTGCACACACTTTTGATAAAAGCATGAAGCAAATTATTCCGAAGTGCTCGAAACCATTGTTAAATAAAACAGTACGCAGCTCCAGCTAACGTTACTATGCGAATAAAGCCTGCCGAGCCTGATCCAGTAAAAAAAAAGTATTTGAACATTAATAACGCCTCAGAAATAGATGGAATTAGACCCATAGATGTAAAAACTTTGCGTGCGAAAACGCCTCAGTGATTTGCTCAGATCATATAAACACAGGTGATTTGTAACAAAATAATGTACTACGGAATTATATATTTTAAAAAGATCTACAAATGTCAGCGATGGAATACGTCTATCTCCTAAGGATAAGCCACAGTATGTAACCATTTTTATCTCTTATATATTACAAAAAAAAAATGTACTTTTAAGAAGCTATTTTAAACAATACAGTTTTATTCCAATTCCAATTAAATACGTTACCTACGTTGTGCATTTAACAAAGATCCAAATTCCCCTTTACAGCATATAATTAAAATAATATCTTAGAAGATATCAGAGATTTAAAATGAGGTGGCAGAGTGGCCGTTCGAGCCGTACGTCGGCCGCTCTTGTGGGATAATTTCCAACATCAACGCGGGCCAAGCCGCGGGCAGAAGCTTGTTATTAAAAAAACAAGCTTAAACACTACATGACATTCGTTTTTGAGACACTGGTGTCTGCACTACGGGATCTCAGGGCGGCATGGAGAGTGCGATTGTCGCAACCCAGCGCTGGGCACGCCACAATTGCGGCGATAAGTCCCCTCTTTGAGGAGTGGCTAGAGAGGCGCCATGGCGTCCTCACCTTCCGCCTGACGCAGGTCCTCACCGGACACGGTTGTTTCGGGAGGTTCTTGTTCCGGATAAGGCGGGAGGAAACGCCCGGGTGTCACCATTGTGTGGATCGCCCGGAGGACATGGTGGAGCATACGGTGGAGGTCTGCCCGGCTTGGGCGGAGCACCGCCGTGTCCTCGTGGAGGCGATTGGCAGTGGCGATCTCTCCCGTCCGGCCCTGGTTCAGGCCATGGTACGGAGCGAGAGGGATTGGGAAGCCGTCACCTCCTTCTGCGAAGCAGTAATGTTCGCGAAGGAGGAGGCGGAACGCGTGAGGGAGAGGCAAAATTCGCGCCCTCACGCCCCTAGCCGCCGCAGGAGACGCCCTGGGCGACGGGAATCGCAGGCCAATTCCCGGCCACCGTAGGCGTGGGCTTGCGAACGGCGAGCAATAGGCATCTCGCCGTTCGATAAGGACCAGGCCCGGGTCGACGGCACGTTGTGTTCCACGCGCGCCTCAAAGAGATGTCAGCACCAATGACGGGGTCTGCTAGGACCGATGCCTGCTAGGGTTGCGGAAAAGTCCGAGAGGGATACCGTGGCCCCTGGCACAGGCAACTGAAGGAACACGGGTGGGTTTTAGTCAGTAAGAGTCTGACACACCCTCCCACTCTGCCCAGAGCGGGAGAAGTTATTTGATGATATGCCACCCTCAAAAAAAAAAAAACAAAAAGTGTCTGCACTAGGAATACCTGTAGGTTTACCAGATCACAAGGGTCCCACCACGTGGTATGTGCACATACTTAGTCATTCAGTAACTGTAAGACACCACATACGAGACACATATAAGAGACATAACATAAAAATGAATAATAAACTTACAGATTAATGGTTAAACTTAAATGCGTAAAATATGATGTGTAGGGAAATTAGCGGGACGGACCTGTTTGGATGAGTAAGTAATTCCTCAATATGCTGTGTTATTAGCAGAGGTCGGAATTGGGTAGAGTTATTTATGTACTTGCATCGAAATGTTGATATTAATATGGATCTTCCCGGGATTTCTAATGGACAATCCCGTGTGGCCAACAATATAACAAATAAATAAAAATAAAAACCTCAGAGATAGACAGACAAATAAAACAAAGATAATTAACATATATTTTTTATGAGTATTTACATTAATTCACAATACAAATTATAATAGTCTTAAGCAAATTCTCATACATATACCTCGCCTTTTTAATCAATAAGAAAATACTTCTGCTTCTAGCCTAGACTCATGAGGGTTTGCCTATTCAAACGACCCATCAGAATCATTTTCCTTGTCCGATTCATTCAAAGTATCACTAAGATTCGAAGTATTCGCTTCCGACATTAATAATAATAAATATCGTCTGACATTGCACACAGCACCATCTAGTTCCAAGTTAAGCACTTAATTAAGACATTACTGTATAACTTTTTAATTTGACAAATCACGGGATTGTTCTGATCTTTAAAATTTATGTCGGGATTTGAGGCATATCCACTTTATTCTTTCGTTGGATGAAATCAGTGTAAGTACATAAATAACTCTACCTAATTCCGACCTCTGCTTATTAGCCATACCACACCAAAGAATGACAGTAATTGTCATTTGAATATACGGACAATTTAAGTTAATAGTCAATTTGCTTAACAATAAACATATCTCATTGTATTATACAGAGACAAATTCAAAATTCCAAGCTACGTAAAGATATTATTCTGAAACAAATAGCAACATCAAAAACAAATGAAATCGAGTTTCCAAGTCAATGGCCGAATAGAAAGACTACATTCCAATATAATATTATAAATAAGTGTCTCTATCATTCCATGCCTTCTATCGAGAGTCGTAAATCAGAATATTGGCATGATAGACATGTCTGTTTGATATAATATATTTCTATTCTTTGTTATCATTCGTTTTAGTGTAACTATATTATTGTCTGCCAGTCAGAAATTGTATGATCTATTTCGAAGGCTGATGCTGTTGCCAGAAATTCGATTTTCGCTTTCAATCAAAATAAAACAATATAAATTGAAAAAAAACAAAAAACAGTAAGCAATTCAAGGGAAAAAGGTAAGAGAAATTAACCAGGGGGCCTACTCTCTAAGTCTATCATCGAAGATATGAGCCCATCCGAAAGTAGTTCGTTACTTCGGACTGAACTTACTCCCGATTAATTACCTTTTCGGACGGTAAAAAACCCATCGGGAGTAAGGGCAGCTGTCAAATTGTGATTTCATTCATTCTTAGTTTGGACCCCGAACTAATCTTATAGCCAAGGGCGATACAAGTAGAAAATGCCCGTTACATCGGCCAAAACTACGGATTTTGTGCTTGTAGAGTAAGAATATTATTTAAGATATTAATCGAATACCTGAAAAGATAAAAAGTTATAATCATTATAGCACCAAGACTAGCCATCTACGCGGGAGATATTATAGTGCACAAGACTCACTCGAAGTACACTCACTCTTCCCTCACTCTCATAGACGGATGGGACGGCAATGCGACACGACCGGAGAGAAATCAGATGCAGGACCGGCGCGCACCGCTAAGTCCCAAGCTCCAGGCTGTTATCGAGCAAATCCTAAAGGAAAAACCTCAAATGACGCTTTGTCCGGCTTGGAAAACGAACACAGGACCCCACGCTCAGCAGCCGCGCTTGTGACCACGAGACCATCGGGGCAGTCTAACTTGGAAAGTAATATTAGTATTACGTACATGGGGCTTGAACATATCTGGCGAAATGTGGTTGTAGTATATATACACCTCTGCTTAACCCTTGGGAGCATTGCAGGCGTAATGTTTTGTGTTAACACAAGGCATGAATTCCACACAAAAACTTCTACGAATAAGCTATTTAAATACATTAGTTTTCTGAAAATTGAAACACCACGCCACGTTTGTTTAAAAAAAATACGGTTAAAAAAAATACACTCAGCAAAATATTGGATGTTAATATTAAATATTCATAGTAATAAGTACCTACGCCTCCATATTGTCGGCACTCTCAAAGCGTAACAGAAGCCTATAAAGTACGGCCGCACATATTGATTCGAAATTCAAATTGAAATTTGAATCTGGCCGTTGATTAGAATCGGAATGGGCAGCCGAGCTGTGACTCGAATACATAATCGATTCAAAATCGAAAGATTTAATCGCGTATCGATACATTCGTTGAGTCACGACACCGTATCGAATTGAACGGATTTGATATTTTTTCATGATTATTCTATGGATTCTAGAATAAAGTATGTTAATTTTATTTTATAATTTTGGTTATCTGCGTCATATATATACAAAAAAAGTATATTACTACCCTCTCACAGAGAGGAGGCCTGTGTCCTAGCAGTGGGAACATTATCGGCAGATTATGATTTAATCTTATGTTTCGCCGCAAATATTTTTATTATTCAGTTTTTTTACTAAAATTTGTGTGTTATTTCAGTAAACAAAACTAAGGAAATTACATAATCTGACGAATAGTTACTTATTTGTCTGACTATTTCATAACCAACGCGTGGTATAGATTTAAGGAAAATCAAGAAAACACATTGTAATGAATAATAAATTTCTAAATTATTAAATTAAAATTTATTAAAATATCGAATAAGAATATGTGAAGCGTAAACAAATACTGAATAATTAATTCCGTCATATAATTTTAATACATATTGAATGAACTTCGTTATATATTTATGACAGGTCTAGGGTTAGGGTTCTTGGGAAGTGGTTTCAATAAGTGCGCGAAAAAAACACAATTTTGCCTTTTTATTGGGAAAGGTTTCTTCCCTTAAATGTGATACTTGTGGAGTAATAGATGATGTTTACCATTTGTTGATGGAATGTGTTCGATTTCAAGCAGAAAGGGTGGATTTATTGGACATTTTAGTTCTGGACTTAATTGCAGGTCGAAATTATGAATTCTATACTCTCAAAACCTAACAGTGAAGGAGCTTGTCTTTTGTTTAAACTGTTATCATATTAAGTTAAACTAGTGACGTATTGAATAAGATTAATCGAACTGACATATACATGTAGTATAAAAGAACAAGAAAAAAATAAAAGTGCGCGAAAAACAGCGATAAAGATTTTTGTTGAAAAAAACCCTAAATTTCAATATATTTTTCTTCGTAAGCTCTCTTAGTTATATTTCGTTTCTTGGTTATATTAGTTTGTTTTCATGAAGGCTATCATCATCATTACTCTCGTTACCATATCCCAATACAATGTAACAAAGTGATACATATTTCACCTTTATGGATGACAACTTTTTTAAGTAAGTTTATTTATTTGTATAAACATGGTATACATTACATGCAAGATAATAGACAGAGTAATGTTCTATCATGTCTATCCGCGTATTGTGGCGTACAAATTGGTAAGAACAGATAATGCACAAACCGCTACTGTATCAAAATTACATTATACAATTCAATGTCCATACTTATTGTTCATTAAGTCATTGCAAAATTTAATTCCATCAACATTAAAAACAATACATTCTAAAGATAATAATTATATAGATATAAAAATATAACCGTTTCAACAGTGCAGATAAATAGATTTAATCGTGTGTCAGTCTCTTCTATTTCGAAGGTTTCGACTGCTGAACAGATTTTGATGAAAAGACATCATAATAATATCCATCTGCCTAGCATATCCCTCACTACGTTGGAGTCGGCTTCCAATCAATACCAGTATATGACCCGACCACATCACATCCACTGCCAAGGAGTCCTTCAGGCACCTTGGCTTTGTTTTAAGGAACTGTCGTGACTTCCACAACCCCCAAAAAGCAAAAGTCATTTATTCAAATTAGGCTGAGAATCAGCACTTTTTGAACGTCAAAATCACATAAGACAGTCCCCCCAAAACGCCCACCCTTCACCACTTCCTAGTGCTTTAGCTGGGAAGAAGAAGTGGCGGAAAAAACTCCCCAGCAGCACTGCTGTCTGTTCAGTTAGAAGAACTGGATTCTATACATATAGTAATAAGTAATTAACATTACGAAATACAAAAATATTAAAATTATTTGCCATATGTCAGCTAGCACACGCCAATATTTAAAACTATACTCAAGCAGAAATAAATAATAAAAACAAAAACGACAGAACTTAATACATAGTAAAAAGCCTCCTGGCATAAAGGGCGTGCCCGCCTACATATGCAATGCTGCATTATGTTTATATGTATATAGGAACTTCGAAGTAAAATAAAGAAACATTAATTTCTAATAACAATAACAAAACCATAGTCAGCAAGTTATCAAGTTAGTTTTTGGGGCATTGGTCCGTAGCAAGCTTGAGTCTGTCTAGTGCGTGCGTATAGAATCCTTTTGAGAAGCAGTATGCGGTATAAGGCCGCCCATTGTATATTAAGTAGTGTTCAATTTAATTTTTGTTGTTATGTTTTTTGTGGTGTACAATAAAGAACATATATATATATATATATATATATATATATATATATATATATATATATATATATGCGTTAGCTTTAGAAAAAGTTCAGAAAGCATTCCTTAGATACCTTTACAACCACTTGTACGGGTTTTATTCTCTCTTGTATCCCACTAAATTCTTGTTGGGTCACTTATGTTTCAATTCTCTAGAAGAAAGACGGTCGCGCGATCAGAGGGGCAATTCCCGTATTTTTAAGACCGTTCGCATTCTAATCTCTGTCTCAATCTGTCAAAATTACAATCAATTTACATACATTTTTGACAGGTTTTTGACATTGATTGTCGCTGAGATGAGATTGCGACTTGAATTTGAACGTTTTTTAGGTATGAGAATTGGCCTACAGATGACTGTAATATTTAAAATTCTTAGGGGGAATTTTGATCTTCCCAAACACAGATCTTGACATTTTTGCGAATGAATGGAAGATGCTAATGTACATAGAGCTACTGCCTATCTGAAGGGCAATTCCCGTATTTTTAAGAACGTTCGCATTCTAATCTGTGTCAATCTGTCAAAAATTGTATAGCGCTTACCTACATTTTTGACATTAGACTGTCGCTGAGATGAGATTGCGACTTGAATTTGAACGTTTTTAATTACGGGAATTGGCCTTCAGATCTCCACGACGCAGGAACTAAGTAATACGAAACCAGTAGGTAATACTGGTAGTCAGACTTTCGGGGTTCTGACGACCCGTAACGACAGTGATCAGCTATGTCCCGAACTACTATTTATGTACATTGTACAGAATACGATTCTATGGATAGTATCGTAAATTGCCATCATTATCATCTTAGACTTCAAGATCGTCTAGCGACAAAGAACTAGTGAAAAAGGCACTACGAGTATTTCTAAGTCACCTGACGTTGAAAATTATGCTTACACTTGTTTTGTTAAAATAATTGATATTAACTACAAGCACCCACTTAGCTAAAGTGGTGTATTATATTACAAAGAAATTATTTTTAATTCCTCGGAGAATATTTATGTAAGAACTTGACGGCTCCTTAATTCGTCGAGATTAATTTATTTCTCATTAGCCTGATGGAAGAATTGTAATGGATAAGCTAGAGACACTGGGTATCTTTGTCTTGTTAAATGCTGTGCAAACGATTTTTATGGTTTTATTTTACTAACATTGAAAGTAAAAGTTGTTTCATATCATACACAAAAGGTATGCTAGGTATGGTAGGTAGGCTTGTATAGATTGGGAAGTTAGAGTAACAATAAAATTATTAAATTAAAATGATTAAATTCGTTTATTTCAGGTAAATAACAGCCACTGCCAAACAAAAACCAAATAAAATCAGATAAAATCAATCAAATTAAATAAAATATAACTAAATAAAATCAAATCAAAAGAAATAAAATCATATCAAAATAAATAAAACCAAAATAATAAAATGAAATCAAAATAAATTAAAATAAAGGCTGTCATAATATTTTTAGGGTTTCGTACTTCAAAAGAAAAAAAACGGAACCCGTATAGGATCACTTCGTTGTCCGTCTGTCGGTCTGTCTGTCAATATGTCAAGACCCTTTATCTCAAGAACGGGTGGAGTTATCAAGTTGAAATTAATATCAAATACGTAGGTCTACGGTCCCTTGGAGCCTAAACAAATGAAGCTTCTAAGTCAACGCAATAAGAATCGCGGCCATTTACGCGATATATTTGGATACTCGCAAATAAATCAAAACCAATCCCATTGACCTAGAATCGTGAAACTTGGCATGAAACAAAACAGAAGTAAAGGAAAAAGTCCGAAAAGCGTTATTTTGTAGATTAAAGTTTGTTTTTGACAACTACGGAACCCTTCATGGTTTTTTTATAATTATATTGGATATGTTTTGTGAAATGGATTGCAATATATTATGATACTTATCATACACTTTATTGTTTGCTCAATCAAGAAACCAAACAATGAATTTTCACACACAAGAAAAATCTTTTCCGATCTATTGCTTAGATCTTCAACAAAGTAGGTACTTACATACACATCTTACAAGAAAAATTGCCCCCAGCGTTTTATATTAAAGCGTTGCCCAAACATAGGTCACCGTAAAACGCTCAGTTTTATGTAGCACAGTTAAGTAGGCGTATTGGTAGATATATATAAAACGCCAGAAAAAAAATGAGCGTTTTGTCAAATTTTCAAAGAAATAATAATAATTCTTTATTTCAGATTACAGGATCTATAATGTGTTAGTATTGTCTTAACCTATTGTTAATGAAAAATTAATTAAAACAAAAGTGACATCACATTTGAAAATGACTTAGTCTAAAAAAGCTACCAGGCGATTGTGCATGCTGTTTATTAAGTTTCATTAAGCGATATCGGGATATCGGTCCATTCTTCGACTGACGCATGTTTCAGCTCTCGAAGTGTACCTGGAGCGGCCTTTCGATTTCTTACACACCTCCCAAGCTCGTCGCAAGCGTGTTATGGATTGATTGATGCCACCGTCCTGAAAATACTCATTTACAATTTTATCTGTATACGGCTTGGCGTTGTTATGCATGAATAGGTATTGAATATTGAATTTTCACCCATATTAATTAAATATGGGCAGACATGCTCATTAAGAATTTCTTCCACATGTCTTGCACTAGTTAGCGTACCATTTTCTATAAGAATTAACTCTATGCGACTCTCTGAAGAGATTCCAGCCCAAACCAGAACACATCCACCACCGAACGGCACTTTTTCCTCAAAACAAGCTGGAATAAAACGTTCCCCTGGACGTCGCGTCGGTAGACACTCCGCCGCGCATCATGTACATACAGCTTAAACCTAGATTCGTCAAAAAACATTACTCTCACCTATTCTTCGTCGTTGTGTGTGTTCGCGGGTATAACGTAATCTTGCTACCCGATGTTCCCTTTCAAGTTTTGTTTAATTTGCTGGTCTATGTGGGGTCAAAATAGCTTGAAGGAGCCGCAGCCGCCGCCTTACAGTCCGCTCACTTACGTCGTCTCTACGGGTCTCCCGAAGTTGATTTGTTACTTCAACTGCCGTTAGGTGCCGATTTTGGAGCATGATCGTAACAATAAATCGATCCTCTCGAGCTGCAGTACATCTCGGTTTGCCGGTTCCTGGTCTTCTTATTTTCTGTCCAGTTTCTCGGAAACGGTGGACGACTCGCTGCTCTGTGGAAATTGAGACGCCTATTGGTCTTGCTGTACTTCGCTGACTTCTGCCTCCTTCTAACATAGTGACGATACGTGTACATTCTTCTGGTGTTAGCGACACGGTAGTAAATCAATAATTATGGTAAAATACGACAATGACCGTCTTTTATCATTTTGATTTGACAACAAAAGTAAAACAACCGCGAAATGAATTTAATTCCGAATTAGAGGTTTTTATAATTTTTACTTTTTAAAATTACGTTTATGGTCTTATTTCATACGATATTAAAATTCTATAAAGTTAGTATCATGCATGTTCCATTATTAATTTGCAAGTTAGAGGGATTTTCGTAATCGACCCGTATTATGTGACCGCGAGTGTATTTTATGTAATGATAATAAAGGAAATTCAATCAACTGAAGAAATATCTGCAAGTTATTCCACTGAGCCGAGCATTTATTTTTTAAATTAATTAAAACTGCAAAATTACTTATCCACTTGTATGTTTAGACTACCATGGTAGTCAAAACCTTTTTCCGGTTGAAGATTATGACTACCAGAGTTGCAGCGCCGACTTGTTCCCTTTAAAATGTTTTTAAACTATGGTAACTCTATGATAGCTTCCTAAAAAATACACGAGATAGCGCTGCATTAAATTCCGCTTCTTTAAGTTGGTAAAACAGTGTGTCAAGCCTAAGAAGAATATTTTTTTAATTGAACATCATAGTTATAGCGTCAGTGTGAAATTTTTGCAAGCGGCCGAGAGCTCCCATGTTACGATGTAGTACAACTTTATTTTTAACCCTATGTGTTAGTGTATTATATCAAAATAATCCTTAAGATTCTAACTTTACTATTATAAAGTTATAATCTTGAGGATTTATCTATAAATGTCCTATGTTCAAAGTCTGTTGAAAACGATAATATTGAAATTAAAATCCTGGTCATGTTGAGCGTGGGCATTTTCGTAATTTTATTGTATGATTTACTAAATAATATATTAAAATATTGCTTGTAATTTAGTTTTCACTTCTATTGATTCTGTATAGTTTCAGCTATACACACGTATTTTTATTTTGGTATAGCTGCAGTAGTTTACGAGATAATAAGCTTTAAGTTGGAAAAGGCACGGGGCGCTGGCGCGGAGAAATGCCGATCATGCGGCCGGACGTTTCGCGGGGGTGCAGGACGTTCAAGTGGGTATAATTTGGTATGATTCGATTAAACTAACATCAAATGCATCGCTGTTTTGAACCTTATTAGAATAACACACTGTACTAAAATAAGGATCTGAAAACACATACACGTAATAACAATAAACATGAATCGGTCAGCGCCGGTTGTGGAATAAAACCGAAATTACGTAATATTTTTTCACTCACCGATCTTGAAATCCTGCAGTAATTCACTTCACTATAATATTTATCACATACTTAAACAGGCCATAGCACTTAAAACACTTGAAAACCCACTTAAAACACAAATTATTTATCACGTAAACAACACACGCGCGAGTCGTACGCCACTGACAAGACGTCATATTTTTTTAATTATTTGATTTTTTTGGTTGAAAGCTTGTAGTGTTGTCATACATCCTAGTACGCGGCACAGAGTCAAGAAATCAACTAAATACACGGAATGTGTGTGTCCGACCTTATAGTAAAGCAATAAAGGTTGAAATAAAATAAAATAAAATTAAATTTAAAGGGAACTCGCGTTCACTCGTTCGTTAAACTTAATTGTTGGAGGGGGGCCGACGTGACCAGAGTACGTTCAAGCGGAATTGTTGCCGCGATGCGCTATTGTCAATGACCAAAAAATTTGCTTCTTACCGCGCCTTAAACAAAAAAAAAGATCGTCTAAGGGCTGATTTTACCAAAGTTAAATATATTTTGTCCGTAGAATAAAATTGACGTCTGACAGTTCTAGTATGTAAAAACTGTAAAAAATTCAAAATTTATTCTCAGGATAAGACTTATATGCATTTCCGACGTTTGGCTCCCAGACTGGAAAGGGCCGGGGCTGCCTTAAAGCGGCTCCTTGGGCAGGAGCCGCTTTAAGGCAGCCCCGGCCCTCTAGGGGGACCAAACGCCTCCTGCCGGAGGCTCTACGCGGGGGTCGTGCGGTCCATGGCCCTTTACGGGGCACCGGTATGGGCGCGTTCCTTGAGGCGGCGTCCAGCCCGCTGGTTGAACGCGCCCCAAAGGGTCATGGCCATCCGGCTGGTCCGGGGATACCGTACGGTCTCCGGTGAGGCGGCGAGCCTCCTTGCCGGATTACCGCCATGGGATCTGGAGGCAAAAGTCCTCGCGCACGTTTGGGAGTGGCGCGAGGAGGCGAAACGCCGGGGCGTAGCTCCGCTGCCGCGAGAAATCACGGTACAGCGGACAGAGCTCCGGCGGGATCTCAGGGCGGCATGGAGAGTGCGATTATCGCAACCCAGCGCTGGGCACGCCACAATTGCGGCGATAAGTCCCCTCTTTGAGGAGTGGCTAGAGAGGCGCCACGGCGTCCTCACCTTCCGCCTGACGCAGGTCCTCACCGGACACGGTTGTTTCGGGAGGTTCCTGTTCCGGATAAGGCGGGAGGAAACGCCCGGGTGTCACCATTGTGTGGATCGCCCGGAGGACACGGTGGAGCATACGGTGGAGGTCTGCCCGGCTTGGGCGGAGCACCGCCGTGTCCTCGTGGAGGCGATTGGCGGTGGCGATCTCTCGCGTCCGGCCTTGGTCCAGGCCATGGTACGGAGCGAGAGGGCTTGGGAAGCCGTCACCTCCTTCTGCGAAGCAGTAATGTTCGCGAAGGAGGAGGCGGAACGCGTGAGGGAGAGGCAAAGTTTGCGCCCTCACGCCCCTAGCCGCCGCAGGAGACGCCCTGGGCGTCGGGAATCGCAGGCCGATTCCCGGCCACCGTAGGCGCGGGCTTGCGAACGGCGAGCAATGGGCAGCTTGCCGTTCGATAAGGACCAGGCCCGGGTCGACGGCGCGTTGTGTTCCACGCGCGCCTCAAAGAGATGTCAGCACCAATGACGGGGTTTGCTAGGACCGACGCCTGCTAGGGTTGCGGAAAAGTCCAAGAGGGTTACCGTGGCCCCTGGCACAGGCAACTGAAGGAACACGGGTGGGTTTTAGTCAGTAAGAGTCTGACACGCCCTCCTGCTCAGCCCAGAGCGGGAGAAGTTATTTGATGATTTCCCACCCACAAAAAAAAAAAAAAAAGGATAAGACTTATTCTAATTAAAAAAGGTTGACGAAATTCGCCATTAATTGAGTTGGTAAGTCATTCTTACACCGCGAAATGCTTTCTCCGCAGAGTGTGCCGTACATTAGTATCTAACGATATTCTGATTCGCTCTATTACGTATTCACGTACCGAATAGGCTTAGTAGCTTGGGATCGGGGAGAAACTAGATAAAATCAACAAAGCAAAACATTGTTAAATTGTAAGTAATGCACACTTAGACAACTAGAAATGATTATTTAATATTCTAAAGATTTATAAGCAAGGTACCTTTGATTATTAGTTATTTATTTCGAAAACACTTAGTCTATATTACAATATTTGTTTTTAATATTTACCGAAAACCTCTGACAAAATCATCATCACCAATGGTCTCATTTTGAGATGGTAATCATCCAATTTTCGATCGACCTATCAGAACCGTTATTCGTGAATTATTACTTAGTAAAAAAAAAATCTTGAACGCAACAGAAATCAAGGGAAAGTTTGAAATACAAACCTAACCTGCTTTCAACCACTTACTCACTCCCCGGTTTCATTCTCCTCCGGAATGACCGGATCGGCAGGAGGGGGGGTGGTGTAGCCATCTACCTTCGTGGTGATTTCCCTTTTAAAGTTCTTGCTTCTTCTTCACCCAATGAATCCGCAGAGTTTCTTTTCCTTGAGGTTTGTGTCAAAGGAGCTAAAACCGTCCTTGGTGTCGTCTATTGCCCCCCTTCTATTGATTACTTCACTGAATTTGAATCGGTACTTGAATCTTTGGGTTCGCAGTATGCACACCACATTGTCATGGGGGATTTTAACACCAACCTCCTTGCCCACAATTCCCCTCGGTCCTCTAAACTCCTACACCTTATCGAGTCAGCCAGTCTGCATGTATTGGATCTCCAACCCACCCATCATAATATAGCAGGAGATGACACTTGGCTTGACCTTATCCTCACCTCTAATCCTTCCTTAGTTTCCTCACATGGTCAACATGTTGCTCCTGGCTTTTCCCATCATGACCTTATTTTTCTGTCCTATGTCCTTAAACCCCCTAAACCTAAACCCACATTCCAGTACAGGCGTGCCTTTGCACGTATGAATAGCGAGAGGCTTCAACGAGATGCATCCAATATTGACTGGTCACCCCTTGAAGCAGCTGTTTCAATTGACGAAAAAGTTAGTTTTTTCAACGATGTTGTGGTCAAGCTATATGACACCCATGCTCCTGTCAAGAAAATAAAGTTGAAGCGTCCACCTGCACCTTGGATGAACAGGGGAGTTCAGATGGCAATGCGACGGAGGGACCGCGCGTTTCGGAAATTTAAAAGGGATCGCTCGGAGGACAATTGGAATCTTTTTAAGGCTGCCAGGAATCGGTGTAATCAGATGATACGCAACGCTAAACGCCGCCACATTCTAAGTAATATCACTTCTTCTTCTCCTGCCGATATTTGGAAGTTCCTTGGAACTTTAGGCATCGGCAAATCGCGACATTCAGACCTTCCTAACACAATTGGTTTAGACGATCTAAATCGCCATTTCTCCACTGTTCCAAATCTAGATAGTCTAACCAAATGTCAAACACTCGACTACCTTGCTGGTCTGATGCGTCCTAGTATCGACCCCTTTGTCTTCACCCCAGTCGACCCGGCAGAGATCAAAAAGATTATCCTGTCCATTAAATCCAAGGCCGTGGGCTGCGATAATATTAGCCGCCATATGATCGTGACGGCTCTTGATCAACTACTCCCTGCAATCTCCCACATCATAAACTTTTCCCTTTACACCGGTGTTTTCCCTTCTCTGTGGCGTAAAGCCCTTGTTCGGCCCCTGCCTAAAATATCCAATCCCTCTCTTCCTAGTCACTTTCGCCCAATTTCCATCCTTCCTTTTCTATCTAAGGTGCTCGAGGCCAGCGTTCACAAACAATTCTCCCACTTTATTCACCGCAACTCTCTCATCAGTCCATTTCAATCCGGTTTCAGGCCCGGGCACAGTACCGTTACAGCTCTCCTTAAAGTGACCGACGATATAAGGCGGGGAATGGAAGACACTAAAGTTACAGTCTTAGTGTTAATTGACTTTTCCAATGCTTTTAATACCGTCAGTCACGAAGTCCTTTTATCCATCCTTTCCTATCTTATGGTCTCTCCGGAGGTACTGAAGTGGTTTTCCTCTTATCTTCGGGGACGTCAGCAGTCTGTTTATGCTGGAGACTTTTCGTCAAATTGGTGTGATCTTGCAGCTGGCGTTCCTCAAGGCGGTATATTATCTCCTCTTTTATTCTCCATTTTTATTAACCTCATCACCACCGAACTTCAGAGTGCGTATCATCTTTATGCTGACGATTTGCAGCTTTACTGCCGGGCAAGTGTTGGCAACATATCCGATGCGATTGAGGAGCTAAACCGGGATTTAGATGTCGTAAAAAACTGGTCTGATCGATTTGGGGTGGCGGTTAATCCCGCAAAGTGTCAGGCTATCATGGTGGGGAGCCCCTACAGCATGAGGAAGCTGAACGGCTTAACTGTGCCACCTGTAATCTTCGACAACTCAGTCATCCCGTTTAGCTCTGATGTTAAGAATCTTGGTCTGCATGTCGATACTTGTCTAGACTGGCGAAAGCAGGTCACGACTGTAAGTCAAAAAGTCACCGGAACGTTGCGGTCGCTCTATCGGTTGAAGAACCTTCTCCCATCACACATAAAAGCAATGCTTGTACAGGCCCTTATATTTCCTATAATTGACTATGGTGATGTGTGTTACTATGACCTGAATGCAGATCTCCTCAATAAACTTGACCGCCTTCTCAATAACTGCATTCGATTCGTGTTCAATCTTCGTAAGTATGACCATGTATCTGCACACCGACTGCTTTTAAAATGGTTACCCATTCGTCAGCGCAGAGAGTTGAGGGCTCTGTCTACGTTGTTCTCTATTCTGGACAAACCCACTTCCCCTTCTTACCTGACTTCCCAAATACAATATTTATGCACTGCCCATAGTAAAAATCTTCGTTCCACCAACAATCGTCTTCTACGATGTCCTTCTCACCGTTCTGGTTTCATTCATTCTTCTTTCTTTGTCCAGGCGGTTTTTCTTTGGAATGCGCTCCCTCTGAAAATCAGGACAGCAACCAGTCGGTTATCTTTTAAGGTGAAGGCACGTGAACATATCCGTCAGAAGTTGGCTGAAACATCCCAGCGCTGAGTTGCTGGATTTGTTTTCTCCTCTACCGATCGTTATTTCTCCTGACCAAGGTTTATTTTGTTTATATGTATGTATCTATGTATCTATATAGTAGTATTTATTCTTGTATTATTATAGTCATTTCCGAGCTATCTTTCCCGTATGTTGCACCTGCCATGGTATATCTCTGCATCACCCTAAGGTTGACTGGTAGAAAATGCCTCAGGCATTAAGTCCGCCTTTGTACAGTATTTTTTTTTACTTGTGCATAAAGTTTTAATAAATAAATAAATAAATACAAACAGATACATAATAATGTTAATTGTTTCACGCCTCATAACGCGAAGCGGTTGAGGTAGTGATTTACTCCCGACTCGTCTAGGTCAAGCAATTTTAACTAAACCATCCTAAATACTTTCTAAAACTCATTATATGTTGCTACGTTAAAAAAAACCGGTTCAAAAAAAAAATACGTGGACGTCCCTGTAAGTACGCTGATGCTGTATGTACCAACGATAACTCCCGAAAAACTTGATATATCGAGACCAGTTTTTTTCTAATTAGTTCCAGAATTCAGTGTACTGGTGCCGTATTTCATAGTAGCCTAGATTACGTAGTTTTTTTAATGAATATTTATTAAAGTTCAATATGATACACACGTACAAAAATATAAGAATTTTTCTTGCCGGTATGTTTTTTTTTATATTGCAAGTCAAAAACGATTTATTATTTTATTAAAATAAATGAGCGCTAAGAGGCGTCCACTTTTGGATTTTCCAAACTTATCTGTATTTCCGAACGCATACAACCTTAATCTCTTCAAAGTGAGAGTAAACAGGCTTCTTCTGGGTAAGTTAACTTCACCGTCGACTCTGTCTCTATCACCGCTGACCTAGACTAGAGTCAAGAGCAAAACTATCATAAATAAAAAAATATAAATAAAAAACTATCTAAGCCCTCTACAAACAGTCAACATTAAGTTTCAACAAAAAAAAACAACACACCAACTACCCTAGACATCAGGACAACCGGCATCATCAAAAGCACATTAAAATTTCACCCGCACGCCGCAACTTGTAATTGGCACCGCAAAAATTCACAGCCCCATACTACAGAGGTAAAACAGCTTAGCTCGCTCAGCTCGTCGGCAGGATTCAATTAATGTCCTGGTAATGAGCGCTCTGGCTTCTAGCCAGCTCTTGACTCCTAAAGATCCGACTTTTTTTTTGATTTTTTTAGTTGTTACGCTGTAATCACTTCTTTGTTCTATTAAGTCGAAAGTTTCACAGAGAATCACACTGCTCGGGAATTTTAAACAAGCTAAAGCTACAAGGTTTTTGCAAAATGTTTTCTGTTTAGTATTCTAAACGTTGGATAACCTAGTTAACCTCGGTCTGCTGCGGCTGAACTCCAAACACCAATATACATCATTCGCTTGGAGCTGGATTTAGAAATATATTGCATTTTCGCGGATTTGTTGGTTCGTTGGATACGGCGCGGTTTATCGACCGTTGGAGTTTTAGTTTAGATAAGATTGCCTAGGAAATCTTGGTGCATAATGTTTATCGCTGAAAATGAGCAAAATTTTCTTGCTACCCTCTATATTTTAGCTCATAAATCATGATTGTGAATCTTCCTATTTGTCTCGAAATGATAAAGATAGAGTTGTAAAAAAAAATGTGCACAAAACCCTTGTATCAACTTATGTCTACTGCATAATAGTGTACTTTAATATTTTTGTTTGTAATTTATTAGTAGATTATTAACCAAGGGGATAAAGCAGTGTCTTCTGTCGCGGGTGACGATTTAAATCGCGAGCGTAATGAAGGACTCAAGGTTTACTCCCGAGCGTAGCGAGGGTGTTAAAAGCTTAAATCACGAGCGAAGCGAGGGATTTAAGACGAGTCCTGAGTGTAGCGAGGGATTTAAGTTCACCCAAGACTAAGACAGCTTTATCACCAAGGAAAATACTCTACTTTTCGTACCATTTGCGAAAAAATTAACACAATAATACTAAGAGATAAGCATTTATTAAAAATAATGACAATTAAACGTATTTTTAGAACATTAATTTATTTATAAAAATAAATTAAAAATAAACTTAACGATTATGTATTTGAAGAAAACAAAAACGCGGCAAATTCCTAGACCAATATTTTTTTGTCGGAAAAGCAAAGGCATCAAGCTCATACGGCCTCGTCGGTTTACGTAATTTTATTTAATAATCATAACTGCATAATAAATACGTATTCCTTTTTCAAAAACATGTATAATGCTTACACAACGCATATACAAACGCAATGGTGTACACACAGATGTAGTTCAGTATAAATTTCGGTAAGTATTCCAAATTTAAATCACATTCTCCCCCTAGAGGATGAATGAAATTCAGTACAATTTTCTTTCCCTGTTTTTAACAGATTAAAAATGACTATTGTTATGTTCGCTTTTTGTGGCATAGAATGTCACTTTTTTGAGCAAGTGGTGCGAAAAATGTTTTTATTGATGACTTTTGTAATGTTTATCTAATTGTCACCTTTTAATTAATTCTCAATGTATCTAAAAAAAATAATTTCACATGTAGGTATGCTTGGACTAGTTCTGACATAAATGAATTTATTATTATTATTATAAGTCTTATCACTCTAAAATTATTCCGAACATCAAAAAAGTCTTCCAAACCATGAATTCTTAGTAACTCAAGTCGTTACAATATTACTCAACTGACCCTGAAATTGGGTTCAATCCCGAGTTCGGGCTATTGGCTAATAAGTGATATATTGAATTTTTCATTAGCAATTTCTCAGTAGCAGCCCACGGTGTAAAGATTTGTGTCCTATTGGTTGATGGCACTGGGGTCACCCACGATTAAATAGATCTTAAACATAACTGGCGTGGATGTACCATATACCTCTGCCAACCCCTTCGGGAAATACAAACGTGTTAAATATTACGTCCTCAGATGAACTACAAATATTACTTCCTCAGATGAACTATAAATATTTCTTCCTCAGATGAACTATAAATATTGCTTCCTCAGATGAACTATAAATATTACTTCCTCAGATGAACTATAAATATTGCTTCCTCAGATGAACTATAAATATTACTTCCTCAGATGAACTATAAATATTACTTCCTCAGATGAACTATAAATATTACTTCCTCAGATGAACTACAAATATTATTTCCCCAGATGAATTATAAGCTGCCAACACGAATCCAAACGAGTGAATATCCTGAGCCAACATAATTACGAGCGCGTCTAGTCACAATAGCTTTCATCTAACTATCCCAAGCAATTACTGTAGGTGTCTCTCGTTGCTTTGCTGTGGTCGACACATTGTGACGGGAGAAGCGGGTAGACAATTTCTTTATTGACAATGTGTTGTAGACAATGCCCGATGAGATTTCAATAATAGTAAATAGAGAATAAAGAAAATAATTACAAAAATCAAAGTTTATAAATTTGAAATATTTTTATGTTATAATATCAAAAATTCCATATTTATATAAATTTAATATTATTGTCAGGAAAAAGATAAAATTATTCAATAAAAAAAAAACTTTTTCGGCTAGATATTCGGAGACACTTACTCGTATAATTTATTATATGCCTTTTTCGAAAGAAACATTTGTAATTGACGCTTGAATGCCTTACTATTTAGCTCCTTCCAACGTTTAGGCAATATGTTATATATAGTAGGCGTCATGCAAACGATACTTTTGTTGTGCATGAGTACCGTTCATGCTGGATAGACTCGAAGAATGGTCAAATCCCGTCGGTTACGCGGTACAACGTCCTGTAGACGTGGAAACGAATTAGGGCTTGTTTTAACAAACATTGCGGTTTCGAGGATATACATACAAGGAAGAGTTAATATCTTGTACCTTTTAAAATATGGTTTACAAGTACCAACCGTCTTTAGCCCAAACATAGATCTAATGCATCTCTTTTGGGCCTTAAATGTCATGTTAGCGTCGATAGAATTTCCCCAAAATATGATGCCGTAGACGCAACTGCCCCTAATAGGCCGAAATAAAGGTTCATTCACAACTACAGCTATAGGGTGTTATGCAAATGCAGAACTACAAATGAGCCAGGTCAGGTGGGCCGTATGTTTCTTTGCCTTACTATTTTTTTTGTTTTTTATTGTGGAATAGGTCTGCTCTTGTCTTCGATCACGCCTGATGGAAAGCAATGGATAAGGTCTATGATGGAACGAGCGGGCCCAGAAGATGCCTGTCCACTCTTGCTTCGAAGGCATACGAGTTAAATGTAGAAGGGAACACAGACGCTGGCAGAGAATTCCACACTTTGGCTGTGCGCAAAATAAATGTGGACGAGAAGAGGTGAGTACGGCTAGTCGGTAAAATACTAGAATAAAAATAACAAAATACTGAATAGGTACTTTAAAATAATAATATGAGACATTATCCACGCAAGGTCTTCAGGTCCCGAACTAGGCAGAGCCTGTACTACGGTAACCTGATGACAATAATAAGCTTAAATAATAATCCTATTTAGGTCTTGGTTTTTGAAAGCAATAAATATATACTCAATAAAACACCACTGCTTGATTATACCTACCCATTTAAAACGATTAACTAGTCATAAAACCGCACTCCATAGTTGCTTGCCAAATATTAAACAAGCAAAAAATTAAACCCTTCACATAACTATTTCTCGCTTCTTCTATCACTAAGGTGAAGACATAACGCAGTGCGTCGTATCCTCTCGTGTGATATGTCTCATTGTGACTCGCGACTAAACAGCACTGCTGGGTACTGCTTAATTTTACTGTAATAGTGTACACGAATCCTCAAAATGAATGATAAATACGGCGAGTTTCGCAAAGACTTAGAGACTAGCTTTATAGTAACTTATTTATTTATTTCAAAGTATTTGTTAGTTTTGGTAAAGCTCGTCTAGTGGCAACCACTGGTCTTTAAATGTCTTATCTGCGGATAATGGAGTTGACTGCAACATTACTGTTTAAAGTTTTGTTAACCTGATGTATTAAATATGTTGTAGTGGTTTATTATCCCTTAATAATAAAATTAAAAAAAGACCTCGTTATTTCTATCTGTGTTGTAATAGTTCGTGTATTTGTTAAAAGAGTGGAGAGAATTTCTAACTCTTTCATTTTCATTATAAAATACAACTTGGAACTGGCTACTTTTCTGCCTTACTAACAAGCTATAAATGGTTTAATAATGAATAAAACAAATAAATTATTTGAATTTGGATTAACAAGCGATGATGTCGTATCTAATTCTTGTATTTTCCTCCATGCAACTGAATCTCAGTTCTGTTTTAAAACGGAGAGATTGAAGAATATAAAAAGAAGTGACTGGCAAAAGTTTGAAGCAAGCCCCAGATAGCAATGCAAAGGATTTTCTGCCATAAACAGGATTTACACCAAGGATTTGCTCTTACCCTAAAAGAGTGCTTTCCCTAACAAAAGTTCTAATTCAACTAATAAACGTAACAATAAAAACAATTGCCAAACTTATTTACAATAATTAAAAAACAAAACAAAGTTTGCTACAAATACTACTCTTGGGAGTAAAATTCTTTGGAACTCATACCTCCTTTAGGAACCCTTAGAAAAAGTTGGAGGTGAACGTGAAAAATATCATTGTTAATCTTAAAGTTTCGGGGATATCACACGGGGGACTGATGGCTCAAAGTAGGTAGGTACAGAAGATCAACTATACAATATAATATAATATGAGACAACATCCACACAAGGTCTTCTTCAGGTCCCGAACTAGGCAGAGCCTGTACTACGGTTACCTGATGACTGATATACATACTTATATACATATATACACACCCAGACACAGGTCAAACAGACATGTTCATGCACACAAATGTTTGACTTGTCCGGGGATCAAACCCGGGACCAGCGGCTCAGAAGGCAGGGTCGCTACCAACTGCGCCAACTGGTCAGTCAAATATATGCAACATATATACGCAACGAAAGAACGGACGTACACATACACCCGGCTCAATATTCAAATCCTTGTTTCTAATAATATTGATGCTATTGTCACTCAAATAAATAGGTATCATCTTTTTGTAAGTGAAAATTGGGTTGATTTCAGAATTATTGGTTTTGTTGAAAAATTTATGAAAATGTTTGAAATCGTAACGTCGTTTGGGTTTTAACATCATTATTCCAAAAACACATTTGCTTAGATTTTCGGAAACTAAATTGCGAACGCAGGATACGTTCTACTAGGTACAGTCGACAGCACAACCGCTTATACGAAACTGTCAAATGATTTTAAACCTTAAAACGTTGAAGGTTAAGTTCAAAATCGAATGAAAAATTGACAGTTTGTGGTAACTTGACCTGCTGTTGTATGTATCATTCATTTGAAAGAAAGAAAACAAACTTTAACTATCACAAAAACTCACGCAAACAAAAAAGACAACCGTGACTGTCGGGACAGTTTCGAGATGCCTGTATTTGCTCGTTGTATACAGCTGGCCTTCTGTACGTATCTATTTTGTGCTGATGGTGACTGAATGAACAAGTTAGGGGGGGATAAGTATTATCTGTAGAGTATGTCATTAAATGTTTGAAGTGTGGGTAGTCAGATATTGTGCGCGGAAGATAAGTGGTGGAATTTATGGGGCGCGAGGTTTTATGACGTATGCTTAGTATTTTACTTATGTCGTGTTTTGTGAGTAAGATTGTTGCGTTTATGTCTTTTTGAGATTTGTGTCTTTTACAATGTGTCAAACAGAAATAATATGTAAACTACGATAACGCTGGTTGATTCATTCACAAACTGAGTAATTCATAATGTTTTAGCTGTGTTGTAACTAAAAAGGTTCTATTTTAAACCGAACGAAGAAAAATAAGAAAACAATTAATTTGTATGAACTTAATTAGACAACCATAGACTAGAAAATTAAATAATTCCTATGTAAAATTGTCAGGTACCTAAATACTTTTAAAATCTTTAAGAAGTCAGACTATTAGTAGCCTGTTTTAATGTGGTAATAATAATGTCAACCTTATTAAATAGCGTATAATAATCGATCGAAAAATATTTAAGTATCAATTAATAAAACATTAGCCTCTTAATGAAACCGTTCATCCATGCAGGAAGCTGAACAAGACAGAAGTTGGAACTCCCTAAGCTGTCTCAGATAAATGGAGTTTGGAACTACGCTACACCGTTCGGTATAATACTGGTGTGAGTTATAATAGGCTACGGTGTATTGGGACATCAGTTTAAATACAAGTCCTTCTCTCGTGCCGACACGAGATTAGACAAGAAAAGGCCTAGACTAGAAATATTTAAGATACTTTAGAGAGTCTATCAGAAAAGCTGCTGGGGAGTTTGTTGCGCGTTTTGGGGGACTGCCTTATGTACATTTTGACGTTCGAAAAGTGCTGATTCTCAGCCCTAATTTGAATAAATTACTAACGATTTTGATTTTGAAAAAATGCATATTAAAACTGTGATCTTAGCCTTACTATTTATAAAAATCTCGCTGATTAGTCATTGAGTAGCTAACTCATTAGTTAGCTCTTAATCAATAATTCTTTATTTATAAAACCTAGGTGATTAGTTGCGAAACGAAATATGAGTGAAATTATGCGTTCCTCACAGATTATAATTCAAAATAGTCGATAAAATTCCAGAGTTTTAAGAATAAAATTGTCAAACCCACAATTTTGTATATGTGGCGACTTTAACAGACAAAAGTCAAAAAAATATATCGGGAAATTTGAATAAAATAATTTATTAAGTTTATTTATTTGTGTTCGCGACGGTAGCAATAACAATAATGAGCCCCAATAATTGGAGTAAACAGCAGTTTATGTCTACTTATTAATGTAAACCGTCCAAATGAATGTTAAAGCCATAGCCTTTTTTAAACTGGCACGAGAAAAAAATGGTCCCCATGTCTTTGAAGGAAGATATTGGAAATAAAAAATTATGAATTTTTAACAAAAATTTTGTTTGGTATCAAAATAAATAGATTTCTATAAAATGTCACTTGATAGTTACGTGTGACTGCCACTGCATGGCTTTTCTTTAGTTCTGGGCCTTAGAACTAGCGTCATACGATGAGGGGCACATGGGATAACATATTGTATAGTCACTATCTCCGATGAGCTTCCTCACGAACTCATTCTCTTCAAACCTCCTGAGCACCTACTGAGCCTCTTTCTGATAGAGTTTTCCCTCTCATCATGGGTACTTCGAATGAAGAATATGTATTATTATTATTAATCATTCTCGTAGCAGATTTAAACGAGCTTTGTAGGTCTGACTCCGTCTACTTCCCGCCGGCGTTTCAAAATTATTTAATTATTTCACGTCATTCTCAAACCCCGTAGAAGATTGTCGAAATCCATATTTACTAAGGCGCAACTCGATATTAGAATCAAAATTACCTCGCAGCACACAATAATCCTACTGAATCAATCAGCTAATTCCTTTGATCAATAACTATTATTGATCGAAGGCTGATTCAAATAAAATCCGCCATCTTGCCTCTTAGCATCCTCCTCGGTGGTGTCTCAGAACAATAATGCTTTAGTTATTGTTCTGAGGGTGGTGTTTAATTTTGACAGCTACTAATCAATTGCTCACTGGCCTCTTAGCGCTAAATAACGTTTTTAAATAAGAATTTTGCTAATCAGTTCCTTAGCAACTGATTAAAATTTAAGGGATATTTATAAATAAGACTGCTAATGTCAGAGTGACGCCATCTAGTGTAAAAAATCAAAATTACATATTTATAACTTTTCGGTAGTTAGTGGTGGGTTCCCTCTATCTGGCAGAATGTTGATGCTCCGAAATTTATTTGGCATAACACACTCGGCATAATCTTCTTTAAACGAATATTTTTATGGCATAAAAATATTTAATATAATTATAGTTTGGCCGAATGTATATAGATCCGAATTTACAATGGCATACTTACTTTTAAGATGGCAGAATTTTATTTGGCTAAGTTAACATTCTGCATAATTTCGTTTAGCATAACTTTTTTTTATTATTTGCTACAAAAGTTAGTGACAGAAACGAATCGCTGCAAAACGGATTCCACGTAGTCTTGGCTGCTCTACCCCTAGAGTGTAATTTAAACCCGCGTAGGCGCGGAGGGGCGAGGCGGCCCACAAGCTGAGGAGCAGGTGGTATCAACGCGGTGGCTGCGCCCTGTCCCATACAGGGCCATGGATCGCACTCGCAGTTCTAACCTAACCTTTATTGCGAGTATCACAATTAAATATATAATATATAATAGTAAATCACCGGGTGCATGGGGCCCTGGTGTGGGCCTCTGACCTGACGGCCGGCAGCATCGCAGTTTTGCGAAAGCCGCAGAGGGCGATGGCCGTCAGAGTCATCAGGGGGTATCGCACGATCTCCTACGAGGCAGCTTGCGTACTGGCCGGATCCCCGCCCTGGGACCTCGAGGTGAAAGTACTCGCGTCATTGCATTGGTGGCGCGAGGAAGCGAGGGTGCGGGGCGAGAGACCGATGCAGCGACACATGGAGCTGCGTCGGTCTCAGCTTCGCGAGGTTCTGGTAGTGGAATTACGGGATAGGCTTTCACGCCCTCGTCACGGCTCGCCCGGCCTCGTCACCATCGAGGCGGTCCGGCCGGTGCTCGAGCGCTGGCTCGGGAGGAGGCACAGCTCCCTGTCGTTCCGGGCGACGCAGATGCTCTCGGGGCATGGCTGCTTCGGGAAGTACCTGTGTCGCATAAACAGGGAGCCGGATGCCCGGTGTTACCACTGCGCCGACTGCCGGGAGGGCACAGCGCGGCATACGCTGGCAGAGTGTGCCGCTTGGGAGGAGCCGCGCCGTGCCCTCATCTCAGAAATAGGCAGTGACTTGTCGCTACCGGCCGCAGTCGAGTCGATGGTCGGCAGCGTCAAGTCCTGGGACCCTGGGACGCGATGGTCTCCATCTGAGAAATAGTCGTCTCGCAGAAGGAGGCTGCGGATAGGGAGAGGGAGATCTCATCCACTCACCCGGCCCGCAGAAGGCGCACTGGGCGTCGGCGGAGAGCGGACAACGCCCTCTTCCAGCCCCCCTAAATGGGTCCAGGGGCGACTTGGGGACGTCCGTTGCCCCCCACACATCAGGACCCGAGATGGCGGCGCGTAGTGTTCCACGCGCGCCCCTTTAAGACATCGCGGGGGGACTCAAACACCTAAACACCTCACTCCCCCCCCAGACCCGAAGAGGACCAGTCGGTGGTTGCGGAAGGATCGTACGTTCCCGCGACCCCCGGCGTAGGTGTGAGATGGAACACCGGGGTGGTTCACCGGGGTAGTCAGTAAGAGTCTAACAGACCCCGCCGCCCGCCCCAGGGTAGCGGACATCCATGAGGATTTTCCACCCCGGAAAAAAAAACTTACTTTGTTTACTTGGTTACTACATACTTTACTTGGTTAGGGAAGCATGTATTTTTGGTTATATTATGGATATGAAATATATGCCAAAAGGTGATTCTTACTGCAAATTTTCCGAGATATGATAGTTCGTCCTTATAACGACTATCGATATGAAATGTATGCCAAAAGACGATCCTGACTGTGAATTTTTTGTGATTATGATTATGATTACTTTTTAATAATATGTATGTACATGAAATTTATGCTTAAAGATGATTCTGACTTACAAACTTAAGAGTTTTAAATGTATGCTATATGAGTGTGTGCCAAACGCTTTTCTGCGAAATGAAGTTTATGCTATTCGCTGTTATGCAAAATAATATTATGACATAAAATGTTCGGCTGCCTGGTCTATTCGGACTATTCAGGTGGCTCTAGGTTCAGCTATATTGTGTTTAAAGCAGACTGTCAACTACTACACTGATAGAAGTACACCTGTCTTTGCTTGCTTCCTTGACTTATCGAAGGCATTTGACTTGGTTTGCTATGATCTGCTGTGGCAAAAACTGCAGCGAGCGTCAGTGCCAGACAAACTGATCCGTATCTTTCAATACTGGTACAATAATCAGGTCAATGTTGTGCGATGGTCAGGGGCTTACTCGATCCTATACAGGTTGGAGTGCGGCGTGAGGCAAGGGTGGCTAACCTTACCGAAGCTCTTCAACATGTATGTTAATACGCTGATAGAGAGGCTCAGCAGCACGCATGTCGGTTGCCATATTGGAGGTGTGTGCCTAAACAATAGCAGTTACGCTGACAACATGGTGCTGCTGAGCGCCTCTGTCTTTGGTGTGTCAAGGCTGATTGGCATCTGTAAAAAGTATGCTGAAGATCATGGTTTGTTGTATATCACGAACAAGAGCGATCCTGATTACTTACCAGCAATTAAGCTCAACGGATGTCCACTTAATAGAGTTGACACGTTTAAGTATCTATGACATTTTTATTGACCTCTGACCTGGAAGACGATGCAGACATTGAAAGGGAACATAGGGCGCTGTTCGTGCGAATATGATAGCCCACAGATTTGCTCGGTGTTCGAGGGGCATTATAATAGCCCTATTTTGGGCATTTTGTACGTACTTTTATACTGGCAGTCTGTGGATGGATTACACGCAGAAACAGTACAGTGAACTACGCGTCCAATACAACAACGCGTTCAGGGTGCTCTTGGGGCTGCCTCGCTTCTGTAGCGCGTCGGGGATACTTGCCGAGGCGTGTGAATTGTTTCCACACAATCATGCGCAAGCGATGCGTATCCCTGGTGCCTAGCGTGCGGGCCAGCCGCAATAGTATCCTGAACGCTGTTGCTGAACGTTTCCACTGTTAGTACGTGAACCACTGCTGCATGGTTCACGTACTGACTTAATAATTGTAATTTGAATATAATTCTTCAATTTTAATAATAATTAATTTCATTGTATGATCCAAAGTTGATTGAAATAAATAAATAATAATTATTATTATAAATTATTAAATATGCGCTAAATAAACATGGGCTTAGGCGTAAATAAAGCTAATTTCATTTAATTCCAAGAATAAAATATTAGGTTCAAAAGTATAACTTTGTCTTCCTGTTGACAGCAATGCTGACGAATTTTATGATGCCCTATGATTATTTTCCTTCTTTTTTATATATGTCGTAGGATAATTTGATACTTCGAATCTTCGCGAAAATCCTAGGGGTTTTGCGAAAACGCGGATAATTAGACATAGGCGAAAAATTATCAAATCTTACTGGACAAAGTCAGGATCTAACATAACCTAACCTAAATGATACAACAACAATAGAAGGGTATCTGGCGCTTGGCGGCCGCTGCCGCGGCACGCTCGCTTCGCTCGCTCGCCTTCGCGCGCTAATGGTCACTGTTCTAACATAACCTAACCTAAATTCTAATTATCCGCGTTTTCGCAAAACCCCTAGGATTTCCGCGACGATTCGAAGTATCAAATTATCCTACGACATATACATATGTACATAGTATTATTATTATTTTACATCTGTTAGCTTATATATATATCAACAATTAATCTTATCTCGAACACATAATTTACATGTACAACAGATACCTTTTATTCGCCTGCATCCACCAACATCCACTTACCGAAGTTAGACAATCAACTAAATAAAGTAATAAGAATAAATAAGTAACAACTTATTTCCCAAAGTTCTTTTCCCGCTTCGTATCTCCGCCATCTTCCTTTTTACGCAATATTCAGAGGCCTATCGTGTTGCCAATATAAAAAAATATGTTGCAATATAACTGAACGTTCAAGAGCAACACTGGTGCGGAAATAATAGAAATAATCAAGGCTTCTCTCGCTTTGTATGCAAATAAGCAATCCGCCACGGGCAAGAGAGCTTCGACTAATTCCCAGAAAACAACATTTTCTAACAAAGACTAGGTGGAATTAGAGGGTATTTGTCATGCTGATGTAGGTATTTAGTGGCTCTAGTCTGTTTGGAGCTATCTTGCATGCAATAGCAGCGAATGGAGCAGTGGTGGTCCCGTGGTTACGGCCCCGACTTACGAGTTGTATGTCATGGGTTCGAACCCAAGCAGGCGCTTTACTTTGTGTAAATAATTTTCATCACCACTGTTCTCAAAACGGCGAAGGAAAACATCGTCAGGAAACCGGCATGTTCTAGAACCAAAAAATTCGAAGACATGTAACATCTACCAACCCGCGCTGGGCCTCGCGTGGTGGATTACAGCCCACTCCCTCTCGAAGAGAGGAGGCCTGTGTCCCAGCAGTGGGAATATTATAGGCTGATCATGATGATGATTATGATGAAACGCGAATGTAGTGTGGTTTTTATAGATTAAACATGCATAGTGTTAAGTCGTCTTTCAGTCAATGTTTTTGATATCGATTAAGATGAAATTCTTAAAACACACATTGCGAATCGGATGTATTTATTGGTTTACTAAATATGACACTAGGTATCTTATTAAGACTGAACGTGAACAGCAATCAACTGTCTGACTCAAAGTTAAATTTTCCAATAACTCTGTTGTATCAACACCGGGTATGGTTTTGACAATATGGTCGTTTATTCGTTCTCACTCATTTTCATTGATAAATGATGTCTTTTCTGTAATTTTTTTTTTTTAACTAGATGTGTGAGACCACTTGAGACTCAGACAGACTACAGATTCATAGGCACAATACTACTCCTCGTTTCCAGTAGTTCTGTCACATTTTTCTCGATAATCTCTGCCCTTTCAACGCAAGGTGAAGCACTACGAGATTACTCGTGTTAAAATAAAACCACTATCAGTTTTACGTGACACAAATAACAAATCGTTTATGTTCACTAACTCCAGGTGCCTCCTGCTAGGTTTTATTTCTGTACATAATTAAAGTGAAGGAACAGTCTTGAGTAAACTCTCTTAGGGATTTGAAGGGAATATACCCAGTTTTTTTTATCTCACGAAGCGACGCGAGCTTTACTTGTGGTTACCAAGTATACAAATACGCTGTGGTGTGTGTAAGCGCAGGAGCTCTTGGTACCGTCCGAGACAATGGGGAAGTTGGAAGTGTGTGGGTGTGTGTATGTGCTGACGCTACTTGTCTTCACGCACGCACACATTCACAGCGTGTTCGTACACTTAGTTACCACAAGTAAAGAGGGCGTCGCTTCATGAGGCAAAAATACTATAGTTAGGTATTTTTGTTGAGGTTTTTTCTCGTGTCCGCACAAACTTTATTAGAATGTGTTAACACGTGGTAAGAATGTTCTTCTGTCACTATGATGATAGGCCATGAATGAACCATGGAGGCAAAAGTCCTCCCGCACATTTGGGAGTGGCGCGAGAAATCACGGTACAGCGGACAGAGCTCCGGTGGGATCTCAGGGCGGTATGGAAAGTGCGATTGTCGCAACCCAGCGCTGGGCACTTCACAATTGCGGCGATAAGTCCCCTCTTTGAGGAGTGGCTAGAGAGGCGCCACGGCGTCCTCACCTTCCGCCTGACGCTGGTCCTCACCGGACACGGTTGTTCGGGAGGTTCCTGTTCCGGATAAGGTGGGAGGAAACGCCCGGGTGTAACCATTGTGTGGATCGCCCGGAGGACACGGTGGAGCATACGATGGAGATCTGCCCAGCTTGGGCGGAGTACCGCCGTGTCCTCGTGCAGGCGATTGGCGGTGGCGATTTCTCGTGTCCGGCCCTGGTCCAGGCCATGGTATGGAGCGAGAGGGCTTGGGAAGCCGTCACCTCCTTCTGCGAAGCAGTAATGCTCGCGAAGGAGGAGGCGGAACGCGTGAGGGAGAGGCAAAATTGGCACCCTCACGCTCCTAGCCGCCGCAGGAGACGCCCTGGGCGTCGGGAATCGCAGGCCGATTCCCGGCCACCATAGGCGGTCTTGCGAACGGCGAGCAATGGGAAGCTCGCCGTTCGATATGGACCAGGCCCGGGTCAACGCCGCGTTGTGTTCCACGCGCGCCTCAAAGAAATGTCAGCATCAATGACGGGGTCCGCTAGGGCCGATACTTGCTAGGGTTGCGGGAAAGTACGAGAGGGATACCGTGGCCCATAGCACAGGCAACTGAAGGAACAAGGGTGGGTTTTAGTCAGTAAGAGTCTGACACGCCCTCCCGCTCTGCCTAGAGCGACAGAAGTTATTTGATGATATACCACGCACATAAAAAAAAATGGGGATAACTAACCAGGTTGGGCCGGAGATACAATTACTTATCGCATTTACGTTAGATAATATTGTGATTGTCCTGGTTAAAGATTGTTCTTTTATTTAACTTTCTAAGTCTAACTACCTAGTCGTATTCTTCTTTGGAATATGGACAGAGTTTATTGTATTGCCAGTTGCGGCTTTATATGATTTATTTATATTAATTGCCTGCATTGTGTTGCGACTGCGTGACCAACATCACTTGGAGCCTTCTTTTGTGTAAACAATTCAAACAGTTTATTTTTCAGTGAAATATTATTTCTGAGGCTCCTCAATCTCACACTGCCCTGAAACTGTCTGAGTTTCTAAGACATTCCTTATATTTTGTTCAACATAATGTTTTCCTACAAACAAGACTGCATATTAGTATAATAAATGGTATTAAAATGCAAATGCCCGCTGCTTTTCCAAGCACATAGTAAAATGTATTTTGCACTCAACTAACGTCATGTATCACATACATATGAGACTGTAATATTTCAACTGAACACATAATCTTGCGAAACACAACCTCATAACATCGCTCCTAGCGAGCGAATGCACTGAATGTCCCGAAAGCAACTAGGGCGTGTCAATAAGAATGCATTCACCATAGATAATGTAAGAACGGAGTGCTTACCCGAGCCCTGCATAACGGCATCACAACCACCAAGCAAAAGCAACCCAACAGGGGCCACGCCTATCGTCACGAAGCAATGTGTGCTTTAACTTCGTATGTTTTGCCCGTTTAAAATTTATTGGCTAATGCGGTGGTCACACCAGCGGTTCGGATTTTTTAGATTAACCGTAAGCGATAGCTAAGACACAGTTCAGTGTTCCGCTACGATAGCCAAAATTGGTTGGTAACATCTTACATCTAGGTTTATCGTGTCGTAGCACGAAGCTTCATCACGATAGATAAAAGTGTAAGCCCGGGCATTATTTGACACCGCTAACTAACCAAAGACGAAGGCAGCTTCTAAGTTGTGAGCTGTTCAAGAGATGCGACTGTGCAGCGGAAGAAATTCATGCCTTGTCATTCTGTCCTTACATTATCCGTGTCTTCAGCTATTCTAGACGTGCCCATTGCATATTTTAAAGCGTTAAAGACAAGCCAAGTCGACCGCAATTACAAAGTACGACTAGTATTTCAGCATTTTGTTACGGAGATGCACTCCTTCCTTTTACTAAAGTGTTGAAACATTTATTTTACTACAAGCTAACCCGGCAAACGTTATCCTGTCCAAATTTCAATGGCTTTGAGTTGATACGAAAATGCCATAGAACAAAGATAGTTCATTATGAAGCGAGTTAAAAAAAAAACGTTTATTTTTTTCAATGATAAATGATAAATGATTTTATTTCTGTAAGTAGGTTTTTACAAACACTTTTACACGTCAATCATATATTTTTTTAAACCATACAATTTCAAGGATAAGGAAAACGTTAACTACTATCAAATACAATGTCAAGGATAAAAACTAAAATATATTATTAAAAGGAGTCCCTTTAGCCAAGGTTCCGAAGATACTGGCAGCGTTCCCCCTTTGAATAGCTAGACTAATTCTTTGTCCGAGGTAGCTGCTAGCTCTTCGGTCTCCTGTGATGTCGACTAACCTTTTTGCTATTTCCTTAAAAAGCTTTATAGCGCTAGGACCCCACGGACCAAGGGTCTCGACACCGAATGGGACAAAATCATATTCGGAGCCTAGACCCCTGTATTTGCATGTTTTAGCTTTTTCAGCCGATTCATAAGCCGCACCAGCTCTGTTGTTGGTTCCATGTAGATGGGAAGGGGCTAGCTAAAAAAATGCTTTTTTTAAACTAGATGAGGTCGGCGTTTCCTATCTGACTCTGAGAAGAAAGGCCGAAACAAACTCAAAGGTCACAGTCTCTTTTAAAGTCCAGACAAAATCTTGGTCAGATCATGTGAAGGCTATATAGATCGGTGTCTGAAATGGTCTTTTGAGGAAAGAACCACACAGATTGAGTGGACCTGTCCAGTCAGTGCACGCAATTGTCAGCAACCGTGCAGCTCAACTCAGAACTTCAGGAGCTCAACGAGCTGTTCTTCCCTTAAATACCTAATTCGGACTATTAGGAACATTTTAAATCCAAAATTAGCCAAATCGGTCCAGCCGTTCTCAAGTGACGCGCTTACCAACGAATAGCATTTCATTTATACAGCATTTTTTTCTTTTTTTCGTCGTCCGATCGTAGAAATGGCCATATCGTGATCTGCCTGGCCATTTCACGATACCGATACGCTACAATCTAGCATCCGCCATATTGTTCAACGTTTAGCGTTTGATTTGTCTAGCGATACTTGGGCATATCGACCCAGATAGGCGTAAAAAACATAACCCTTTCTTTGTTGCCGCGCAGTCAGGTAATAATTCCTATTCGACCTATTCCTACTCGAACAATTTATATTTTAGAGTCTTAAAAATACTCAATAGCCAAGTAACTCCGACCAACTTGGGTGTAAGAGCATTTTTCTCACCATGAGTGTTTCAATTATTCGACTAAAGAAAATCAGGAGACTGCGATTTGTATTATTTGCGCCAAACGATTTACCTTTGTCAATCATTATAGATACCTACTTCTACTTTGTATCCAGAATATTGAATAGAATCAAGATTATTTAACTATTAAATAACGAATGTTTATGGTTAAAGCAATCGTAGGGGCAGTTAGTATCAGCTCGCCGTTCGATAAGGACCAGGCCCGGGTCGACGGCGCGTTGTGTTCCACGCGCGCCTCAAAGAGATGTCAGCACCAATGACGGGGTTTGTTAGGACCGATGCCTGCTAGGGTTGCGGAAAAGTCCAAGAGGGTTACCGTGGCCCCTGGCACAGGCAACTGAAGGAACACGGGTGGGTTTTAGTCAGTAATAGTCTGACACGCCCTCCTGCTCTGCCCAGAGCGGGAGAAGTTATTTGATGATTTCCCACCCACAAAAAAAAAAGAAAGAAAAGGGGCAGTTAGTAAAGTTAATTTATACTTAGATAGATTTTAGCAATAAGAACAATACTATAGTAATAATGCCAGCCTATTATTGTCCACATTCAAGGCAAATGCCTCTGCTTATACAAAGAAGCCAAAAACGAGCATTGAGCACCACATTTGCTCAAGACAGGTAGGCGATTTCAGACTTACATTAACTATAAGTCCAGGTTTCCTTAGGTCGGGATTGGCGGTGGCGATCTGTCGCGACCGGCCCTGGTCCAGGCCATGATATGGAGCGAGAGAGCATGGGACGCCGCCACCTCCTTCTGCGAAGCAGTAATGCTCGCGAAGGAGGAGGCGGAACGTGTGAGGGAGAGGCAAAATTCGCGCCTTCACGGCCCTAGCTGCCCAGGAGACGCCCTGGGCGTCGGGAATCACAAGCCGTTTCCCGGCCACCGTAGGCGCGGGTTTGTGGACGGCGAGCAGCGGGCAGCTCACCGTCCGATAAGGACCAGGCCTCGATCGACGGCGCGTTGTGTTCCTCGCGCGCCTCAAAGAGATGTCAGCACCAAATGACGGGGTCCACTAGGGCCGATGCCTGCCAGGGTTGCGGGATCCCGCTCCGCTCAGGAAAAGTTATTCGATTTCCTATCCTAAAAAAAAAAGTTTCCTCACGATGTTCTCCTTCACCGACATCAGTAATGTCCAGGATAAACATGTAAAGTGCAAATTAATAAAAAATATTTTCTGTAGCAGTTGGACCTTTATAGAAAAAACTTAAGCCTAATCTTAAAGCAAAACTATCTAAAATACCCGCAGAAACTGGCGAAGACCTCACAAAAACTATTTGTTATTAGACGAAGACAAAGAGTCTGTTTCTCTGAAGTACAAGAGGAACTTAAAGAGCGTGTTTGTAGTGAACAAGGAGCAGTTTTTATTTGTGCCGCGCTCCTAGGAAGCTAGACCTTTAGTACTAGGCGGCGGCGTACTGAATGAAAGGCCTTACTATTTGTTTGAACACTGCCACTAGCTCAAAAACATAGAATGTGTTTGAGTTCGAATTTAAGAGCATAACTAATACGTTTGTCATTTGTTTTTGTGGTTGTTGAGGGTTGCGCAAAGAATGCGACCATAATATATGTTGTGTTAATATTTATTATGCAATACGTTAAATGTTAGTACTTACTGTTGCGCCCTAACAAGGTCTTGTACACGAAAGTGTAGCCTGGTACCATAGACACATTGTCAAAAAAAAAACACTATTATTCAAGCTTTTATTATTGGGACCAATGTGTGTCACACAACCACATCATTTAGTACTTTTTATTTCAGTATTTTACATTTTAAAATATTTGATTAATTATAATAATGACAAGCATTGACGTAAATGTTTCTTGTTAAAACTGTGTTGTTCTGGTATTGATATCTGCACAAAAATTATGCTGTCCATATTTTTTTAGATACCTAATGTCTTTTACGATATTAAAGGCAAACAAAAATGATAATGTCTAGAGTGAGTCTTACAGAAAAGTGAAATATTTACGATTCTTCTTAAATCAGTAGTAGTGGTATATACGATTCTTCTGAACAAAACTGTTGTTTCTATTGAGTTTTATTTTTTGACAAATAAACGTTGAGTGACTTTTCCTTGGCTTCATCCAAATTATTTATTATTGTGAACAAGAAGAGTTATTCATTTCTGCATTTGTCCTGAGCACTCTTGCTTGTAGAGAGTAACGAGCGAGTTTTCTAAATAAAATAAATTTAAAGTATATTTTAAGATTAAAGACTACGTTGAAGACAAGGAAGCCTGGCAATAATTCCTACTACACATGGTAGCTTCCCTGGTATCTCAATATAGGCATAATTATTATAAATGTCTAATAACTGCTCCCAAATTACGATGTTTATTTTTATTTATTTTTCAAATTCTTCTTTGACATAATCCAGATTTGTTAAAGTTGTAATGGCAATTATATAATTTGGTTTAAATAGGCTTTTATTTTGTTTACCTTTGTATTTAGTAAATGTGAGAACGTTGTTGGCCTTTACTTTTGTTTTTTTTTTGATGGAGGGAAATCATCAAATAACTTCTCCTGCTGTTTAGTAGTTGTGTAGTTTGATGTTTTCTCAAAGGTATTAAAATACCCTTTATTTTTGCTTGGCAAGAGACTACGGTTTTTATTGATTCCATCCTTCCATTTACTTACTGACTGCATTATTTTTAACATGTCTTTAGAACTTTTCACTGGAAGCTGACTCCAACACAGTTGCGAAAAGACCGGGCAGATAATAATTAAAATATTTACTTTTAGTCTATTCCAGCCGTCTTTTTAAGGTCAAGGTAGGTATGTGCTGCTTGCGGTGACAGGTCGTCTTGCTGACCATGGTTTTGTTATTTTTATTAGCAATTAACTGTTTATTTATGGAATGCTTTGCTCAATCTTTGTCCACTTTTGAAATTCTGGTGTAAAAACACTTCCTCTCTCCTTAAACATCATCATTACATATGGTTTCCTTGTTCTTGTTTTATGTTTATTATTGTATATTATATATGTAGAGAAGTATATGTCTTATGTATATATGTATTTATTGTATATGTAATTGGTACACCACTGACTACCTGCAGTATTTCCTCTCCGTCTCCCTTTAATCCATCCAAAGGTTGTCTGTGAAAGATCGCTTTTAGCGATAAGACCGCCCATTATGTCACCCTATGTAAAATTTGTACATTTATATCTGTAATTTTTTTGTGTACATAATAAAGAGTATTCTATACTATTCTATGTATTTTTCTTCGAATGTCCTAGTTTATCATTTGTGACTTCAAGTCGACAGATGATAAATTTAAAAATAAATTATAAATTCGTTTCTAATAAGTGCTAGTGCTAGTAATAAGTTATTTTTTAATGTATTGTTAGTTCGAATAATTAATAAGTTACAGATATATGAATATAATGCAGCATTGCGTATGTAAGCAGGCACTCCCTTTATGCCTGGAGGCTTTTATTTAGGTATTAAGTTCTATTTACTTTTGCTTGAGTATAAGCTTTCAATGTTTTTGTTGGTACGAGTATATGTATTGGTGAACGCTAGGTCGCTAGCTGACATAAGTCCAGTAATTTAATTTAATGTTTTGTCAAAAGACCATTTCAGACACAAATCTACATGGTCCTCAAAGATTATTATAATATTATTCTAATTATTGTGAATGTGAGAACTATGTTGGTCATTGATTTATTTATATTTATTTTTGTATTTTTCTCAACGTAATCATGATCTGACAGTTTGAGTAATTTATGCGGCCTACTCAAATGTCCTTTCTTTGGTATTGTTCGTCGAATCGTTGAGCTCCTTGAGTCTAAGTTGAGCTGCACGATTACTGACAATTGCGTGCACTGACTGGACAGGTCCACTCAATCTGTGTGGTTCTTTCCTCAAAAGACCGTTGCAGACACCGATCTACATAGCTTTCACATGACCTGACCAAGATTTTGTCTGGACTTTAAAAGAGACTGTGACCTCTGAGTTTGTTTCGGCCTTTCTTCTCAGAGTAGTCAGATAGGAAACGCCGACCCCATCTAGTTTAAAAAAAAATATGATTGACGTGTAAAAGTGTTTGTTCAAACCTACTTACAGAAATGAAATCATTTTTCATTTATCATTTTGTGTTTCGTAATGTTAATTACTGCTACTGTATAGAATTCAGTTCTTCTAACTGAACAGACAGCTGTGCTGCTGGGGAGTATGTTGCGCAACTTTTTCTTCCCAGCTTAAGCAGCAGGGAGTGGTGAAGGGCGGGCGTTTTGGGGACTGTCTTTTGTAATTTTGACGTTCAAAAAGTGCTGATTCTCAACCTAGTTTGAATAAATGACTTTTGATTTTTTATAACAAACCGATTACATCAATATGAGTTTTATCGCGAAATTTGACAATAGCTTACATTCATTTATTATGAGTTTTACTAAAATTCGACCCCAACATCGTGGGGAAAAGGCTAGCCTTCTTATGATGAAACATTACTAATAGAATTTCTAATCCTAAACCAAAACAAAACTAAAAACACGCCAGGAAAAAAACAGCACAATTATATAAACACGTTACAAAAGGGAAAGTGTTACCAACAAAGAAAAACTGTCTCGTCTCACATTTACAATTCAAGGATGTTTCAAAGTTCCCTAATTGATTGTTTCGGGGCTCCCCTAAGCCAGCTTTTAGCTAAAAAACGAAGAGAGTAAAAAAGCGGCCAAGTGCATGTCGGAGTCGAACACGAAGGGTTCCGTACCCCCGTACAATATTTAACACTACATATTACTTTAACACGTTTCTTGTATTGCGCCCCCCCGTTTTTAGGGTTACGTACTAAAAGGGTGCCAACGGGACCCTATTACTAAGCCTCCGCTGTTCATCCGTCCGTCCGTCCATCTGTCTGTCAGCGGGCTGTATCTCATGGACCGTAATAGCTAGACAGTTGAAATTTTATTTTCACAGAGTGTGTTTGTCTATTGCCGCAACAACAACGAATAATATAAATAAAATAAAGTAAAAAATTAAAGGGGTCCCCATAAGAAACGTGTTTTTTTTTCGACGTTTTATGCCTTATGGTACGGAACCCTTCATGTGCAAGGCTGACTCACACTTGGCCGGTTTTTAAATTATTTTATTTTTAGTACACACTGTTCAATTTAAAGTGTCTCCCTATTACAGTGCAAAATATACAGCTCTGTGACAGACGTAGGGTCGGCCAGCGGAACTAAGGCAATAGGTACCCGTTGGCACCCTTTGGGTACGGAACCCTAAAAACGGTAAAGTGTGAACGGAGACAAGAATTGGAAGGTTCCGTGTTTTGAGAATCAACAACGCGAGGTGAGAGTATGGAATTAAAAGAAAATAAGGAGAGCTATGTGAGGATAGGTTTGTTTTTATTTTTAGGCGAGTGTCGAATTTTTCTAATAATATGTTGGTGGCCGTCATTATGAAAATGCTGGTGGACTGGATAGGTGCTCATAATGAAGTTTATTATTAATTATTCATTATCTATTAGTGCCAGACACGCTAAGTAGGATGTGAAACAGGAAATCCCAATGTGGCAGACAGGCACATCGTTTACTGTTTTACAGTATTCTTAAGACCGGTTGAAAGAAGAAAGAAAAGAAAGAAAATGCGTTTATTTGCGGTAAACAAGACGCCAAAAATAACACAAACACTAAATAAGAAAAGGTTGGGGGAAACATGCGTCACATCCACGCAAAACGGCTATCGCTCAGCATTATGCTGCGACCCTATGCAAGACAGAGCCCCAGCGCTGGTTCTCACTGGTTGACTCTGCATTCTAAATAAAACTTACAATTACTGATTTAGTTTTCCACATGTAAATGTATTTATATAGGTACGAGGAACAGGGTGTAAAGTTTATTCATACCTCCATAGAAAAGGGAGGATCCTCCGACCAGGTGGGTGTCGTGTCTGGTGGGCAACTGCCCGACGATTGTTGTGACTGCTTAACCGGTCAATCCTGTGGTGCCTTTGAGCTAACTCAAAGCCTCCAGCCAGGGGGCCGACGATTGATGTCGAGACGTTGTATATATACTAGTTGCGCGGTTAAACTCTGCTTGCGCGATGCAGGATTTTCGTGACGTCAGTGTGATGCGCAGCTCGCATGTGGCGATTTAGATACCGCTACATTTTCACCTATCATCAGCATTCTCCTGCACTTATCTCATTTATTTTTTTGGTCCTCGCAGCATTATTTCTTCTTCCACATAACTCTATTTAGCCTTCCTTTCAGTAGTCAACCCCACTCCAGCCATGTCATCTTTCACACAGTCCAATCTTGGTTTCCTTCACCCCTAAAGAATTAAAAACTTTACACGCTTATTCACTTACAAGGAAACCAAGACTCCGGTTCGTTACAGGAGACGCCATGTATCTGTTCCCCTTACATTCTGCAAGGGGAATCGAATTGGAAATCCGAAATGTCGAATCTATGTAGTACAGATTTCTCGCCAGAAATTCGACCTAATTCTTCTTCATGGCCCCTTGCTGGTACGTTAGAATAGGCTCTGCTAGGAAACATAACATAACATCTCGGCTGTATGCTTAGAAGGCGTATCTAGCGTATATCTACAGGGTTATTTGTAATACGACGACAATCCATTAAGGGGATGTATGGGAGGTCATTTGCAACCAAATTACCCCTTATGATGCCTATGCAAATGACAACCGTTTTCCAGTAATTTGAGTTTTTATATTTTTTTGAAGATATCTGTTATCTTATTGTATCTCGTTGGATAGCTGAGAAGTTGCACATATTTTTGGAATGTTCTGTCGATAAAGTTTATCCATGTTTTTTTTTGCAGAAATCAACCATTTTAGTGAAATAACCTGCACAAAATGATGAAAATTGCTCTGATTGAATAAATATTCAAGATAATTGTCATTTTATGGTTGATTATTATGTATTGAAACAGAAGCAGATAATAATAATTTAAAAAAAAAACATGCATTGTTTTTTTTTATAATATTCAAAGTTGTATACCGCCAAAAAAAATATAAAATGTCAAATTACTCGGAAATGGTTGACATTTTCTTACGGGTCGTAAGGGGTAATTCGGTTGCAAGTGATAACTCCTTTTTTTTTTTTTTTTTTTTTTTTTTTTGTTTTCGGGGGGAAACCTTCAAAAGGCACCCGACCTCCGGGGAGGGAGGTCGGGGAGTGTGGGATTTTTACCTCACTAAAACCACCCCGGTGATCACCATCAGCACATAGGGGCGGTCCCGGTTCCTCTTAAAAGACCAATTCCGGAACCACCCCTGTGCAAAGCCTGTAAGGCACATCCCTGGGGAGACTGTAAAGGGGCCTCCCCTGAGCCTCGCTATGTTCGGCAGCACGTGACCACTGTGCCACCGTCCTCCCTGGGGTCACTTGGTGGGCGGACAGAGTCCCCTCTCTGTGCACCCGCGACCCCAAAGGTCCACTTACCTTGATTGGTAAGCAGACCTCGGCGTATCAGGCGCCAAGGCGGTTGCCTCCCCGACGCCTCCTTATCCGAGCAGGATCAGCCCTCTCCCGATCCCGCTCGGCGGCCTCCTTCTGGACCATCACGGTCTCACAGAAGAAAGCTACTGCTGCCCAATTCTCTGTCTCTGCCAGCATAGCCCTCACTACTGCCGGCAAAGACAGGTTCCGCCCGATCTTGGCAACCAGGACCCGCCGCTCGGAGGCCCACGCAGGGCACTCCTCGAGCGTGTGTTGTGCGGAATCCAGGCTGCCTCCGCAAAAGAAAAAAAAGTGATAACTCCTACATCTCCTTAATAGATTGCCGACCTAATACCATTAACCCTGTATATAGGAGGTAAACTCCTTAGCCGAACACAAATTGGGGTCCAAGATGAGAATGTCATTTTGGAAAAATCCAAGGAAACTTTGTCCGACCCTTAGATTGAACCCAGGATCGAGCAGTATAGCAGTAGCGCTTGTGACCATAAAAACAACATGACTACTGTATTAAATGCATTATAATAATAAAGAATACTCTTTATTAGTACACCAAAAAATTACAGATATAAATTGACGACATGGTTGGCGCAGTGGTTAAGCGATTGACTGCTGCGTTACGTGTCGCGGGTCCGATCCCCACACGGAACAAATAATTGTATGACCTGCAAGTAGTTGTTCCGGGTCTGGCTGTTTGTGTATGTGAGTTTATTAAATGTTTGTAAACGCACCCGCGATACAGGAGAAATTCCCAGTGTGGAGTAACGGTTTAAAAAAAATGCACAAAACGATGTAGGTACCTTTAAACTAACAAGATACAGTCATAAATTCTCTGGCTGCATTTACGAGTGAGCACACTAATGAATATCTGAGGCACTCTGTTTACTCAGCAAACCTCTGATAATGACGCAGCTGCTACAACCCTCTAATCTTTCGACCAATATCTTTTCTCATATCACCTGCTCTATAAGAGCGAAGTTACTATTTTATAAGCTCAATTTAAGTTATCAAACACTCTATCTTAATTAGAGTGGTATTCACAATCGACACCCTCAAACTTCGAACTTCAAAGCCACAGAAATTAAACGAAAAGAAACTAACCCCATTCTCTTTTAACAAAAGAAACTTTCAACTAGTTCAGACAAGAGCCACTAAGCATCTATAGATCTCATTCCGTTTCGACGCCTCAAAGAGGAACCCTAAAGAACTTTTTCAATCAACCAGCTACTATGTCTTACGGCAATCGGTATTAACTTAATTTGAAAGGTGATGGCATCGGAAGAGCTTATTGACCCATCTATCCTTTGTTTATTTTTCGCTATTCTCTCCCTTATTTTTTTCGCCCTTCGATCTTGTCAAAAGAAATATAAGTTTTTCGGAGCCTGTTGGAGTTACATCACAATTTCCTTGGTATATTTGATGCGCGTGGCATGAAAATACGTGTTGTATTCGCCTGTTCTTTGGGTACTGTTTTAAAGCATCGAATCTATGTGAGAATTAGGTTATTTCTACGCGTGAGACACAGAGAATAAACATAAAATAAATTCTAAAATGTGCATTTTAGTAAAAATTTAATATTTGTATTTTTATTGAAGTCTATTAGAGGTATGAGGAACAGGGGTCCTGCAACCAGGCGGGTGTTGTGTCTGGTCAGCAACTGCCCGACGATTGATGTCGGGACGTTGTAGAATGTTACCGGCCAAACCCGATTTCAGGACAAACTAGTTTTGCCTAGGATAAACTAGTTTTTCCTATAAGCGATAGGATTAACTAGTATAGCCTAGTCCAAACTAATTTGTCCTAAGCCCGATAGGATAAACCAGTTTAGCCTAGGCCAAACTAGTTGATCCTGATATAAATACGCACACTCTAGGATAAACTAGTACGGCCTTGTCTAAACATGGTGTACTTCAAAAACTATATTGCACGTTTCTTTTTTTCTTACTCAATTACTTATCTATATTTTTGAAGCATTCATGATATTTTTGTTATAATTATATACCTACCAAAATGTTTCTGTAAGACTAGTAGCGTCATCTATAATTTATTCATGCAATGTCTTGGATGTGTCAAAAAATAAAGTGTCAGTCGTTAACCGAAAGAGCGTGGCGTGTATTAATAGGTTATGGGCCCAGATACATCTGCATGGACTAATTGTAGTGTCTCCGTGCTGGTATGTTCACTACGTGAGAATGGCAGCCTTGTTTGTTTGCCTTCACAACAGGTTATACAGTTCTCCTTCTTTGTGTCGCTAGGAGAAGAAAAATTCACTCCTTCTACAATGCCATTTCTCATTTTATTTAAATCACCACTATTGATGTGTGCTAGGCGCCTGTGCCATAACTCTGCACTTGCCAATGCTGGTGCTGCTAACATACAATCTGTTGTTTTTAAATTCAACTTGTAAACACCATTTATCAAATATGCCGTGACTACTATTTCATTCTTCATATTTCGAATATAGCAATTGTTATTTTCAAACACAACTTTGTTACCATTTTTTATAAGCTCACTCACTGACAACAGGTTTGTTGACAATTTTGGAATACACAACACATTCTTGACAGTAATCTCGTAGTTGCGATCTGAAGTTATTTTCACGTCCCCGGAGCACTTTACGGGTACCTTTGTACTATCGGCTACCGTAATTTCTGACTTAACTGGCATAAAATTAGCATTTTCTAGCCAATTTTCATTCGATGTCATGTGTGCACTCGCGCCGGAGTCAATATACCACTCGCTTTTATTATACTGTCCACTCAAGAATACCACACTAAACGCATTCGTTTGTTTGTTTTTCTGCAATAACGGACATTGATTTCTAAAGTGCCCGATTTCTTTGCATTTGTAGCACACAATCACTTTTTTTGACTGCATTTTAGACGCCATAGACGTTAGTTGTTGTTGACAGCTATTTTTATTTGTTTGCCGCGTCTTCGAGTATGTTCTATTTGCAGCGAATGCAGCGCCACTGGTGTCCAAATTTAAAGAAACTTCCAAATCTATTAATTTCGATTTTATAGAATCTGTGGTAATCTGTATTCCAGAATGTTCTATTGCCATGATCATAGGAGAATACTTTTCCGGCAAACCTGCTAATAATAATGATCCAATCCATTCATCTGTTATTGCGAACCCGGTTCCTTTCAATCTTTGTGCTGTCTCGACAACTTGCGTTACATAATTAGTCATAGAATCACAGTTTTCTTGCCTGATTGAAATCAAATGTCGCAGCAAAGAGATTTTTCTTGAAAAACCTGAGTCATCAAACATGTTTTTCAGCTTTGTCCATAGCTCGAACGAGGTTTTCGTTTCCTTAATATGAACATACAGCCCTGAATCAATAGTCAATATTAACTTTGCCTTAGTCCTTTCGTCGTCTGCAGTCTTTGTTTCTGCACCGGGCACAGGCGTCTTGATGTACTGGATCATGCCCTCTAGCACTAACAAATTTTCTGCCGCGAAACTCCACTCGTCATAATTTTCCCTCCCTTCCAGTTTGGGAACACTTTGTATACAGGGTGGCCGGAACATTGACGTCCAAAAATAAAATTTCGGTCCCTCGTATCGTGGGGTATTTGAATCACCCCCATGTATGTTCCGCGACTTTTCATAGTTTTCGAGTTATGAATTTTTTTCTGAATGTTTGAAAATTTTCGACCTGACCAACCTAAAAAAATTCTAAAAAAAAAAGTAGAGGGTTTTATCGAGTTTCTTTTTTTGCAACTGAATTTTCATAAGTAGTACTTTTATGCATAAAATAATCAGCTTCGTAACTGTGATGAAAGTTATGAAAATGTTGATCTAAAGTGAAAAATTTACGTTCGGTAAATTATGACTCAAATTTTCAACTTTAAATTAAAAATCTTAACAGGTGACTTCATAATTCCTAAGTAGGCTTCAAGAATGCGCCAGACTCTCAGTTTTCATAATCATAAAAAAAATTAAGTACTTAATAGGGCTACTTTGTTTAAAATCGGCCTTCAAAGACAGCGAGGTGGAAAAATTCTTAAAATTACCCATCTGAGTAATTATTTTTTTTTGGCTATTTTCTCGTTCCTAAGGTTAATTAATGATAAGAATACTGAAAACTAACCAACAAATAGTTTCAGAGTTGGGTAAGAAAAGTTTTACGTAAAAAGTGGTTTTGAATAAAACACAGATGATAATGTGAAAAAAGTACTTAATTTATTTTTAACATTTAGAAAAGGTTTTCAAAGTGGCCACCACCAGCAGCAATACACATTCTACACCTACGTAAGAAATTGTCTGGCAATCGTCTAAAAGCGTCTCTGTTCTCTCTCACAACACGTTCAGCTTCTGCAATCAACTGCCTCAGCTCTTGTTCACTTGAACAGTCTCGGGCGTATGCTATTTCCTTGTAATAGCCCCAAATAAAGAAATCGATGGGGTTGAGATCAGGTGAGCGTGGAGGCCACCTAATTGGTCCGCTGCGTCCGATCCATCTGTTGGGGTATGTTTCATCTAAGTAATTTCGGACCTGGGTTGCATAGTGACACGGGGCGCCGTCATTTTGCAACACCATGGTTCGTCTGAGTTCGAGATTCACATCTGCCAGCAACAATGGAAGTTCATTTTCCAAAAAGTTTTTGTATGTTTCTCCATCAAGTCTGGACGGCAGTTCAAACGGACCAATTAGTTCGCCATTGAGAATACCAGACCACAAGTTAACGCTGAAGCGATGTTGAAATGTCGAAGCTCTCACTTCGAGTGGATTTTCATTCGCCCACGTGTGGTAATTATGAATATTGAATATTCCGGATCGCTCAAATCGTGACTCATCTGACCATAAAACTTTATTGAAAAATCCAGGATCCTCTTGCTCTTTTCGTAACATGGTTTGGCAAAAATCAACGCGCAATTGGTGATCTGTAGGCAGTAAAGCTTGGACTCGTCGGATGTGGAACGCGTGGTATTCTTCATCGTGAAGAATGTCTTGGATAGAAGTCCTTGGGATGTTCTTGGGTGAGGGGATGAGCCATACTTCTCGTACTCGTAGACGGATTTCGCTGAACTTCTTCCAGCACCATTTCTCTGCGATCCGGGTTAGCTCTAGGGATTCCTTCATGACTGCCGCGTCGACCAGGAATGCGGCCTGCCATCAAAGTGTTGTGCGTGTTAATAAAAACACGATGGTCGGGATATCGCTCAGGTTGCGGCCCACCACGACGTTGAAGTGGTTCGCGATACAGTCGCGCTGCTTCATGGCCGTTTCCTTGTGCAACTCCATAAAAATAATGCATTTCTGCATATTCACTTAACGTGTAACTCATTTTTTACACTTCCACGTAAAAAAAGTCCAAATCAGAATGCAAAACACAGTCCAATAAACGAGCAAAGTAGTCAAACAAGTAGGCAGCGGAGTCCGTGGGCAAAGCGAGTGTGGTAAAGACAAAATGGCGACACGCGTATAGCAGTAAACACAATGTGAGTACGACTGAGGTACTTGTTTTGCGTTGGCTTCGGTTGCGCGCCTTGCGTGAGAGAGATAGCAATAATTCGGTCTCTTTTCCTCTCGGTCCATTGTTATTGCAGGTAAAAGAGTTGCACCCTCGTTTACAACCCATAGTCCACGAGAACGGATCGCGCAAAATTCATTAAACTAACATTTAAAAAAATCTCCGTGTTTAAATCTTAGCTTTCCTGCAGTAATTTTTGGTTAGCAAACTAAATAACCTTAGGAGCGAGAAAATGGAAAAAAAAAATTATTAATCAGATAGCTAATTTTAAGAATTTTCCACTTCGCAGTCTTTGAAGGCCGATTAAGGCCAAAGTTAGCCCCATTAAGTCCTACGTTTTTTAATGATTATGAAAGCTGAGAGTCTGGCGCATTCTTGAAGCCTACTTGAAAACCATGAAGTTACCTGTTTAGATTTTTAATTTGAAGTTGAAAATTTAAGTCATAATTTACCGAACGTAAATTTTTCACTTTAGATCAACATTTTCATAACTTTCACCACAGTTACGAAGCTGATAATTTTATGCATAAAAGTACTACTTATGAAAATTCAGTTGCAAAAAAAGAAACTCGATAAAACCCTCTACTTTTTTTTTTGAATTTTTTTAGGTTGGTCAGGTCGAAAATTTTCAAACATTCAGAAAAAAATTCATAACTCGAAAACTATGAAAAGTCGCGGAACATACATGGGGGTGATTCGAATACCCCACGATACGAGGGACCGAAATTTTATTTTTGGACGTCAATGTTCCGGCCACCCTGTATAGTTAGCCATTATCTACAGAAAGTTAAGCGTTTTTCTTAAACTGTAATACTAATTACTTAAGAAAATCAGGACATTTGCCCATAACCTAGTGGAAGTGTGTGGGCCCATGGAGACAAAGTCAATTGGTGGTTCACGATTCTTCTTGCTTCTTGGATGACTACAGTAAAATGACATTCATTTATTTTCTCAAACACAAAAATGAAGTTTTCCAAAGATTTAAGGATTTTAAAGCTATGGTTGAGAACCAACAAAACAGAAAAATCAAGATACTTCGAACTGACAACGGAGGTGAATTTTGTAATGGTGTAATGGGCAATTTTTTGGCAAATGAAGGTATAATTCATCAAAGGACTACTGCATATGCCCCTGAGCAGAATGGTGTCAGCGAGAAAGCCAATAGAACTGTTGTAGAAAAAGGCAGATGTTTGCTTTTTGAGGCAAAACTTGATAAGAAATTTTGGGCAGAAGCAGTTCATACTGCAGTTTACTTGAAAAACAGATGTGTTACATCTAGCTTAGTAAACAAAACACCTTATGAAGTTTGGTACCAAAGGAAGCCTGACTTAAGCCATGTACGTCTATTCGGAAGCCCGGTGATGGTACATGTTCCCAAAGAAAAAAGACTGAAATGGGATAAAAAGGCAGAACTATTCATATTGGTTGGATACTTTGATACTGTAAAGGGATATCGAGTCTATGATCCGAAGAAAAATGTTGTCACTGAAAAGAGAGACATAATAGTGATGGAAGTAAAGCATGGAATTGAAAATCCAGAAGAAAATGCTATATGGATACAGAATGATGAACAGAACTTAACCCAAAGAGAAGAGACTGAGACACTGCATAATGTGCAAGAATCTAGTATAGAGAACAGAGATTCAGTGGGGGATACTAACATAAATGAATCTCCGTCTAGTTCAAGTTATGATTCATCAGATTATATGGATCCAGATGAGACTCATGTGGATACTTCAGCTGATTCCATCACATCAACCGATATTTCAACAGGTGAGCTTCAAAATCTTGGAGTTGGTGAAGAGGTTGGAGATAGGAGACAGAGAAGACCACCAAACCGTTTTGGTTATTCAAACATGTGTACATCAAACAATTTACCAGGTGCGGAGGAGATTGACCTTTCAGAAGCGCTGAATGGACCGGAAGCAGAACAATGGAAGCTGGCCATGCGTGAAGAGTTGCAGGCATTTGAGTACAATGATGCTTGGGAGCTCATTAATATACCAAGTGATACCTCCATAGTACAGTGCAAGTGGGTATTAAATAAAAAATTAGATGTAAATGATAAATTGAGATATAGGGCAAGGCTTGTGGCTAAAGGTTTTTCACAGCGAAGTGGAATTGATTATGTGGACACATTTGCTCCTGTAGTGAAACATTCAACTCTAAGAATGTTATTTGCTCTTAGTACACAGTGGAATATGGACATTACTCATCTCGATGTAATTACTGCTTTTCTAAATGAACACTTGAATGAGAATATTTGTATGTATCTTCCTGTAGGTTTTGATTGTACAGACAAAGGCAAGGTTTTAAAACTTAAGAAAGCAATATATGGGCTTAAACAATCATCCTTAATGTGGTATAAGAGAGTTAAAGATTGTTTATGTAAATTGGGTTTTAAAATAAGTAGCAATGAACCATGTTTATTTACAAAAGTTACTGAGAATGTTAAAATAATTGTAGCTGTTTATGTCGATGATTTTCTGATCTTTTCAAACTGTAAAGAGGAAACTGATAATTTGAAAACTGTTTTAAGCTCAGAATTTAAGATAAAAGATTTAGGTTGTGTAAAACGCTATTTAGGCATGAGAGTGCATGTAGACAGAAAATTAAATACTGTAAAAATAGATCAAGAACAATATATAGAACAGCTGTTACATAAATTTGGAATGTTCAATTGTAGATCTATTGATACTCCTATAGAATGTAAGTTGAATCTTGAAAAGGCTGAAAATTGTTTAACAGATGTTCCTTATCAAAGACTGATAGGTAGTCTAATGTACTTAGCTGTTCTGTCTAGGCCTGACATAGCTTATTCCATTAGTTACCTAAGTAAATTTAATAATGGCTATAATGAAACTCATTTTAATCAAGCTAAGAGAGTCTTGAAATATTTACAAAAAACTAAACATTATTGTTTGAAATATAGCAAAGATAATAATATAGAATTAGAAGGTTTTGTAGATGCCGATTGGGCAAGTGATATTTTAGACAGGAAATCCTACACTGGTTTCTGCTTTACTATGGCTGGTTCTGTTATATCATGGCAAAGCAGGAAGCAGAAAACTGTATCCTTATCCAGTACCGAAGCTGAGTATGTAGCATTGTCGGAGGCAGCAAGGGAAGCTACATATTTGAGAAATTTGATATATGAAATAACAGGTAAATTAAGCATTGTTAAGTTACATTGTGATAATCAGAGTGCATTGAAATTATCTTCAAATCACCAGTCTCTGAATAGAACTAAGCACATTGATGTGCGTTATCATTATATTAAAGATGCTATAAAGGATAATGTAATTCATGTGAAATATGTATCAACTCTAGATATGCCTGCTGATCTCTTAACCAAGGGTTTATTATCAGCAAAGCATTATAAATTTTTAGGAATGATAGGTCTTGTTCCTAATTAAAATTTAAGTTTGTTGATTGTTACTTGAATTATTTTTTAGAAATATTTTGTTAAGTAGGGGTGTTATAATTATATACCTACCAAAATGTTTCTGTAAGACTAGTAGCGTCATCTATAATTTATTCATGCAATGTCTTGGATGTGTCAAAAAATAAAGTGTCAGTCGTTAACCGAAAGAGCGTGTATTAATAATTTTAAGTAACTAATATGTTTGTATTAATTTTTTTCAGATCAGTCGGGAGCCGCGTGACGACTCCCGGCCACCGTAGGCGCGGGCCTGCGGGCGGTGAGTAATGGGTAGCTCACCGTCCGATCAGGACCAGGCCCGTGCTGGACGGCGCGTACGTGTTCCACGCGCGCCTCAAAGAGATGTCAGCATCGAAGAGGGGGCCCGCTAGGGCCCAAGCCTGCCGGGAAAGCGGGATCATCCATAAGGGGTACCGCTGACCCGGAACATAAAGGGCCAAGGAAGGAACACGGGTGGGTTTTAGTCAGTAAGAGTCTGACACTCCCTTCCGCTCCACCCAGAGCGGGAGGAGTCATTTGATGATTTCCCAACCTAAAAAAAAAAAAGCACACCATGTAAAAATTAATAACAATTTTAATATTTGAGATATGATTATTGCTTCTATTCAAAAAACACTTATTATTTGTTATAGTATGATTGTTTGTATTACCGATTATCCATAACTTTTAACGACGAGTTTATTTATTTATTTTGACTTTCTAGATATACTATATATATATATATAAATATATATATTTATATTTAGACTAGGCCGTACTAGTTTATCCTAGAGTGTGCGTACTTTATCAGGATCAACTAGTTTGGGCTAGGCTAAGCCGGTTAATCCTATCGGGCTTAGGACAAATTAGTTTGGACTAGGCTATACTAGTTAATCCTATCGCGTATAGGAAGAACTAGTTTATCCTAGGCAAAACTAGTTTGTTCTGAAATCGGGTTTGGCCGGTAACATATATAATATATGCTAGTTGCGTGGTAAACTCTTCTTGCGCGATGTAGGATTTTGCGTGACGTCCGTATGTAGTTCGCATGTAGCGATGTAAATACGTTATTACCACTACAGAAGCATCGTTTTATTGAGCATTATTTATTCACATATTTTTAGTAAACGTGCACGAATTTTCTTCTATTTCTGAGTATCTGAACAAATCTGGTAGAAATTGTGGCTTTACAGTCAAAAATAAACCTGACACAACCAACAAACAACCAATATTTTAGGTAAAACCTTTTGAACAATAACAAAAAGAACTCCTATTTAAAGGAAACCGCATAATAAATTCAAAGAAAACAGAAACTCGAAAAATACAGTCGAAAGTACAACACGGCGTAGATAGATAGAATAATTTTCCTTCGTCACAAGAGGACGCGTTGGTAACGCTAAAAAGATTTCGTTCATGAATAAGCTGTGAAAATGCTGTTCTTTGTCTAATCAACGAGGAAACTAAACAGAAAGCTAGGCGAAACAAATGAAGATGTCTTTTTGTTTGTTTGTTTTTATGGTCGTAATTAGCGCGGCAATGCTTGAGCACTGCGCGTCATTGAGGTTAGTCATGCAGAATTTATTCTCATCGGCGTATGTCGTTTAGCACGTGGTGAAAATTGTGAAACCGTTGAATGTCACTGAGAGCATTTTAAAAACGAGTAGACATCGTGATGTTTTCTTTGAACGAGCTCTAACATCAATGCACGAAAACTGGCGAAGTCAATGTTTACCTCAATTAAAAATAGATATTACTTTTAGCTTTTGCTAAGGCTTAAAAAAAACCTATAAAACCTTCTCCATTAAAAATTCATATATGACCCAACTTTCATTGTCATCGGTCAAACGATGTTGGAGTTTGTCAATCTCATATACCTACAGGCTGGCAGGGCACGGTAACCCTTTCGGACTTTCCCGCAACCCTGGTAGGCATCAGCCCTAGCGGACCCCGTCATTGGTGCTGACATCTCTTTAAGCACGCGTGAAACACAACGCGCCGTCGACCCGGGCCTGGTCCTTATCGGACGGCGAGCTACCCATTGCTCGCCGCGTGAGGGAGTGATCGACGCGTTACCATGGATTCAGTTTATAATTCTGAATCCCCTTGAGTTTAAACTTTTCGACGGTTATTAAAAAAAATATGCTGTTCCATACATTTTGACCGCGTAGGTATTACACTTTTCTATGAAACAGAAGATTTATTTTTTAAATAACCAACGCAAAACTTCTACGTTGGAGGTCTAGAATCATGACGTGCTGAATTCGTGGTTACAGTTGGTGCGTAAAAAATGGCTATATAGATAACGTTGTCGCTTGCTTACAGTCAAGAAACTATCCTAGTGTGAATGACCCCTTAATTGCACATTAAAGAAGTAGGTCAAATATGTATCTGGGGACCAGTCGCCACCTGATAATTGAAGATTTAACCAATTTAAAAGGAGCTGGGAGGTTTCAATTAACGACCGGAACTTCTTTAACCCACTAATTGAACGCCCAAGCATAACGCTGCTTCTTCATCAAAGGAGGAATCTAAAAACATAAGTAATTAAATAAAACGGAACCTTTCATAACTTTAATTACGTTGCAATTAAGGGAACACCGTTAATGAGGAAGGTTACGTTTAGAAGGCTTACTACTGAGGGTCTTAATGTCCACTGTCCGCTGAGCTCGCGACATCTGATCAACATCTTCTATCAGTCGGAAGACGTCCACTATTGGACATTAGACTCCCAACCAATCCTATAGGGACCAGTCCTTCTGTCAGTCTACCTGACGTATCCACCGGAATCTCACAACCTTCACCAGGGCTGTGGTTCACCATGTACGGTTTGTACACCCAAGATATTGTTATCGTGCACTGATCAAGCTGGTGATTAGGGCTTGATCGTCAAAACATTTCCTCGACCGTAGGAAAAAAGCAGACGTATTATTAAGTGTCCATAGTGGTCTTGTGGTCTTAAGCTCAACCGAAGTGCATGAGGCCCTCGTTTTGATCACCGGGTCGCGCAATGTAATCGGGTTTTTCCTTCAGGAATTTTTCAGAAGCGCGTCTTTTTTATTACATATGGGACTCAAACGTAGCTGGCAATAAAAACTTTTTATTAAAAAAAACAACTGACTTCCAAAAAAACACTACAACGTGAAAAAGTACTTTAATTTCGGAAGTCGGTGTCTTTAGTTTTGTATTTTCTTTTTTTGTCACCAACTTCGGAAATTAAAGTTATATTTCACTTTGTAGTGTTTTTTTGGAAGTCAGTTGTTTTTTTTTTTATAAAAAAGTTTTTAGTTTTCACTTTTTAGTTCCGGTACCTACCGCACAAAAATTCGTGTACCACTACTTGCTATGTAAATAACTGTGACAGGAAGATATTATAACATCATCATTAAACACTAAGTGGAAAAATACGTATCATTGAAGCTAACTGAAAACTAGCCAAGCAAAGTTAATAAAATGTATATATGGGACCACCCTTGACGCATACCCATTCCATTAAATAATTTTTTTTTTTAAATCGATCTAAGTTGCCGGATATATGGCGTAACAAACATAAAAAACCCACCTCCTTTTTGAAGTCGGTCCATTCATTGTTGATTTTTTATAAACTGCTCGACCGGTTTCGATGAAATTTAAATGGAACCACCTGGTAGTCAGGCGACTTCGAGTAATCGGTGAACTTACATAAAAAAAGATTCTGACGAATTGAGAACCTCCTCCTTTTTGTATTCGGTTAAAAATGTGAGTGTAAGTACTATACTGCCGTCATAAGAAATAAGGCCGTAACCAACAATTTTGTCAAAAATGAGTAATATATTCGAAATCAGCAATGAAAATGCTATTTTATGGTCTCACACAAAGCTGTAACTCGTATTAGACTAAAGATATCATAAGGATTTTGGCCTTAACTACGACATAAATTCTGGTTTTATAATCTGAAAAGCCTTAATTACACAATAACGGCCCTATGGTTCAAAATAAAGCCTATATTTTTTGACGTCTTATAAAACAAGAATCACTAACTAAACCCATTCAGTAAATTGCGGACCTTCATCATTTTAGATAAAACTTCAATTATTTCGGAATCAATGTTGACGTAGTTACGGCCTTCTTTCTTATGACGGCAGCATATAATGCACCTGTGCCTATCTCTTTCAGGAATACAGCTGGTGTGATGTTAATTTAGGTTCTTCATAGAGAACAATATGAAGTTAAACTTCTGTCTATAAACTCTCATGTCGTATCATTACCGTTTACATTTTAATGTCTCGATTCAAGATGGCGGCCGCCTATTCATTTATACATTAGTTAATTGCTTTTAGAGCACTTTGTACTACCGGTATTTAAGCCAAGTAGACAACGTGAAAAGATTCCCGTCCTAAATAAGTACGGTCTTTTAAATTAATGACCTTGTTTCTTCTATTTAAAAGTTACCTACTCGACTTTTTAAGAGTTGTTGAGTTGTATTCAGTGGATGTATAAACTGGGTAGGTTACTTTTTTGTATTTCGATCATCAATTTACGGTGTATGGTAACAGGAGACCTAATCTCTAAGTCCGTCAACGAGGATACGGGCCCTTCCGAATGTATTTCGATAGGTAACTAAAAGTGAACCCTTCTTATTCTGTTATTCAGCCTATACTGTTCCCACTGCTGGGACATAGGCCTCCTCTCTGTGAGAGGGAGTGAGCCGTAATCTACCACGCGGACCTAGTGCGGGTTGGTAGATGTCACATGTTTTTAAATTTTTGGTTCCTCAACATGCCGGTTTCCTCACGATGTTTACCTTCACCGTTTTGAGAGCAGCGGTGATGAAAATAATTTACACAAAGTAAAGCGCCTGTCTGGGCTCAAACCTACAACTCGTAAGTCGCGGCTGATACCACTGGGCCACCACTGCTCTCAAAAGTGAACCCTACTCCCGATAAATTAACTTTTCCGGACGAGCAAAAACACATCGGGAGTAAGGACAACTGTCTAAACGTTTTGTCATTAATTTTTAGTTCAGGCCCCGGACTAATCTTATGTCCAAAAGTGTTACGGTGTAGGAAACGTCCGTAACTTTGGCTGATACGATGGACTTCATGTTTAGGGAGTAAGCCCCCCTGGGCACGCCACAATTGCGGCGATAAGTCCCCTCTTTAAGGAGTGGCTAGAGAGGCGCCACGGCGTCCTCACCTTCCGCCTGACGCAGGTCCTCACCGGACACGGTTGTTTCGGGAGGTTCCTGTTCCGGATAAGGCGGGAGGAAACGCCCGGGTATCAGCATTGTGTGGATCGCCCGGAGGACACGGTGGAGCATATGGTGGAGGTCTGTCCGGCTTGGGCGGGGCACCGCCGTGTCCTCGTGGAGGCGATTGGCGGTGGCGATCTCTCGCGTCCGGCACTGGTCCAGGCCATGGTACGGAGCGAGAGGACTTGGGAAGCCGTCACCTCCTTCTGCGAAGCAGTAATGTTCGCGAAGGAGGAGGCGGAACGCGTGAGGGAGAGGCAAAATTCGCACCCTCATGCCCCTAGCCGCCGCAGGAGACGCCCTGGGCGTCGGGAATCGCAGGCCGATTCCCGCCCACCGTAGGCGTGGGCTTGCAAACGGCGAGCAATGGGCAGCTCGCTGTTCGATAAGGACCAGGCTCGGGTCGACGTCGCGTTGTGTTCCACGCGCGCCTCAAAGAGATGTCAGCACCAATGACGGGGTCCGCTAGGGCCGATGCCTGCTAGGGTTGCGGGAAAGTCCGAAAGGGATACCGTGGCCCCTGGCACAGGCAACTGAAGGAACACGGGTGGGTTTTAGCAAGGAAGAGTCTGACACGCCCTCCTGCTCTGCCCAGAGCGGGAGAAGTTATTAGATGATTTCCCACCCTCAAAATAAAAAAAAGGGAGACGGGCCCCAAGCTTGGAATCTGAATAACTTTTGTGCGTTAGATAATTCTAATGTTGATCTAAGACACCATTCTTTAATCTATAGGGAACATACCGCATGCTTAATAGAATACTGACCTAATAGAGCTTCAGTCAAAGTTAGGGTTTCTGCATTCTTTTTTTGCACAGAAATCAAAAACCATTGATTGATTTAATCAATGGTTTTTGATTTCTGTGCAAATTGTTTTCGGAAAAATAGGATTATTTAAGTATATTTAACTGTTCATTACATATTTATTATATTGGCTAATAAGCCGAATAGGTCTCGAAAGCTAAACATTAAACGGCGATTTCCCAGAAAACTACTTTTTTGAGTTAAACCAAACGCTACGTGAGGACACAGCAGGTTTTTCCATAAAAATGAGGCGAAACCAATGAGTGTTTAGTACATTTCCGAATAGATTCCTTCGCAGGGTGGCTGGTAGCAGCTGAGTGAGAGTTGCCGAGAATCGAGCTAAATGGCGTGCAATTGGAGAGGCCCATGTCCAGCAGTGGACTGCTGTAGGCTGATGATGATGATATTTCAGAAATAATACCAGCATATTATTGTCCCACTGCAAATCGATGGCTTGTTGGCACGAACATTGATCACCAGGCAAAACTGTTTCCGTAACTAGTCAAATCAAACGGGATTATTAGAATGTATATAGCAACAAATTCAAAGTCAAAGCATTTATTTCAAAGGGCAGATAAAAGGTATGTTTGAACGTCAATATTTACATTAAAATAGAATTGATTCTAGTCGTCCCTTCCAAAAGGTAGTTTCGTGTGGAGAAGAATGATACACTTTTAAAATGTGTTACATTATTTTGTTTACATTAGTTATATAACTATATGTGAAGACGATGCACCTATAATATAATTACTATACCACAATAGGTAAAAAAAAAAAAAAAAATGTAGCAATGACAAATAAGTTTGTTGCCTAGTTGCTATTCCACTAATTCGCACTAAGCGTTTCCAAATGTCTTTTGTAATGCGCACAGCAAAAGAGTGGAACTCTCTACCTGCGTCTGTTTCCGAACGCTTACAACCCTAATCTCTTCAAAGTGAGAGTGAACAGGCTTCTTCTGGATAAGCTCACTCCATCGTCGACTCTGTCTCTGTCACCACTGACCTAGATTGGAGTCAAGAGCAAACCCATCATTAATAAAAATAAAAAAAGTTAATAAATGTAATATATAGGTACATGCACAAAAATATATGATTTTCCATTTTTTTTTTAATTGATTCATTAATAAGTCAGCCATAAGAAGATAGTTTATAAACAAATGTGAAGAAAAACATGTATCCTACAAAGTAACAAGATAGGCTTGTGTTCTCTACTTAACGTTACCGTGTAGTATATGGCAACACTAACGTAAACAGGGTGATCAAGTAAAGTGTTGCCATACAACACGTCATACTGTAGGTAATTTTAGTTTACTATAACGTTTACGATCTCATTCCGTACTATTACCAACATAATTATGTACCTGCACTGGTTGCTAATAGGTTCTAGCTAGCAAAGGAAATAGGCAGACTATAGCTAGACCCGACCTCTATATGACATCACGCCTATAATGCTGAAGGGATAGACAGACGTGTGTAGTAAACTCACATTTTGCCTGTTATGTATAAGTCCCATGTAATAAGGGTAATCCTATGAGATCATGTGAGCCTATAAAGAGACTATGACCTCTGAGTTTGTTTCGGCTTTTTTTCTCAGGGATCAGTCAGCTAGAAAATGCCGGCGCCATCTAGTTTTAAAATATTGAAGTGTAAAAGTGTCCTATAAGATCTACTTATATTTTACTTACTTAAGATGCATGTGATAGATTATTCTAATATTTTTCTTTAATTGGACATACAGTATAACATCATTAACATCCCTATAATAATTATAACCATGTTTACATGTGAAACACAATATTACAACTGGTTCTTCTTATCAAAATCTTATAAATACTATTACAAACATAAGTTTAATCATTGTTGTTTTGTATAATATAATATTTAACTATTTAACGTGACTTGTTTACTAATTATGCCATTGTAAGACCAAGTATGTAGTTGAACTACTTAATTTCAACAGATTTACTTTATTTTTATATAAATTAATCATAGTTTTATGTTAAAATGCAAGTATTATCAAGTCTGTATTAAGATCGTACGATGTGACGTCACTTGTTTACCACTGGCTATAAAAGCCACCGCTCCGCCGTACTCGACACATTCGCTCCGGAGCAGTCACACCGAACGGACCTAAGTTAAGTAACCTTATCTTGTTGATTAATTTTTATGTGTATTTCTAATTGTAATAAATGTTGATTAACTTTTATGTGTATTTTTAATTTTAATAAATATTTTCTGATATATTTTTGTTGTATGATTTATGTTTATACTTCAACTAATATAATGTACCAAAGAAGTATATAATATTTCTATTTCTATAAAATAAATAACTAATTCAAATATCTGAAATCTAAATAAATAAATTATTCGCCCCTTAATACGTTTATTATTTTTAACTCTTCTAATTGTATTAATTTCACATCAGAAGTGGGATACGAACCTGTTTCATACACTTTTTCGAAAAAAAAATACAGATGGATCCTGCTGTATTGGAGAGTCTCCTGAAAGCCATCCGTGATGCTGTGGCTGGTAATCGCAGTGAAGATGATGTCGTGGTGCCGCCGTTTGATCCGGAGAAAAACGACAACGGTGCGGAAGGCTGGTGCAACAACATCGACACCGTAGCCAGGGACCGTGGATGGAGCGGTATCACTACAGTCAGCAAAGCAGGTAAAGCCCTTAAGGGTTCTGCTCTTTTATGGTTTGAGACTTGGGACCCAGATGAAGGTAGAACCTGGGATACCTTTAAGACAAGTATCAAAGATTTGTACCCCGAGAAAAAGAACCTATCGGAAAAACTTTCAAAAGCTGTACTTTATTCCTCGGACGTAGCGGAAACCTATTGTGAATATGCTAGGGAAAAGCTAAGGTTATTACGTAATACTAAAGTAACATTCTCTGAGGGACAGTTGGTCGAGCTTGTTTGTGGAGGTATATCAGATATTAATATTAGGATGGCATCGTTTAACAGTCGTGTTAACAGTACATCGGAACTTATTTCTCTTTTTACAAACTACACTAAAAACCCTAGAAAACGTCCATCCGAAACGAGTAACGTACCTCACTCTTCAACTTCTAAGCGTCTTAAACCCGAGAATTCACACTCTTTCAAGCCACCTACTTGTTTTCTTTGTAATAAAACGGGTCATGTTAAATCTCAGTGCTTCAAAAATAAAAACCAAGATACCCCAAATTCCGAAACGCCTCAATGTTCTTATTGCAAAAAGTTTGGTCATGAGGAGTCGATTTGCTTTTTTAAGAAAAGAGATGCGACAAAAAGTAGTAACTCTAACGTGAATTGTTCCACAAATGGTAACTTATCGCTTACTGATGTACAAATTTGTGAAAGACCAATTAAAGCCCTAATAGACTCGGGTGCTAGTTGCAGTATATTAAAAGAATCAATTGCAACCAGTTTTGGTCGTAGTTTAGAATCCTGTTCAACATCATTAAAGGGGATAGGGAATGGAATGATTCTAATTTCCTCAAAGATTAGTTTACCTGTCAGATTTAGCAACGATAATTTAGAAATAGAATTCTGTGTAGCTAACGATTCAGATTGCCATTATGATTGTTTGATAGGTAGAAATGCGGTTCAGAATCCAGACATAGCTATTGTTTTAGACTCTAGTGGTTGTAGATTAGAACGAATTAACTATACAGAATCAGTTAATACTATAAGTACTCCTAACGCGATGGATCATACTCAGGAATTAGTGGAGTTAACAAGTCATCTTGATTTAAGCTTACAACATAAAATAAGAGCTATTTTTGATAAATTTCCAAAAGTGATGCCAAATTCTAACTATATCAGTACAGTTAAAACGGGTGAAATGACCATCAGGTTAAAAAGGGATGAAGTTGTTTATTATAGACCATATAGGCTAGCATCTACAGAAAAAGAAAAGGTTCAGGAAATTATTTCTGATTTACTTATAAAGAATATAATTAGAGAAAGTGAAAGTCCATTCGCTAGCCCAGTCCTTTTAGTAAAGAAAAAGGATGGCAGCGATCGCCTTTGTATTGACTATAGGGCTCTTAATAAAATTGTTGAAAAAGATAGATACCCGTTGCCGTTAATCGAAGATCAAATTGATAAATTAGGAAAAGCAAAATATTTCATTTCTATAGACATGAAAAATGGCTTTCACCAAATCCCTATAAAAGAAGAATGTATTAAATATACCGCTTTTGTTACCCCTAATGGGCATTTTGAATTTCTTAAAATGCCATTTGGTATCTGCAACGGCCCCTCTGTTTTTCAACGGGCCATTAATAAGGCAGTTAAAAATCTGAAATTTTTGTTAGTATATATTGCCGACTTGCTGATTCCATTTTCCGAAATAGCACAGGGCTTAGAATACCTCGAACAAACCATTGAGGCTCTATGTTTGTCAGGATTTACCATTAATTTAAAGAAATCTAAGTTTTTCGTTCAAGAAATTGACTACTTAGGTAGACATATTTCTAGTAATGGTGTTAGGCCGAGCAACGATAAAGTTAACGCTTTAACCAACTCCCCAGTCCCAGGTACAATTAAACAAGTCCGCCAGTTCATGGGACTGGCGAGCTATTTCAGAAAATTTATACCCGAATTTGCATATCGTACGGCTTGTATCACTAAACTCACAAAAAAAGACCAGACGTGGCAATGGGGGCCCGAACAAGATGCGGCTCGAGAGTACGTCATAAAACATTTACTTTCCAAACCACTGTTGAATATATTTAACCCAGAGTTAAGAACTGAATTGCACACCGATGCTAGTAGCATCGGATATGGTGCTATACTTTTGCAAAAACAGGATAACCAATGCCGCGTCATAGCATATTTTAGTAAACGTACTTCTCCAGCCGAATCTAAATACTCCTCGTACGAGTTAGAAACTTTAGCTATTTTTAATGCTCTTAAACAATTTCGGATTTATTTACTAGGTTTAAATTTTACTATTATTACGGATTGTAATTCCATTAAATCGACCATGACTAAAAGAGATATTTCTCCTCGTGTAGCAAGATGGTGGACGTATATGCAAGATTTTACATTTGATATTGTATATAAAAAGGGTAAATTCGTTACTCACGTTGATTATCTTAGTCGTAATCCAGTAGTCGCATCTGCAGAATCGTCAGAGGTCATTAATATAATTAATGAACCAGATTCTCCACCATCTTGGCTACATTCGGCACAAAATAACGACCCTGAGACACAAAATCTTTTAGAGAAGGTTAGGACCGGTGATATAGATACAAATCGATACATGATCAGAAATAGCTTGTTGCTTTATAAGAACGAGGATGGGGATCCACCTAAATTTTTCATACCAAAAGGTTATCGACTCAGCTTATTACGGTTGTTTCATGACGAAAATTGTCACGTTGGTTATAACAAAACCCTAAACAAAATATCCGAAAACTTTTGGTTTCCTAGTCTTGCTGCCTTTACAAGAAAATATATAAGTCATTGTTTAGTGTGTGTAGAGGGTAAAGGCCATTCAGGGCCAAAACAAGGCCTCCTTCACCCTATAGAAAAAACTATACCATTTCACACGTTGCATTTAGATTGTACAGGACCTTTTAATGTATCTTCCGAAGGTTATAAACATGTTTTAATAATAGTGGATGGCTTTACCAAATACTGTTTACTTAAACCACTTAAGACACTTAACGGTCAAGAGTTAGTCCCAATCTTGCGAGACAACTTAACTTTGTTCGGTACACCTACCATGATAGTAACTGACAGAGGCACAAATTTTACTTCTGATCACGTACGATCATTACTTAGAGGTATGCAAATACATCACCATATGATAGCCACGGGTACTCCTAGAAGCAACGGCCAAGTTGAAAAATATGTTGGTACCATAATTAATATGTTAACCACCACTGTTAACGATTCTTCAGAATGGCCAAGCGTTTTGTGGAAAATACAACAGTCTCTGAATACTACGATACAAAAAACAACTGGTTTTGCACCAACAAGGTTATTAATTGGTTGCAACGGAAATATACCTCCAATTCAGGCTCGTCTAGACGAAATACAGGATAATGACTCCGTCCAGGACATTGATGCTGAAGCTGATAAGGACTTAGCTAGGCAACGTCTTAGAGAGGCTGCAGAAAAGTTTAAGAAACGATTTGATAGTACTCGTAGAAATAATATGGTTTTCAATATCGGTGATATAGTCTATGTAAATCAAAACCACAGAAGACATGATAAATTAAGTCCTAAATTCAAAGGCCCTTACGAAATAATTGATATTTTAGAGCATGATAGAATTTCTCTGAAGGGGCTTAATACATTAAGGAATCTTACTGTGGCAAAAGAAAAATTAAGGCTTTGGCCGGGGGAATGGGTTGAACAAAATTCTTCTTTTGAGGAGTCCCCATAGCTCCAGCATCATAAGCCATGATAGATTATTATTTCTTTGTTATTATGTTACCATTTCTTTTTGTTTTTACTATGAGATCATTTGTTTATGTTATTTTATTATTATTTTTTTTCGATTGTTAATTATGTTATTTTAATGATTGTTGTCCAATTAACACTGGTTGATTTATATCAAATAAGCTTATAAAAGAACCGTTTTTACTCGTACCCTACTGCTGGTCGGCCACTGCCCTGATACCAATCTGAAATTCATTCGCAGCAGGTGATAGGACTGGTATGTCAAGGCCAGAGGCTATTGTATGAATTGCTGGTCGGTCACTGCCCTGATATTAGTTTGAAATTCATGTGCAGCAAATGATAGAACTAATATGCCAAGGCCAGAGATTTCTTAAAAACAAATATAATTGGTTCGGTACTTCGAGAGCGAAGTACAGGTCAGTCTGGCCGTGATAGATTATTCTAATATTTTTCTTTAATTGGACATACAGTATAACATCATTAACATCCCTATAATAATTATAACCATGTTTACATGTGAAACACAATATTACAACTGGTTCTTCTTATCAAAATCTTATAAATACTATTACAAACATAAGTTTAATCATTGTTGTTTTGTATAATATAATATTTAACTATTTAACGTGACTTGTTTACTAATTATGCCATTGTAAGACCAAGTATGTAGTTGAACTACTTAATTTCAACAGATTTACTTTATTTTTATATAAATTAATCATAGTTTTATGTTAAAATGCAAGTATTATCAAGTCTGTATTAAGATCGTACGATGTGACGTCACTTGTTTACCACTGGCTATAAAAGCCACCGCTCCGCCGTACTCGACACATTCGCTCCGGAGCAGTCACACCGAACGGACCTAAGTTAAGTAACCTTATCTTGTTGATTAATTTTTATGTGTATTTCTAATTGTAATAAATGTTGATTAACTTTTATGTGTATTTTTAATTTTAATAAATATTTTCTGATATATTTTTGTTGTATGATTTATGTTTATACTTCAACTAATATAATGTACCAAAGAAGTATATAATATTTCTATTTCTATAAAATAAATAACTAATTCAAATATCTGAAATCTAAATAAATAAATTATTCGCCCCTTAATACGTTTATTATTTTTAACTCTTCTAATTGTATTAATTTCACACATGCCTTTTAAGTTTTGTCGTTTGAAGAAAAAAACACAACTAGAACCTTATAGTACTTTTTATTGTTTTTCAAAGTATTCACCACGTAGCTTAATACGCTTTTCCATTCGCTCAAACCAGGTATTCTAACATTTATTCCACTCTAAAGTGGGGGTGTGCAAAATGGCTGACTTGAAAGCGTCGACTGCTTCTTCACCGGACTGGAACCTTTGGCCACGAAGACTTTTTAGGAAATGTAAAGAAATCGTTAGGGCTTAGGTCAGGATTGTATGGAGGATGGTCAAGAATTTCTACTTTTTCCTGCTTCAAATACTCAATCGTTTGACGAGCGCTGTGTGAGCTTGCGTTGTCGTGGTGCGTCGCTTTGAGTTAGATTTTCGAAGTTCGGCGATGACTTGTGGTAAACAAACTGTGGTATACCACTCTGCGTTAACCGTTCTACGATCTTCAACTGCAATAGTCGCAACATGGCCGGTTTTTCCAACGAACGTGGCCACCATCTTCTTTGATGTGCTTCGAGAACGAACAACTTTAGCGGCTTTGGCTCGTCTTGAATGACCCAGATTAAAAATTGTTGTTTGGAATCAGGATCGTAGGCATAGATCCAAGACTCGTCACCACTGATGATGTCGTAGACGTGATTTGACTCTCCTCGGTTGAACCTTTGCAGAGTTTTCTTACACCATCTGACGCGGGCCGCCTTGTGATCGTCGGAAAGCAGATGCGGTATCCAACGACAAACTAGCTTTCTCACACCAAGCGCTTCATGCAAGATCTTCTGAATGGTTTTCCCTGAGATGCCTAATAGAGCCTCTATCTCTCGATACGTCACATGACGATCTTCGAGAATTTTATTAGTTGTCTCATAGCAATGATGTTATCTTCAGTGAAGGCGGATTTTGGGCGTCCTTCGCGAGATTTGTCACTAACACTAGTCCACGCTGGTATTCTAATTATCAGCGTTTGACAGTCCGCAGACATGGGGCTTCATCACTGAACACAGATGTTAACTCTTCAAAACACTGAAGCCGTGTTAGGTCTCTTCTAAAGTTGTAGAAAATTATTGCACGAACATTTTCCTTAGAAAGATTCATTTTCGTACGTAACCTGACAGATTCCAATCGACGCTGTGACTAAACAACAGCATTAATCCTAATACTTTCAACTGTTTTGAGATTCAAAATTTAAACACATTCGAATATAGAACAGTTCCAAATTCAAAATTGCCGGGAAATATGGAAACGACAGAACTTAAAAGGCATGCCTCGAAACATCTATAATACCAAGATTTACTTACTAAACATTTCATTTTATTTAATTTCTATTTTTATCAATAAAAACTCTAGTAATAACAAGGAAAGAAGATTTTTTATTTATTTAAAAATTGGTTTTGTTTGGTTTGTTGAGTGTGCATGCGCTTGTGGGCTCGCCTCTATTAAGGCTCTATTTTCAAAACATAATTTCTTACTATAAAACTAGTTCAAAACACAAGAGCTCAAAATACATTTTCCCAAACGAACTTAAAACTGTAATTTTTACGACTTGAACATGGTTCTGATGAGAAAAACTTTTTGCTTCACAAATATATCGATAGATTTGTTACCTATCAAAATACCAAGCATTACTTTGTTTTGAAAATTATTAAAGTGAGAGTAGGGTTCGAGTTCAAAGAGTAACTAATTTACTATAACTAAATAAACTATTAATTTAACACGACCAATTAATCGAGAATTTATTGTTTAATTCGAAGGCTCATGCTCTGGAACCCATTAATAGGCTCATCAAAGTTAGTCATACGGAGGTCGGTCGTCATGGAGACGTTAACGAGGCTATTTCGTCTGCTAATAGCTTGGACACACTCCGTTAGCTAGAGTACTCGGTTAGGGTGTAGGCAGATGGCAAGAGAAGATGTTACTTGTTGAGTTATACTTGGGTAGATGATAATGCGATTCTTCTAATGGTAGGTAAATGGATCTGCCATTAACAAAAGTTTTTGTTGAACGGTCAGAGGTACAAGTTTAGTTAGAAAGTAAGAAAAATATTTTACTTGGGACACGCACAGGAAATACAAATAATAATAATAAAAGTATATAAAATAAAAAAAGAACATTAAACCTAACAAAATCATGAAAACAATAAAAAAAAAAGAATAAAGAGAAGACCTGCGCGAGGCCAAAAAGGCTCCTATCTCAGCATGATGCATAATATTTGAAAAACAAACAAATACCGCAGTGCTGGTATTCTGATAGCGTTGTGATGCCACGGACACACGTACGGACATAAAATATGGACACTAAAGGACATAATTTCTTATAAAAATGCTAATAAATATGTAGAATTAAAAGACAAAGGTTCTTTATCAAAAATGTTAAACTTAATCGAGAAAGGTTAAATTTGCTTAAACAATTAGATATGTATTCTTTTAATTTGGATCAAAGTACTAGGAAGTACAACATTGACACACAGGCCCTGCAATCTCAACTTGACTATCTGCAAGATAAACTTAGTTCAATGACTAACAAATATAATACCTCTGAAGATCTAATGAGGGAATATGTATTGGCAATGAATGAGCTGGTAAACTCACAAACGAACAGCTGTGAGCTTTCTCAAACACCATCCAATGTACCTGCCTGCCCATTCATTGTCAACATGCAATACCACCTTACCGCATCCTTGTGTTGATTTGACAATTCCTTCTGTAAATAGGTGCATTAAACAATGTCAACAAATTGTGAATAATGATATTGTATTATTTTGCAATGAAATTGGAAAGGACTTAGGCCACTTGTTGACAGATGAATATCCGGGACACTCAATAATAAATTACTGTATGCCTGGTTGTTCATTAATTGATATTATGAATGAAATTATTAGATATAACTTTAAGCAGGACACAACATTGTTGATTTTTATGGGAAATAGGGGAAATGTGCTCCAATATCATAGAACATTGTGCAACCTTAGTTTAAGGAAAATTGTGTTGTTTACATTCCCTTATAGTAACAGTTTGCCACAGGAAGAAAATAATTTAACTTAATTTAATAATTTGTAGCAATATAGATATTCTTTGTATAACAGATCATTGGCTTAAAAGCCATCAGTTCATGTTCAATTTTAGTCATCACCAGGTTGGTAGTTCGTTCAACAGAGTACATGCTGTACACGGTGGCTCATTAACCAGCTTAAATTTAAAGACCGCAAGGATATTGTGAGCCTCTCTGTTGAGCGGACAATCGAAATAGCCTGTGTAGAATTGGAGCAGCTCATTATATTAAGTGTGTACAGACCTCCTTCAGGATTGTATGATTGTTTTGAAAAGGTTAAGGATGAAGTGTTGCATAAAATCTGTAATTCAAATAAGCCTATCATCACTTGTGGTGATTTTAATGTTAATTTGTTAGAAAATTCTGGTTTAAGTATTAAAATTATAAGTCTGTTTCAGTCATACAATCTTGCTAACCAATTTCTGGAGCCAACTAGAATAACTCCCACTAGTGTCACATGCCTAGATAACATTTATACAGATGTTATACCAACTCACAAAGAAATTATTAATTTAATAGACTCAGATCATTGCGGACAATTAAAACTATTTCAAATATAAACAAAAAAGTTACTAAATAAGATATCACTGTTAACCCAAAAACGACTAATCGCTTGGATACATTTAAATCTAAACTTTTAAGTAAATTACCATTTTTGGTGACTAATGATGACCCTAATCAACATTATAATGATTTTATTAATATGTATTGCACACTATTCAATAACACGCTCATTCCAAAGACGTTCTCGGTTAATAGTAACGCTTCCTTTAGTGACTGGGCCACTATTGGTATACATACAAGTAGAAAACGACTTTATGAATTGTATGATGAACGAACTTGTAAAAACACTGCTGAATTTAATTTATATGTTAAGAATCATTCTAAATTATTTAAAAAAGTTTGTAGTATGGCCAAATCACGTTATTTGAGTTCAAAAATTAAAAATAGTAGTAATGTAATAAAAATGACGTGGAGTATCATTAATAGCGAAACGGGAAGGTCATGCAACCGATGTAGTGACTACAGCCTTGCTATTGATGACAATATAATTAAATCGGATTGTCAAGTCGCCGCGGCCTTTGAAAATTTCTTTGCAAAGATTCCCGTATCGACTACTAAATCTCTAAACTCTTCACCCACTGCTGCAGAGTCTTTACTTAAAGAAAACATTCCAGTTTGTGATTCTGAATTTCATTTCGAATATGTCACTTTTAAAGATATAATTAAAACGTTTCACACGTTAAATGTCAAAAAGACTGCAGATTTATGGGGTAATTCTGTGGACGTTGCTAAGTCAATTATAAATATTGTAGCACCTACTTTAGCTGTTATTTTTAATAATTGTATTGACCGTGGTGAGTTTCCTGATCTTATGAAAAACAGTAAAATAATACCGTTGTTTAAATCGGGTAGTACATCAGACCCTACTAATTATAGACCTGTTTCAGTGCTACCTACATTTAGTAAAATTTTTGAAAAACTTATTCTAAATCAAATGCAAAGATTTTTTAATGTACATAAATTACTACATAACAAACAGTTCGGTTTTACAAGGGGTCGTTCAACTACTGAGTTGAACTTCTAGGGCATGTATTACAATGCATGGGAGGACAAATGCGATGCGTTGGGCATCTTTTGCGATTTGTCCAAGGCATTCGATTGTGTTCTTCATGAAACATTAATCAGGAAACTGCACCACTACGGAATCCGGAACGCCTCTCTGGATCTTCTTACTTCTTATTTAAGTGATAGAATTCAGAGAGTTGATGTTAACGGGAAAAGATCTCCCGGATCGGTAGTAAGAATTGGGGTCCCTCAAGGCTCAATTCTAGGTCCATTTTTATTTCTTATTTATATAAATGACTTGCCTTACCTCATAAAGGATAAACATGATATAGTGCTGTTTGCAGACAACACTTCACTTTTATTTAAACTCAAACGTCAGCAGCTGGTTACTGACAATGTAAATAGTGCCCTCGCAAAAGTAGTTAACTGGTTTAATGTTAATAACCTTCTTCTTAACGAGAAAAAAACGAAATGTATTAAGTTTACGATACCTCATGTTAGACAAGTAGAAACAAGTATTCTCATAAAGGGTGAAGAGTTGAAACCCGAAAATACCACAGTATTCTTAGGCATAACTTTGGATGCCAAGCTTCAATGGGGCCCCCATATAGATAAATTGTCAAAGAAGCTTAGCTCTGCAGCATACGCCGTTAGGAAAATTCGTGGTTTAACTGATTTAGAGACAGCCCGTTTAGTATACTTTAGTTATTTTCATAGTGTAATGTCGTACGGTATTATGTTGTGGGGAAATGCCGCCGATATTCAGACGATTTTTGTTTTACAAGAAAGGGCAATTCGTTCAATTTATAAATTAAGCCCCAGACACTCCCTCAGAGACAAATTTAAAGGGATTAATATAATGACTGTGCCTTCTCAGTATATTTATGAAAATCTTTTGTATGCACATAAAAATATTAATCTGTTTAAAAAGTACAGTGATGTCCATAATTTAAATACTAGGAACAAACACAAATTTGTTGTTCCTACTACCAGGCTCAAGAAAATAGGTGGCTCGTATAGATGCCAATGTATACGTTTTTATAATAAACTTCCTAGCCACATTCAAGCACTAACCCTTAATAAATTCAAATCTTTTATAAAAAGGAAACTATGCCAGAATGCCTATTATACTGTCAAAGACTATATTGAGGACAAAAAGGCTTGGGATTGAGTTGCTCCAATAAAGCACAGGCAATGTTAATTTATTTTATTTCGCTAACTATTTTTACTTTTAATCTTTGCTATAAGTATCTATACTTATTTACATATACAATGACACTAATATTTACTGTATAAAGAACTATGTGTGTTTTTGTTCCAGTTTTAATCATGTTCTGGCAGTTTGAGTAGCTGATGCGGCCTACCCAAATGTCCTTTCTTTGGTATTGTTCGTCGAATCGTAGAGCTCCTTAAGTTCTGAGTTGAGCTGCACGGTTACTGACAAATGCGTGCACTGACTGGACAGGTCCACTCAATCTGTGTGGTTCTTTACTCAAAAGACCATTTCAGACACAAATCTACATAGCCTTCACATGATCTGACCAAGATTTTGTCTGGACTTTAAAAGAGACTGACCTCTGAGTTTGTTTCTTTGCCTTTCTTCTCAGAGTAGTCAGATAGGAAACGCCGACCTCATCTAGCTTAAAAAAAATATGATTGACGTGTAAAAGTGTTTGTTCAAACCTACTTACAGAAATAAAATAACTTATCATTTACATATAATAAGAATACTAAAGTAAATGAAAACCGTATTTCTCAAGATATAGTCGAATATTACGATCGACCCACACCCGACGCTCCAACATCACTTGTCCATGCTACAGACAGACCAGCAGACAGAACAGCTATGGTATATGACAAACGAAGGGAGGCGAGCGCAGGCGATGCAATAGTCTGTCAACGCAAAGTACCTATTATTGATAGAATATTATAGTTTTCTTTTTAACAATGGACAACAAATACAGCATCAGAATAAATAATACTTTAGAGTCGAGTGAATATTATAAGATAAGTCAAGAAAGTTGCGCAAATAGATAATAACTACAATAAACTACTATAATACATTTTATTACAACTTTATTGTACAATACCTACATTCTATGCGAATAAATGATTTGATGTGATTTTAACGTTTTATCTTTCGATTTAACCTTACTGATGAAACTAAAATGTAAGTGGATGAAAGATTGTTTGAGTCAATCAATTTTAAAAGTAGTTTAACAATTAAACAAATTGGTATTACTTTTTGTTGCTTTTTGTTGCCCTAGAAGAGTATTTTGAAGTTTTTCATAATTTGCTACGTGTCATCAAGTACATTAAAAATATGATATACCTACATTTACATTTCCAAATGTACAATTTGCAAACTACTCGATCATGTTGGCGTGCTTTCTAGTTTAAAAACAGCAGCATATTACTATGTACTTCTATACTTACGCATAATTTTAAACTAGTATGTACATATTATAAATCAAAGTCGCTTTTTGTGTTTGTCAGTGACCGCATTGTTCTGCCGAACTACAGAACAGATTTTGATACAGTTTTCACTACCATTTAGTAAATTTATTCCAGAGGGTTAATATGTTATATACATATATATTATACCTAACTTACTTAGATATAATAAAGAAATCTCGATGTTTGTCAAGTCGTAAAAACCGGGGCGGGTCGCTGGTATAATATGCTAATATACTGTGGAAATGAACCCACCTGTTATGTTCTGATTACCGACTACTCCCCTTAATATTGTCTCATACTACGGCCCGAGGGAAGCCCGAGGAGTGTTCAGTTTAATAGTAACTGATCTATGTGTTTTCCAAAACATGCGAACCGTGAGAACGATAATTTTGAGACCTTCTACACATATAAAAAAAAAGCTAAGCTAAGTATAAGTAGCTGGTGATAAGTGGCAGATCAAGTTTTTAAAAGGTTTTGGATTTGTTGAGCTTAGTCTAAACCAATAAATTATAAATGATTTTACTTCTGTAAGTAGGTTTGTATAAACACTTTTACACGTCAATTATATTTTGAAAACTAGATGAGGTCGGCGTTTCCTATCTGAGTACTCTGAGAAGAAAGGCCGAAACAAACTTAGAGGTCAGTCTCTTTTAAAGTCCAGACATAATCTTGGTCAGATCATGTGAAGACCATGTAGATTTGTGTCTGAAATGGTCTTTTGAGGAAAAACCATACAGATTGAGCGGACCTGTCCAGTCAGTGCACGCATTTGTCAGTAATCGTGCAGCTCAATTCAGACGTAAGAAGCACAACGATTCGACGAACAATACCAAAGGATATTAGGGTAGGCCGCATAAATTACTCAAGCTGCCAGATCGTGATTAAAACTAACTGATAAAACAAAAAAAGTAATGACCCACTTAATCTTCACATTCACAATAATTCAAATAATATAATACTTTACAAAGTAAATACTCCTGTCATTGTATGTATAAAATTCATCAATGTCAATGTGTATATAAAAGTTCGGACATAATCTTCGAGGACCATGTAGATTGGTGTCTGAAATGGTCTTCTGATGAAAGAACCACGCAGATCATGATTAAAACTGAAACAATGAGCCACATAGTGCTCACATTCACAATAAATAAAATAATAATATTATACTTCTCAAGGTAAGTATTCAAGTCGTTGTGTATATAATAATCATCAATTGTCAGAGTATGCAGCATTTTGACCAAGATGTAAGGTTTGTCGAGTTAGGGGCGTGGCTCTACATTAGATCTGATTACTTTGACAGCGTTAATTAAGACATGGCCACCTACTTTACATGATGAAAATCTTCATTGTGATATTTGTAAAATAATAATAAATAATTGGATAATATTAATGTAAATGATTGAATATAAGAAATTTGTCTAACTGTGACCGATATTTATTGTATAAAAGTATTTTTTTTTTTAATTGAATAATTATAATTGTAACTAAGATATTTGCACCCCATGAGATATGGCAGACATATCGTGAGCCACTCTTATTTAAGATCGCGCATGCATGTATTATTTTATGTATGTATACGCAGGTCTAAGCAAATAAAATGTCTTATTCTTACTGTTTTTGGTAGGATTTCATTTCTTTTTGTAGGGTGTTCTATTTATTTTTATTTTAGCGTGGATATTGTACTGGTATTACACAGACATGTTAAAATCATAAGCCTTACTCCTAGCATAGACGGGGAGCGTCGTGCTTCGTTTTGATGGGCGAGTGAGTGAGTCAGTCGATGACAAAATCGACATATTTTAGGTATTAATGAAATCCAAAGTATAAAAGCTAGTCACGGGAAACAAAGTGTATTTTATAAGTCTGCTAATTACTCGTACATTATTATTAACCTGAGAATTTCAGCTCTCTAGCATTATCCAGGCCGAATCTACATAATTATGACGATATGAAAATACGATGAATCGTTTCGAGAAAAGCTAGGTGCCCATGCTGTTTGTTTTGACTCATCTTGGCGTGGTATTACGTACTACCGTACCGCGCCCTCAGATCCCAAGAACAAAGGACAATGGGAAATGAATGTATGGAGTCTGGGCCCACCCTTCAATAGTAACATCTGATATACCGTTGGATAGGGCTTTTTAAGTGGAACATTAGTTACTAATATAACTATGGTCAAATGTTAGTACTTTCGGAGATACGACGTCTTAAAGTCGTCAGTCTAACATATTCTTTATGGATACTTATAAGGTAAAATAGTAATAATAAGTACACTTTAAAACAAAAGAGATTTATTATTCGTCTTGGACATCAAAGACAATTATTACATCATTTAAAAAACCCACGGGGGCCACGAATGGTTGATGTCTCCCAACTCCTAGGTACCAAATCAAAGAAATAGTGTGAGCGCCACTTCCTACAGTTCGCCGTCCGGTCAAGCAAGAGCAATAATATTGTGATATCGCGTTTCTTCCAACTTGGTTTCGATCAATTAATATATAGCAATAGTATATTCTTGCTCTTACGTGGCGTGACTGTATCCTACCACGCAGCAACCACACATTCTCTGCTGGTATATTATATTCTATTAAATCATGTAAATCGTTTTGTCTGTACATTTTTCTATAACGTATAAACCGTCTCGAAGATGTTCACTGCAATATGACTGATCGCCATTTGCAAATGCGCCCGGGCAAGCGGCGGGCGCAGCGGGTAGGGTGGGGGCGCAGGTAAGGAGCAAGCAGATAGGTGCCGTCCGTTTTGAGTCTGGCCATAGTTTATCTTATAACGAAGTAAACTACGGTCACTTTTATGGCAGTATAATAAGTAGTATAACTCCGAAAGTACTGACTTTTGACCTTAGTCGTAATAATAAGTTTTATTCTGCATAAACATACCTATTCATTTATGAGTGTCTTATTCCTATTGAGAGGTGGGCCCATCATTACTCATTCTCCTTTGAGATTGTAGTTGAAAAACATGTTCTCCCATACATACCAACTGCAATTGTAAGTTTGTACGCACAATATCGAAAAATTTACCATGTTATTTTAAGACCATAGACTTCTTATATGTTTTCTTGTATCTGTAAGTAAAGAACTAACTTCTGTATTTTTTTTTTTACGTTTAGTCTCAGTAGGTTCGGAGATAAGGGTATATATTTTCTTAAATAACTTAAAAACTGTTGGTTTTTGAATTATACAAAAATATATAATTTTCTAGTTTTCCCCCCAAAAGCCCCCATATTCAAAATTCATATATTTACGTTACACGTTCGTTTTTGACTCACAGAAATCCATATGTGCACCAAATTTCAATTTAATCAGTCCCGTAGATTCGGCGCAAAATTGCTGTGACATACGGACAGACAGAAAGACACACGAGTGATTCTATAAGGCTTTCGTTTTTTTTTTAGAACGTACGGAATCCTAAAACTATAGACAAGTTCTGCTGGGATATCTACTTACTTACTAATATGTTGGTCTAGTGGTGACAAGTACAACACTGACCGCACGATCGGATTCCTTGGGTAAGATTCCCGGGTCGAGCATAGTGATATTGCCTTATTATGTTTTCCACGAAAATTCTGAATTAAATCCCAAAATAAAGATTTCCGCCCGTTTGATGATGTCAATTGACTCACAAAATAGTATGTTTTGGTTTTTAACCCTAATTAACATAAAAAGTTTTGTAAACCACGCTGATAATACATAAATGACACGTATGTAACTCAACTCCCGACACACTGACGCAGCAATATGTCCGCCTCTCTGCAATACATTCCCACGTAGATGAGCATGTGGTTTAATTGTTTGTTATCCCGTTCAAAATTCAACTTTAATTAATTCAGTTTAATTATACGAGTTAACGAGGCGAGCTTAATGTCTTGTTTTGTTGCTATCTTACAAATAGGATTCTTGGGAAAGATATGAGAGAAAAGCCTTTGTTTATGTCATAATTTTGTTTCTAGAATCCTGGGTAGAATATGAGTTGGCACTACACTGGGCCGCCAAGATAGCGGGTCGGTTATAAAAAATGCGATAGAGCTATTAAAAGCAATCCTTTTTTAATAAAAACTAAATTAAAGTTTATTTCATTACAAACATACGAAGACGTAAAGCCTTTTTTTTGGTGGTTGTATTAAAAACCATACATAAAAAACGAAGACGGATTTTTAAAGGAGAACGCCAAGGTTTCAGGACAAGTATGAACTATCTAACATAAATAACGCAAATAATTTTAGAATTTGATAGTATAATTAGTTTTTTATTAGGAGTACACCAAAAAAGGTTTTAGTTCTTTAAAGTTGACCACTTAATACTTCTGATTTTAACGATAATATGACATAAACTATTAATTAATTAATTAAATTAGGCACATTACACTTATAACATACCTACATTATTTTAGAATGAATGAAAAAAAGCCACATGTATAGTTTTTAATAATTTAGTAGGCAGGTTCTGGTGGTCGGTAGGTCAAGCCGGGTCAGCGAGTAGTACAGGTTCAGGTTCAGTTTTAACAACCAAGGTAGTCGTAAGTGGTATAAAAATCGGAGTCCGGAACACGGCAATAATCAACACAAAACTAAAAAAAAATACGGAAACACTTCGTCTGTCGCGATAAAACGCGGGAGAAGTAAAATAAAAGTTTTTGACAATGACAAATACAACTTACAAGTTAAGGTTTTACATCGAGTGTTGCCAGCACTATAATAACATTATTAGGAATAAACTATTCTAAACGGAATCGATAATCAAATGAAATTACTTTTAATTATTACATTATTATAAAACATATATTCAAAAATATAGTTAAATGCTATTTATAATCATAAGAAGTACGAGTTACGACTTAAGTAAGTAATAAATTCACTTAGCTTCATATTGATATTGTTGTAATCGATTCGCAAGTGCAATTTCGTATCGATTTTATTTTGGTATTGCAAACATTTCTAATTAAAATTGTAGCTATGAAATATGTTGATAAATTGAATAACTATTTAAAATGACTTTTCAACGGTGTACTTCTACAGATTTTATTTAAATTGTATAATTCTTACTGTTTTCTATTATGAATTATCATTATTTTAGAAAGTCTGTTCGACGCTACATGATTCCAGCCGATTCCTGGCATTGTCCTTTGAACAACTTTGAAACCATGTGTTTTACTTTTGTTTCTGTTTATAAATAATATGGCATTTCTTGTGTGCAGAAATTCATTATTCTGATCAAATTCAATTAAAAAACATTCCACTAACCCCTGAAGAGTGTACAAGAAATCTGATAATGCTTGAAGACGGGCGCAGTCTTTTTTTTTTTTTTTTTTTTTTGAGGATGGGAAATCATCAAATGACCCCTCCCGCTCTGGGTGGAGCGGAAGGGAGTGTCAGACTCTTACTGACTAAAACCCACCCGTGTTCCTTCCTTGGCCCTTTATGTTCCGGGTCAGCGGTACCCCTTATGGATGATCCCGCTTTCCCGGCAGGCTTGGGCCCTAGTGGGCCCCCTCTTCGATGCTGACATCTCTTTGAGGCGCGCGTGGAACACGTACGCGCCGTCCAGCACGGGCCTGGTCCTGATCGGACGGTGAGCTACCCATTGCTAACCGCCCGCAGGCCCGCGCCTACGGTGGCCGGGAGTCGTCACGCGGCTCCCGACGCCCGGAGCGTCCACCGCGGCGGCTTGGACGGGAGACTCTCTCCCTCTCCCGTCGGGCGCAGTCTGCGTTATACACCGAGACCTGTTGGTGTGTCGCTATCAACCGTTCAAAAAGTGCTCCAATGATTAAAAGAGACTGGATACAATATTCGCAGACCAGGGCCAGGCCAAAAAAGGTGCACGACAGCGCGGGAGGATCGATATATGGAGTCAAGAATGTTGGGAAATCGACTATGATTGTTTTTTTTTTTTGTTGAACTCAAAAACCACCTTCTATATGCTGGAGGGAGCAATACCAGCACGTCTAAAGTAAGGCGACGTCTTGCTACAGTAAACTTGAGCCCATTTAGGCCTGCAAATGGTCCAAAAATCTAAACGTAGCATCGAATTCAAGGCTGAGTGAGTTACGCTAGAGAACATATGAATTGGACTCTGGGTGACTGGTCAAGAGTAATGTTTTCGGACGAGTTGAGGTTCATGCTATACACACACGATGGGAGGCAAAGACTCTACAGAAGTCCTGGATAACGCTTTAACCAAGATTGCATTGAAGAGAAAGGGCCATACTGAAATTTCCTGACCGGTTGGCGCAGTTGGTAGCGACCCTGCCTTCTGAGCCGCTGGTCCCGGGTTCGATCCCCGGACAAGTCAAACATTTGTGTGCATGAACCATGTCTGTTCAACCTGTGTCTGTGTGTGTACATGTACATAAGTATGTATATCAGTCATCAGAGGGGCAATTCTCGTATTTTTAAAGACCGTTCGCAATCTAATCTCAGTCTCAATCTGTCAAAATTACAATCAATTTACATACATTTTTGACAGGTTTTTGACATTGATTGTCGCTGAGATGAGATTGCGACTTGAATTTGAACGTTTTTTAAGTACGAGAATTGGCCTACAGGTTACTGTAGTACAGGCTCTGCCTAGTTCGGGACCTGAAGACCTTGTGTGGATGTTGCCTCATATTATTATTAAAGCCGCATCGTGCTAGTGGTGATAGAAAATGGCACTTTAACTGCAGAAAGATAACGTGTGAATGAAATTTTAAATAAGTATGTTGGCCCATTTCGTAAACATGGGCGAGATAGCCATCTTTATGCAAGATAACGCTCGTCCCCATACAGCTCGGATAGTGTTTGACTACCTTGAAGATGTCGCTATCACACGCATGGAATGGCCAGCACGCATTCCAGACTTCGAGTATGCTTGGGACGAACTGGGACGACGTATACGCTAGCGAAATGCCCCTCTAATCACGCTTCGTGAACTGAAAGAAGCGCTAATAAAGGAATGGGAGAATATTCCTCAGCATCGGCACTGAGATCTGGTGGAAAGTATGTCGACCTGTATAACAGCTGTATAAACAGCTCGTGGTGATGGCCACCACGAGCTGTGTATACAGCTGCAGCAGAAAAATACTAAATTGTGTAATAATTACGTATTTGATACCGTAGCACATTTTACGAAATCTAGTGAAAATTGTCTAGTGAAAAACAAACTTCACAATTTGAATTTGTATGACATTGATTTAAGAACTATAAAATTGTCTATTGTCAGTCTTTATTTCATAAAGCTAGCTCCAATATTTTGGAAGTTATTGAGGTTTCTATTACCGTTATAATTTGTTATAATTTTAACTTGCCTAAAGTTAATCCGATCAGGGAAAATATTTGTTTACCACATTGGCACACCATGTCAGTTTGATGGATTCTAGCCATTTGATACTGAACTGTCAAAGGATGAGAGCTGTTGTAATTTGAATATACGCACAATTTAAGTTGGTAGTGAATTAGACAAACAATTAATTACCCTGGTTACATAACAGGTATAACACGAAACGTCCTACAGAAATCATAGAATCTTGAACTTTAGTGAGCAGTTGTATTTCAATTCAATCGACCAACCAAGAAAGGTATCTACTTTAAAATCCCCACTAGCATTCTAGTATAAGTGTGTCCTACAGATTATAGACAGACACTGGAATTATTCTATAAGTACACATATCATCATCCGACCCAGCCTGTCCCTTGCTGCCCTCCCCCAGTGACGCTCTAAGCCGAGGTCTATACCCACAAAGGGCGCCCTTAGCGTGTAGTCGCTTAGTTTTCACGTTATTAAAGCCCTGGCTGGAGGCCTTAATTTATTGAGGTACCCACAGGCAAGCCCGGTTAAGCAGCCGACAATCTCCTAGGTAGACCTGCGAGATGACATTTACAAAAAAGAAAATAACTGCCTGGCCTTTCCCAACTACGTTATGGTCAGCTTCCAGTCTAACCGGATGCCAATATTTTACATTTTGTGACTGATCTGACCTCCACAACCCAGTTACTGGGTAATACGATACCTTTTGGTTAGACTGGTTGTGAGACTTAAGGGCTTATGACAGCCGGGACCGATCTAGCCGTATCACGCACATCTCTGCTATCTTAAAATAATAGAGTTTCGCCTAACTACTGCGAAATTTATTTATTTATTTATGCACTCCAAACATACAAATATCCTTACAGGCGATATTGCAGTACACTTAAAAATTAAATAGTCCCAGTGCTTGTACCATAACAAATTCTACAGGTAGCTTTTGTTTCAAATTCACCCAAAGCGCAACAGAATATGTCTACGTCATCAGCAATGAGGTTGAAAGTGCGGAGCGCGCTCGTCAGCGGCGCCTCACGCAGCAAGTTAGTTCGCGCGCGCGGTACCTCCAGCGACCGCGGCCGACGACGACGACCCACAAAGCCGTCTGGCACGACTAGTTCCACCTTTCGTAATATATCCGCATTGTGTATCTTCCCTCTAATTATCTTAAAGAAAAAGTGTGAGTATGTAAATGATTTTATACGCCTTAAACTATTATCTTACTAAAACAGAATTATAAAATTTGTAGTTAGTTTCGAGATATTTGTAATGGCAATCTCGTTCAACTTTATTTTTTAACGATTGAATCATGCCTAAATTATTTTTTTAATTAATAAATATGTCTGAATACATTAAGTACATACATATGTCATTAAGTATAAATAATAAAACTATAGTTTTATCATATTTCATGGTTTGATAATTACTTACCCTTAAATTAGACGAGTGTCTAAATCGACCGTCCTGACAAGCTACACTCATCTCACACAACTATTAGTTAGCAGACATAGGTCTTGGAATCACGTGGCCTAATTGCGCAAAACTCTTCAAACATAAGATAATACATGATGCGTGACCACGTTTGTATGAAGAAGTGGTTATGCCCAACTCTTTTAATTGGAATAAAACGTTTAATATTCAAAATTTTCAATAAAATATTTGGCCCAATATTCTTTACTTCTTTTAAAAAACTTGTTCAACAGTAATTAAGTACTTACTTTATAAAATTCACACAAGAAATACATACTCGTATATTGGTTTATTTAACATTTCAAAGACGATTTACTCAAAACACTGTTTTTCAAGATGAGGGAGTTGTGCGTGACACGGCAACGATGGCTTAGCGTACTTTCCGAGGCACGGAGGGGTCTTGATAATATGTATAGATGGTTACCCATCTGCGGACCAACCGCGGCAAGCGTAGCTTAACCTGATCGATCGACCCGTGGGGGTGTTATTACTTAGCCACGAGCCCCTTCTATTCTATAAGTATAACTATACGCATACAAAGCCAAATTAAATTACCAGGCGAAACTTCACAGACGTGATGAATGTAATATTGAAGACGATAAATTAAATTATAAAATAAATAAAACCTAATTTCAAGTAACTTACTACATCTGATTACGGGTTCAGCCACTGTTAGAAGTGTAGTGCGAGTTTATAAAATATTTGTAGGGACCCGCACCCAAAGGGTGGCAACGGAACTCTATTACTAAGCCTCCGCTGTCCGTCCTTCAGTCCATCCATCCGGCCGTCCGTATGTTTGTCAATGGGCTGTATCTCATGAACCGTAATAGGTAGACAGTTGAAATTTGTTTGTTGAGTGTGTAGGTATTTCTATTATTGCCGCTATAAAAACAAACAATAAAGTGAATAAAAAAATTAAAGGGATAATACCATAAATATAAGGATAATTACCCATAACAGAAACGTGTTTAAAAAAAAAGTAGTATTGTACGCTGGTACGGAACCCTTCGTGTACGAGTCTGGCTAGCACTTGGCCGGTTTATTTTTATCGTCATTAGATATCAATAACGTATGGAGTTTCTTGCCCATTCTTCTCCATTCGAAACTACTTTTTGGAAGGGCCAAATAGAATCAATTCTATTTTCTTGTACATTTTGACGTTCAAAAGTGCCTTTTACGTGCTCATATGAAATAAATGATTTGACTTTGACTGCGTGGAGTTTCGCTAGCTAATTTATTTAGCCTTGTATACCTAGGCAAATAAATAATAGTCTGTCCGTGCATTTCCTTGTTTTTCTTCTATAAGTTACAATACGAAAACACTTAGAAAAAGATTATTTCTTTTTTTTCTAATTTAAGAATACATTTTAAATAAATAATAAATCACTTAAAATATGTGCCTACTTACTTATTCTGTCATTTAGTAAGTATAAATTAAATTAACGTCACTCAAATAAAATAATAAAGCACATCAAAATGATTTGCCTTTCAGAGATATTAATTTAAATTAAATGTAAGTTGACTTTCCAAAGTCAGACTTTAATGACAAGCAAAATTATTTTGCTGAAGATAAATAAAATATTATGCAAAGCATTTAAATGCTTTAATGGAAAATGTATTTCAATGATTTAAAGATAATTTTAATATTAGTAAAAGATTTGCTCGCTGTTTTAGTGAATGATGTAACCATTTTTTGTAACAATATTTTGATTTAAAAGAGTGTCCATGGAGTTTTTTGCCCGTTCTTCTTCATAGGTACCTACTACGCTTTGGAATGGGCAACTAGTTTCATCTTTCTGACTGACCGACCCCTTGACAATTCAAAAGTGCCTGTAATTGGTTTATTTGAAATAAATGCTTTCGGTCTTATTACAAAACAAAGTTTTTCTCAACACGTGGTTTAAACCATCGAGCCTGTTTTTGAAATAAGAACCTAACAGAAATCGAAATGCGGTTCCTTTTACAAAACTGTAAATTAGCCCGGTCTTTGTCAATTTTGTATTAAGAACTTTAGTGAAGTCGGCATAAAGTTTGAAATACAAATACTGGCTCAAACGTCTAGGCTCGGTCTAAAGTTAGATCGTGTTTTTTAATAAGACGCTGTTCGAGTTTATGAAAGGTTTTAGGTATATTTGGCAGATTGAGACCGTTCTTAAAAATATGGGAATTCCCCCCTGGTCTTATCTGCATCCCTCTTGCACCTCTCTTATATCATGCTGTATCCAACTTTTGGCCTAGTATCGATAGCCTTTTCATACTTGCATTATAACAACTATCTATTAGAATTTCCATTCAGCTACCACCGACTATAAATTAAAAAAAAACATATTCACTTAAAGACAAGCACGAAAAAAATAAGACCGCCATCTTAGCCCAAGAACACACGACCACCAAACAAACACAACCAACATCTATTGTAAATAACCCTTCTCGTGGCGTGTTACCCCAACTTAAGCCAGAACACACGTCGTCGTCGTGGCTAACAAACACACCAACCGCAGAGGCAAGGCGCGAGCCGTCAATGTGTACCTGTCTTATAATTTGCATGGTTAGGCTTCACGGCTGCCGGCACTCAAAGACGCTAGGAGTACCTACGTCCTGTAGTGGTGTGGTCTAAGGAGAAAATAACTTATTGTCAAGATTTCCTAAATATCTTTTTAAGCTATGGTTTTCTTGTTTTCTTTAATTGCTAATTTTGTTATTGATCTAAGCTTCTGCATAATATTATGACTAAAATGATTAACTACTATAAGTATTTTATTTTGTAAGGTTGAGAAGAGTGGCGTGGAAAAGCTGATTATCGCCCTTACTATCTACCTGCAGCCAGATAGAAGATATAAAAAATCACATCACCAAATCATAGGCCGTGCTTTAAGTAAATAATTAAAGAGATGTATTTCTCCTCAAAGTAATCTTACCTGAAATGCTCATTTCAATTAGTCAAATGAGCACTTCATCAATGGTGTTATTCAACCAAGAAACAAACGTCACTGCTAATAAGTATGTCGTAGATTATAAAAATTGAGCGTTAAGAGCGTTTATACCTTATGAGTGGCAACGTCACAATTTAGTGTCATATTTCGTGGTTTTCAATTTTTATCATTTAATCGGAGCTATATTTTTAAAATCTGTTTAATTAACTTTTTAGAATTACGTGAAAGTGTTTAAAAAGTAAGTAACCGTAATGCTTACAGTTATTTTACAATGAAAATAACGCCCTGCAAGTTTCCAATGTATTATTTGCATATAAATAGAACTGTAAACGCAACGGTTTCTTACCTTTTACACAGTTTTCGCATAATTCTAAAAAGTTAATTAAACAGATTTTAAAAATAAAGCTCCGATTAAATGATAAAAATTTAAAACCACGAAATATGACACTAAATTGCGACGTTGCCACTCATAAGGTATAAACGCTCTTAATAGTCTCTCAGTTGATTATTGTAGTTCTAAGGTGAGGGTTAACGCCGTGACGCGCTCGGTAGAGGGGGCGGCACGTGGGCAGAGTCGTGTCATGAGAAGTGACCAAAAGAAAAAAATAGTTTGATAATTATTACGTACCTAAGTAGATACATATAATTCTGAAGTCTGACTTCAGATGGTGTTATTATTAGAGTTTAGTGTTGCTTCGTATTTTTAAAGATTAGATTTTTAACCGTAAGTTGATTTTAAAATTTATTTGGTGTTATTTGGGAAACCACTATTGTATTGGGGTCATCCTGTAAAGATAGTATGTGTAAATTTAATAAATAAATAAATAAGACGAGTGAGTCTTGTGAGGACAACGAACGGCTGCAGACTTCCACTTCTCCTACGCGAAACTGTCGGTTTGCCCGAAGTTAGAAAATAGTTCGTGAACGTTATTAGTACTGTGTTTATTATTCTGAAAGTGTAATACTAACTGATTTGCCGTATCATCGTGTTTTATTGTAAACCTGCACTATGGATTCCATACCACTGAATCGAGACGACGCGACGCTGACGCCGCGCGCCGTCAAGTAATTAATTAAATAACTTTATATTCAGATTGTTTTTTAATCTAATAATGAATGTCGAATATTTGAAAGGTCAATTAATTATTAATTATTAATATGCCACACAAGCTTGAAACATAGTTACCTACTAAAATCATCTCGTATTTGCTTTGTCATTTCAAAATTAATAATTCTAAATATTTGCATACACAAAGCCGACGTCACGCCATAATATTTAGTAAACAAATGACAAGTTTCATGACAATTCAATTTAAATTCAATGCGCTTTACTGGGAATTGTAAACCTAGCCTAATGTAGTTTTGATGGTCGAATTGTAATTACTGGTTGAACGTACAACTGCAGTTTGTATCTGCGTCATCAATTGTAATTTTTAATTTTATTAATTATCATCGTGAAAAATAAATATGTCAACAGTGTGCTTATTTTTCTCGTCAACTGTATTTAGGTACCTACTTACATTTGTTTTTTGTATATTTATTTATTGTACCATTTATGTACACACATACATAAACAACATGTAACATAATGAACGCAAGACCTCATGTACACCCCAATTAGAGTATTGAGTTAAAAGCATAATACAATGACCAAAACAATTTTTTTTTAAACTAACTATTATTTCTAAGAAAAACGTGTTGACCCTAGCATTACTTCGTGCATTTAAAATTGAGTCGTATTACCTTGCAATAAGATTTAATTTTCTTTGGCACAATCGGCGGTCAGTATTGCAAAATACATAATTTTTGATAAAAATACCTGTATTAATAGTTACTGAAATGGATTCAGTGGTCAATTATGAGCAAACACTTTCAGGACTTGCGTTTATTCTGTTACACCTTGTATAAACAGACAATCATGAAGAAAAGAGAACAGAAAAATAGGTACGCACGGCTACAGATCGAGCTATACCATTTCCAGTATAAGCTGATCTCGCATTGTAGAGGATTTCCTTAAAATGAGAGGTCAGTGTAAACTGGAATGTTTTAGCTTGATGTGTAGCCGTGTGTACAAAGGAATGATATAAATAAGAAAAGGAAATAGAAAATAAAATGGAATAGGAATGCTGATATGATAGGAATGATGATAATTATGATGGTAATGGATTTCTATTCATATTTATAGACTCAAGTTATATAATGATAGTGTCTGATAATTTTTCTGTATCTAAGATCGTTGCCTTTACGGCCCCTTCTTTTTATTTTTTGAAAATGTAATTTTCATTTTTTTGAGTGGGTGTACTGTAGGGTCTATAGATGCACCTCTGCATAACCCTTGAGAGAAAACAAGCGTGTATAGAGTATGGAAACCACATGTAATACTAGTCCACAGAAGTATAGCAAAATTAAATATTAAATAAAAAAAAACATAAATTAAAAATGTGAAATCAAACAAAAATTCAGTAAAAGTAAACACTCCGTTTAGACAACGTAGCTTCATACCTTGTCGTTTATGTGTACCCATTTTACATTCTAAGTAAATAAATAGAATACGTAAAAGTGTTGTGATAGTTTGCACTATGTGGCAACGTCGTTTTTCAATGTTCAAATTACTGGACCGATTTCGTTAATTTGTTGTATATCGTCAACAAAGGCGATAACAATTAATTATGTGGTTTCATCTAATGCATACATGTGGTTTCCATCATGTATATAATTATGTATACACTACTGACTATTGTGTATATTTATAACTTAAGAAAATATTATAAGGCATGCGTTTTAAATGAAATACCACGAAACCTAAGTATAAAAACTAACCAGCTAGCTCCTCTAACTTGGACCACAACCCACACACTACTCGAAACACAATGCACGGTCTCCTTGTACCGCAAAGGATCGTAGCCACTCGTTACCAAGTTTTTATTCATCCATTTGTGCATGTCTCCCCTCTCCAGTCACAATTTAGAAGACTTCTCGTTATTTTCTTTGTGACAAAGAGTAGTTGGGGGTCATTAGGAATATGGAATAATTTCCTTGGGAAATATTTCTGTGGTGTGATTTTTCTTTTCGTTTATTACGTATGTATAATGTTGAAGGACTTTTTTATTTTGTTTACAAAGGCGTTCTTTTAGGCTTTCGATTATTGTTTTAATAATTTCGAATAACAAAGTAATTTGCCTTTTTCTCAAACATGCTTGGAAATTTGAGCATTATTTTGACAACCTTCTTCGAGATAAATCGAAATTGCTGTACTGGCCAAATACATGCGAGCAGCAGCCGGCAAAAGTTGTATGAAAATCCATATCTGTCGTTGTTTAGCGGCCAAATACATTAGATAGTAAACTCATGTCTATCGTGTAATTTAAAAACGGAACGATCTTTTACTCCGAAACATGACAACCAAGGAGGTAACTTATCAAAGGTTTTATTTAATTTTCGGACTGGCTTGCAAATAGAAAGCTGATAATATAAAAAAAAAAACAAATGAACACTTTAACGCGGGAAAAATACTTTTGTTCGTTGTTAGTCATTGATTTTGAAAAGTAATTGTATTTTAATTTCCGCGCATTATTTGGGAAAATAATATATAAGCATGGCCATAACTATGCCTATGTACTATTAAAAGCGGGCTATTTGGCCTAGTGATCGCCAGCGCTACCGGGCAAAGTGTTATTGGGTTTTTCTGTCTAGAATTTCTCGGTAGCAGCCCGGAGTCTGGATTTGTGCGCGGTTGATGGCAATGAGTAAAAAAAAAAAAAAAGTAATAAAAAATAGTAAAAAACAAAACCCATATGACCACTCGTTAAAAAGTAATTTTATTGTTTCACTGATTATCGTTTTGTTACTCAAATAGGGAACATGCATGTATTTTATTATATTTTTATTTAATAGTTTACATCGTCATATTGGTAAAAGTAAAAAAAAACACGCCAAAAAATCAATGGAAAGTACTTAAAAAAAAAAAAAAGCAACCGACACCCCCTTCAACCTTCAACGCCCTCCGTTTTGGCGCGCTTGGTGTGACGCCAGAGGACAGTCGCCAGCACATCAGGTTATACGTAACTGTTAAATTTCTCCAAATGATGTAAAACTTTAAAATGTTGAAGGTTAAGTTTATAATCGAATGAGAAAACTTGACAGTTTGTGGCAAATTTACCTGCTGCTGTGTGTACATTGACAACGGACTGAATCGCGAACACTCCTTTAAAACACATCGACATTTATTGTTGACATAGACTTTTGCGTCACATTCGCTCTTACTAATGGCGTCGCTTTTCAAATATTTGAATTTCCCACAGTTTTATTTCTTTTATTTAAAAATAAATTATAGGAAAAAATGTTGCACATGCATATTCCCTGTTATGATTTACCTTAATTATTGTTTTACAAATGTAGTATTACCTACATCAAAGACATTAAATTATATTGCTATCAATTTAATCTCATTGTGTTACATATTAATTAATTTAATCACTTCTCATATTGTTTAGATAATATTTAAAGGTAAAGCAGAGCATAATTATAACGTCCGCTAACAGATGGCGCTTGGTGCTGGGTACTGCTTTACCATAATACATATTTTAGTGTCGTAACGGAAATGTCAAGCGCCATAATCTCGATACATCCCAGCTGTACGTCTGCGCAATGCCGTGGTACTGGACGAAGCATACACACCATTGTGCGTGCATCCACAGTTCTAGATGTGACGAATTAAATGAGCGCACGTGTTTTATTAATTTTAAATCAAAATGCCACCAGTTTTACCAAAATGCCAAAAAATTGTAGTTCTTCTGATGTTATCAGCAGCAGCAGAGGAGAGGGAAAAATAAGGAAGAGGTTTTGGATGATTTTTTTATCATAAACGTGCAGAGTATACTCAAATTACTAATACCATACACTCCACAGACAAGTTTGAGAATTATATCTTTCAATAAATCGTGAAAGCGTTTCACGATCAAGCAAGCACGACGCACGATCGCTCTGACGTGCGTCCGCATCGGTCACTGTCTATCTGCATGAAGTTCGCAGTGTTGGAGGCACTTGATGCAAAATTGGCCGTGAAAATACAGCAAGCAATTAATAATAATTACTGTCGTTTTTCGTCGTGCATCGTTCATGAAATCATGACCTTGGCGGGACGTACAGCCAGATGGACTGTGAATAAGGTGCTTTAGTTAGTTATCGTACAGACTTTGAAGTGTAAAGTAATCCAAGTGGAATTATGTAAATATTACATAATTATTTGATTTATTATGCCTTGAGTGTTTTTATTTGAAATATCAAGTCCAATACTGATATCATGAAGCTTAAACCTTACTAAGCTTTGCCTTGCCTTTTGCTTTTAAGTCTCTTTTTTATTATTTTTTTATTTGTAATGTGCGTTTTGTTTGTGCAGAATAAACATTTTTTCTTTCTTTCTTTCTTTTTACTGGCGAAATGTTGAGGGTGTACTAGGTATATGTAATGTACCTACACCCACACCTCTGCCCAACCCTATACAGGGTTATTGGTAAAACACCATCAACTTCTTAAGGGTCATTGTACTCATCATTATGAGCAACTTTTACTGTGGGACCAAATATGAAATCGCGAAAAAAAATCGGCTGTTCCCTACATTTATGTTTGCAGAACTCGTCAAAATGTAGGGACCAGCAGATTTTTTTTCGCGATTAACATTGTCAAAATGTCGCATTGGCGAATACCGAAGAAATACCGTTTGCTTGACTAAAATTAAATTAATAAGCTGCTCGACCAAGTGACATTCTACTAGCAATAATAATAAACTTATCATAAAACCTTTTAAGAAATCCTCGAAAATCGAAAATTCTCTACATATACCGCAGAATCACGAAAACTGAGCATAACTAAAATAAAGCACTCGAGCACTCTTAAGCATCCATTCTCTCTCATCTATCTAAACAATGTTCCTGAAAATGCTTAAAAGCATAACGTTCTTCAGAATGTTCAGGCATTTTTAACGAGCGCAAATACTGTAGCTACGTCGTCGATCCCAATGGAGCTTCCTTTATAATTTGCGTGGCTTGGAATTAATGGCGTAAGATGAAATGTAGTGTTAAACTTTTTATGGATAACGGAGACCAGATTGTTAGTCATTTTGATTTTAGTTTCGACCACCGGAAGATATAACGTAGAAAGTATACCTACTCTATATTGTAGCTTCACCACAATAAACTACATTGAATTTCTTTACGCCTGCAAAATGAGCGTTTTATTCGTAAGCAATGAAATAGCGCGAAAACTGAGAAATTGAAGCCTACTTTATGCTAGGTACTTTTAAATGACTGCACAGCAAGTTATCGATAAATCCATACCTATAGATATTGCAAAATCTCGATACTTTCTAAAGCGATCACATAACACTGAAATAACATCTACTAACATTTCCAATCCCACCATCATAAGAGCTTAACAAAAAACACATATATAACCACATGTTGTAACAGCAGAAAAAAAAAAACAATCAACAGGGTTATATGAATATACAGGGTTGTATTGAAGTATACGGTCGCGAATCATACTTTGTTCAACATACAACCTGACACTGGCCTGCAAATTGCAGAAAACGTAAGACAATTTGTATTTTGCGGGCAACCTGGCGCTTCCCCCTTAAGCGGGCATACCTCATACCAAACTCCAACGTCATCGCGCCTGCAGCGCTCAAGAGAATGCCTCTTTTATATTCCAGACAGTAATGTGAAGCTGCGAATATTCGTGGAGTAATGTGGATCCCACAGACCACGGAGGCGAGGCGCCACGGCGCGGCGGATGCTGCTAGAGTTGACATTGTCTACACTTTCCAAACAAACCATATCATGTCACTATTTACTCGCACAACGACACGAATGATGCATAGAAACTGATGGCTGTCAAGGCGGTTTGTGACAGAAGTTGTGCACTGTTTCGGCGCCACGATTTTTTTTAGTACTCTCGTTTCTAGACGTTGCCGGCGCGGCGATTCCATGCTCTGTGGTGGATCCCTTGAAAATGAGCGCAGGACATCTGAGGAACACACAGACGGGGCAGATGAAAAGCTTTGTGGGGGTAAAGAAAGATGCCTTTGTTTGGTAGCCTAGTCTGAGAGATGAAGGGTCTTGAAAAATGAAGGTTGGGGTTTTTTTGCAGCCCTATATTTTGATTGTAAAGGCGGCTGTTTACACGAGATTCATACTACAAGACAGTTTTCAAGGGTCCTGCTTCTGTTTCCAAAAACGGGTCGTTTTTCTTACAAATCGTAGATTCTGGAAATACTTAATTAGAACTAAGTAACAACGGTTAAAAGGCAAATTTTAAAGAACAGAAAGAAGCAATAAAGCATCAATAATAATTAATAATATTTAATATCATTAATAAGGGGGGCTTGTGGCTTAGTGATAACAGCCGCATGGGTCGATCGATTAGGTTAAGCTACGCTTGTCGCGGTTGGTCCGTGGATGCGTGGCCTCCTTTACATACCAAGAACCCTCCGTGTCTCGGAAAGCAAGTTAATCCGTTGGTCCCGGCTGTCATTCGTGGATCTTTGACAGTTGTTACGGGTCGTTAGAAGCCCGAAAGTGACAACCAGTCTTACCAATGGGAATCGTATTAGACAGTAACTGTGTTGTGGAGGTCAGATAGGCGTCGCTCCATGTAAAATACTGGTATTTAGCTGCATCCAGTTAGACTGGAAGCCGACCCCAATAAAGTTCCAAGAAAGCTTGGCAGATGGTGTTAATTAATGAAATAAGTGACTATACCAATTAACTGTAATACACACTACGCAAACTCTAGCGAAACACCTGCACCGTTAAAACAAAAACAATTCCAAGATTTTTACCCACTATTTATCTGCAATTACCTTAATGTTTTTCGCCAATTAGCTAAACAAAACCACACTCAGTATGTCGCATTGGCGAAGTCCCAAGAAACAGCGTTTGCTTTAATAAAATTAAATTAATAAGCTCTTCGAGCAAGTCGGGAAGCCGGTAAATTATGTATGCCTTCAATTATAGAGTCCACCTCCGGGACTGTTATCGTCCGTAATCTTACGTTGTCTGCATAATCTAAGAAGCTCGATGAAAAATGCGGGAGGAATAATCGGGAGAACATTTTGTAGGAAATTAAAGATATTTGAAATTCGAATCTTAATTTTTGAAAAGAGTTTGCACCACAAATCACTAAAGCTTTGTTTTCCTAGAAAAGCGGTTCCGTCGTAATTATAACGGCCGTCATGAAAATCTGTCATTTACGAGTACACCAGTATTTGACATTAATTCTAACCCCACTGCCCAAAGATTTAAATCGCTAGATTTGCTCTATTTAACATTCTCACCGAACTTAGTCACGCGAAAAAGTGTGTATAGGGAGAAGAGGGAGCTCACACATGATTAAATAGCGTTTCCATGGCAATCAAGTCAAATCACTGCGTCATTGTGTGACAAAGGTGTCAAAACGAATCAGAAACGCGACTATCTTTTGACGCGATATGGCGAATCTAACGATATTTTTTTTTGTCGCTGTCATCATTTTCATGACAGCCGACGTTACGGCCGCTAAGTGCGGCCACCACTCTTCTAGGAAACCGCTAAAAGTATTACAGACATCGTTCCATTTCTGTCAATCGTTTGAAATTGACTGAAACAGAATGATGTTTTAAATGCCATGGAAGCGCCAGGGTGCCCGCGAAATTAATATTTTCTTACGATTTTGCAATTTGTCGGAGTATCAGGATGTCAATTTCATAAAATATCAATCATTAGGATTAAGGAACTTGTTGAGGGTTGTATTGGTGATTTTAATGATTAGGTATAATTCTGTAAACACATACTCGTTACGGTCGCGAATCATATTTTGTTCAACATACAACCTGATAATGACATACAAAAAAACGTAAGAAAATTTGAAGTTTGTGAGCAATCTGTCGCTTCCTCCTTTAATATTGCATCATTCTCAAAGGTCTGCAGAGTCACATAACGTTTTCAAAGTAAATGGAATAGCTATTGACATACAAAATTCACTATAGCCAGTGCGTTAGAGAATGCCAATAGCGGACTTTGACCCTTCTAAATTTTGCTCTTTGGCAAGAAGGGTGACATAACTTAAAAATCTGCAATTTTGAGTTAAGTATACAGGAGAACGTGGCAAATTTTATTGTTTTTGTGTCTAAAAATTAGAGAGCTAGGTTTTGACTTTATGCTCGTCGCACTTTTACCGCTACTTTTAAACTTTTAAATCATCATACCCAAAATTGCTCTTTTTGAATTATGTCAAGCTTCTCGCAAATAAACGATTTATTGACAGTTTCTAGCAAATTATGAATACTTTTGACACCTTAAAATTAAAACTATCGGCAAATCCGAAACTAAACGAATAACTACATTTGTATACACTCATTTATAGAGCGTGACCTTTATCTGCCTACTCTTTGTAGGCAGATAAAGGACCAATTCTTCAAACGGTAACTTAGGAAACTAATACATGATATATATATGTATCTATTGCATATTATGTACTCGCAAGTCCCTTCAACAACAATATTGGAAAAGACGCAGCAATCCCTTCAGGCCCCCTATTATAGTTACCAACAATAAACTATCATCCACCCCTAACCACGGGTATGAGCAGATGAAAAGGGTGCCAGATAACAATTTCGACAAGTTTCATATTACGAGAGGTATATTTCGGTATTTCTTGCCTTTGTCCCGATAAAGTGATAATATATTTCGGTGATGAAATATAGATATACGGTATTCTATGGTGGTAAAATCATCGTAAAAAGGTTGAATTGTTTTCTCATTGATTGATTGGTTCTGTCTAGTATTTGACCAATGAAGTCGATATTACTTTAAGAATAGCTAAGTAGGTAAAGATAGCCTCATAAATATGTATACATTGGCACGAATAAATTTTTGAATTCGTGTTCTACTGAAATTAAAACACAAATGGATAAGATTAATAATATATCGAAGATTGTAGATAATTAATTGAATTCTTGTTGATCTTTTGAGGCTGACTGTACTAAATACAATGTTTTACTCTTTGCTGTAAAAACGTAGGAACCGTACGAACAGTAATGAAAACTGATCAAACGTAAATAAAAGTATTTTCCGTACCGATTGAAACAAGTACCTACAATATTTGAAAGGACAGAGTTCAGAGTTATTTACATCACGGTAAATGAAAAACTCGTGAACGAAAAACATAATTTTATCTAAATGAAAAATTTTAAAAGTTTTGTTCAAAGTTGAAACTTCCCTTCGCAATCGTAATAGATAATCGCAATCCTTAAAATATCATTCTATTTTTCGTTTTAGTAACAGTGAGTGTTATACACACACAATGAAAAGTGTGTAGGTGTCAAGGTATTTAAAAATTTAAATTATTGCCCGATTCAAATTAAATAAAAATGTCTTTAAAGATCGATTAAATAAAATGTTTTCGTATGTGTAGATCGTCGGAGCACTCCTTGCTTTTGCAATATTAAAGACGTTTCGCGATTTTGGATTATGCTGGATTTTACTTAGACCTTAGTTAATGTGATACAAAGGAAAAATACAATTTTTAAAACTTTTTATTGCGTAAAATAAACAATTAGTAGTCAGTATATCCACCGTTAACGCGTATAACACAATCGCAGCGATTCGTGGCATACTCAATATGAGTTCATCCAAATCACGTTGCGGAATGTCGACCACGTCCGTTGTAACAGGTGAAAAAGATTTTCTGGTGACTGTACGGTATCAATATTTGGCAGAGCTCTACTTTGAAACATATCCCATGAGTGCTCAAGTCTGGCGATTGAGCAGGCCATGGTAGTACGTTAATATTACCTGCGGCAAGTGTGTTTGCAACGAATCTGGCAGTGTGTGGACGTGCATTATCATCCACAAGCAGAAATAAATTGGGTCCGCAAAGAAATGACAACATCTGATACAATCGTTTCAGCGTAAATCTGTGCATTGAGATTGCCTCTGATCCAAATCAGTTCGGTTCTTCTGTCGATCCAAATACCCGCCGATATCATGATAGTTCCACCACTGTATGCTGCATGCACTGCACTGCACTGCATGGACTTCCCGACATGATTTAAAACGTGCTTGACGACCAGTGGTTTTCACTACCGTGTACGTCTAGTATCAGGCCTCATACCATAGTGAGAGTCGTCAGAAAAACACACAAAACGCCACTCTTCTTCTGCCCAATTTCTGTGTAACACAAAAATAAGGCTCTGCGATTAAGGCTCAATAGGTGGTACACGTAGCGGCCTTCGGTAACGGAGATTGGTTTCATGCAAGCGATTTCTTATGGTTTGACCGCTTATTAAAATCCCTGAAGAGCTATGAAGCCTCATAACCAACATCATCGCAGTAATTGTATGATTTCGAAGAGTAGTAATTTGTATGCACTGTCACGGGCAACTTGATAAACCTTTCACTATTAATTTAACTATTTATGATGGCAGTATTAATATGGGCCGATTATTATGAATAATTACCAAGTGCGTCGGTCAAATTGAGAAATGTATTACTTTGTCCGGCCCATATTAATAATGCCCGGCGGCCCGGGGTCTATTTAATAATCAAGTTTTGAGATAGCTTGAATTTATCACTTGGACCGGGCAGTATGAATACTTCCCTATTACTAGCGGGCAATATGATAAATTGGGCCGCACCGTGCGGCATGCGCAAGTCGTGCGCGGGTTGAGGGCCGCGAGCGCATGCATGGCGCAGCGACGATTTAGTTCGCAGTGATACTTATGAACGGCAGTACGCGAGTACATAAAGTACGTTTATCACAGAAAATGGGGGAATTCCTGGATATGAAAAGATGTTTAACGAAGAAATTCATAAATTAAAATTAGCGAAGGGGAATAACACTAATAACAGACAGTATTATTAATTTTTGACCAAAGTGCAAGTGGCTAATGACAAGCTGGCAAGCAAGACTCCTGAGGAATATCAACCATTGTTGAGGTATGATATTGTAACGATCGGAACAGTCCAAAAATTTATCGTCCCATTGAAAAATGAAAGAGAACCAATTAATCATTACTGTTATATGTAAAAAACGTTTGATTTTCATCACGAAACTCACATTTCTATCGGGCATGGAGGTAGAAATAGAATGACGGAAGAGCTCAAACCGAAGTACAAAAAAGAGTATTTGTGAACCATCTCAAAAAATATTAGGTGTCCCAAAGAAAGGGCTATTGGTTTAGCCTATAAAAAGTAATGAATTTAACTCACGATGCCGAGTCAACCTAATCGACATGCAAACACAAGCAGATGGTGATTTTAAGTTTATCATGATATATCAAGACCACCTCACCAAGTCTGTGATTCTCAGACTACTAAAAACAGTGCGCAGTCACTGCGCAAAATGATATACGTTTTCTTCGCAAATGGCAAAGAATTCGTTATTAAAAGGTTCGTTAGTAAAAGTTATAGGTTATTGACGAGCTATGCCAAATGTGGGAAGAACCCAAAATTGTACATGGCAAACTCCGTCATAGTCAACCTCATGGATCAGTAGAAAGGGCAAACCATGATGGCATGGGCAAATAAAACCACAAAAAGGTCGGGAGGGTTAAGGTTCATAAATTTTGAAAAAAAAAGCTTACCACTCCGGCATTGATCGCAGTCCTTACGAAGCTATGTTTGGCTGCAAACCCAAAGTAGGTTTAAAACCAGTCTTGCCAAAATTTTACAGTTTGCCGGAAATAGTAAATGAAGATAGCTTTGAGGCAATGTTGCAAGATAGTGATTGATCTTTACCGGAATCTCCATCTTTTAACATAATTTTGGATAGAGCGGAACACACCCAGAGGAAAAGTTAGCCGCTGTCACTCGTTCAATTTCTGTTACAATTGAACAAGTTTCTGCCAATAAATGACGAACCTCAGCCAGAAAATCAGGAACTGTCAACACAATAGATGAAAACCCTCGACCAGACGAACAACACCTTGCTTCAACCGATATAATTTAATGAAGGGAAAATACTGATAATGAAAAGGCCGTATATTGATGATGATGACGAAGCATCAAGAAACATTCTAGAAACTCGTGACGCAGCTAAAGTATCACTTACTCGTAAAAAGCAAGCCGAAAAAATATTGTCGGGTTCAAATGGAAAAGTTATTTGTTTTATTTTGGTTTTTCGCCACAGATGCCTGCCACTTTGACAATTTTGGAATGTTCTTTTATTGCACTCGTTATCACGTTCTACCGTTTTCAATTTTGAATTTTAATAACAGAAAAAAAAAACAAAAAAAAAAACAAAATTTTGATTTTAATTTTGATTCGAATTTCGTTTATTATTATGTTTTGATCTTTGTTTCTAATTAATTATTCTATCCTCACTACGAGCAAAAAATCTTGTGTAAACGTATATTTAAGAAACTATTTTTCAGTGTAAGTGTTGTGTACGCCTGTAAGTGACTTGTTCACCATAACTCAATGCATATGTTATTTTTTTTTTACTATGTTAATGTTTTTAGTGAATAGGTCGTTCGTGTACCTTTTAAATAAAATCAAATAAAAAGTGCCTGTTGCAGAAATAGGCCAAAGCATTCGAGTACGGGTACCAGATGTAGATTGAACCAAGACGGGAAATCCTAATGTAATTGTTAGCATTATTTCTGTAAAATAAGAAAGCTTTTACAAGCTGGTAACTAAACACGATATTTTAAACTATCTGTACTCCAGAAATTAATTTACTGTGTATAAAAAAAAAATTATTTCAATTCGACACGGTTGGCGCAGTGATTAAGCGATTGACTGCTGCGTTACGCGTCTCGGGTTCGATCCCCGCACGGAACAAATATTTGTATGACCTGCAAGTAGTTGTTCCGGGTTTGGCTGTTTGTGTATGTGAGTTTAAATGTTTGTAAACGCACCCACGATACAGGAGAAATTCCTAGTGTGGGGCAACGCATTTAAAAAAAATAAATAAAAATAAATTGACGATGTTCCAATATTTGATATAACTCTTCGAGAATGTACGCGAAAATATCTCATTTTGATGGACAAGGCTTCCAACACTGCAATTGTACTGGTGACTGCAATTCAAAACGTTGTAACTGCAAGAAATTAAACATTCTTTGCAATTCAAATAAATAAATAAACCGGCCATTATTCACAGTGATCGGATTTCTCCATTCGACCGTAACATAACGATCTTGCCTGCGTGTGGTGATGCGAGCTCGTTCTCCATGTCGCTCTGCCACGCTGCCAGTGATGCGGTAACGTGTCCTATGTCGACTTATTACACTCTGGGTAGTGCTCAAAGCGATTGCCAGAGCACGTTGCCGAGAAACAGCTTCCAACATTCCCACGGCTCTGATAATTTCTTCTCGGCTCAAATGACGTCTTCTCTCCATAATAACGCTATTTTGTATTGATTCCACTCAAAAGTATGGCAGAATTTTTTCTGATTTGGCCTCAAACCCGTTGCAGGATTATATTATGAATAAATACGACTTGACAGAAGATTTTCATCTTTTGACCGAAATTCAATAACCCCCTATATTTCCTTTTCAAATTAATATATGTATATGCATATAAGTATGTATATCAGTCATCAGGTTACCGTTGTACAGGTTCTACCTAGTTCGGGACCTGAAGACCTTGTGTGGATGTTGTCTCATATTATTATAAAATTACGAAATTTACTAGAAAGTATCCATAGGAATTACAAAAAAATATAAATGATAAATGATTTTATTTCTGTAAGTACGTTTGTACAAAAACTTTTACACGTCAATCATAGTTTTTAAATAAGATACGAGGACGGCCGCCGTTTCCTATCTGACTACTCTGAGGAGAAAGGTCGAAACAAACCCAGAGGTTAAAAGTTCAGACAAAATCTTGGTCAGATCATGTGAAGACTATGTAGATCGGTGTCTGAAATGGTACTCGTATGTGTAGAATTAAAGAAGCTGATTTTAGTAACTTGCAAAAACGTGCTTGATCCGTAGACACTTTCGATGTGTAGTTTTAAGTCGACTAGGGAAGGAGTAGGCTTAAGTAGATTTTTGAGCAGAACTTTTTTGAGAAGAACTTTTTTGAGCAGAACTTTTTTGAGCAGAACTGTTTTGAGCAGAACTTTTTTAAGCAGAACTTTTTTTAATAATATATTTATTTTTTAGAATATAACATCACGCTTGTGTTCCCTGAAGCAGAGGTGAACATAATTATAGTACACCCACATTTTGGCCAGCTATGTTTAAGCCTCATGTAAAAGGGGGAGAGCTTATTGCCATCAACCGGACACAAATCCCGATTCTGGGCTGCTGCTGTAAAATTGCTGATGGAAAAACCCAACAACACTTTTCGACCCGGTAATCGAAACCAGGACCTGGCTGACCCAGGCTCAGCAGTAGCGCTTGTGACCTCTAGACCAACGAGGCAGTCAGTTCTTTCTTTTACAAGTATAAAACCATTTTTTTTTTATGGGTTTGCTCTTGACTCTAGTCTAGGTCAGTGGTGACAGAGACAGAGTCGACGGTGGAGTGAGCTCACCCAGAAGAAGCCTGTTTACTCTCACTTTGAAGAGATTAGGGTTGTATGCATTCAGAAACACAGACGCAGGTAGAGAGTTCCATTCTTTTGCTGTGCGCATTACAAAAGACATTTGGGAACGCTTAGTGCGAATTGGTGGAACAGCAAATAAGTAAGGATGGTAACCATCTCACAAACAAAATTCTTCGTACACCGTCCGATACTAATACAGATATTGTACCATCTTGCATCTGTTCCAAAAACATTGCAATGGCGGGAAATAGCTAACTTGTTCCTTTTTTCTCGGGGAGCCGTCAGCCATGCCTTAGTAGCAAACATTCAAAGATGCCTAGAGTATTCCTGTGGGCCGCTTGTCACACCGAAGTGTAACAATGTCTAATTTTCATAATTTTTCTGCTTGTCTCTAGAACTGCATTCATTGACTGATGCCATTAATAGCATAAATGGTCTAGTTCAGTATTACCGATACTGCTCAATTACGGTGAAATGAAATGAAATTATTTTTATTTCTGTAAGTAGGTTTGTACAAACACTTTTACACGTCAAACATATTTTTTTTTAAACTAGATGGGGCGGACGTTTCCTATCTGACTACTCTGAGAAGAAAGGCCGAAACAAACTCAGAGGTCACAGTCTCTTTTAAAGTCTAGACAAAATCTTGGTCAGATCATGTGAAGGCTATGTAGATCGGTATCTAAAATGGTGTTTTGAAGATAGAACGACACAGTTTGAGTGGACCTGTCCAGTCAGTGCCCGAAATTTCCTTGCCTTTGCCTTTCATATAGGTTCTTAGATGCTGTTGATGGGGTAAAAATTTTAAAAATTACTATATCTCAAATTTTTTTTTTCGCTAGTTTTATTTAAGTCTCGTGTAATAGGGGGCAAGCCTATTGCCATCAATCGAGAACAAATCTAGACTCTGGGCTGCTACTGAGAAATTCCTAATAGGTAAACCGGTAAACCTAATAACACTTTGCCCGACCTGGGAATCGAACCCAGGACCTCGTGCTTAGCAGTAGCACTTGCAACCACTAGACCAACGAAGCAGTTTAATAATAAAATGTCATAGTATTTTACTGTTAAAAATAATCTTCTCTTTATGCCATAATAATTGTTCATTCAACTCAGAACCTTAGTATAAAATAATAATGTATAGATACAATAAAAAAACAAAAATAATTTTGTTACTCAATTAGCGAATTTTTGACAGTTAAGAATTTAAATTGGTAATGACATCTCTGTATTCCTGACTTGTACTAAATCATTTATGTTTTAACTAACTGACCCGGCGAACTTCGTAACGCCTTAGAGAAAAATGCCCGGATTAGGTATCAGCTTCACTTATCATAAATTAAACATTTTAATTTTGCGATTCTATAATTACTTCTAACCAATCTACGGTTGATTCATAATTTTTTGATAACTCACTGTTCTATGTCTATATTATTTAAATGTACTTCTATTTCTTCCAAGTCTTCTATGTTGGAAGTATTGGCGAGAATCCTTTCTTTAAATTCTTTTGATTTTAAGTTAGCCCTTTCCTTCCTTTTTTTACGTTCTATGTAATGTGTCGTTTCCAAGCCACCACAATGATTAAAGTTTTGGGATATGATATTAATGGAGTCACATTCAATGCAGCTACTGTTGATGTTCGTTGCTGAATTAAATCTTAGTGTCATTTTTTTATTGCAAAGCTCACACATTTTTTTTGTTTTTGCGAACTTCTTCGTGGCATCCATTGCTCACAATTGTGGCAACGTTTACTCATGCCACTTATTTGTTTCTGGAATAAATACACTTTTCTTATACAAACAGTAACTTATTTTTTTTATCATATTTTTAATAATTTTATTTTACGCGCCTGTCTTTGCCTCAATTAGCCCGAAGGCGTTAGTTGCAATGTTATTGTCGTTCATTTGCACGTGTGCTTGCAATCTGGTCTCTTACACTTGCATTTTCCGCTAATCGTTCTTCTGCGGTTCTATTTAATCGCAGCGTGTAAACCGTTTGAGAAATTTGTATGCGACGACCAATATTTCCCCCTCGTCCTCTGACCACGGCGACGTGGTATTGTACCCTAATTTGTACTTGTTTACATGTTGTTAAACTATTTACAATCCATCACAATAACATCAACTTTACAACAATACACAAATTATTCATTAAACGTAAGTTGTGCCAGAAAGCCTTTTATACAGTTAAAGATTATATTGAGGACAAAAAGGCTTGGGATTGAGTTGCTCCCATTTTCTGCATACTGAATGTTGTTTTTTTGTGTTATTCTTTCTAGCTAGGCAAAACTCAAAAACTCAAAACTCAAAGCATTTATTTCAATTAAACCATTTACAGGCACTTTTGAATTGTCAAGTGGGTCAGTCAGAAATATGAAGCTAGTTGCCCATTCCAAAGCGTAGTAGGTACCTATGGAGAAGAACGGGCAAGAAACTCCATGGACACTCTTTTAAATTATATTGTTACATAAATATTAGTTACATCATTAATGTTGAATATAGGTATAATTATATGTGAGAACGATGTAAATAAGACGTACACGTTGAGTGTCCAGTGTACAGTAAATATAAATTTAAACAAAACAATCCATAATAAAATAATTAAAATAAGCCTTGGTGGCTAAGAGATGACCAGTCCCAACTGACAGCGCCCGTTCACGAACATGACGCATGGATCAGCACCATTCAGCTCAACCATTTTGAAGGGAACTAAATGATCCAACACACGCGCCACCGTCAGCGAGACATTTGAGTGAGCATGACATCTATCAGCCGCCAGGGCACATTCAAGTACCAGCACATTCAAGTACGGCAATAAAAAGTACCGCTGAAAATTATGTAATGTTCTCTTGTACAGCAAATCAAATTTGGCGACATGCCGACAGCAGCGCCACCTACCGGGTCCAATTGTGTTTTCAAACCATCCATTAAACCCATTGAAATATACATACAAAATGTTAACCAAATCGGTCCAGCCGTTTAGGAGAAGTTAGGTGACAAACACACGTACAGAAGAATTATATATATTAAGGCAATAAAAAGAACCGCTCAAAATTATGTAGGTAATGTTCTGTTGTACAGCAAATCAAATGTGTTGACATGCCAACAGCAGCGCCACCTACCGGGTCCAATTTTGTTTTCAAACTATCCAGGAACCCATCGAAATATACATACAAAATTTCAACCAAATCGGTCCAGCCGTTTAAGAGAAGTTACGTGACAAACCCACGTACAGAAGAATTATATAATTATATTAATTAAGTTATGATAAAGTGCACAAAATAGTAATAAGATACAAAATAGTATAGTAAATAAGTATGAAAGAATGGTTTAATAAAATAAAATAAATATGACAAAAAAAAAATCCTATGTCCGTCTCCTGGTTCTTAAGCTACATTCCCACCAATTTTCAGCCAAATCGGTTCAGCCGATTTTGACTTTTAAATAGTGTAAGTAACACGACTTTCTTTTCTTGATATAGATTTCGGGATCATCGGTTCAGTGATTTATGCGTGAAAAGGTAACAAACAGACTAACAAAGTTACTTTCGCATTTTTAATATTAATGAATTTAGGATTGAATGAGTCTTTATTATTATTGCATGCCTTAATAAAGATATTTTGTATAAGAATCATTTTAAACTTAACATCTGTAACTTGTACCTACTTTCTGTCCAAATAAAGAACTATTCTATTATATTTAAAATATTTTTGTAAAAAAAACATTCGTTCCAAACTTAACTATTATGTACATTACGGTGTTAACGAGCCCACGTCACAGCTACCCCGATGCAAAGTTGTATTGTACAGCAAAATGGAATTGTTGCGGGTTTGCGTACCGTTGCTATACCTACATATTTTCCAATTTTATCATTCTCACTTCTATCCAAAGGTTACTGAAGAATTCATTTTACTTTGTCGTGCCTCGTGTTTGGAGAGAATCGGGAAAAATGGCCGCGATCTGGAAGTGTCTGGGAGTTAGTGGAAAAAATTGGATGACTTATATCCTTTGACTTATGTCCTTTGGGTTTGAATTATTCGTCTAGGGTATCGTAAATGTGAAAGTATATTTTGGAAAAGGTGGATGGACAATAGCATTAAAAAATGTTTTTCTAACTTGATCGCTAAGCCACCAGGTTGCGTTGATTACGAGTTGTATTATGAAGGCACGTTAAGCCGTTGGTCCCGGCTGTCATTCGTGGATCTTTGACAGCCGTTACGGGTCGTCGAGAGCCGGAAAGTCTGATCGTATTACCCAGCTAGCAGTAACTGGGTTGTGGAGGTCAGATAACCAGTCGTTTCGTGTAAAGTACTAGTACTCAGCTGCATCCGGTTAGACTGGAAGCCGACCTCCAAATAGTTGGGAAAAGGCCAGGCAGATGATGACATGATAAACTAGCTGACCATCCCAGAAACAAAACAGAAATATTTCATGTGTCTACAGATACTCGGCGTCCATAACACGTTTTCAGTAACTTTTATGCCGCCCAGCAGCAGTGCTGGGCGGCATAAAAGTTTTTTTTTGTTTTTTTAAATTTGTTTTAATACCGCGGACGTGGCCGTCCGCGCCTTTTTTACGATGTTTATTTTTTACGGTTTTTTAATTATAAATTTTTACAGTTATGATATGACGCTACTACGTCAGACACCTCAAATATTCTTATAACTAACTTAAATCTACGTGAATCCATCTCTTATATTTTTTTTTATGGCGTATCGGTTATTATGGCAGTACTTCCCCGGACGAGCTCCTTCACAGAGAAGTCTATCTGCCTAGTTACCGTCCAGAAACCTATGTTCATAAGGTCGCAATTCACACCTACACCAACATTTTCTTCGTTCTAGAAATTCACACAATTAAGTACGAAAGTAGAACTGTCTCATTACTCTTTACTAACAAGGGTTTCGATTCAATAACGCTTCTGGGACAAAAGCTGTAATTAGGTTTTTTCAGTTAATTCACAATCCTGCTAGTCGTTCAGTGTAATTGAACAGGCTCTTTCTTGGACTGTTGTCGATCGAGTTAATGCCTAATAAACTTACTATTTTCAGAAAAGGGATGTTTTAATTAGGACTTAAACACTGTTTTCATTGATTCTGGTGGATTATAAGTAAAATAAGAAATAGTGTGTGTGAAAACGCTGTCTGTCATAGGTTTTCACGTAGAGACGCGTAGTAATTTTTAATCAATTACACAAATCGTTACTGGGGTTTGAGCTACTACAGCATTTCACAATAATTCTAAACTATTTATTAAGTTGACCAACATTAATCATCATTAAAACAGGTAACTAAAATAATACACTGCACAATGGCACATCCCAAATAACCCCATTATAATTTCATACGCCAGCCAAACCCAAAGGAAACGTCTCATACTGGAATTGACGTCCATACACGTCGGCCCGATCAATTTGTTGGCTATATCTTAGACCAGACTACCTCCCTCAGGTATATTTAAACACTACATAGGTACGGTAGAGTTTACGACAGGTATACCTCCTCCTATTTTAACCTAAGTTAACAGAAACGTAAACACATTTGTTTTGTGAAAATGGTTACGTAATCTTTCACGAAATGGGAATTGATACACATTCATTCGTATTTCGAAGGTTTCCACAAGATATTTCACCATTCAAGTATCAAATTCTTAAGTAGTCTATTAAAATGTGATTAAAAAATCTTGAAAAAAAGTGTGGTTTTTCGTAAAAATTAAAAGCATCTTGGAGACTTTTTCTTTGTGTTTGAAATCATCAACTAACTTCTCCCGCTCTGGGCGGAGCTGGAGGGCGTGTGTGTGTGTGACTCTTACTGACTAAAACCCACCCGTGTTCCTTCAGTTGCCTGTGCCCGGGGCCAGGGTAACCCTTTCGGACATCTTGGAGACTTAAGAGCAGGATCCAATCATTCAATTAGAGTATTGACAGTTGCCGTCACTAAACTATCCACTGTCAAGATAGTGTTCGTTAATATACATTTCGATTAAATTGAACTGATACTTACGGTATACAGGTATACTGCGAGTCTCGGCCATGTGTGCAAGGCGTCGTGTTTCAAAATTAGTTAGAACGCCATTTCAGTAGACGTATGAGTATTAACAGCGTTTATACCTTATGAGTGGCAATGTCGCAATTTAGTGTCATATTTCGTGATTTTCAATTTTTATCATTTAATCGAAACTATATTTAAAATATCTGTTTAATTAACTTTTTAGAATTATGTGAAAACTGTGTAAGAGGTAAGAAATCGTTGCGTTTACAGTTCTATTTATATGCAAATAATACATTGGAAACTTGCAGGGCGTTATTTTCATTGTAAAATAACTGTAAGCATTACGGTTACTTACTTTTTAAACGCTTTCACGTAATTCTAAAAAGTTAATTAAACAGATTTTTAAAATGTAGCTCCGATTAAATGATAAAAAATTAAAACCACGAAATATGACACTAAATTGCGACGTTGCCACTCATAAGGTATAAACGCTCTTAAGATCTACATAGATCGGGATAGTGAACAAACACTCCATCGCTGTATACCACAAAAGTAAAGGACGATATTCGTAAAACATTACCGTCATTTCGTTAAGTCTCGTTTTCACGAGGAGAGTTTCTCAAGCTCGACCGTCGAGAGGCGCGAATGTTCACGCGAGTCTCTTAGACGAGAATCACCAGGCGATCTTCAGAATGTATGTGCATGCCAATTCATCCCTTAGGTCAAAAACTCAAGTACGATTATGTCATACAAGAAAAAAAAACCAACATGAGATTTTTTCGATCTGTAATTTGACAACTACATAAGTACTCAATACGAGAACTTATAAAAAATAAGATTGTTCGTAAGAATGAGAATGAGTGAGAAGTCAATAAACAGTTATAGGTGGAACAAGCTTCAGACACATCCTGCGATGACGAAACTAATCCAGCGGCACTATGTTACAATGGCGCTTGTGACAGCTTACAAATGTCTTTGGTTATTGTTTTTTCGATGTTTGCCACCGACTTCCGAAATTAGAGTTATCTTTCACTTTGTAGTGCTCTTTTTGGAAGTCGGTGGTTTGTTTTGTGGAAAAGTTTTTATTTTTCACTTACTAGTTGTGGTACGTACCCCAAACAAAGTCATATACCACTACTTGCAATGTAAATAACAGTGACAGGAAATTATTATAACATCATCAACATACACGAAGTGGAAAAAATACGTATTATTGAAGCTGACTCAAAAACCTAAGAACGTGATAAAATTTATATGGGAGTAATCTGGAAGTATATCCTATAAAAAAAGAAGAATTTTTCAAATCGGTATATAAATGACGGAGTTCTGAGGCAACAATGATAAAAAAATACAGTCGACATGAGAACCTCCTCCGCTATTTGAAGTCGAAGTCCTTTTAAAAAAATCTGCTTATTCTTTCGATAAATTACAGTTCCAGCGGTACTTTATTATTGCGGCCCGTACAATAATTTAGTATGGCATCTGTTTCCTCACATTTACGTAGCAGTCAATATTAACAGAAATTCAAAAATACGTACAAACCCCATAAGCCATCACTACAGTGCCGTCTGACCTACTAAACCCATGAACACTCCTGTCTGCCCACCATCAAATCCAAAATTTTCCACTGAAACTAACACATAACTCAAATTCGTTCAGCAGGTACTTCTCGTAAGTGAGTTATTAAACTAAGTCTGATATATACTAATGAAGTACAGTCGGGACGGTGACATTGTGCAAGTTCGACAGATGTCTTGGACGGTCTGTACAAGTTTCTACCTAGACTTAGCCTGCTAGTCCCTCTTATACTACTAGTAGATCGGGAGTTGGGTTGGAAACTACATTTTCAAGTATTGAAATGTTATATTCTTGGGTGATGTTTCATTTTGATGATATTTCTATTGAAGTTAAATAAAATCAACAGTACTTAATAAGTAAAAAGCAGCAAGGTGCCGATAGTTAGTTGGTTAAAAAAAATATATTAATAATAGATATCTAATAAAAAATTAGCCTCCACGAGCACCCTAGCCGGTCAGCTCAGCCTTCCACTTTATATTTTTACCACAGATATGAGCCGTTTTGTAAATGAGTTCAAACCGATGCGAAAGAAGAAGTCTGGACGTTGTTTAGAGATGTTGAAGTGAAGAATTGGCACCATTATCAGCCGAAAGACATCCACGGCTTAACGTAGGCCCCTAACCTTCGCCACAACGTTTGGTCTTGTAAACTGCATCTAGCGGATTCCTGAGACGTGGAGCGTTAACTAGATAAATAATTTTCAAATAAATAGGTATTCTCATCATATTCTGCCTAGCCTTTTCCGAACTAGCTTCTAGTCTAACCGAATGCAGCTGAATACCATTATTTTACATGGAGCGCCTGCCTATCTGACCTCCACAACCCGGTTACTGGGTAATACGATACCCCTTGGTAAGACTGGTTGCCAGACTTTCGGGGTTCTGACGACTGTCAAGGATCCATGAATGACAGCCGGGACCAACGGCTTAACGTGTTTTCCAAGGCACGGAAGGGTCTTGGTATGTAAAGATGGTCACCCATCCACGGACCAACCGCGGCAAGCGTAGCTTAACCTGATCGATCGACCCATGCGGCTGTTATTACGAAGCCACAAGCCCCCCCAAATAAATAGGTAAGTAAGTAGTTATTATCCGAGCTCCCGAGCTAACCTCAAAACGCGAAAGTGCGACGGTCGCCAGCAGTTGTATTATGCACACGCCGAACCTCTCTCCAGCCTCCAGGGCTCCAGCGATAAACTGCTCGACACGTCCCCTTGTACAAGTTTCGATTGGATATTGGTTTTAGTTCAGAATATTATGTTGTAATGTTGGGAGTTCTGAAATTATGCCTGCCCTGTAACTTACGTCGAGATTAGCAGGAGCATGTTTAGTTGAAGGATGTTCTGTCTTGAGGAATAGTCTGGTGTCTGAGAGTGCTATTTTAAAGAAGCTAAATTGTTTATTGATTGGTCATTCACTAAAAAACTATGTCTTACAGCTGACAGAGGCGACGTAAACGTAAGTACGAACGATTTTTTTATCGAAACGCAACTGTCTTGTGCAACATTTTGATTAAATTATTTGCGACAAGCCGAATTATTATCACCCATGAATATGAATAGTCTTAAAACTAACATACTATTGTAAGTGCGAAACGAATATCTTCAATGTGAAAATCGTTCGAATATACAGGTTGTTCGGTAGAACGTTGAACCCAGCTCAAATGATTTGACCTAGGCCCCATAGATTTTTTTTATTTTTATTGTTCTTTTAATTACCGGATTTCATGAGCGTTTGCACAAAAAATGAAGGCAAAATTATAGAATAAATAACCAACACAACAAAAAACAGTCATACATAACTCACTCCTTTATTCGTCCCAATAGTTGTAGTGCAATTCATATTCATAGTCCCAATATGACATAGCATTGTAAATATTGAGCTATCTATGGTCCATCCAATATGTACGGCCGGGAAAAACTGACAAGTTTCCAGTTGTTTCTACTACACAGAATCGGGGTAACGAGTAGCCAATGTTTGTGACAGGACACAACAAATTTTTGTCCATTTCAAGAGATGTTTTGCCGTAGTAACGTCATGGTTTTGTGGCCCGTTGTTTATGGGCAATGTTCTGTGCTCTATTCACACTTGCCATGATTTTTCTAGCAATAAAAGAACATGGTTCTAGTCATGAATTACGTAAGCAGTGATCCCTCCAACGTTAACATAAAATGATAAAATATACATAAAAGCATCGAGAATGTGCATTTAACATGTTTAGCATATCATACTTACATCCGAATTCTTTTTCCTGACAAGACACAAGAATTCACAAGACACTCAATAATGTTTAGGACACATAAACAAGGCCAAAACTAACAAATGCATCCCGGCTCTTGAACCCGATGTACAGTCCAAAAACCAGGCCATCCAATATTGGTCGACGGCACGTTGTGTTCCACGCGCGCCTCAAAGAGATGTCAGCATCAATGACGGGGTCCGCTAGGGCCCATGCCTGCCAGGGTTCTGGGGAAGTCCGAGAGGGATACCGTAGCCCCTGGCACAGGCAACTGAAGGAACACGGGTGGGTTTTAGTCAGTAAGAGTCTGACACGCACTCCCGTTCCGCCCAGAGCGGAAGAATTTATTTGATGATTTCTCACCCTCAAAAAAAAAGGCCATTCGATATTCCCAGGCCACCCAATATTCCAAAAACAAAAATAAAACAGTTCGTCAAACCAACAAGTCCTGTTACATACTTCAATTCGAACCTTCAATTAAGGAACGCCAAAAAATTTTGACGGACGTCCCTAGATAGTCCGGGCTGTGAAAAATGTTTCATTTCACCAAATTTTCTAGTGACACGCATGTACTCTTTGGCGTGACAAATTCAATCAACGTGGTGACAACACGTTCCGTATTTCGGGGTCGTCCCTCGGGTGCCTGTTTCATTATACAACAATTTCATGCACACTGCGTCTAGATGAAATACGTTTTTGGAGTAAGCTTTTGTATTGATGCAATTTTGTAGTGTTTCTGTTTTTGAGTACGTTCAACACGATGGGTCGTGGCTAAGTAATAACAGTCCACAGTTTACCGAGGTGGGTCCGTGGAAGGATGCCCATCTTTAGAGAAGCCTCCGTGCCTTGGAGAGCACGTTAAGCCTTTGTTCCCGTCTGTCATTGCTGTCATCTGTTACAGTCATTACAGTTAGTCCGAAAGTCTGACAATCAGTCTTACCAAGGGGTATCGTGTCATCCAGTAACTGGGTAGTTGAGATCAGAGGGGTCATTCCCGTATTTTTAAGGACGTTCACATTCTAATCTCAGTCTCAATCTGTCAAAATTTGTATAGCGTTTACCTACATTTTTGACATTGGACTGTCGCTGAGATGAGATTGCGACTTGAATTTGAACGTTTTTAATTACGGGAATTGACCTTCAGGTATGCAGTCGCTCCATGTAAAATACTGGTATTTAGCTGCATCCGGTTAGACTGGAAGCTGACCCCAATATAGTTGAGAAATGGCAAGTTTGGGTGGCAGTGGATGATGTTATAAGGTGTCAATCAAGCTATACGTCTCAGAAACAAAACAGAAATATTTCATATATCTGTAAAATGGAATACAGCAATGCTGCTGGGTGGCATGAAAGTTACTAGACTAGAAGCCGTCCTCACCATACTTAGGAAGAGGCTAGATGATGATGACAACACGATGTAGGGTGGCATGGTAGGGGACGTAGTCAATCTTCAAGGGGAGATGTATAAGACCATCACCAAGAATATTGGAACTGCAAGTGGAATTGAAATGTTTTGGTATCGCGCAGGTATTTTTTGAGTTGTCTTTATGCAACTGTAGCGCAAACTCTTTGACTGTTCCGGAAAAGGCGGGAGGAAACGCCCGGGTGTCACCATGGTGTGGATCGCCCGGAGGTGTCCTCCGGTGGAGCATACGGTGGAGGTCTGCCCGGCTTGGGCGGAGCACCGCCGTGTGCCGCGTGCACAAAAGGGCATAACTCTTCATCGCAATTTACTTGAAATAATAAATAATAATATGAGACAACATCCACACAAGGTCTTCAGGTCCCGAACTAGGTAGAACCTGTACAACGGTAACCTGATGACTGATATACATACTTATATACATATACACACCCAGACGCAGGTCAAACAGACATGTTCATGCACACAAATGTTTGAACCTGATCGAACCCGGGACCAGCGGCTCAGAAGGCAGGGTCGCTACGAACTGCGCCAACTGGTCAGTCAAATGATATACAGGTAGGTATAATTATGGAGTCCTTATTGATAATTAAACATTCTGTTACGTGGCAACAGCTATATGAAAATGGAACGTAATTATGCGTAGGTAGAGCTGTATGATTATTTCCCCGAAATAATCAAAATATATTTTGAATTCTACGCATGAAACTATAATATGTAACTGAATATTAAGCGAAGTCTGCAGCATTTATTGGGTTCAGCTAGCTATTTATCGGTACAAGTATGTAATAATTTTGGGATAAATAATATCAGGTAGGTATCTAAGGTAATACATACTCTCACTTAGTGTACGATAATGGTATCGTACACTAGTGAGAGTATGTATTATTCTGTACCGTACATGACAACACGTAGTCTGTTCTAATTATATTAATTTTAGAAAAAAAAAATACGCCAAAAAAACAAGCATAAGTCCTTATGCTTGTTTTTTTGGCGTAATATATATATATTTTTTGGCAGTGATTTAATATATTTATAAATATAATAACATCGTAACAAAATATTTATTTATTTAATCAGTAGTACACATACATTTTATATATTTAAGTTGGTGCCAACATAAACTAATTAAAGTTTTACCGTGCACCAAAACTAGTATCAATAATTAGTAGTATGGAATGAAAGCCAACAAACCAAAGTAAACGCGTTTCCTCTTAATTTGATTACCGTAGATAAAAAATATATTTTCAAAACATTTTACCACCCGCAGCATGTTTTCAACATTCAAATTCCGAATCATAAGCACGCGCACCAACTGTCGCCAACGATCATCAGAATTCACTTTTTTTAAAGCGAAAGCGTCTAAATCGCTGGCTGTTTACATGGACGATTTAAAAAAAGGTTATATTTGTAGGCTATCGACGACATCCGCCGCGGTGATTACGGCTCGCGTAATGGCGATAAATAATTATGCGACACGTGACGCGCGCGTAATTGGAGTCTATACTGCGTAATGTGCGCTTTTAATAGGTACTCGCGTAGTGAGAGAGTAGGCAGAATTGGAAGTGGTGGTAATGAAGCACCTACTGGGATATATCTGTCACTGATTATTGTGGGAAATGAGGCTTTTATTATCTATACGACCATAGACGAAAAAAAAAAGTCGGACGGACCTCCGCTAAGGCAAAACTGAGCCCCGTCTATGTGTGAATATATTTATTTGTGAGTGTTGCCGTTTGCGCGTAATGGCCGTCCGTCGCGTCGGCCGACTAATGTGTGGATGTGTGCGTACAGCGGCCTGTACGTACAGCGAGCTGGCCGACTTGAGTGACACAGTTTTTTGTTAGCGAGAATCTTTACGGCTACGGCAAAGCCAATGGGAGTCACACGTAATTAATTTAAATGCTGTGCACACCTGTAGGTAAGTGACAGTGTTACAGTAGGTACCCAAAAAATTTATTAGTGGATATGTCGTTGCAGTGCCATAATATTTATTTATTTATTTAATTTTAAAGAAAGCTTACATACTATTAACAATCATTTGCTGATGACAAGCTTCCACGTGTATATTTCTAATTAGTTATGAGTTACTTGCGTTAACTAGTTACAGCTAGTTAAGAAACGTACTCGAGGTGGCTACGCACTAGAGAACAATAAAGAACCTTTAATGGTTTTATGGGACGAAAACTAGAACAAGCTCTAATAATGAAGCCCAAGGCTTTGAACGCCTTGTTGACAACTGTTTATATGCCCACTCCCTCTCACCGAGAGTAGGCCTTTTTTTTTGAGGTTGGGAAATTATCAAATAACTTCTTCCGCTCTAGGCAGAACGGGAGGGCGTGTCAGACTCTTACTGACTAAAACCCACCCGTGTTCCTTCAGTTGCCTGTGCCAGGGGCCACGGTATCCCTCTCGGACTTTCCCGCAACCCTGGCAGAACTAGTGTATACCCTGGCCCAATTATACATTTCTGGCAAGTGAATAATACGTGAAAACATTTGGATACATTTCGTTGTAATTTGTTGGTTTTGCAATATTGTACGAATCTGTCAAGGTCTGACTGAAGTAGCTTTGTACCAGATAATGTGCATATGCATATTAGGGCCTGCATGTCCTTTGCGTATAATAGGATATGTAAGTTTCATAAGCATTTTTTATGTCCAAAATAAATATTGTAAACAATAAGGGTTCTAAGATTGAGCCTTGGGGCACTCCTGATGGGATAGATTTCCATCCAGACGTGTATCCACGTAAAACCACAGCCTGCGTTCGATTATCTATGTCTGATGAAAGTCACCGACATAGATCACCGTGAATCCCTGCGGAAAATAGCTTCTGAAGAAGCACTCGATGACCTGTACGGTCAAAACATTTGCTGTAGTCCGTGTATATCGCGTCGACCTGGCATTAAATAAATACATAAGTGATCTGTAAGATTTATGTTTTAATTACATGACTTAGCAATGACGTGTGACTCCAGTTACACGAAAACTGAATAAAACTTTTTAGAAGGCGTTTTTATCGTGGGTTGTTGTTTTTAATTTACTTTTTATTGCCTTTGCTCATCCATTGGTTATCTGATACGGTGGCAATGACCATCTCGTTTGTCTAGAGGTCGCGTGACTGCTGAACGTGGGGCCTGGATTCTCAGCCTACAGTCAGAATTTGTGACCAGTTAGTGGCAATAGGCTCACCACCAATTACGTAGGACATTGTGGTGTAGTGGTGTCTACATCGCCACATGCGAACTACGCATCACACTGACGACACGCAAAATCCTGCATCGCGCAAGCAGAGTTTACCGTGCAACTATCATATTTATACATGGGGCACACTAAAAGTTTTGCACTTCTAGCTAATCGGAACTATTTGAATTTCGAATGTTATATTTTTTTAAACGTTGCAACCTTCTTAGTAATAAAAAAAAAACAATTGGCGGGAAATCATTTGTCAACGGTTTTTTATCACACATCAAAGTTCTACGTACGCAACGAAAATGGAATTAAGTCAAAAAGATTTTAGAGCGATGATTTTTTATGATTTTAAAAGTTCTCTCTCTCCGCAAGACTGTGCCGCTCGTCTTCAAAATGCTTTTGGGAGAGAAGCACCTTATTTGAGCACCGTGAGGCGATGGTTTGCAGAATTTGAGAGAGGTCGAGTTTCTTTACATGACGAATTTCGTGAAGGGCGGCCTTTAACTGCCGTCAACGAAAATAATGTGGCTACTGTTAAGCGGCTAATTGAAGAAATCCCGCGGATTACCTATGAGACAATTCGAGGACTATTGGAGATTGGTATGAGCCAAATTCAGAAAATTTTACACGATGAATTGAAAGCTCGGAAACTTTGTTGTCGTTGGATCCCTCATGAACTGACAGCGGAGCAGAAGCGGGCTCGCGTGGAATGGTGCTCACAGATGCTACTGAAGTACGACCATGGACATTCTAATGCTGTTTATGACATTGTCACAGGAGACGAAACGTGGATTTATTGTTTTGAACCCGAAAAAAAACAGCAGTCTTGTGAATGGGTGTTAGAAAATGACAACAGGCCAACAAAAGTAAGGCAGGCGAGAAACGTTGGTAAAAAAATATTATCACGTTTTTTTTCTCAGCTACGGGTCCCATCTGTACAATTCCACTTGAAGATCAAAAGAGTGTTAATGCCGAGTGGTATTCTACCATTTGTTTACCCTGGGGTGTTAGAAAAAGTTCGCGAAAGACGACCAAAAAGCCGCGTTCTCCTACATCATGACAACGCTTCTTCACACACGGCCAACAAAACTAAGTCATTTTTAGCTTCCGAAAAAGTACAACTCGTCACCCATCCTGCGCAGAGCCCCGACCTAGCACCCTGTGATTTCTGTATTTTCCCCAAAATCAAAGATTTGATGAGAGGTTTCACTTTTACCAACTCCGAAGAGGCAGTGATAGCGTTCAATCAACACGTAGAAAACATGCCATCAGATCTGTGGTCCTCCTGTTTTAAAAAATGGTTCGATCGTATGAAAAAATGTTTAAAATGTAAAGGAGAGTATTTTGAAAAGCAATAAACATAAAATTTTGGTTATAACATGTGGTTTTCTTAAGTTACGCAAAACTTATAGTGTGACCTACGTACAACGTCGCGATACCAATCGTCGGCCAGTTGCCCACCAGACACGACACCCGTCTGGTCGGAGGATCCTCCCATTTCTATGGAGATATGAGCGAACTTTACAACCTGTTCCTCATACTTCTATAGTGGCGTAACTTTTTTACACCTCTGCTTACTCCTTCAGGCAATACAAGAGTGATGTTGTGATGATAAATCAATGTGATCTTAGTAAGATCCCAAGACTTTTGCTATTCCTATTTCGACCGCATTTCAACGTCTTTCTATGCTAGTCTTATTTAAATATAGGATACAGTTCAAGTGCGATTTTCATCTATGAGACTGAACCTTTTCTGAAAACTGAAATTTTACGACATGGTTGGCGCAGTGGTTAAGCAATTGACTGCTGCACTGCGTGTCGCGGGTTCGATTCCCGCACGGAACAAATATTTGTATGACCTACAAGTAGTTGTTCCGGGTCTGGCTGTTTATGTATGTGAGTTTAAATGTTTGTAAACGTATGTGGGTGCGTTTACAAATTCCTAGTGTGGGGCAAGGATTAAAAAAAATATATATAGTTATTGTTGAAATATTGCCACTGACAGCTCTGGAACATGGTTTAGATGTGCTGATCGCGTTTAATTTCATTGGCCTTTTCTTAGTCGTTGATGGACCGATGTGTATAACTATTTGATGTTTATATCCTAATAATAAAAATAACCTATCTGTTTATATTAATTGTACGCCGATAAGGCAAAACGTGACTGTGCTATAATTTTATGTAACATCTTGCATGCTATGTATGTGTATACTTGTGTTTTGGACAAATCATTTGTGTTTTATTTTCATTCTTTTATTTAAGATGGTTTTGCTCTTGCCTCTACCTACTCTAGTGAATGTGAGAATGTTGTTGGCCTAACTTGTTAACTGTATATTTGTATACCATTTTCTATCTTGTTAAGTACCAGGTACCTGTTGACAGGCCTACACTGCCCTCCCATACCTATAAACACTGTAATTTGAAAACATTGTAAAACCAATTATTTTCAAAAGGGTAACCGTGGAGTTTCTTGCCGGTTCTTCTCCATAGGAAACGACCAATTAGAACCGTGCACCTAGCTTCTGACATTTCATAACTGCCCATGTAGGTTCATGTGAAATAGAATATTTTGATTTGAATAAATTATACAAGGTGCAGTTTTGAATCTGCAAAACATTTCAGGAGGTTGTTATGAGACTCGTAAATAATCATATAACAATACGATACCAAGTCAATAATCAATAATACTTTTTCTTTTCGATTTTTCAATTTTATTGTTTTTCAGAATAACTCTCTTAATAACCCTCTTCAAAATAACAGAATCACCCATTGCGATGTATCGCGCGTCATGTCACTGTGTGCGTGAATGCGATGACCAGTGACGTCAGCCTGTACGAGTCTCCGCCCACATTTCTAAGAAACGAACGCGGCACGTACGTTAAACTAAAATGAAGGTCGTTGCTATGGTTACGGGGAGCCCCCGCGATGCTCGTCATACCGCATTTCGATTAAGACTCGAAAATCTGTTACTGCGCATCGAAGGTTCAACCAACGTGCCGCGATCTGTACAAGTTGTTGTAGCTACAGCAACTTATAGCAAATAATTTTACCTTAGATGTAGTTCGAATTTGAAAATCACAATGTAGGTACCTACATTATTGTTTTAAATTTCGCTAAATAATAACTCATTTTTAAGCATTATTACAATGCCGTGGCCAATCTGCCGAGCCTGTTCCCAACTATGTTAGGGTCGGCTTTCAGTTTAACTGTATGCAGCTCACTACATGGAGTGCCAGTGAATCACGTAGGGCGACTGCGTATCAGACCTCAACAAACCAGTTACTTGATAACACGATACCCATTTGTTAGACTAATTGTCTGACTATCTGGCTTTTGACTACCCGTACCAACGACCATATGGCAGGGCTGTAAGGTCGTTGACCCGTACCGACCCGTGTGGTACCTAACGACCGTCCGAGATCTACAAATCAATTCGAACCAAAGGCTTTAATTAAGTGCTTACCGAAACACGGGATTTCAATGATGTCCTAGATAAATTTAAAAAGTACTTAAAACATCATTATGAATTAAAAAAAATAACACAATGGTACTTGCTCAGTTGCGAACCCGCAACCTCATGCATGAGAGGAGAAAGCTTTAACCACTGGGCTATTACGATAAATAATAATAGTAGGAAGTAGATACAACTGCGCCAAAAAAAGATCACGTTGGCGTCGTTAGTTACCTATCAGCTGATGAATAAAATGATAGGCGGAGATAAATAAACCTTACAAAGCACGTAAGCAGTTCCTGTTGCACAATTGTGAAACTACGATCGCGACCGCGTGCGCGGGATTTAGGTAGGCACCTAATAATAATAATAAGGCATGTAGGTACTCGGCGCAGTCGGCGCGCTCTGTAGGTAAATTCAGCCCCAAGGACGGTTTTTATTTGTAGATTAAATTGGTTGATTTAAGATTTTCCTTCCTACTTTTTAACGGGCTGAGGACCGACAGAAATACATCAAGATAATTTGTGCTAGTTAAGTAGGTAGGTACCCATGTGTTAGGGATTTTAGGTGATTCATTTTGTCTGATAGGTATTTTTGGCGTAGTTAAAAATTTTAAATCAACTTATTTACACTAATCAAGTTGATTTAGCTAACATCGTATTTACAAATTATTGTCTATGTACAAATAAATAAATAAATTACCTACTTATGTTACCTGGAGATATTGTTCAAAGTTTCCACCGTCACACTCCAGGCACAGTCTAGCACGACGTTGCTGATTTTCCTTCAGCTTACGTAACACAAACACATTCGTTTTTATTGTGTCGAAAGCACTGATCACTTTTGCACGTAGTTGGGTAACACTGGTGATTTCGTCTGTGTACACCAATCTTTTAACGTCTCCCCACAGATAAAAGTCCAGGGGCGTGAGGTCCGGAGAACGCGGAGGCCAAGCCACTGGACCACCGCGACCAATCCAGTGGGTGCCAAACCTGTCACTCAAGTACTCACGTACTTGCCTACCGTAGTGAGGAGGTGCACCGTCCTGCTGGTAGTACATGTTGCGTTCCACTCCCAGGGGAACTTCTTCCAACATTTCCTCGACGACGTATTGCAACATCTCCAGATATGTGGCACTAGTGAGGTGACCATCGATAAAATGGGGTCCAAGCAATTGGTCTCCTATTATGCCAGCCCACACATTTAAACTGAACCTCACTTGAAAAGAATGCCTTTTAGTCACGTGCGGGTTGTGTTCGCGGTGAGCCCACCAGTGTTCGTTATGAACATTGTAGACGCCAACTCGAGTAAATAAACACTCGTCCGTCCACAGGATGTTGGCGTCTTGGTGTGCCAGCAACCAGCGACAAAATGTAACTCGCGCGGCGTTATCACTTTGGTGGAGATCCTGTACCTTGCGGTAATGAAAAGGATGCTGCATTTCTTTGTGCAGTAGCCGCCACACTGTGGAGTGGTGCACTCCAAACCGTCGACCAGCCTCCCGCGTGCTTGCACGTGGCTCTCGCCGGAAGAATTCCAGGATATCTTCCTGCAAGGCGACAGGCAGGCCTTCGTTGCCGCGACCTTCAGCATGCTGGGGAACGTCGAACTGCCGATGATCGCGCAGTGTCTGCGTAGCAGCCAGCATTACCCTGTGTGAGGGACGTTGCCGATTGGGGAATAACTCCGCGAACATTTCGATGGCTCGAGATACATTGTCTCCACTGATGGCATACAAGCGAACCATCCCCACCAACTCTACATTGGAGTATTGGTCCGTCATCTTTACAACTAGGTAGTAGGTACCTATCCCGACCGTTAATCGAAGGCGCACTTGAGGGGCGGAATTTGCAAGCGTATGCACATACCGGCGTCATCAAATACACTAATAAATTGACCCGATTTATGCGTTTGCGATGGCCGCGGGGGCGTGGCGGGGGAGAGGGAGCGGGCGGTGGTTGGTGCTTTGGATTTATGAAAGAAATGTCGGTTGCGTTTGTTTGTGTGTGTGAAAGCACAGTTTAAGGACACGTACAGATTGGTCGCGTTTTAAAAAGGGGAGTTCACACTTACTGATTTCCGTAAATAAGAATAAAATGAAAAAAAAATACCTGCCCATTTTATTGTTGATTCGGGTCGAAAATCACTAACATAATTACCTCCTACAATGTTTTGCAGATCCAAAACTGCACCTTGTATAATTCTATTATATTCCTATGTGTACAACAATACATACTTAAGCCTCATTAACACGATGCTTTCTTGCCTGCCTTACAAAAAAATTAAGCAACAAATGACTTGCATCGCCTAAACACTGTTCAGACTGTGCCACTTTTATTGCTGCTTCAACGTATGGTGTGGAACATACAATAATATCGTACTGTGTAAATCAGACTTTAGGTTGTGCTACCCATAGTATCATCATGTGGATCATCTGCCTTTTTTTTTTTTGGTGGTGGGAAATCATCAAATAACTTCTCCCGCTCTCGGCAGAGCAGGAGGGCGTGTCAGACTCTTACTGACTAAAACGCACCCGTGTTCCTTCAGTTGCCTGTGCCAGGGGCCACGGTATCCCTCTTGGACTTTCCCGCAACCCTGGCAGGCATCGGCCTTAGCGGACCCCGTCATTGATGCTGACATCTCTTTGAGGCGCGCGTGGAACACAACGCGCCATCGACCCGAGCCTGGTCCTTATCGAACGGCGAGCTGCCCATTACTCGCCGTTCGCAAGCCCGCGCCTACGGTGGCCGGGAATCAGCCTGCGATTCCCGACGCCCAAGGCGTCTCCTGCGGCGGCTAGGGGCGTGAGGGCGTGAATTTTGCCTCTTCCTCACGCGTTCCGCCTCCTCCTTCGCGAACATTACTGCTTCGCAGAAGGAGGTGACGGCTTCCCAAGCCCTCTTGCTCAATACTCAAAACTCAATTTTTTATTGCATTCCATATGTTACAGAGATGGTAATAAACAAATTAAAGATACAATATGGACCCTGTCGGGCACGCAAAAAATTTAGGAGAGAGGAAGAGGGCTGCATAGCAATTTAATCTAATCAATATTATTATAAATATTATAAATTATTAGGTGTGTTACATTCGGTATATAATTTTATATGTATACATTATTATGTTGGTGTAGGTACATTATATTTATTTTTATTTTTTAGGTATTGCATAACAATAGGTCATTATCATTTCATAATAAAAGTAATTTTAGAAGTATTTGTTATAATATGTATGTATTAATTATATTATGTATTTAAATAGATTAATTATAAGTATATTATATTAAATTAATTTTGTATTTAAATTATATATTTTATTTATTTTAATTATGTAGATACATTATTTATTTATTTATTTATTCATATTTATACAAGAATTTCTGTGTTCCATATTATATTATTTTTTTACTAGTTTGTTTTTGATAGAGTAATATCATTTTGCAATCGTTTTATCATCTAGAAATTCCTTTACTGTGTAATATGCCTTGGATTCCAGAAATCGCTTCAATTTATTTATAAATAAGTGTGTTTTGCTTATTTCTCTAATTTCATTTCGCAGTTTATTATAGATTTTAATGGACATAATTATGGGGCTGGTTGAGTGCATTTTGATTCGGGATTGAGGTTTGTTTACTTTGTTTTTGTTATGTCTAAAAGTGTATCTTTTTTGTGTCTCTTCGCAACTGGTGTAGTAATTTTGATGTGTTTTGACAAATTTACATAATTCTAAAATATATAAACAGGGAAGTGTGAGTATTTTATGTTTTTGGAAGTGTGGTTTACAGCTGTCTGTTTGTTCTATGTTTGTTATTATTCTGATTAACTTTTTTTGTAAGATAAATATGGTTTGAGAGTCTGTACTGTTACCCCACAGCATGACCCCATAGCTGAGCCATGCTTGTGCATATGCAAAGTAAGTAACAAGTGCAGTTTGGAGGTTAGTAGTTTTTTTTATTTCGCGTAAGGCGTATGAGAATTTTGATAGTTTGGCTCTTATTTTCTGTATGTGGGATTTCCAATTTATGTGGGTATCTATAGATAAACCAAGTAGAGTAAATTCGTTGACTTGTTCTGTTTTAGTGTTATTAAACATGAAATTTAGTTTTAATGGGGACTTTTGATGGGGATGAAATGTTATTAATTTAGTTTTTGTAAAGTTAATTTCAAGATTATGATTGTCCATCCAGTTTACAGCCTTCGAAAGAAGAGAGTTTAGTTTGGCGTTTATATTGTCATTCATTTGGCATGAGGTAAGCAAGGAGATATCGTCTGCGAAGAGAACACAAGGTCCGTTTATAGTTTTAGGAAGGTCGTTTATATATATTAGGAACAAAAGGCAACCTACTACACTACCTTGGGGAATTGACGCATTTACTGGTTTACTGTCGGATCTTATTTTAGTTATTTCGTTTGTGTTATGATCGAAATATTCAATTTCTACCAATTGTATCCTATCCTTCAGATATGAAGCAAACCATTTATGAGCTTTTCCCCGTATTCCTATCCCATGTAGCTTGTCTAATAAAATGTTAAATTTCACCTTATCATAGGCTTTGGTCATATCAAGCAGCATACCTACAGCGTAGTTTTTGTTATTAATAATAGTTAGAGCCTCTTGTACGTATTTGTAGACTGCTAACGTTGTGGACCTGTTTTTACGGAAACCGTTTTGGCTGTCGTCAAGTATGTTATATTTTTCGCAAAAAGAGTAGACGCGGTCACACATAGCCTTCTCAAAGATTTTAGACGCAGTTGGTAACAGTGCTATAGGGCGATAATTGTTAGGGTCGGTTTTAGAGTTTTTCTTGTGTATGGGTTTTACCAGAGCGTGTTTAAGTTGATTGGGAAAGGTCCCTTCTTCAAATGATTGGTTAATTAACTTATAAAATGGTAGGGTCAGTTCATCTGCACATTGATTAAGTAGAAATAGGGGAAGTTCGTCTACTCCATAGCTCTTTTTATTTCGCAGTTCTTTGATTATTCTGTTTATTTCATAGGGATCTACAGGAGTGAGAAACATGGTGTTTTCTGTTGGGCACATCACGGGGGCTCCTTTTGCGAGAGAGGTTTTTTCCCCAATAGAAGCAAAGAAGTCATTAAAAATATTAGCAATTTTCTTAGGTTCAGTTATTACCTTATTATTTTGGAGTAATTTTATGTTAGCCTTTTCGTTTTTGATTGATTTATTTGTTCTTTCATTTATTATACTCCACATGGTTTTGACTTTATTAGTTGACTTTTTTATTTTGTTAATAAATTGTAGTTTTTTTGTTGTATTTATAGATTGCTTTAGAATTTTTTCGTATTTTTTATAATATTTCGATAATATGGGATTGTTTGTTTTAATGGTCAGTATTTTTAGTAGTCTTTTATTTTTGCAGGATAATTTAATACCTTTAGTTAGCCAGTATTTTTTATATGTCGTTTTTATTTTTATTTGTTGCAGGGGAATGCACTTGTTTAGAATTTTATTTAATGTATTATTAAACGCAGAGTAGTTTTCATCTATGCTTTGATTTGATTGAATTATTATATTCCAATTTTGATTCTTTAGTTCAGATTTAAAGTGTTCTACATTTTGGGAGCTATATAATCTTTTTTTGTGAACCAGTTAGTTTTTTTATTGCTGTCGCTAAGCAGTTTCATGTGAAATATGGTCGCACAGTGGTCGGAGAAACCTAGTTCTTCAACAGTGGTATAGGTGTTTATATTATTAAAGTTTGTGAAAATTAAATCTAAACAAGTTGAGGTAGTTTGTGAGATACGTGTGGGGACTTTGATGTGTTGCATGAATTTATGATCCAGCATTAGATCTAAGAACAGATTAGTTTTTAAGCAACTGTCTAGGATGTGTATATTTAGATCTCTTCCTAGTATCACGTTATATTTTAAGTATTTATTATTAATATAAAATAACATTTCTTTCAATTGGCGAGTAAAAACTTCCTCCTCTCTTCTATTCCAATAAATAGTAACTATAAGTACATTTTCCTAAGGTAGTTCTAATAAGTAGCTTATTAGGGTAGCTCCGTACCATGGCCTGGACCAGGGCCGGACGCGAGAGATCGCCACCGCCAATCGCCTGCCTAGCGTTTTCCCAACAATATTGGGGTAATTTATTTATTAAACATTTTGTAGACTTATCACGTCACCTCAAAGCGTCTACAAACAGGTAATCTTTTCGTAAGATACGCATACAGTTATAATTATTCGTTTACATAATTATTATTATTGGATACCATTAACCTATAATGAATACAGCTTAGTCTGGTCATCTTCCAGTCTAACCGGGTGCAGTTGAACACAAGTATTTTACATGGATCGACTGCCTATCTGACCTCCACAACCCAGAACACTGGGTAACACGAATCATCATCATCATCATCGATAATTGCATAGCACATGTGTGAGCCTATGTTCCTACTATAAAGGTTACTGGGTTCGTCTTTCACTGACTTGCGTGTGCCCTGGCGGCTAAAAGTAAGTATATGTCATGCTCACTTAAATGTGTCGCTGGTGGTGGCGTGTGTATTGGATCATTGAGTTCCCTTCAAAATGGTTGAGCTGAATGATGCTGATGCATACGTCATGTTCGTGAACGGGCGCCGTTAGTAGGCACTGGTCATGTCTTAGCTGCCACGGCTTATTTTGATTCCTTAATTGTTTTATCTTTTTATTACGGACGCTTTTAGCGTGCACGTCTTTCTACATCGTTCTCACATGTATAATTTCAACATGAATTATGTAACCACTATTTTGTAGCAATATTTTGATTTAAAAGAGTGTCCATGCAGTTTCTTGCCCGTTCTTCTCCATAAGTACCTACTACGCTTTGGAATGGGCAATTAGCTTCATCTTTCTGACTGACCGACCACTTGACAATTCAAAAGTGCCTGTATTTGGTTTATTTGAAATAAATGCTTTAAGTTTGAGTTTGATCCCTCGCTACGACTGGTTGTCTGATTTTTTTGGGCTTCTGACTTCCCGTAACGTCTGTCAAAGATATTCAAATGACAGCCGGGACCAACGGTCTGACGAGCTTTCCGAGGTATGGAGGGGTTTCGATATGTAACGGATGTTCACCCGTCCACGAACCGTTCACCTTCGATCGACTCGTGAGGCTGTTATCATTTAGAAATACTCGTATATGGGTAATATTATATATTCCCCACATATTTCAGTGCACAGACAAAGTCAGCAGTATCTCTAATACGAGTATAACAACAGTGTGGCTAACTTACAGCAAAGTTTTAATTAATTTATGCATTTAGTTCGTGTTTGCTAATATTCCACTGTGACAACATTTTGTGGTGTTTATTGGGCCATGTTTATAGCAACGTAATGCCTGAGATACACGAGACTAGTTTCTCATAAGCTAGTATTACTAAGCTAGCAAGCTAGTAACTAACTTCATATCTAGGCTAGTAAGCTAGCGTTTCAAGCTAGAATAGTTTAATTGAATGGGGTTGTATGTTTTGAGCTAGTAGCACCCCCACCACCGATTTCACTATCCTGGCTTATGTGCTAGCTTCATGTGGTTGGCGAAGCTAGTATTAGATTGGTTAGTGAGCAGTGACTAAGCGTTTTGTTCAAGCCAGGATAGTATACCGAGGTTCTAGCTTGCTATCCTAGCTTTAAAAAACTAGCATTGTGTATCTCCGGCATTAGTCGTCCGTGTGTGTGTTGAATTATTGTTTCAGAATAGTTATAATTAGAGATGAGCTGTGTGGGATTTGAAATATAAATGTTTGGGGCTATTGGTGTATTTTGTAAAATATGTATACAGTTGTGTAAACAGCGATTGTGTAGCTGAACATTGCAATCATCAATTCTGTTCGATCAGCCGATGATAGTTAATAGTGTCACTATTGTTTTATTGGATGGTCTATTTTCCACATTAGAAGTTTTGGAACCAATTGGTAACAATCGATAGGTAAATTCAAGGAAATCAAGCAAATTGATCACCAACTTAAATTCTTACAAATGTCATTATTTTACAGCTGTATGAAATGGATATAAAAGCTATCAGAGAATGGGGCGGTTTGCGCCGCATCGCAACGCATTGCAAAAATCTTCCTTCATCACCGTGCATTTCTATGAACCAACACATACTACACACACAATTACAATTTAATTTTATTAATTTATTTTATATGAAAATGGGTTGCGCTGCGGCTGTAATATGCGCTTGGCTTTACGCGGCAAATTGCCGCAGTGTGTCAATATGCTTAACATTAACACCCATTTGCTTTTGATTTTATTTTTTTAAGCTATTTTCTAAGTCGATATATTTTTTCAAAATATTATAACATATTTCCCGGTTCCCCTCAAGAGTCCTCTTAACTTATTCAAGAAACAACTCTTCTAAGGTATCGTAACAAGTCGACCCACGACTTATTCTCTCAACAAATATGATTGATGTAACTTAGAAGACGGAGGACAAACATCGAAGCACTATGAGCGAGTAAAGTTCAATCGTTAGCACAACTTTGCGCAACTTAAACAAAGGATGCGCAAACTAGAGTAGTTAAAAGTTTCTTTTTTCGCAAAGAAACGGATAGTTCGGAGTTAACAGTGCCTACCTACTTTGTGTTAAGCTGAAGTTGTTGTGTTCGATATTTATCGGATTAAAAGGTTACGGTTCTTTTCTGGTACCTCATTGGTCTAGTGGACGTAATCGCGACTGCTAAGCACGGGGTCTTGGATTGAATTCCCAGTGTGGGTTATCTTGGAAACTTGATTTGTACCCGGTGATATTCGAATTTCAATATTGTTCACCCACATTTTTTCAGTTATGTTTTCGTCCCATGCAGGCAATATAGGGAAAGCCCGTTGACACGTACCGGCCACAAGTCCTAAGTTCGGTCTGCTAATGAGAAAATCCAAAAACAATGCCTGAGCTGGAAATCAAATCGAATACCCCAGGACTCGGCAGTCTCGCTTCCGACCACTAGAATAACGAGGTAGACAACAGTACATTCACCTACATTATTTACCTTACAATTTAAGAATTCACATGCGAATACATTTAAACGATATTCCTTATAACTTATGGATGTACATGACACTACATTTATTCAAACGATATCAACAGTGCATAATATCCCCTACGGATAAGAAGATAGGGTGAATGCCCCAACTACTAGCGCCCGAGCACGCGCGCGCCTGCTCGCGGCTTACCGTGACGTAATCGTGTTCTTTCTAAGCGATTGCTCTCACTTCACGCGCGACTTACGCACGATCAATTTATTTTCAATTTTTTCACGCACCCTGTAAAAGAATAGCAGTAATTCAAGGCAGTTTAAAAGTGTTTAGGATTTTTAGAAAGCCGTTTGGTAAAGTGAGTATTTTTGTTTGCAGAATAAATTCAACTTGAAGTTGTGTGAAAAAAGTTTCATTATTTTATCCATAATATTTCCAAATGAAAAAACATAATGTGTACTGTATTTAATTAAGTACATACCCAAAAAAAAACAAAAAGAATGAGTAGTGTAAAGTAAAGAGCAGAACTGTATTAATTTATTTACAAATCATTTTAGAGACAAAGCCAAAGCCATTAATATACTCAATATCTTTATTGATTTACCATAGGTGGTAGCTATATAATTTAGATCATTATGACCCTGTGTGAGAGGAAGCCCTGTTTTACGAGATAATTATGTTGTTATTGTGGGAACAAGTTTAAACTGACATATAATCAAAGTCAGGAGATTGCGATAAAAATACTGACATTTAGTTTATCTGCAAAATATTGTTACACTGTGTTTTCCGTCTAACAGCACCGCACTATCACAAAACATTACCCTACACTTTGTACGACAATTGTCTCAAACAAAACTACTGTATTCCAGCTGCGCTGTGTTCACACCACGTAACGGCTCCAAATTGGATGTCTGGCCGATTTACGCGTGACATGGGATTGAGATTGCCAACTTTTAATTCGAAGGGTTTCTGAGACGAACCACTGAGATGTGTTGCAGTAAGTTAACTTGATTCTGTCATTGGACACGATTTTTTTTTACTTTAAAATATAGTGACAAAAATTTAAAACAGCATACCCATCTGGGTATGTCTTTTGGGTGGCTTTTTTGGGTAGCCTTTCATTCATCTCTCAACATGACCATCTGGTCATGTTGAGAGATGAATGAAAGGCTACTAACAAAATGCATTCACACGGCGGATGTGAGTGGAAGGACATTTATTTATTTAATTGCCTTATACTATAATTACAGGTCATAACCTAATGCAATAGCCAAGTCGTACACACGAAATTAAAATTAAAGTACAAAATAGATCACAAGATAAAAAGATCATTGTTTGTAACAGTGTAAACAATAGTATTTTTGTGAATACACCCCAGTGACATGTAAATATATCAATTTCGACTTGAATAAAATTTATGGCGCGAATTGCCCTAGTCAGAGGAGCTTTGACATATAGTGACCTTTTTGGGGATGTTCAAAGTCAAAGCATTTATTTCAAATAGACACTTACTTATAAGGCACTTTTGAACGTCAACATTTAAATAAAATTAGAATTGATTCTAGTCGCCCCTTCCAAAATGTAGTTTCGTATGGAGAAGAATGGGCAAGAAACTCGACCGTTACTCTTTTAAAAGGTTTTACAATATTTTGTATACATTAGGTAATTATATAATTACATGTGAAGACATATACATCCATAATAAAATTACCCTACAAGAATAGAAAAAGAATGAAAAAATGTAGCAATGACAAATAAGTTAATTTTGCGATAGATACGAGTACCTACATGGTGCTCATTGTTCATCTGTTCAATATTCAATATCTTTATTGCTTTACCATTGCTATATTATTAATTTATTATTATTGCTATTTTATATAATTTTCCTATTGTTATATTATTAATTAATTGTTATTAGTAACGACTCCCGGCCACCGTAGGCGCGGGCCTGCGGGCGGTGAGTAATGGGTAGCTCACCGTCCGATCAGGATCAGGCCCGTGCCGGACGGCGCGTACGTGTTCCACGCGCGCCTCAAAGAGATGTCAGCATCGAAGAGGGGGCCCACTAGGGCCCAAGCCTGCCGGGAAAGCGGGATCATCCATAAGGGGTACCGCTGACCCGGAACATAAAGGGCCAAGGAAGGAACACGGGTAGGTTTTAGTCAGTAAGAGTCTGACACTCCCTTCCGCTCCAGCCAGAGCAAAAAAAAAAAAATTGTTATTAGTAGGTAGGTATATTATTTATAAATAATTATCGTATCACTAATATATTTTAGACATAACTATAAATTGCGTGATTATCGTTATATTATTGTTATCAATTAGTTTTATTATATTATTTATTATTAGTAATTTATATTAGTAATTTCCTTTACATACCTATAGTATATAAATTACATTCTTATTGATAATGTTATTGCTATAATTATTATTAATACTTTTTCCATATTATTTATGTTTTTCATTTAAATATTCATAAGTAGTAATAAATTAAAACATGGCGTCGAAAAATTCCTCTGCATCGCTGTCGACTGGTAAAGTACCCAAGACACTGGCGGCATTGCCACGTTGTATGGCAATGTCCCTCGGGCCGTGGGGTCCGAGTGCTCACGGTTTGTTCAACGAAATCTCCAAACGGCTTGTTGACACTTCCCGGGATCCAAGGGCTGGCCTTTACCTTGGCCAGAGGCTTAGCATTGCCATACAACGTGGCAATGCCGCCAGTCTCTTGGGTACTTTAACAGTCGACAGCGATGCAGAGGAATTTTTCGACGCCATATTTTAATTTGTTAATAGTTTTTGTTAGTTTAGGTTATTATATTCTATTGTATTAAGTAATTAATAGCAACACCACTTCCTAAATATTTTAGGAGTAATAACACTTGTTTATCAGTATTTTTTTAAGTTTTGTTATAAATATATTCAACTTTTCTTCTTTCTTTAATAGGTTTAAGTCAGCAAGAGTCTAAAATGCCCTCCCGGTCCGCCCAGAGCGGGAGAAGTTATTTGATTATTACCCACCGTCAAAAAAAAAATATGTAGGCGTACTTATATTTTTTCTTCAAAAAAAAATATTATCGTTCATCTGACATTAATTTGGTACACTACTTTTTGTTTTTCTAATAAATTTAAACTAAAGAATATGTTACGTCAATATAAGACAATTATACTGTTTATTTGAGGTAAGTAAGCGTTACATTTTCTTCATAAACAGCTGATTGCACTGCTAGATAACCATTTCTCTCAACTTTCAAGTCAGCGAAGTGGAATCCTTCTTAAAATGAGCAAATACTGTCGAATTTAAGGAGCGCCCTCGCGTTCTGTAAAACCGGATTAGAGTGCCCCGCGGCTGATTTCAAATTACATAGATCGCGCGTCAAACGCTTATCGAAAACTCGCGATCAAAATCTAATGTTTTTACGAAATCAGGACGCACCTTTTTTTTCTAACCTCAATGAAACCTGAAACTAATTAATATTTAAACATGACTGAAATCTGAGCTTCATTTGTTTTACGTTCATTCCCAGAAAAACAAATCGAAAACGTTAAAAGCCTTTTTTATTTTTCTCGTTCCCCTCAAATTAATTAAGTAAAAAAAGAAAAAACAATTAGACATTATACCTTTTTACTTCCTGTTACCATCACAAAAAGAAAATAAGACAAAGGAAAATAAATTAAATTGTAATTTGAACGTTTCGGAAAAAAAAATTGTTTCCAACAAACGCCTAACGAGTTTATTCAATAAAAAGTGGCCGTCTATCACACCGTTGCGTAATATTATATTTTTTTAAAGTTTTGTTTAGATAAACCATAAATAACGTTAGTCGATTACTGTTGTATGGAATGCATGCTTGTGAAGTGTTGAAGTTTTGTAGTACGGTCAAAATGAATCGACTACTGACTGAGTAACCAAGTCAGATGTTGATACCCAGTTAGTCCTCTTGTATCGTTTCTAGTAGTGGCAAGAAGAATTCATAGTTTAGAAAAAGCTACCATTATTAATTATCCATTAGAGTAGAAGAGTCGACCCAATGAAGGTAAATTTTTAATATTTTTTTTAGAGATGGGTTTGCTCTCTCTTGACTCTAGTCTAGGTCAGTGGTGACAGAGACAGAGTCGACGATGGAGTGAGCTTACCCAGAAGAAGCGTGTTCACTCTCACTTTGAAATGATTAGGGTTGCATGCGTTCGGAAACACAGACGCAGGTAGAGAGTTCCACTCTTTTGCTGTGCGCATAACACAGTATTTAGATGGTCATGTTGAGAGATGAATGAAAGGCTACTAACAAAATGCATTCACACGGCGGATGTGAGTGGAAGGACATTTATTTATTTAAATGCCTTATACTATAATTACAGGTCATAACCTAATGCAATAGCCAAGTCGTACACACAAAATTAAAATTAAATTATTTTTTTATGCAAATTACAATTGACAGCACGGTTGGCGCAGTGGTTAAGCGATCGACTGCTGCGCTGCGTGTCGCGGGTTCGATTCCCGCACGGAACAAATATTTGTATGACCTGCAGATAGTTGTTACGGGTCTGGCTGTTTGTGTATGTGAGTTTAATGTTTGTAAACGCACCCACGATACAGGAGAAATTCCTAGTGTGGGGCAACGTCTAAAAAAAAAACCCCTATTGATTATTTTATATTATTTCAAAGCTAGTATCTAAGAGTCTAGAAAAAAAACAATAACATTGAGTTTCTAACTGAATTTCTGTTTTGCTGTTTAATTTCAAAACCCCGAAAACAGTAATGTTTTGCCACTTAACTACATACTAGCTTTGAAATAATATAAAATGATCAATAGAATTGAGAATAAAACATAATTATTAATATCTCGATTATGATTGTAAATGTAACGTTGGTCAACCCCTACCATCGGTGGGATGACACTGACAGCTCACTCCACGCAAGTCTTCACGGTGAGATTTTTACAGAATCGACCGGCAGCTCAACTATTTTGTAGGGAACCGAATGATCCGACACACGCGCCACCATCAGTGAGACATTTAGGTGAGCATCACATACTCTCAACTGCCGCGCTTTCAACTCCACATAAATAATGACATAATAAACGGATCCATTCTACACTCACTTTCAAAATTGAAATAATGCTTGTAAATTATTCAAAACTATAGTCTGCAATGTATTTGAGAGATGATTAAAATTTTATTAGCAAAAAGAAAAGATTATCATTAATATCCATTATTCAATAATTAAAACTGGATTGAAAATTGATTAGCAATGTCCTTCAAATTTTTTCAGATTTTGATTGATAGTGTGTTACGCAATTAAGGTGCAGATGCTATGGCAACTTTTTATCACAGACAACTGTTTTCCAAAATCGAGAAAACGGAGATTTCTCGGAAACGAATTTCAATATTAAGGCGGAGATTTCTTGAAAAAGGTCAAAAAGGTGTTTTTTTTTAAAGCAGTGTATCTCTTATACAGTAAATAGTTTTACCAAGAAAAAAAAAACATGATATTTTCAAGTATTTTTTATAAAGTAATGGAACTCAAAACATACATCATAAACAACGAAGATTTTTTGGATGCATTAATGTATATATAATTATATATATACATAATATTAATATTAATATTTAATTAATAAAATTAATATTAAAATATAATAATTTTAAATTAATTAATTTTTTTTTTATTTTTTTTTTTAATTTAATTTTTTTTTTTATTATAATTTATTAATATTTTATCTTATTAATTTTTTTTTATTTTATTTTTTTTTATTTTTTTTTTTTATATTTATTTATATTAATATTTTTTAATTATAATTATATATATACATTAATGCATCCAAAAAATCTTCAAACACACCTCTTAAATAACTTTAAAAGCAGTTTATCCTGACATCCACAATTATAATTATAATTAAAAATATACCATAAAATGTCAAATGCCAAACTGCATGCAGTGAAGGATTACATTTTTTATTCCAATTAATATAGATTTTTTGTAAATAGAGAACTGCTTCATATTTTGCAATAAATTACCAGCTTTGTGTCATCGCGCTTCTCTTTCTTTTCTATGAAGTCTGACAGTGACCGCGGTTTGGCTGTTATCAGCCCCTTAACGTGAGACGCTGAAATTCGCTCACGTCCAAAATGGTGTGACAGTAGTCACATCTAAAACTTGATTAAATAAAATTATTTATAGAAGAAATAATACGTAGAGGCATTTCTTTTATAATAATGTCTGTGACTGACACCTTTTTTACCCCAGAGAAAAGCTTATTTAATCAACTTCAATTTGTATTACAATACTTTTTTCTTTCAGTCTAGATTTGGTTTTGGTTTAACGAAAATTTACTCGACATTTATTATTCTGGTCTTGTAACTAAGAATTGTTTATGTGTGCGTATATGCAAGACTAAACCTTATTAAGCCTACCCCACGACCTTGTCCTGCGTTTGATTTCCAAGTCGAGTTTTTTCATCAGACATTTCTCAGTAGGCTAGTTGACAGTTTTTGAAAAACCATTTAGTAATGTTACTTGTGGTTTATTTTGGTCAAAATATGAATATTTCTGCGAAATCTTAACATTAACAAAACTAATTGTCTATTTTTATAACGAAATTGAATTTTGATTTTCAAAATGAGGCTGTACTGTCACGGCGGCTCGAGTGTCATCAGATTCAGATTCATTTATTCCTTGTTAAACATAGGTACATTATAAGCTCTTATTAGGTAATACATTGAGGGCGCTATGTTTGCCTCAAGTGCGTACAAGTAAAAAATAAAAATAGAACATGTCCACAGTTATTGAACTTAATTAAGTGAAAATTGTCATCACTTAAAGAACGTCAAAGAAATTGAATGATGTCATAAATTAAAATTAAATGTCACTAAGGAAGATCAATAGTAGTTACTTATGAAATGTCATTCAAATATTCGGTGATAGAATAATAGCATTTTTCCATTAATAAAATCTTTAATTTTCTTTTAAAGTTGTGCAAATTTTCATTCTTAATGCTATCAGGAAAGTTATTGTATACAGCCGGACCCATGCCCAAAATACTTTTCCTTGCTAGTGCTGTTTTGTATTTAGTTGTACACAACATGGTTTTGTATTGGGATCTAAGTTGAATGGTTCGTTTTCTAGTATCTACTATCGCGGGAAACAAGTTCAAGTTACATTAATTTGACAAACACTGCTACTTCAAATATATAGGCATGGGAAGGTCAAGATTTTTGATGATTTGAAGACAGGCTTACAGCATCATACTTTTTATTTTTTTTACTTCATACATCATACTTTTTTTTTCCGTATATCTCCTTTTTTTCCACAGTGTGGTCAGCAGACAAACTTAATATATCACTCCTATCGGAATGTTATAATATTCGGTAGTCTTCGTTAGCAAGGTTTTTAATTACTAAATATTCAAAGAAGACAAATCATTATTTGTGTTAATGTTTACTTTGACACTCTGATGTTAGACGATTTCCGTATCCAAATGAGACTGAAAACTACTAATTTAATGTATTAATGAACTGTGCCACATTGTGCGAGAGGGACACAACCAGTTAGAGTTGTTCGTTTCAATACATTATTTTCGTACGTTTATTGTGAAAGAAAACTCACGTTTATGGTGGTGCTGGTAGTATTGTAAAAATCCAAAATGACATGTCCTTAATCTTGACTAACGATTACCTAATTATAATAATATTGATACATATTGGACTTATATTGTAAATCGCAAATCATTAAATTTATTGTGTTGTACTTAAATAGCTAAGAATGACATTGAAAATTTGTACACCATAATGTTGTGGTCGAATGTATAGAACGTAAAAAAATATTAATACCACACTATGAAAAACTACATTCTTACAAATAAATATAATTCTAATTCTAAATCCTTATAGTTATTAACACTATACAATACTGGCACTTTTACATTTAGTTTGTCCCCTGTACAGCTCGACAGTCCAAAATATAATGACCACGAAAACAGTACCTATTTGATTTACTTCACAGCTCTGTGTCCACGTCACAAAGAGGGGCAAAGCATGCGAATTTTAAGTCGATGAATGGTTAACTTGTATAGATTGGTAACTATTTATTTATCATTAATGTTTTGTATTTGGATTCAAGTTAATTTGACGTATTTATTCATAAAGTAAAAATTAAACACTGTAGGTATCATGTTTGAACGAATCAAATTATTGTTACTAGTCAAGTTACGTACTAAAAAAACCTAAATTGACATTGAAATATCTTGTATTTATTTTGTAATTGCTTACAACTGGTAATGCAAAAGAAACTTTATGTCTGACACATAAAGTATGTTCCTATTTACAATTCGAAACACAGTCAAGACTTCAAACAAGTCAGTCAAGGTTTATTTTTAGGCATTTACTACAAAAAAAAAAAAAAAAAAAACCTATTTATATTTTTCTTACTGTCAACTAGTCTATTACTGACATTAGTTACTCTGGCCTTCTATTAAATGAGACAAACCACATACCTCACACTGGCGCAATGTAATATATCTACATCTCTGCCTACCTCTTTGAAGAACACAGTTGTAACGTTACGTTATGGTTTAAGAACAACTTTATTTCTCATAAAGAATTGCATACATAATTCACTTACTGAGAAACAATTTCTAAAACTAAGATTAATAATTAGAGCGCACATGTGTATTTATATAAAATAACAAAACAAAATAGCAAAGAAAAAAATGTAAAGTAAACAAAACATTCCAAATTCAAAATCGTCCCGCCATTTGTCATGCAGCTCCTCAATTGTCAACGACATCTCTTTGAGAGCGCACGTCGAAAATCAACGCAGCACGTAGCTATGATTTCCTTTTTCTCTGTTACCCACAAAATTTGCTTGCGAACATGCTACGCGCCGTTTGTCTTACTCCAAGGAACCGTAAATCCGTGACTAAAATAACTTCGCGACAGTTTTCTTGAGGAAAATACCTTATTGAGTTCCGAAATGCCGTCGAGAATATGAACTGTCATACACAGTGGATTCTGTCTACTGTTCCACTGTTCCAGGGATTTTGTCTCAGTTTATCTTTATTGGGGTGATTTGAGATATTAGAATATTCAAATTATTAACGGCTTTGCGTCGTGTTGAGCTCGAGCGATTAATATTTCAAAGATATAAGAGGATAATGTACTTACGGTTTAAATTTTCCCTTTAGTGTAAAGAAAGAGAAATATACATTAATCTTTCTCTTTCATTACACTAAAAGGAAGATTAGTGTTGCAATTCCAACCCCGCTTTTCCTAGAAGTGCGGTATTCCGTGGTTGTTTTTATGATGTGGAAAACCACTAAAAGGGGATTTCCCTTAAACCCGCGAGAACATAAAAAGGACTGTTATTCAACTGGAGGGAACAAAATCATGTGACGTGATCTTCATGTCGTATATAAAATGGTTTATTTTTACTTTTATTTGCAGTTAAGAGTTATTATAAAGAAATAAAGGTAAATTGCTTCATAACTGAATGATTATTTTGAAGTATCTTAGCTATAATGCACTAAACGAGTTTTTTTTTCTAACATAATTTTAAAATACATTTTAAATAACTCTCTACGTTTTCTAACCCATACGTAATAACTTTACAGTCCACAGAACAATAACGGCAATGAATCTGCGTCCACAATACTAAAATTTAAAAAATAACTTAAAAAAGAATTCAATTGTGATTCCCGACATGCGAGACTGGGGCGCGAGGATGTTTCTTTGCACGTAGTAAAAATGTCCCTCCCCACCCCTCCTTTACCCTCTGGGCACTGAATAGATACGCACAGAAGGCCAGCTCCATACAAAGAGCGAAAACGCACACACATAGACATGACTCACGTACGTCACATCGAAAATTTTTCAATTTTGGTCTGAATATAGTTATATTCAATAGCCAGGGTTTTATTAAACTGATTTGTTTCTGAACACTAAATTCAAAAACAGATTCAGGCTGCGTTTCGCTTATTTTAATATATATTTTTTTTTAAATATAGTAGTTAGGCCTCTAATGTAGTAGGAATTATATGGTAGGGTTGGTAACCCTGTTGCGGGAAAGTCCGAAAGGGTTACCGTGGCCCCTGGCACAGGTAACTGAAGGAACACGTGTGGGTTATAATCAATAAGAGTCTGACACGCCCTCCCGCTCCGCCCAGAGCAAGAGAAGTTATTCATGATTTACAAAACTCAAAAAAAAGGGTTGGTAACCCTACATTCGACCGAGATTGTCATACGTACTTGTAGATACGCGTCTATTTGTGCGTGCGTTTTCGCTCGTTGTAAGAAGGGCCTTCTGTACCAATCTATTCTGTGCTCTGGGTACCATCATCCTCCCCCTTTTGAGAGGAGACAAAAGAAATAGCGCGTGACGTGAATGGGCCCCGACACGGATTGATGTCCACGGACTAAGCAGGTTTATAATAAAAAAAATGGCGCGAAACGATAAATGACGTTCTTAGATTTTATGAAGGCTTTGTTAATAGGGTATACCCTGTAGGGTCGCTGTACTCTTCTTAAAACAGTCGGGTATAACCTATTTTTATGGAAAAGTGCTTTTATGCTGCAAAGTTATATTTATTTAGAATCCTATCAAATTTTACGAGCATATGAAAATAAAGTAGTTTTCACATTGTTTTACAGCTCATTTATTTAGACCCTGCGTTTATAACCTACGATGTTTTATAATCCTTGAAACGTATTCTAAAACGCTTTCATTTATTTTTTCTATAGAAGACAAAAAGTGTTGACAACTTTATTAATAATACCGGTCTACTTAGCTTTTTCCCAACTACATATGTTGGGGTCAGGTTCCAGCCTAAACGAATGCCGCTGAATCCCAGTATTTTACATGGAGCGACTGCCTCTATCTGTCTATCAACCCAGTTAATGGTTAACACAATACCCCTGGCTGGTTGTCAGACTTCCGGGCTTCTGACGACCTGTAACGACTGTCAAAGATCTCCACGAATGACAGCCGGGATCAACGGCTTAACGTGCTTTCCGAGGCACGGAGGGGTCTCGGTATGTATAGATGGTCACCCATCCACGGACCGACCACGGCAAGCGTAGCTTAACCTGATCGATCGAAACGTGTGGCTGCTGTTACTTAGCCATGAGCCCCTGACCACTGTATTAATAGTTTCCCCACCATTATCGAACCGTTTAAAAAAAGGCCACAAATCATTTTAATTACCATTAGGCATTATGTATATTTTCCGAAAATGGCTTCTATCCTCCCAAATATTAATATAATTAAATATCATTATTATTATAATTACGCCTTTGTCAGTTAGGTACCTGAATATTCCGCGTCCACCGGCCGCTTCGGCCTACTAATTTACGACGCGTACGACAAGGATAAACAATAATGTTCCGAGCAATACATAATGCGGCCACCACTTTATATACTTGCCGCAGACTATTAATTCAATTAAGACCCCGAGGCCATGGGGATACTGCATCGCAAAATTTATCTTTTTTCCACCACATATTGGTTAAATGGATACTTGGAGGCGTTATTTATAGTGATATCATTAATTATTATATTGGAAAATGGGGGTTTAAAATTACTTTATTATTTCTCATTATAGTTTTGTTTATTTGTAAAGGGTAGCAAACAAACAGGTGACCTAGATACTATCGCAAAGATACAGGAGCTGCTCCACAGCAGCCCACGGCTAAAGTTCGCACTCGTACCTACCTACTTAGCTTCGGTGTAGGCATATGAAATTGTTATCGGGATCGTCCACTGTGAGCCACGGCCAAGGGGGCCTACTCTCGAAGGCCGTCAACGAAGATACGGGCCCATGCGAAAGTATTTCGATACATCGGAATGAACAGTCCCGATTAATTTACTTTGTCGGACGGGCAAAAACATATCGCGAGTAAGGACAACCGTGTGGTGATTCAGTGCCGGCTGTCGCTGAAAACCAGCGCTGGGGCTCTGTCTTACATAGGGTCGCAGCATAATGCTGAACGATAGCCGTTTTGCGTGGATGTGACGCATGTTTCCCCCAACCTTTTCTTCTTTTTTGTGTTCGTGTTATTTTTTGCGTCACGTTTACCGCAAATAAACGCATTTTCTTTCTTTCTTCTTTTGGACCACGAACTAATCTTATGTACGTAGGTGGTACGAAGTAGGAAATGTCCATTACCTACTTCGGCCGAAACTACGGATTTCGTACTTAGAGATTAGTCCCCAAGCTACGCACGGATGCGTACACGGCTTGCAACCGCGCAGCAAACATGGAAAACCTCTCGGTGCACATCCTACGTAGCAGTGATAAGTAAATGATAAAGGTTATAGAGGTACGAGGAACAGGGTGTAAAGTTCACTCATACCTCCATAGAAAAGGGAGGATCCTCCGACCAGACGGGTGTCGTATCTGGTGGGCAACTGCCCAATGATTGATGTCGGGAAGTTGTGTATATGCTAGTCGCGCGGTAAACTCTGCTTGCGCGATGCAGTATGTGCGTGACGTCAGTATGACGCGCAGCTCGCATGTGGCAATGTAGTTACCGCTACACGGTAAATGATAAATGATTTTGTTTCTTAAAGTAAGTTTGTAAACGCACTTTTACACGTCAATCATATTTTAAAAAGTAGATGAGGTCGGTATTTCATTTCCGAATACTCTGAAAAAATGGCGGAAACAAACTCAGAGGTCACTGAGCGCTGAACTGTCGAATTATAACTAAAGTGTCTCATGTACTTGTATGTAATTTGTAAACACGGGCACACATACCCAGGGGGCCTACTCTCTAGTTCGTCAACAAAGATTCGGACCCGGTTGAAAGTATTTCATACTTAAAATTGAACCCTGCTCTCGATTAATTAGTTTTGTCGGACGAGCAAAACCACATCGGGAGTAAGGACAACTGTCAAATCGTTTCGTCATTAATTTTTAGTTCGGTTCTCAGCCTAATCCTTTGTTCGTAAGTGATACGGTGTAGGAAACATCCGTCACTTTGGCCGAAACTACGGACTTCGTGCTGAGGGAGTAGGCTTCCAGGACCTCGTAGCAGATGTAGCAAAAATGCTACAGGCCCCGCGCTTGGACATACATAATAACCGAACCAATTTTTCATAATGTTTGTGCCAATACGTTCAATGGAATATTATACAACGTGTAACATAATTAACGCAAGACCTCATACACCCCAATTAGAGTATCGAGTTAAAAGCAGTATACAATAACCAAAATAATTATTTTTTTAAAGCTAACTATTATTATTAAGAAAATCGTGTTGACCCTTGCATCACTTTATGCATTTAAAATTGAGTCTTCTTGCCTTGAAATACGATATATTTTTCTTTGGCTCGATTTGCGGTCAGTATTGCAAAATAGATAAAATTTAAAAAAAATACATACCTATATTAATAGTTACTGATATGGATTCAGTAGTCAATTATAAGCAAACTACTTTCGGGACTTGCGTTTATTCTGTTACTGTTACACCTTGAATATGAATGTTCAAAAGAACGTCTTTGTTTAGTGTTATATCGAGAAACCACCTACTGGGCTCAACTCATTTAATTTTTGACGTTCAAAAGTGCATTTTAATAGTGTACTTGAAATAAATTATTTACCTTTGACTTTAATACAAATCCATCGACTCGAAAAGAACAAGATATCGAGGAAAACTATTTTGAAAATGTACTGTTTTATTTCATCAACCAAGTTTAACCAAGAATTAATAGAATTTGCTACAGGCTCTGCGCTGGCTTTATCCGGTACTGCACATACCCTGTATATACATCAATACTGCTTGAAGGCCGAAGCAGCTGTTATGGTATAGTCATTCCTCTGACGGGAGCCTTCACAAAGAGCTCTATTATGAGTATTATCACTAAAAACCGTTGTAAGATTCCGGCACCAATCTTCTTTTTTTCTGGCTATCACTGTCTTCAAATATAAGCTATACAGAGTGCAACCTAGACTGTATCATGCATATTAGTTACTACGGAATACTGCTGTATCCGCACTGGGCCCGCGTGCTGGAATACGGCCCTCTTCCTCTTACAGAAAGGAAGGCCTGAGCTCCAGCAGTGAGAGCATTAGTATTATATTTATTTATTTACATAAACAGGTGTGGCGTAAATAATGGATAATCCTGAAACTGTCGATTGGCCAGATTATCATCTATCATTTACCCCACATATCCTATCGTCTATATACGCGTAATTTTTTTTTCGATATAGTGGTCCAAAATTGCATAATACCGTAGAAAAAATGCTAAAATTTAATAATAGTATGTTATGCAATTAGTGAATAAAGGACGGATTTAAAGCGTTGGCTATAGATGAATCACGAGCTAGTGAAGGATTCTAACGACTGAATCACGACCGTAGGGAGTGATTCATGATGATTGAATCACGAGCGTAGCGAGTGATACAAGTATTAGAATCCAGAGCGACGCGAGTGATTAACCTCGATATAAATCCGTTTTATTCAAGAGTTGCATACTATAATTTACACCATGACTACGAGAAAAAGAAAAATTTAAGCGAAAATAAACATTTAATAAAGAAAACGGAAGCTTAAATTAATTAAAATGCACATTAAAATTGGAACAATTACTAAAATTAAGAGTAATTTTCTTGTTATTATTGATGGTCAACTTCTTAGAGCATTAATGCTCTAAGGTCAACTTGTGTAGCGATATTTTAATGCTAAACTCCTTGTCGAAAATGTCGACCAATCAAATTGAATTTAGAACACAATATCAATTTTATTTAGGTCGAATACAAAGATTACACTTACACTAGATACGGCAAGCCACGACCAAGCGTGCCCTGCATGTTCAACTGTTCGTACTAAAAAAGTCTGTTAGCTCAGTGACGCTTAGCGATTGAAACAATTCTGTTTACTTTGAGCACATCACTAAATGGCTGGGGTGAAGCTATCGTAGGTATAAAAAAGATGACACGTTCGGTTTTCATACTATCTAATAACATGCAGTATCTAGCCTAGGTACTTTAAATCTGTGGTCGAATACATTGGTGTGTTCCATTTTCAAACATCAAAACAGTGAGTAAAAGTGATTTTTATTCACTGTTTTCAGCGAATAAAATAAGCTTTTTAGAGGGGGAATGGTATAATAAGTATTTTTTGCAATGTTATCTTAGATTGTAATAAAAAATCTTGATACTGGTCTGATAAAATAAACATTCAGGAGTGATATAAAAAACACAAAACGAGAACAAGTCCCAAATTGTAGAAATGGCAGCTGATTTTGTAACACCCTTACCCTTACCCTGTATATACTTGATTGTACACCAGAAAATACTACCGTAAAATCTATTTAATAATAGAAGCTGCAATATTCCTGGGTCTTGCTTGTAGCATGAGGTTATTATACTCATTTATGGAAGGCAATAAGCACCTAAAACTAAAATACAACGAATTAATACTTAAATCCAATTTCTGAAGTGTACACGTACAGCATAAATGTGTAATGAGCCTAATGCTACTGTAAAAGAAGAACAAAGATACAACATTAGTAAGATACAAGAGTAAAGTTATACAGTTACATAATACAACTTAGATTAAATAATACTTTCTCGTATCTCTATACAGCATGTATCAGAAAGGGTTGTGGTACAGACTGTAATAGCTATCATCAAGGTCCGAGCGCTTCGTTTTGTTTTTGGAATGGGCATCACGCAGTTGACCTTGAGAGGTCGTCACTGCTTAACCGGACTATCCTGTGGCAACCAGGGGCGCGACGTGACGCGCGGTATTTGTATTGCGAGCAAAAGATGAGCGGGTGGCTTTTGCTAGCTGAAGACCATCAAACTGATGAACTTTCTCCATGAGGCCAACATGGTAATCGCGAAATAACATTCAGCCGACCCGTACATTTGGGTCGAGTAGGTATTGAAGTTTTGTATGAGTATTGATGTCGATATTTTTTTCGCGATTACGATGTTGGTCCCATAGAGAAAGTTGTTCAGTTTAATGGTCTGTACCACACTCTTAAATATGACCCATGTTTCTGATACATGCTGTATTTTTATAATATCTATTATTCATTAAGATAATTGTTTGTATGTTTATAAATTCGATAAAATTTTGACTCTGTTGTGCAGTTAACACGAATACATAATTCAATCGTGTCGATAGAGTAAATAAATCAACTAATTATTTTGTGTTTGTCAACTACTAATTAGGTAGCGTTACATTGTCATCGGTAGATTTAGTTAATCGTCATACAAATAATTTTATTTACCGACATACTGCCTGATAATATTTATGCTATCAAATTAGTGCGGTGTTGAGTTATCGATAAATCTGTCAATTAAAATACAGGCAATAGTTATTCTACGGGGCGGCAAAAGCCACATAGATTATACATAGAAAGAATAGACATTGATTACAGTTCTAGCAGCATTCGTTTAGACTGGAAGCTGACCCCAAAATAGTTGAGGAGAGGCTAGGCAGATTAATTACCGCAACTTCCCATCGCATGAACTATTAAAATTAAAATATAATGACCTAAACTAACTAAAACTATTAACAAATTAAAATATGGCGTCGAAAAATTCCTCTGCATCGCTGTCGACTGGTAAAGTACCCAAGAGACTGGCGGCATTGCCACGTTGTATGGTAATGCTAAGCCTCTGGCCAAGGTAAAGGCCAGCCCTTGGATCACGGGAAGTGTCAACAAGCCGTTTGGAGATTTCGTTGAACAAACCGTGAGCACTCGGACCCCACGGCCCGAGGGTTTCAACCCCAAACAGCTCGAAAATATAATTGCCGATAAGGTGATTATACTTTCGCCGCTTGAGGTTTTCCGCAGCCGCAGCGGCAGTGCCAGCACAGCACGCCGAGTCAGGAAGATGGGATGGCGCAAGAGTATCGACACACGTTGCGTCCCACACTAAAGGCCTACCCACCTTCCAAGGAAATAAAGACATCCGGTCTCTTGCCATCGTCGCGTGCCAAGCCATTAGGTTCTAATACAGCTGGAACGCCGACGGTGACAAGAGCTCGTCGGATGATGTCATTTATGTTCGCGTGCCGAGCTAAGCGGCCCGCACTTCGGCTGCAAGACAGGCCATGGTGTTCAAGGCTGTTGACAACTTCGCCACAGTGACAGCGATAGGGAGAACAAGAAGGAGCTCCTAGTCGTAGGCAAGCAGCGAGGCGGAAAGTAGTGTCGTCTTACAAAGTGCCTATGTTCGACGACGGTAGTGCATGAAGCCAAAGATCCGACTCCCACTTACCCACAGCAAGCAGGCGCGCACGCTCCGCAGTAATAGCAGACGTATTAAGTAAATTGTTCTGTACTACTCTGCAAAGCGGCTCATCCCACTTTCTCTGGGAAGATGGATTATCGGGTTGATCTGAATTTGGACAAACGAGTCTCCAGGCATGCATAGCCTCGGTGAAGCATGGCACATCAAAATTAATCAGTGTGGGGGTTAGGATTTTCCTGATTAATTTTTCAGTGCCGTAGACCGAGGATATGAAAGCCGGTAAACTAACACTAGAAATTTTGCGAACGCCGAGGCCTCCCATACGAATGGGAAGAGTAGCTTGTGTCCAAGCTCGGTCGTCCATGGCCACATTTAAAATCGAAGTTAATGTATGTCAAATAATTTGGTCCATTTTGTCTAAAAGGTGAGTGTGCTTCATAAATGGGAAGCGCGAAGGAAATATGTTAATTTAGGGCCGAAACAGCAATAACGGATTACGATTAAAGCCGAATGCATGTTAATTTGGAACAATCTTTCCGAAACGTATTTGAAATTTAGTACTTTTTCCTCAATAAAAACGGGAAAGGAATTCTCGAAGACAGGAGACCCAAGAAAACGAAGAGAGCTTTTTTCAATAATTTTGATTTCTGGAGCTATTGCGTTAAACTTGGGGAGTGTCAGATGTCTGTCAGTACTGTCTGCCAGTATTATTATTTATTTATTATTACTAGTTATAAGTAATTTTGAATTCTAAATATTCAGATTAATGCTTGAAAAGCTTTTAACACACAAACCATCTCACCCGCTGCTCATATCTATTAAAATGTCTCTACCAGTTTCCCAGCACCTTAATACCAATAACCAGTTCCAAAAGGCTAATAAGTCGCTTGAAAGGTTACCAAACTAAAACTATCGATAATCCTGACGTCAATTTCCCGCTACACCAAACTGATCAGCGATCCAGGCAGCCTTATTAAAAGTTAATCAAAATTTCTAATTCCGACCGAGCTCAGCTCTAAACTTGGCTGGTTGTAACCGGTGTGAACCGGATTCATCGATATCGATGTGTGTGTGGGTTTAATAAAAAGTTTATTTCGGAGCAATAACACAAGACTAAGTACAACAAGTAAAACCATGATAGCTGCAAAAGTATAAACTGCAGCGCAGCTAACAACGCCCTTTTCCAGATACAAAATGGAATGATGTTCCATGCTAAAAGTGCTTATTAGGTAATTGAGTTAATAACATTTAGTAAAATTTTGGTTTAACTAATTGCAATAAAAACAAAAAATAAATTAGAAAAAATAAATAAAAAATAATGCTGTATTGGTATTGTTCCCTTGTTTATTGTACACACACAGACAACAATTGTGTGTATATTTACACCCTAGTTATAGAATTGTGAATTTCTGAGTAAGCTTTGGAATAAAACTAAAATCATAACACGTCTTGTTTCTCCGAGGGATTACGCAGAGGTGTATCTATAATAGTACACCCACATTTTGCCGACTCCGTATCATAGGTGCGACAAACAAATACGCGACAAATGTTAAGGCGACAGTACGATATATCGACCGTCAGTGATGCGACAGCACATCGGGGTGAGCACGGCCTCTGTGATAGGCTTGAATCTCCCCGTAGCTCGACGTACGTTGTTAGTGCGACTGATTGTTTCCTCGACGAACGATGGCTGACGGAACTTTTGATCGACGAAAGTTAGCGCGACACAATTTTGGCTCGACAAACTAAAGCGCTACAGAACTTTCTATATTTTGTTGCTAATATATTATATTGTGAACAGTTTGTGCTTCTTGTTCCCTCGTACTGTGATCGGTCGAGAAGTTCGTTCGAGATGCATATTTGCTACTTCTTTTTGTCGAACCAACACCAGGCGCTCGCTCGCCGTTACATCGTTTGGTTAACCCCTATAATAAACAGTTTTGCTCTTCGGGCATTATGTTTCTTAGCAAAGCTATGTTTAAGCGTGAAATAACGACTATTTTAAGAGATCATAACTCTGTTAATTAATTAATCAGCTGTTTTTAATTTGTTCTGCTAACAGCTAGCTATTCTGTTTAGTAATCTGTGGATAACATCTCAAGTAGTGTATTTTTATTCTTTGTATTGTGTGCCTCCTATGCCTATGTATTATACTGCTTTTGTTTTTCCTATTAAAATTAAAAATATATAATTATACATGTATTTAATTTTTTACTACCTTCATCTATTGAATAATTAAAAAACTACTAGTGTCAGCGTTTATTATCTATACTTAGCAGGTTATGTTTATTTATCAGTCGCACTAACGTACACACGGCTACACATCAAGCTATACATTTCCAGTATAAGCTGATCTTACATTGTATAGGATTTCCGTACGATGCGAGACCAGCGTAAACTGGTTTTGTACAGCTTGATGTGTAGCCGTGTGTACCTACGTCGAGCTGATGGCACCACTGATGGTCGTTATATCGTACTGGCGCCCTAACATTATTCGCGAATTTGTTTGTCGCGACTATGATGCAGCGAGCCTATTGCCATCAACTGGGCACAAATCTAGACTCCAGACTGCTATACTGAGATATGACTCAGAAAAAAACCAAAACAAAAAAAAAATTGCCCTTCCTGGGAATCGAACCCAGGGCCTCATGCTCAGCAGTAGCGCTTACGACCACTAGACCAATGAGGCGGTTACTGAAATCATACAAAAGAATATTTGAAACTAAACTTTATTGAGAATGGCAGATAGTAATTGAATGTCTGTTTGATTTTTAGATTTTTCAAATAGATTCCAGCGCTCGTTCTATTGGAAAATATAGACAGTGGGTACAGTCTGTTTTTGATTTTACATACTTATGAAATATGAGAAAAGAAAAAGAATTGTGAAAAATTTAATACTATATTTTAAAATGCCTTAAAAAGAGTACCTTCTTACAAACTTACTATAAAGATTTTATTTTCATTTCAAGTTATTTCAAATAGGTACATACGTTCACATGGAGCTCTTTAAACAATGCCTACATTAATCATGTCGCCATCAACGATGGAGATGGAAGGTGTTATTTTCAACCTTATTGCTTAGGTTATTATGTTTTATTTTCCTTAATATTTTTGTTCTTATTTTAAAAATACATTTACTTTTCAATCGAAGTCGTAATAATTGCAAACGATAATAAACTTTATGTTTGGGTGGTAAGGTTTATATCCAAACTATAAGCAACCGTGGGCACTTGAGCGATGTGTTTTTGTTCCTAAGTTGTTGATCGAAGTTTTAACCCTTAATCGATACATATTAATAGGTAGGATTATTTACAACCCCTAAATCCATGGGGGATGGGAGATATAGGGTGAACAGTTTAAAATTTAAATGCAAAATGACGATGGCGAGACGATAAGTTGGCCGAAACATCCCAGCGCTGAGTTGCTGGATTCGCTTTCTCCTCTACCGATCGTTATTTCTCCTGACCAAGGTTTATTTTGTTTATATGTATGTATCTATGTATTAGTATTTATTCTAGTATTTTATAGTCATTGCCGAGCTACCTATCCCGTATGTTGCACCTGCCATGGTATATCTCTGCATCACCCTAAGAGCTGGTTCACATTAGGTCGGACCGACAGTTTGCCGTTCACCGACTGCCGGGTGTTGCTGTTCACACTAGACGCCGCCGACCCGACCTAATGTGAATATAACTGTCGGTACGGTCGTTTTACTGCCCGGCCTGGGTCGTCACAAAACAGTTGTGAGTTGGCTTTCGTATAGGATCAAAACTTCTACATTAATTACGCCCTCCATATTGAAACGTGTCTTCTCTGCATACACGTCGACGAAACTGCTTGCGCGAGTGCCGAGAGCGGGGTAAGGGCGGGTGGGAGGGTGGCAGGCGGGTGTCGCCGCCGCTTCGCGCCGACAAATGTGAACGGTGCCATACTTGCTAGTACGCCAATATTATGTCCGATCCGACAGAAACCGTGGCTGGACGTACGGTAAAAGTGTCGGCTCCGACAGTTTGGTCGGGTCGCCCTAATGTGAACGGCGCTATTGACATACATACGCCAATATGGATCCGACACGTTTGTCGGGCCGGTAAAACTGTCGGTCCGACCTAATGTGAACCAGCTCTAAGGTTGACTGGTAGAAAATGGTCCAGGCATTAAGTCCGCTTTTTCACAGTATTCTTTTTTACTTGGGAATAAAATTTAAAAAATAAATAATTATTTTATCTCTAGATGCAAGGGTAATAAAGTAAATACGAATAAAATTAGGTTAAAATCCAGTTTATCCTACTTTAGAGACGTAATGCCACATTATATGATTTTGTAGTGGTTCTAATTGAGTTAAGTATCCTTTACTAACCCCTGCCCCCGTTTTGGAATACGCCCAATAAAAATAAGGATACCCAATAAAAATTCACTTAAACACGAAATTTAAAATTTTCACGTTACGATGTTGTTCGTCACTCTGCAACAACGTTACATGTCCCAAAAACATTTTGTTTATTTTGGACTTTATTTTCTGTGTGCTAAAGTTAGTTTTTGTTTGTGCATGTAGATCTAATAGTATTGTGTTGTTAGAAATTGGAAGTCACTGTCGGCAAGTAATGGGCGATCGTGACACGAATAGCATTTGAATTTCCTCGATAGATACACTTTATATACTTGTACGCAGAAAAATTTAACACGGTCCCCCCTTAATTTTCTTTTGTGGGAAGGAAAAACGTGATCGTAATACTTATTGTGTTTGCCTCGGGATCGGGATTTGCTATATTTGTACTTTTTTTATTTAAGTCCGTAAGTTGATAACGCCTTTTTTGTTAGTTCTCTTTGGTTAAAAGCCTCTTGGGATTTCGTGGAGTTCTTTTTATGAATATTTGATACGTTTTTGTTTGTCGTGGTCAGTAAACAAAAGAACGAAGTAACATTTAATTGGTTAGTAGCTATAGGTACTAAATAACAATTGAAAATTCAAAATATTTGTTCTACATAAATATGTCCCTTTAAATAAATGTTCCCTCCAAAATATTTAGCTGTAAAACCCTAGCGTACTCTGATATAATTGGAAACGTCAATCAAAAATAAAAGTCTTAAAATAAAAATCTCAGCATAGTTTCGTTTCGCAAAAAGCTGGGGCGTGATTAAATCGAGTTACAGTATCGAACGAAACGTCAGTAAACCCTAAAATCCAATCAATATAGATCCTCGGAGAGTGCAATTTGAAAATTTCCCTCAACACGTCACGAAAATTGACAATTATTTAATAAAAAACTGTGTCTGGAGTTCTGGATTAACAATATAACCGAATAAGAAAATTCTTGCTTGACTGCCTCGTTGGTCTAGTAATTGCAAGCGCTATTGCTAAGTATGAGGTCCTGGATTCGATTCCCAGGTCAGGCAAAGTGTTATTGGGTGCTAAAAGAAAGAAAGAAAGAATAACGTTTATTTGGACACAGTTCGTGAAACACAAAATACAAATAACAAAATAAAAAATGAAAATAATGTTTTACAACAATAGTGTGTGCCTCACGGCTGCGCCAAATAGGTTAATTTCAGCATTAATGCCAGACAGATGGTGTCTGATGCTGGAGAAATAGCCCGGAATCTGGATTTGTGTCCGGTTGAAGTTGATGGCAAAGGCACGCTCCCTATCATAATGACACTTGAACATTACTGGCGAAATGTGAGTGTACTGTTGTAGATACATCTCTGCCCAACCCTAATGGGAAACAAGGCGTTATGTTATGTATCTGTATAAGAAAACACTTTACCATAAACAGCAATGGGTATTTTTTAATTTCCTCTAGTGCCCACGAACAGCAAAAAGGTCCGCCATATTGAGGTTTTCGGCGGGAAAAAAATCGAATAAAGGACAATAGGAAGGCCGGTCCATGTCATAATCATATTTTTCTCGCACAAAGGAGTTCTTACGTTAATGTGAACTGGTAATAAATGAAAGTCAGGACCATATAAAGCATGTTTTTTTTGTTTGCCCCTTCGTGTTACTACGACGAGATTTTTTGCGCGGGAATTTTCGTGGCCTGGCAGATTTTTGGACAGCTCAGCGTGATAAAGGAAACAAATTACATGATAGATTATTCTGTTTGAGACGTGTTGACCCGTACAGTGTAATATCTATGATTTTTGTTTATTTTCTCTTTCTTGGTAGAGCTTGGCACCTATTACATTGGTAAAAATGCTTTGAATATTTGCATTCAGTCTGTTGTTACGGTTTTTGACCAATATTATAAACTAGCTTTTGCCAGCATCTTCACCCGCGTTTAGTTCGGAAATTGTCCCATGGGAACCTACTGCCGAAATAAAAGTATCCTGTGCGTTAATCCAGGTTATAATCTATATGTGTGCCAAAATTCGTCCAAATCTGTTCGGCCGTTTTGCGTGATTGAGTAACAAACATCCAAACATAATATAAACGTTCACATTTATAATAATAAAGTAGGATAATAAAACCGCAAATGCAAGTAAGTCTAAAGCTACCTACTTTATAAAGGTTAAAAAAACGAACCATTGAACGAACGAACGAACCAACATTGTAACAATTTGAGCTCATCTTCAACTTTTTGCAAGAGATTATATTCTGCCGTAATTTTAGTGTACATTTCACAAGTTCGTACCTCTTCGTACAGTCATAAAGATTAGGTCATATATCACGACGAGATGTGGAACTCGTCTCTCTCGCTTAACTTTTACAACGTAGGTATCTACCGTAATTTTTATCAACTTACAGACCTATCATTTTAGAAGAAGCTTTTTCTTAGAACATGATGCCTTTGTTTACCGAATGAGTAGACAGAGATACATAGTGTGATAAGGTATCCACGCTTCGTCTGTTCAAGTCCCAAGTACTATGCTAGAACCCTATGGCCATTAGCTGGGCACAAATCTTCACCCTGGGTTGCTATCGAGAAATATTGAGTGACCCTTTGACTCATCTTCCATAAAACAAAGGTTTTTTTATTTGATTTTTTGGTGAAATGCAATGAACATTATTTATACGTCATTTTAAACTTCTTATCTCGCAATTTATTACTATTTAGGAAGTTTTTCTTTTTTGGCAATACTCAAAATCTTCTGCGTCATTTTATTTTTATAACACCGTTCTTTCTTCATACACGAAGGGGCGTAATCATACAACCAAAGTAATTCAATTAATCATCAATTTCCCCCGATTCCAGATTCAATCAATGCTGGAGTTTGACATTTTTTACACGGAACCCTAACAAATCTTTATTACTCCCATCTGATTTTACTTTCCAGCATTGATTGAATTCAATCACTGCGTATTAGAATAAGGTAAGAACAGAAGGCCAACTCGCCAGCTCGACCGGAGAGTAGGTACTAAATTCCTACCTATTTCTGTCACCAAACATCGTTGTTTTGAAGGGTATGGGTGCCGATGTGGTTACAGATACAGAAGACATTTAGCTGTCTTTGCGAAGGCAGCGCAACTGTGGTGGTTTTACAGCAACATGTTTATGTGGGCTATCGGCTTGTCAACTGTATTGAAAATGAGGTTCTGTGGTGTCTTGGTTTTTAGGTGCGGGTCAATCGCCTCGAGGGAAGCTAGTTATCTCCAAGCTGGTCTAAGTTGGCGGTCCTTTAAATGGACCTCACCCGTAAGGGGCTGGTACAGTGATAACTAGAACGGAACTTAGAATTAAAGTCAGCGCCGGTAAAGAACCTCACCACCTACTAGGAGTTAACTAGACCCCTTTTTTGAGCGGGGCCAGTTTCCCACTTTGTGGAAATCTGGTCGTCCGGTCCTGGTCAGGAAGGCGGGGCGCCCTGCGGACTCACCGTCCGCATACCGGCCAATAGTGCTGCTACACGAGGTGGACAAGCTGTTTGAGCGTATAATCGCAGCCCGCCTCGTCGGCCACTTGTGCAGATAGGGACCGGACCTGGACGACACCAAGTTTGGTTTTCGGCATGGGCAATCCACCATCCAGGCTGTGTCGCGGGTGAGAGTCCTGGCGGAAGAAGCAGTGCCCCGGGGCGGGGTGATGTTGGCGGTATGATGTGGTGACGGCGGTAATCCTTGGACATCTCCAACGCCTTCAACACCCTGCCCTGGAGTCGTATTCGGGAGGCACTCCGCTATTATCGGGTGCCTCCCTACCTCCACCACATCGTTGGGGCTTATCTGTCGGAGAGATGTGTCACCTACATAAGACGTGATGGTGTAAACCAACGCCGCATGTCGTCCGGTGTTCCGCAGGGCTCGGTCCTAGGCCCACTCCTGTGGAACATCGGGTACTACTGGGTGCTGAGGGGCGAGCTCAAACCGGGCGTAGACCTGACGTGTTATGTAGATGACACGCTGGTCACTGCCCGGGGAAGCTCGCACAGGGAGGCAGCGTTGCTGGCGGTCGGAAGCCATGGTCTTCCATGGCCCCCGGCGGGCGCCGCTGCCCGGCTCACACATCGTGGTCGGGGGGGTCGGATCACTGTCGAGTCTACCATGGTAGACTCGACAGCGATCCGGTGCTCGACAGCCGGTGGGACTTCGGGCCCCACTACCGATGGCTGGCGCCTAAGTTGCTGGGCGCGGCTGGCTTGCTTGGCACGCTGCTTCCCAATCTGGAGGGCCCAAGCGCCGCCTGTAGGCGGCTCTACGTAGGGATCGTGCGATCCATGGCCCTGTATGGGGCCCCGGTGTGAGCCTTTGACCTGACGGCCGGCAGCATTGCAGTTTTGAGAAGCCGCAGAGAGCGATGGCCGTCAGAGTCATCACGGGGTATCGAACGATCTCCTAAGAGGCGTCGTGCGTACTGGCCGGATCCCCTTCCTGGGACCTCGAGGCGAAAGTACTCGTGTCATTGAATCGGTGGCGCGAGGAAGCGAGGGTGCGGGGCGAGGGACCGATGCAGTGGCACATGGAGCTGCGTCGGTCTCAACTTCGTGAGGTCCTGGTGGTGGAATGGCGGGACAGGCTCTCACGCCCTACCGCTGGCCTCGTTACCATCGAGGTATCCGGTGCTCGAGCGCTGGCTCGGGAGGAGGCACGGCTCCCTGTCGTTTCGAGCGACGCAGATGCTCTCGGGGCATGGTTGCTTCGGGAAGTACCTGTGTCGCATAAACAGGGAGCCAGACGCCCGGTGTCACCACTGCGTCGACTGTCGGGAGGACACGGCGCGGCATACGCTGGCAGAGTGTGCCGCTTGGGAGGAACCGCGCCGTGCCCTCATCTCAGAAGTAAGCAGAGACTTGTCACTGCCGGCCGTAGTCGAGTCGATGGTCGGCAGCGACGTGTCCTGGGACGCGGTGGTTTCCTTCTGCGAAACAGTTGTCTCACAGAAGGAGGCTGCGGAAAGGGAGAGGGAGATCTCGTCCACTCACCCGGCCCGCAGAAGGCGCACCGGGCGTTGGCGACGGGCGGACAACGGGCCGGCACCAGTAGGGGGTTTCGGAAGGATTGTACGTTCCCGCGACCCCCGGCGTAGGTGTGAGACGGAACACCGGGGTGGTTTTTAGTAAGTAAGAGTCTGACAGACCCGCCGCCCACCCCAGGACGGCGGACATCCATGAGGATTTTCCAACACCGGAGACAAAAAAATAAAAGCCATGGTACGGAGCGAGAGGTCATGGGAAGCCATCTCATCCTTCTGCGAAGCAATAATGATCGTGAAGGAGGAAGCGGAACGCGTGAGGGAGAGGCAAAATTCGAGCCCTCACGGCCAAAGTCGCCGCAGGGGACGCCCTGGGCATCGGGAATCGCAAGCTGATTCCCGGCCACCGTAGGCGCGGGCTTACGGACGACGAGTAATGGGTAGCTCGCAGTCCGATAAAAACTAGGACCGGTTCAACGGCGCGTTGTGTTCCACGAGCCCCTCAAAGAGATGTCAGCACCAAATGATGGGGTCTACTAGGGCTGATGCCTGCCAGGGACGCGGGACACTCCGAAAGGGTTACCGTGGCCCCTCGCACAGGCAACTGAAGGAACACGGGTGGGTTTTAGTCAGTATGAGGCTGAGACGCCCTTCCGCTCCGCCCAGAGCGAGAGAAGTTATTCGAATATTTCGCACACAAAAAAAAAGGCGTGCTGTCGCTACGGCTGCTCGGACAAGACCGCGAGGGCGGCGCACTCCCTCCACGGCGCAACCCTCACCACTGCACCCATAAATTATTTATTAAACTGCACGTGTATAACAAGACAATTTCTCTTGACAGAAATGACGATTTTCCATACAAACTTGAATCCGATGTTTGTTATTGTTCGTCGAATCGTTGAGCTCCTGAAGTTCTGAGTTGAGCTGAACGGTTACTGACAAATGCGTGCACTGACTGAACAGGTACTCTTAATCTGCGTGGTTCTTTCTTCAGAAGACCATTTCAGACACCAAGTTACATGGTCCTCAAAGATTATGTCCAAACTTTTATATACATTTTGACATTGATGAATTTTATACATACAATGACGTGAGTATTTACTTTGTAAAGTATTATATTATTTTAATTATTGTGAATGTGAAGATTATGTGGTTTATTACTTTTTTATTTCTTAGTTAGTTTCACGATCTGGCAGCTTGAGTAATTTATGCGGCCTACCCAAATTTCCTTTCTTTGGTATTGTTCGTCGAATCGTTGTGCTCCTTAAGTTCTGAGTTGAGCGGCACGATTACTGAAAAATGCGTGTACTGACTGGACAGGTCCGCTCAATCTGTATGGTTTTTCCTCAAAAGACCGTTTCAGACACCAATCTACACGGTCTTCACATGTTCTGACCAAGATTATGTCTGGACTTTAAAAGAGACTGTGTCCTCAGAGTTTGTTTCGGCCTTTCTTCTCAGAGTAGTCAGATAGGAAACGCCGACCTCATCTAGTTTTTAAAATATGATTGACGTGTAAAAGTCTTTGTACAAATCTAATTACAGAAATAAAATCATTTATCATTTAACCCCCTTTAGGGGGTGAATCTTCAAAATTCCGTCCTTAGTGATCACTTCGTTATTGAAAGAACTCTAGTGAACAGTTTTATGCTTCTAGACCCTGAGATTCCTTGAGATTGATTGCTGTTCGTTGTCTGTCAGTGAACGAATGAATGAATTTAATATTTTCATCACGTCAGATGCGATCATAATCTGAATGAACTTTATAGCTGATTAAAAGCCTAATTGAGTTTGAAATCTAATGAGCATCTGGTACTTCTTTAACGTCTTATTCTATCACATTAGGTAGGTACTTACCTAGGTGTAACATTTGTACCCTCACAGGCTCGCACATTTCACCCCCCGGCGGCACTCGCAAAATTGGACCGACACATCCGATCTAAATTTGAATAAAATTACTTTTATTTCATTTTTTCGTTTGGCCCGCGCCATGTGTGCGGCTGTGCGACTTTTGGCGAAATCTGGCGACCGTCGCCGTCGCCTAAATTGCCATTTCAACAAAATTATTTTTGTGATATTTTTGGGTGTACTACTTTTTGTTAAGCGCTTAGAGATGTTTAAACTTATATTTGCGCACAAGTGCTTTTTAGTGTTTAGTAGGAGCTGCCTCTGGCCTCTGCTTCTGATGTTTACTTTCGGGTTCTCAGAAAAATTGTGGTAAGTATTGAAAATCAGCTCATACATTTGACAAAGAGCAGTCATAGAAACGTGAATCCATGCGAGATATCTACAATAGAAAATGTAAATGTGTCTGTTGTTGAATGCATTCAAAAGAAGCTAAAATATAAATTTATAAAAAATTAATAAAATATAAAATAATGGAATTACGACACAGTCCTGGGATATATTCTCAATTCTTAATTCTTTATTGCGTACTATAATGTATATGTCGTAGGATAATTTGATACTTCGAATTTTCGCGAAAATCCTAGGGGTTTTGCGAAAACGCGGATAATTAGACATAGGCGAAAAATTTAGGTTAGGTTAGGTTAGAACAGTGACCATTAGCGCGCGAAGGCGAGCGAGCGAAGCGAGCGTGCCGCGGCAGCGGCCGCCAAGCGCCAGATACCCTTCTATTGTTGGTTAGGTTAGGTTAGGTCCTGACTTTGTGGGGTGCACGTTGAAGAGCCTCCTCGTGGCGCACCCTGGGCAACGTCGGCTCCAATTTCTCCCAGTGCGGTTTTGGGGGACAATTGGGGCTGGCGGCTAATCTTCAACAAGCGGGGAAAGGTCACGGTTCCAATCACCGATCATGCTTGATGGTCGGTGAAGGGAACCGGGCTACAGAGGGCAGATACGTCCACTCCTCCTCTGCTTACAGAGGGAGGTGAGTGGGCGTAGACTGGGCAGGGCCGCCGTTGCGGTTTAGGCGGTCCTGTCCCGGAGGGAGGCAGCGGCGCGCGCGCGGGGGTAAGATTCTCTCGCGCGGCGTCGCTCCGGAGAGGGGAGGGGTCGAGGAAGACGCCGGTCTGGTAGTCACCTCCGGCTCCTCCCGGGTGGAGGCCAGCAGGCGGTGGGTGCGGGGGCGCCCTTTGCCTGTATTGCACGGGCCTCCACCAGTGTCGGACGGGAGTGGCCGGGTGTTCCCGGCCATTCCCGTAGCCCCCCGGTGGAATGGGGGGCATGCGGGGCCCGCCAAGCAGGCGGGCATACGCCGGGAGGGCTGTGGAAGCAGAGGCTGAGCCAATTTCCCATAGCCCTCCCATCACGGCGTTGTGGGAACACCGCTGAGTTTTAGTGGGTATACTGTCGAGTGCGGTTTTCGACAGGAGTCCCACATACCCCGTCTCGTCCCCCACGAGCGGGGATGCATAAAGCATTTCTCAGCGACAAAAAAAAAAAAAAAGGTCCTGACTTTGTCCAGTAAGATTTGATAATTTTTCGCCTATGTCTAATTATCCGCGTTTTCGCAAAACCCCTAGGATTTTCGCGAAAATTCGAAGTATCAAATTATCCTACGACATATATACATAGTTAGTAGGAAATAATTAAATAAGTCACAATTATGGACCCTGTCGGGCACAGCATAGATCAAGCAGGAGAGAGGAGGAAGAACGCTGGGTTTTTTTTTTATGTGGTGAATTTTATTATTAGTTAAGTAGCTGTTGCAAGTTATATTGTTTTATTAATACAGAATTGAATATAATTAGATACATTATTTATTAGGTCAGGGAAAAGTTCTTTCGTATTTTATAGGTATAAAGTTCTAGTAAAATCTCTTTGGCTGAACTGTTTGTATCTGGCTGGTTGTAATACCTACCAAATTAATATAAATTGGTATTTTTTTTGTCTGGTTTTTGGTTTAATAGATAAATAAATACATAACATTAAAAAGAAGAAAAAGATATATATATTTTAAAAAGAGTTTACAGTAGGCTTGTATTTAATACTATGCCCCAGAACTTACAAAACTTACTACAACCTTTTGATTATTTCTCAAAACCTTTGTTTTTGAGATCTATTGTGTTAATTATTATTGAAGCGTTTCAACAATGTATACTTAGTGTAAATTTGTAGAATCCTCAAGCGTTGAGATATGAAACAAAAAATAAAGGAGATTCCTTGATTGTCCTGATCAAAGTATAGATTATAAGTGATCAAATTCATCAAAGTGAGTAAAAGTCGGGTTCCCTCAACTTTAGAAGTCATCCATTGTTCTGTTACTAATTAATATCCCAATTATTTTCGACTGTCATTTATTTTCACAAATATTTTTTGAGAGAAATCGAGGTCCTTTGTTTTATTGTTCTGTTCAATTAAGAAAAAAAAACTAGAAATTGCTTTCAACCTTGAGTAATAAGGGAAATAATGAAGAAATCGATCCTTAATGTTACTGAAAAGTGGTTTTTCCGAGTATTTTTACTAAACGAAGCCAACAGCGTAGAAACTTACAATCTACTCGTAAATACTGCAAAAGAGCAATTCACTATTATAACAAGGTTAAATTATTAAGCGAGCTAGCGAAACTCCATTGATGTGATGGGCATCGGTTTCTAATGCCCGCGTAATCAGATGTAGGTCCTACTTATCTTTTTTTTTTCCTGTATTAATAAGGAAAAGAAAAAGTTCTAAATAATTGATTACAGTTTCACATATTAGACTAATAAGTGATTGAACTCCAACTTATCATATTACGTGATAGATTATGTTATATCTCAGAATAGTGACTTCAAATTGTGAGTAAACCAAAACCAGTAGAATTTCGCCACCAATTTAGCAGGTCACTGCTCGGCACAGGCCTCATCAAAATTGCGCTCCAACACCCAATTCTCTACCTTCCGCATCCAGTCTGTCCCAGAGTTATAACTAGATAAACGGAAACATTTATTAAAAACACGTAGCTGCAAATACAAAACGAAAATACTCAGCAGCGAATTGAATCGTTCCAAAAATCTAATATATTTTGTATCACCAATACACAGTCATCCATATTTTGCATACAGATATAGATACATATACGTTACATAGAAGATCGTGCAACTACAACGTCTAAAAGGATTTATGCAACGATATTATTACCAATACATTTGGTTTCGGGATAAAATCGCTTACTGCAGTAAAAAGAGTTTTGGACTTTTCAAGCAACCCTGCCTTCTGAGCCACTAGTCCCGGGTTCGATCCCCGGACAAGTCAAACATTTGTGTGCATGAACATGTCTGTTTGACCTGTGTCTGGGTGTGTATATGTATATTAGTATGTATACCAGTCATCAGGTTACCGTAGTACAGGTTCTACCTAGTTCGGGACCTGAAGACCTTGTGTGGATGTTGTCTCATATTATTATTATTATAGCTCTAAATCTAAAAATCTACCAATCATGTGAAACTAGCATATTATTATAGGTAACTAAGATAAAAGTGTTAGTACGGTACTACCGACTAGTCCACATTAAATAAGTAATTTCGTCCGGTTCCTAAACTCGAACACGTTGCAAAACAAACTAGACTTTCGATAGGAATACGGTTTTTGCTATTTTGTGTAAGATGTTTTATTGAGAATGTTTATCTAACATGTTCACCATCATCATCATCATGATCAACATCATCATCATCGACAGCCCGACTTGACTCACTGCTTAGCATAGGCCTCTCTTTTCTTGTGCCAATCCCTAACATGTTAGTAGATATCTTTTATGTTGTTCTAGATAGTCTAAGGATTCTGTTTATTTCGAACCTTATGATAAACTGAATAGAATTTCATATAATTTGTAGTTGAGAATTTGTCTTACTCTAATTTAACATTACTTTAGGCTAGATTCATTCATTGACGACACGGTTGGCGCAGTGGTTAAGCGATTGACTGCTGCGTCAACGCACGCGCGCGCGTGTCGCGGGTTCGATCCCCGCACGGAACAAATATTTGTATGACATGCAAGTAGTTGTTCCGGGTCTGGCCGTTTGTGTATGTGAGTTTAAATGTTTGTAAACGCACCCACGATACAGGAGAAATTCCTACTGTGGGGCAACGTTTAAATTAAAAAAAAAAAAAAAAAAAAAGAAAAGATTGTAGCCAGTGAAAGTGTAAAAAAATGATGGTTTTTCCACAGATATTTAGAATTTCGCCGGCTTTCATCTTTGTAATGCTAGAGTTTGCTAAGTTCTGTATTTAAAATTCTTCATTCAGACACTAACCGTCTTATTACAAAACACGATCTAACTTTAGCCCCAACCTACACATTCGATTTAGTTTTTGTATTTGGAACTTTATGCCGACTTTAGTAAAGTTCTTAATACAAAATTGACAATCTAAGACCGGACTAAGTTGACAGTTTTGTAAAAGGAACTGTATTTCGATTTCAGTTATGTTCTTATTTCAAAAACAGGCTCGATGGTTTAAACCATGTCAAAAGAAAAACCTTGTTTTGTAATAAGGCCGTAAGTGTATATCATTAATATTTATGGGTTCAAGAAAATACATGGAAACGACTTTCTAGAAAGGAATTATCTTTAGTATTACAAAAGCCAGATTCAAGTTAAAAAACAAAGTTCTCTCCGAAGTATAAATTGCATTACTATTCCTTTAGAAGTTTTCAAAACACAAAACAAAAAACAAAACATACAAAAGAATCCTTCCATTTCTCTCTGTAACTGGATAAAGAATAATCAGTCTATTTTTCAATTCTTCAAAATACTAATTATTGATTTTAATCCCTAGTTCAAACATTGTAACAGAATTAAGATTACCATGCTTCTCATAATATTGAACTACGTAGGTAATTAATAGTTGATAAATAATTTTGTTTTGATATATCAACCCACGGTTCAGTTGCAATACCTCCTTCACCTTTGATGGTGTAATAAACACTTCATTTTAATTTGATAGGAGACGTCTTAGACGATCAGCTGCTCAAGCTCTATAATATGACCCGACAAACCAATTAAATCATCAGTGTCGCCTATAGCAGTCCAGTGCTGGACATAGGACTTTCCAATCGCCATATAACTCGATCCTCGGCTACTCTCATAAAGCTGCTACCAGCCACCCTACGAAAGTCATCGCATGTTCTTGCTTTATAAGATACAACTCATAGAAAATCTTGAATGATGATGATATGTGCCACTTATTTTTGCCCTGCAAATCAATTTCTGAGAACTTGATTCTGTGTTAAGCTACAGAGGGTCTAGGACAAGCGACATTCTATCAGCAATAACGATGATGGAAAAGTAATGCGTTGCATTGACAAAAGCTACCGAAAATCTTATGTCAATTAGTTATATTTAATTGTTTTCAAAAAAAACGAAACGCTTTGAAAGCAGTTGCCACGTTACTTGTCTAGGTGCTCGGGTTCATCTTTCAGGGTCTAAAATAAAACAACAAACACTTCACTTAAATACTTTAGTTTGATCAATTCTTTTTGCTGGCATCATCCTTGAGGAGCTGGAAGACGTAGGAGAAGTCTTTCTGGCCGTATCCTCGGGACTGCACGATGCGGTACAGCTGTGTTGCGACGGCGCCGAGCGGGATGGGGGAGCGGATCCCGAGCGCCATTGTACTGGCTAGCTCCAAGTCCTGGGGAAGAAATGATAGCTCTTTAACGTTACCTGCATATAACAACATCATGCCAGTTTTCCGGGAAGTGCTAGGCAGTGGCATATGGTCTTACTCCCATGTGTCGTCAAATATGTTTAAGTGTTATGGAGGCAAGACTATTCAGCCTCCATAAGAAAGAAGGCCGTAACTACCTACGTCAACGTTGATTCCGAGATAATTGAAGTTTTATCTAAAATTGAAGTCCACGATTTACTGAATGGTTTTAGTTAGTGAAGATGTCAAAAAATATAGGCTTTATTTTGAACCAATTGACACAAAAGGCCGTTATTATGTAATTAAGGGTTTTCAGATTCAAACACCACATTTTATGTCGTAGTTAAGGCTAAAATCCTTATGATATCTCTAATCTAATACGAGTTACATCTTTGTGTGTAAGACCATACGATAGCGTTTTTTTTACTGGTTCCGAATATGTTGTTAACTCATTTTTGACAAAATTGTCAGTTACGGCCTTCTTTTTTATGACGGCAGTTTGTCCTCAATCGGGGAAAAATCAAGATTCCGGAATGTTTCTGACCAATTTTATTACGGACAAACCAGTCAGCAGTCACGGTTACGACCATGATGGAAGTCTAATACAAGTCTCTTATTCAAAATCTACATGTACTAGTAGAACCACTAGATCACTAGAACAACAAAACGTTCAAATAAAATATAACACATTGGTATAATTATGACGTCAGGGTTCCGTATTTACTCGTGAAGAATAGAAAAACAAGTTCATATCTTATCAACTTACGTAGAGGATTAGAATTCAGTTGTTATTCAATTACCATATGTGTACTAGAGCTAATGAAACAACATATTTAAGATTCGTCGAGGAACTTTAATATTCAGATTTCTAGTAGACTTCCCAGTAAACAATAGCCTATGAACGGTCGTAATGTCATTCCTAATCACATTTCCTACAAATTAGGGACAAAAATCTTCTTGTTGTTTACGTCCTTCAGTCAGCTGCTCAAGCTACACAAGAATAGGTAAGACAAATATTTCACAGGATAAGAAAAATAATGCCCGTCACCAAAATTGGTAGCAAAACTGATTGACCAATATGCGCTGGACTTGTCCTATTCTAAAACACCCTCTGCTGACTATTCTAAAACACCCTATGGAAGATAATTACCTTAACCATGAGTTCGTTCTTGAATCCACCGTCGTAATTCCTGCTAGAAGGTGCAGTGGCGACCAGGCCGGGGACTGGGCAGTATACCTCGGTGGACCACGAGCGAGCAGAGGAGTTGTTTAGCACATCCAACAGCACTTGAGGGTCGAGACCCATTCTGGAAAAGAAGATGAGTTGAACGTTAAGAGGATTGTAGGTACTGCTGCTAAAACTGTAGTTCCACAGAGGAACTTAAATGGCAATCATCATCATTTAGCCAAAAGATATCTACTGCTGTACATAGACCAGACATCTTTTCCTGTGACCTTCGCCAGGTCTTCGGTCTATCTTGTGGGGCGCCTACAGTACGCGTCACACCAGTCACCTCTTTCTACTTCTTTGTCAGTTCCATCAGCCATCTATCATGCTATAGAAGTATGGATAAAAAGCAGCACATGAAGTAATGTTTTGCTCTGTTGGTGTAATTGCTGTAATGGCGTTCCAGTAGGAGGATAAATAAATAAATGGAAGAAAAAGCTACTTACTTAATACCCATATGCATGCACTCGGCAGTGGCCATGCCAGTGATGCCCATGAGCATGTTGTTGGTCAACTTGGCGACCTGGCCGGAGCCCACCTCGCCACAGTGGAACTGTTTGGCGCCCATCGCTTTGAGGAAGGGCAGCGACCGTTCGAAGTCCTCTTTGCGACCACCAGCCATGAAAGCAAGGGTTGCGTTTTGGGCGCCCATTACACCTGAAAATGGGGGATAGAGTTTTATAGGGTATATTGTTGGTCAGTTGATAGAAGTATGCTACCTTTTGACCTACAAAGCATTGTGTTTTCACTCCTACAATTTTATTTTCTGATTAATCTTGTTAACCGGGGTGAATCATTTCTTATTTCTGGTTCTGATTTTGAATATCAGTTCGCTCCTTTTTACATAGGACCTCAACATAGCTGGCGAAATGTTGGTGTAGGTACTATACTCCTCTGCCTAACTTGGATTTATGATCATCATCATCTGCCTGATATGTTGGCGTAGGCTTCCAGTCTATGCCGGGAGGACACGGCGCGGCATACGCTGGCAGAGTGTGCCGCTTGGGAGGAGCAGCGCCGTGCCCTCATCGCAGAAGTAGGCAGTGACTTGTCGCTGCCGGCCGTAGTCGAGTCGATGGTCGGCAGCGACGAGTCCTGGGACGCGGTGGTTTCCTTCTGTGAGACAGTCGTCTCGCAGAAGGAGGCTGCGGAAAGGGAGAGGGAGATCTCGTCCTCTCACCCAGCCCGCAGAAGGCGCACCGGGCGTCGGCGGAGGGCGGACAACGCCCTCTTCCAGCCCCCCTAAATGGGTCCAGGGGCGACGGACTCGGGGACGTCTGTCGCCCCCCACACACCAGGACCCGAGGTGGCGGCGCGTAGTGTTCCACGCGCGCCCCTGTTAGACGTCGCGGGGGGAGTCAAACACCTCACTCCCCCCCCAGACCCGAAGAGGCCCGCAGTGGCGGGCCGGCACCAGTCGGGGGTTGTGGAAGGATCGTATGTTCCCGCGACCCCCGGCGTAGGTGTGAGATGGAACACCGGGGTGGTTTTTAGTCAGTAAGAGTCTGACAGACCCCGTCGCCCGCCCCAGGGCGGCGGACATCCATGAGGATTTTCCACCCCGGAAACAAAAAAAAAAAAAAAAAAAGGCTTTCAGTCTAACCGGGTGCAGCTGAATCCCAGTATTTTACATACAGCGACTGCCCACCTGATCTCCACAAACCAGTTAGTAGGTAATACGATACCCCTTGGTAAGACCGGTTGTCAGACTTTCGGGCTTCTGACGACCCGTAACGACTGCCAAAAATCTCTACGAATGACAGTCGAGACCAACGGCTTAACGTGCTTTCCGAGGCACGGAGAGGTCTTGATATGTAAAGATGGTCGCAAATCCATGGACCAGCCGCGGCATGCGTAGCTCAACCTGATCGATTGACCCGTGAGGCGTTTATTACTTAGCCATAAGCCATATTGAATAAATTAGTCTAAATAACTTTAGGCAGGTACAATACAGGATGATTCAGCACATGATTCTCGACCCAAAAAATAGAAATATTCGTCGCTTATTAAAAAACATCCGCTGTTTCATAAAAAAACAGTCCCATACCTACGCGATCAATGTTTATGGAACAGCAAATTTATTTATTTATTTATTTATTTAACCATTTATGTACACACTTATATAAACAGACAAGAAGAAAATAACAGAAAAATAGGTACAAAGGTGATGCTTATTTCTAATGAAATCTCTTCCAGCATACCTGCGATAGGATAGTCGATTGAGAGATGTAGACAGCGTGTGTAAGAGTAAAAGAGAAAATAAAATACATAAAATCAAAAACAATTCACTTAATAAAATAAAACAAATAATATGAGAATATACATACATACATACAAACATACATAATAATATTAATGCCTGACGAAAAATTTCAACGGTTTCAGAATCAGGTGCTGAATTCATGGCTTCAGTTTGCGAGTCGATTTCCCTGCCACCTTTTATTTTAAAACATTCCAAAATCACTGCGAAGTCATTATATATAAAATACATCACGTAACATTGCTTAGTAACAAAGAGATTACTACAATTATTTGCGTTTGCGTGATAATTATGACTTTGGCTATGATTTCGTTATCTAATGATAAGCAGATGTGGCCACCTTTCGTGATATATTTTCATGTCTGTGTGTTGCTGTGGTGATAATTAACGTAACATCCATTAGTTGTTATCTATCTTGATATTTGCCTGATATTGGCCACCGATAGGCCTGCTACTAACTATGAGGTTCTTTCTTCTGCACAATAACCCAATCATGAATGTGTTCAGAGTTATAAATATTACCTATAGCCTTTAAGAGGGAATATGCAAGTTACTTAAATTTGGTTCAAATATTTTTATTCCGAATCTTTATTTGGCCGGACATTTGAACTAAATCATTATTTTAGTAATTAATATATTTTTCAAAGTCAAAGATCTTTATTGTGAGACAGTGGTTACAGAATTGTTATTATGTTAAATGGTGTCCTTTTGCACTGCTCCACCATGTTAGGTATACAATAGTTTACTAAACAATTTGTTATATTAGACCTAAGTTTATGCGATATATTATACTAGCTGACCCCGCGAACTTCGTACCGCCTAACATTTTTTTAAATTTTTCTCTCCGCATGAACCATCCTCGTACTTCAAGGAATATTCTAAAAAAAGAATTAGCAAAATCGGTCCATCCGTTCTTGAGTTATAAAATTACAACGAAAAGTGGCATTAATTTTTATAGATAAGGATTAATTCAAATAGACATTTTAATTATTGTAATAGAGCTTTATTTTGCATCAAAACATAAAAACAGTTTGGCACTAACTCATCACGAATCTGTCGGACAAAAAATCATGTAGGTACTGTATAATATGGTCTGTTTACTATGAAGTCATTAAATTTTTTCTTAAAAAAAATTATGTTTTCAATTTCTCTTATTTGCTTAGGAAGTTTATTATAAATTCGTGAGGACATTCCGAAGAAACTTTAAGAAAATAGGGCTGTTTTTGAGGGCATAATATTTGCTGTTTGGTCGGCATGCCGACGGGAGTGCAGGTTACCAAACCTTTCCCTATTGGTTTTTACGAACGTAGCAACCTCAGAGATGTAGAGGGCAGGAAAGGTTAAAATCTTAAGCTTTTCAAAATATGGCACACAGCTATCTGTAGCTCGTATGCCACAAACAGCTCTAAGACATTTCTTTTGAGACCTAAAAGCGAGTTCCCTGTCTGTGGCATTTCCCCAATAAATTAGTCCATATCTAAGCATAGACGTTACATTTGCGTGATAGGCGGTTAGTACTGCTGATTGATTTACAATCTTAGATAGTCTATATAAAGCGTAGGAAAATTTATTTAGTTTTTACACACCGTATCTATCAATTTGAGTTTTCCATGTCATATTGTTGTCAATCCATAGTCCTATGGATTTGATTTGGTTTGATCTGTTTCCTCTATTTTTTTCATTTCATAATTTACATTTATTGTCAAAGGGGTTTTCCTTTGGGAATAACTGACTATTTTGGTTTTATCTAAATTAATTATGAGATTATTACATGTCAACCAATTTATAATGACCAATCAAAACCAATTTTAAATTACTTCAAATTAATAAATAAAAATGCAAATTAAGCGAGGGAAATTAAAATTTGTAAAACGCAACACCATTGGTTAAAAAGAAACGTGACGTCAAATACTATGTCAACAAGTCGTATTGCTTACATTTGTATGGCATTGCAGGCTTTTGATTAGAAAACATATCTAATAATAACGTGTGTGTTGGGAATTAATTTATTGTTTAAGTGTAATTTTAGCATACTGGTGACATTAGAAATAATTAAAGGCAATTACTGAAGAAAGTGGTTTTGTAAAAGCACAATCGGATAATCTGCCGCGAATACATCCATTCGTGATGTCGTTTTATTTTCTTTCAAATCCAAATTTTACGTCCGCTGAAGTAAAAGGAGTGAAACCTGCAAGGTAATCATTCTATAATAACATTTAATGCACGTTATTTTAGCCATAAAAACAATCATAAATAATGATGAGGAATAAACATAACCTATAATCTTTGATTCACAACAATGTCAACAAGTTATTGCGATAGGTACCTACTTCATCTGTTTTGATAACCTTACACAATTCCTTACGTATTTTTGCGCCTATCGGGACTGGAAATAATACTTTATTAGGTGCACTTCTGATAGTGTTTCTGCATTCAGGCACAATGCAATACTTATAAACTAGGTTTTGAGCCATTTTCATGGTGAAATAAGTGACGAACGAGAACACCTGTAGTAAACTGGACATAGTATTTGACGTCATCAACAGAGCGCGCGAAAATGGCGGCGTTTAAATAGCTCAAAATTATTCTCTATATTAAATATTTTTTTTAAACTGGATTTCAGCATTTTAAACAGTATTGATATTTATTACTGCGTTATAACGGTGTAAACAATGAATGAATAACATAAAATATATACATGCCTAAACACTATTGTCCTACTGCAGGGCAAAGGGCACTTTTCCTATAGAGAATTGATCATCACGCTTGCTCAAGACAGGTTGGCGATTTAAGACTTTTATTAACTACTAGCTTTTGTCCATGCATGTCGGAAAATACCCCAGGAGAACGTACTACTGCGATTAAAAGTACCCTATGTCTTAATCCAGATTATAAGCTATGGGTGCTAAATATTGGATCATTGAGTTCCCTTCAAAATGGTTGAGCTGAATGGTGCTGATCCATACGTCATGTTCGTGAACGGGCGCCGTCAGTAGGCACTGGTCATTTCTTAGCTGCCACGGCTTACTTTAATTCCATAATTGTTTTTATCTTTTTATTACGGACGCTTTTAACGTGCACGTGTTTCTACATCGTTCTCACATGTATAATTACAACATGAATGATGTAACCACTTTTTTGTAACAATATTTTGATTTAAAAGAGTGTCCATGGAGTTTCTTGCCCGTTCTTCTCCATAGGTACCTACTAGGCTTTGGAATGGGCAACTAGCTTCATCTTTCTGACTGACCGACCCCTTGACAATTCAAAAGTGCCTGTAATTGGTTTATTTGAAATAAATGCTTTGAGTTTGAGTTTGAAATGTCATCCAAAACCATTCAGTCATTTTTGCGCCGATCTCGAACATACATCCAGACAAACGGACAAAAAATCCAAAACTATATCTTCGGCATCAGATTCTTTCCCACAACTCGTAGCAAGTACTTTTTTTTTTCAAAAACTTTCAATGTACCAACAATTTTGACTTCGTTACTGCTTTATTCCATGTCATAGATAAGTCCACCGGTCGATTCTGTAATAATCTCACCGTGAAGACTTGCGTGGAGTGAGCTGTCAGTGTCATCCCACTGATGCTAGGGATTTACCAACGTTACATTTACCATCAAAATCGAGACAGGATTAATTAAAAAAAATATCCAAATTCTATTGATAATTTTATATTATTTCAAAGTTAGTATGTAGTAAAGTGGCTAAACATTACTATTTTTGGGGTTTTAAAATAAAACAGCAAAACAAACATTTTGTTAGAAACTCAATGTTGTTTTATTAGACTCCTATATCCTACTAAATATAATAATTTTGTAATAATATAAAATTATCAATAGAATTTGCATAAAAAATATTATTAAAATCTTGATTATGAGATCCCTAGCATCAGTGGGGCGACACTCAGCTCACACTCACTCAGACAGCTCACTCTACGCTCACTTCACCTAAGCTATCACGGTGAGATGGTTACAGAATCGCACTGCTGGCTTCCTCACGATGTTTTCCCTTCACCGATGTCAATGATATCCAAGAGAAACTTAGAAAGTGCAAGAATTACAAAAGTCAGATTGTCACTTGCCCAGATTTGAAGCCACAACCTCGGCTTCATTTTTTTTTCTTTTTAATTAACCAAGGGCGCAGAAGGAAATGCAGTTTTAGACGTCAAAGTAATAATAAGTTTCTAAATACCACACTTTTTATGCATTACCCTATGAAAGCCAAAATTACATCTAAGAACAGTTTCTTAACATTCTTAATGCGATAAAGCCAGGCAATTTAACAAACAAATAATGAACTAGTTTTTTAAATACACAACCCCAGTCAAGGTTAAATGCTGTGATAAGGTTATCAGTACCACAAAAGTGATGCAACAAAAGATTTGATAAACAAATCACTGTTATCAATCTCGGTATTACAGTAAGTATTATTAATCGTTATCAAATTGACGATAAATTGTGGTGTGTTACGTATGTTCCAATATTCACACACTGCTCACAAAACGGTGAAGCAAAACATCATGAGGAAACCTGCATGTCCTAGAACCAATAATTCCAAGACTTGTGACATCTACCAACCCCCACTGGGCCCGCGCGGTGGATTACGGCCCCCTCACACTTCCCCCGCACTCCCTCTCACAGAGAGGCGGCCTGTGTCCCAGCAGTGGGAACGTTATCGTTATAGACTGATTATATTCTTACCTCCAGAAACGGGAGCATCTGTGAAGCCCTTGCCACTCTCGAGAGCCACGGGGAAGATCTCTTTGGGCACGTTGGGGTCAACTGTGCTGGAGTCAATGAGGAGAGCTCCTTTACGGGCCTAGAAACAACAAGAAACTAATTCAAAAATATTTTAAAATAAGGTTAAAACTGTCTCAGAAACATATAATTCTAAGTATCATTGTAGTGTTGTTGTTTTTTCCACAGAATTATTAATTCTCGGAATTCGATATATAAAGATGCGTCCACACGTTCAAGCGAGCACCGCTCTATCGTTTAGCTATAGCTCATAAATGTGTGTTCTCAAGCACTCTCAAGCAAGCTTTTCAGTGCTCTAATTTAAATTCTCGAGATGAGAGCACACCATAAGACAGTGATAGGCAAATTAAATCGAGAAAAACTTCACGATCCCATCAAAACAAAATGATGTGGATGAAACCCAAAAGTTTCGCCATAAAGACCGAATAGTTCATAAACATGAGCTCTTACTGAATGACAAAGTTGTTTTCTCTCTAAAGTTCATCTTTTTGACTTGTTTGGTGTTCCAAGTGAAGTAAGTACTGTTTGTCAAAAGTTTAATAACTTAGGAAAGTTTTATTGTAGTCTGGACTTTGTAACTTAGTCCCACAAGAACTTATATTTCCGTAAATATCGGATTACTTGACCGCAGGTAAGTTAGACGTGATCTCGGCTTTCACTGAAGGAAATATAATATTTCCTCAATGCTCCATTTTCTATAAACTTTTCAGTCTGGTAAGAAATCTAGTGAAATTCTTTATAGTAATTCTAGTTAATTAACTATATATTTAAACAGTTTCCTTAAACTTTCCTTTAACATTATCAGTTACAAAAATGATCACCCAACAATGCCCTGCTTTTGCATAAATTCTAATTTAAAACTGAATTAAATTTATAATTTCAAGATTCACCGTCATATAGAGGTTCGAGGCGTAAAGTTCACTTGTCATCCATAGAAAAGGGAGGCCGTCGGGATGTATACAAGGTGTGGTTTTGCATCCTCGTCAAATTCGAGGAGGTAACTATGCTAATGATTCTCGACACGAATCAATAATAAAATAAGTAGGTATTTATTTTTATTTTTTCTATTTTTCGGAAATCGGCATGTGTAGGGCCCGTGTGATACCGCCCTGTAACTGCGCTGTAACTGTAACGCATGCACACAGCGACATAGTCGTACGACACTGCCTACCGCATACGCAACGGGGCGATTTTGTTCTTTGAAAGTGGAGTATTCTGAAATACTGTCAAACTTAAATACCTAAAAAACAAGTATGTATTAATTATTGAGCAGGATCGTAATTTTATTTGATTATTTATGTCTTTCATAACAGCCTCCTGAAATTTGACGAGGATGCAAAACAACACGTTGTATATGCTAGTCGAGGGGTAAACTCTGCTTGTGCGATGCATGATTTTGCGTGACGTCAGTGTGATGCGTAGTTCGCATGTGGCGTTGTAGATGTCGCCACTGTCGTTTAGTTGAAAAACTTCGAATGCTGGGCAAAGCATCACCAAAACGACCAGTTTTGTACTTCTTGCATCCATCGGATTTTCGCGATACAGACGTTAGTTGGTTGGTCCATCTCATAGAGTACGGAGACACCTTGGCGACCACTGTTAGAGGCGGCATTGTCAACACTTTCAATATAAACCAAGCGTTTCGCCGTTTACTCGCACTACGACACAAACGATGTATAGAAACTCACGGCTTTAAACGGCGTCTGTGACAGAAGTAGTGCGCTCAACGTACTTTCAGCGCCACGAATTTTATTAGCACTACCATCTCAAAACGCTGCCGTCGCGGCAATTCCGTGCTCTGTGATCCACATTGTCGGTAACCTACCTACATCGAATCTGTTATATTTCCTTCAGAATAAATCTTATACTCACGTGCTTAACCACACCATCTTTGCCAAGGTACGCGTCCAGCACAACCTTGTTGCTAGGCAGAATGGAGACCACGACATCAGCGCCATCTACAGCCGCGGCGATGGACGAAGCTTTAGTGATGCCGTTCTTGGCGGCTGCTGTTAGAGCCTCCTTAGATGGGTCGTAGCCACGGACTGCAAAACCCTGAAAATAATTTTTATATTTAAATTATGAAGCCAATTTGGAAACGGGGATTGAGCGAAGCCGGTGAAGGTCACACTAAAATATAAATGAGTTATTTGGCCGCTCTGTATATTTCAGATATCTATTAGAGTAGATAGTTTACTGTAGAATTAAGGAACGTAATAAATTAACGATCTTCAAAAGGCTGATCATGCTATTTCATTATTGACGTGTCAATGGCAGCTATATCCTGAATTATAAATATAAAATGCCTGTGATAGACACCAATCTGCGAAACCAAAAACGTTTCAAGTGGTTGTTTCGAAAAATTCCTGGAATCAACTACATTACATTTACTTTTAAAATATTTCTCGAATAAACGACTTAGAATCAGGACCCGGCTGTTTTAAAAACATTTTCATATCCTGTGTGACGATAACGCAAATCCTGGCTAAAACAACGTACACTAATACGACTGATTGGCAAAAACACCTGCCTATGACCATCCATGTCGCAGAAAAAAAAAGGAAAAAAAAGAATACCACAGTTTACAAATACGCAAACAGTAGCTACTGGTACGCGACCAAATAAAACTATTTGGTATACTTTTGCTTGGCCGTTCACCATTTTCTGCGAGCTAAAAATTCGCTTCATTTGTCAAAGAGATGGGATTTTCGATGAAATCATAAACATTCACTAGGATGTACCAATGTTTGACTTAGCCTGGATTTAGAAATGTTTTGGTTTATTACCTACCTAACGTTATTTTAACCTTTGACAACCTTTTATATTTATCGCACTAACGCTAATGTGACGTATGGGAGACGTAAAAATCTAGTGATGAAATAAAATCTAGGATAAAGTCACAGGTTCTGTAACTTAATATGGTATAGTTGACTAAGGCGGATGAAGGGTCGGCCAGAAGCTAGTAAATCATAAAAACAAATTATTAATCGTTTGAATATAAAGGCAAACATAAATAATCACTGTTTCCTTTCACCATTTGTTACTAGCATTTAGTAACAGCAATTATAGCAATCTAACACTATTATAGCCGTCAGCCACTGTCCGTTTTGGTGAGACAAGGTAATAAAAGAAAATACGCAATATATATTTACCCACTTCGCACCAATACTAGGTATTCTTAGCTGCTATTATTTATACTAATAGCTGAAATGTCGTATTCCCACGACTCACCCCCGTCGCATCGCATCACCTGCCCGCGCTATAACTTCGTTTTCGCTAAGCGTTTTCAGACTTTTTTCCTTTTTGCTCGGCTCCTAAGGGGCATAGCGTGATGTTAAATACCTAAAGCCTTCCTCAAGAATTGGACTATCTAAATGCATCAAGATGTTTTCAAATTCGACCAGTAGTTCCAGAGATTACCCCCTACATACAAACAAATTTTACCTGTTCATAATATTTATTAAGTATCCTTTAAGCGTATGTTTTAAACAAAACGGTTCATCAGATTCATATTTTTGCTTATGACAAAAATACTAAATAATCTAGGCCAGGCTCAGGTTTGGAAATAAAAATCTAACAAATAATATTCTAGGTATACTATCCTGGCATAACGATATCCGAATAGTGAAAAAGGAGAACAAAAAAAAAACACTTTTTACACATCAACGTGTACCACATTTACATCCTGTATCACATAGCCAGTGGGCGAAAAATACTAAGAATTCAATGTTGCCGATTTAGTCCATTGGGAAATAGGCACGTTATTATAACAAGGCTTTTCGGCTCCAACCCAAATCACTGAACGAACGGACGCGTTGAAAGTTATTGATAAAAACTTTTTCTACATGATTTACCCAAAACATGCTGCTTAGAAATTCATTCATCCAATTGGGAAAGGAAAAAGAATTTAGTACTATTTTATAGCTATTTGACTAGGGCTGATTTTTCAATAGTCAGATATCTTTTATCTGAGGAATAAATATTGTGGTTTGACAGCTTTTGTATGGAAAATATGTCAAACTGACAGATTTATTCTTCAGTTATCTGACCATTGAAAAATCTGCCCTAAGAATAGACCCCTGAGTCGTAGACGACATTTAGGGCCCGTTCACAGGTACCACAACCACACCACATCTGCATCGTACCAACAAAATGTTGGCAAGCAGTGGTTACGTGTGAATAGTGTCGCTACAGCTTCATACAGTTGCGTTGTCGCTAGTAGTTACGATGTGGTTACGTTGTGGCTAGTGTTTTATTTGCAGACAGCTGACAGACAGAGCGTTGTGTTTGTGATATTGCCGGCTGCTAGTTCGCTGTCTCGCTAGTGGTTGCTTTGTAGCTGCGACGTGACCTTGGTGTGGTCGGTATCGTCCACACGGTTGATTTTGACGGCCAAATGTGTTTCGTGTGGATAAGCTATGCATTTTCATAAAAATTTGCGCTCGTCCACGTGTTGTCTTTGTGGCTTGCTGGTGGTAGGAGTGATCGGGCCCTCAGGGGGTCGCGCCAAGTTGGTTATGCGTGGGTCAAAGTATTACAAAAGAAACAATTCACAGCATTGTATCTAGCCATCTATGGCCTGTATTCTAGACACCCTGTTGGGCTAACCAGGAATATTGTAAGAGTAAAATTACAACGCAACTACCCACGATTCTGCACCAGGACTAAAACCCAGGTACCTCTAAATACATTAACACAGTTCCCTTAAAAATACAAGCCCAAATGAAGGTCTTAAAATCCTTTTCATAATTAACAGGGCGTGCCCTTAAATCGAACTGTTCAGTGCAAATCCCTTCGAACCTTATAGTTTACGTAAAAAGCAGCCATCTACATAACTTAGCATAATCTTGGAATCAACTGAAAGGATTTTAATTTTAAATTACAGTTAATGTACCATTAACCATTGGACGGAGATTTTATATTCTTCTTTTTTGGCACTTATTGGAAACTCACTTTGTGGCTGTTCTGTTAAGATTCTCGTAATGTATTGATGAATATTTATGGCATTAAATGCATAATGTGATCTTTGAGTATTTACACGTCTGGATCGGTATCTGCTTGGTTTAATTGTTTTACTTAAATGTAGTCCACTTTCTTTAGTCAGTATAAATATTGTTGTTATATGTAACTACATCGATATCATTTGGACTCATCCGGTCAATCAGACCGATCTGGGGCAGGTTAAGTTTTATGTTCTATTATTATATAATTAAATTCTTCTTTTATATGTACCTACTTATTTATATTCGTATTTGTACCTAATTGTAGTACACCACGGACTACCGTTAGTTAATGTATTGACTCCCTGTCCATCTAAAGGATGTCTGGTAGATATCGGTACTAGTGATAACCACCCTCGTACCCTGAATATTAACGGTTTTGTAAATGAGCTTTATATTTTTTTTGTGAACAATATAATCTACTTATCTATCGAGTCCGAGTCCTGGAGTGGAGACTGCGTATCGGCACGCTTTGTGACCGGTGTGGGACCTTCCCCAGCTAGATGGACCGACGACTTTAATAAGGTGGCTAGGACAGACTGGATGTGGAAGGCGGAGGACAGAGTGTTGTGGCGGAGCCTGGGAGAGGTCTATGTCTAGCAGTGGCCTGCGATAGGCTGAGATAATTAATCTGTCTCGAATTGATATCTCCATGCATGTATTCGCCATGTCAAATTTAAACATCTTCATTGACTGCCGTCTATCAAATCAATAAAGACGTCATAAAAGAAACATTTATAGTAGGACCGATTTGTTGAGGGTATAAGTAGTAGCACACCCTCAACAATATCCTACTAATCAAGTATTCTAAGAGCATTATAACGCGATCGAGCTTATCATAAACTCTCAATCAAACATCTTTGCCCTCTCTTTCACCCGTTACGATAGACCTATGTGTGAGTGAGACAGTTTATCGGGCACTCGGTCAGTACAGTGGTCTACAGTTGAATGTGGTCGGGTCAATGTCAGTGTGTATTAATACAACGCCTAGTTTAGTGTACTCGTGACGTCGCGTTGATAGTAAGCTGTTTGTGGAGACAATTTCTTGTATCTAAATAGATTTGGGGGCGTGTTTCTTCTGGTTTGTAATAGTATCATGTGTCGATAACATGTATGCTTATAATTTTTGATCTACAATGATCATTGTACTGATCGATCAAACTTACGTTGGGTACTTATCATTTTTAATTTTAAAGATCCGATTGATGTTGAAAAGTGGGCAATATTATGTCATGTATATTTATTATAATGTCAAGCTCTTTTGGTTCGACATAGTTATAAATGATAACATGGTGTTGTAATAAGTCACACTATCACTATTATGTACTTGTCATTAACTGATAGGTACGGTCAACAGAAGACCTACCTATAGGTACTGTCAACTGACGTTTGTGAAAACTTATAGGTTTTCACGAATATCAGTTGTCTACCGATTGTCGTACAGTATTTTTTTCTAGGTAGGTACATCGTCTTCACATATAATTATAATTAATGTATACAAAATAATGTAAAACATTTTAAAAAGAGTATCCAAATAAGGAGTTTCTTGCCCATTCTTCTTCATACAAAGCTACCTTTTGGAAGGGGCCTATAATCAATTTTATTTTCATTTAAATTGTGACTTTCAAAAGCGCCTTTCAATTGGCTATTTGAAATAAATTATTTGACTTCGACTAGTATTATTGTTCTAATAGTTTCTTCAACTACTTTTTAAGCCTTGTTATGCATGACAATGCTGCATAGATAGGTAGGTACCCACCTACCTATCTATGACCATGTGTTATGTGCAAAGATTATACGGCTATTCCTGGCCTGCATACGAAACTCTTTAATTTTTGTACCTGCAGTGCGCTAAGTTTCACACACGGAATAGATTTAACTTCTGTAGTGTCATTATTAGTCACACCTTCTTTGTACTTTATTTAGTTCTTATATTCTCGCACTTATCGCAGAATATAGTTTCCAAATATTTTGTCCTGCAAAATAAGCAAAAAGCTAAAGCATAATCCAGTTTGCCACTCACTACAGTAGGTACCTAGCTACCTAGCTGTAACTATTATCTACAAAATATATTAAAATAATCAAAGAATCAACAGGAAACCTTGGAATCGAATTCATTCAAATTCAAATACATACGCAAATACATTATGATAGGTATTAAGTAATTGTATGAATGAACCATTATTTTAAAGAGGCACTCTTTGAAACATAATTTTTTTAACGTTTTGTTACTAATAGTTTTTAATACATAGGTACCGTGGCTTAACAACTTTAAGTCAACCGATAATTTATTTATAAATTCCAATTTCAAATTCAACTAAGCCTGATTTGAATACAGAACCGTATTTGACATTAAATTCCAGCCAGTACTTTTTATATTTACCTTTTTGGCCAGGTTTGCAGCCATGAAGCCACCCATGTTTCCAAGGCCGAGGAAAGCCACATTTTTGTCAGGAGCTGAGCTATATTTCCTTGTCACTGTTAGAAAACACTGTGTGCCTCGCGCCGCCATCTTAGATTTCTTTATTTAGCCGCACGTTGTTTAACCGGCGCGCGCGCAAGTCTACTAAACCGGCTGCTCGGCCGTCGGGCCACGTTGCCGCGGTGCTGTGATACTATTATCAATAATGCTATCGACACATGAATATAGTGGGAGTCATTAGTGGAATGACCGTCGTAATTGATGAAGGCGTGGCCGTTTCTTAATTGTTTAGAATATGAATAAAATATCATAGGTAACGTTGAAAACTGAATTAGAAATAAATTCCAGTATATTCAAACTCCTAAAACTGAGACTTTAAAATGTCAAATACTTTATTAAACCTTTTTGTAAAACAGCGGAAAACTACTACCTAAAGCTTCTATAATAATAATTATGCTAAATACCAATGTGATTGTCTGACAAAGTCAAATACCTAACTATGATGTTTGAAAATACAATACTGTATTCTCCGAAGGGATAGACAGAAGTGTAAATACACTGTCCCACTGGCCCACATTTGTTCACTTAAGGGTGTTAAATTCGTGGAAAGCAAAATTATCAGGGTTATCCGGAGAAAAAATGGATTTGATAGGAGATTAGGTGTTGTCGGTGCGGTTAAGAGCGTTTATACCTTATGAGTGGCAGTACAGTTCTATTTATATGCAAATAATACATTGGAAACTTGCAGGGCGTTATTTTCATTGTAAAATAACTGTAAGCATTACGGTTACTTACTTTTTAAACACTTTCACGTAATTCTAAAAAGTTAATTAAACAGATTTTTAAAATATAGCTCCGATTAAATGATAAAAATTTAAAACCACGAAATATGACACTAAATTACGACGTTGCCACTCATAAGGTATAAACGCTCTTAATATTATGTTCTCAAAAACATGTGGTAGCAACTGTCGTCGTGTGTAGCTGCCCTTACCTCATTATCATAATAAATGCCGCACGCTGGTGTGGTTATGTCATAGGTTATGTTTTGAGGTAGGTACACATCTATTCTTTCCTACATAAATTAATTAAAGTAGTTTTTCTTGTCTGTGCGACCGCATTGTTCTTCTAAGGCAACGGATTTTGATGCGGTTGTCAGCATCATTTAGTTAGATTATTTATTTCGGAAGGTTTATAGCTGTACATAAACTTACGTATGTACAAAAATACCGGCCAATACACGAAGGGTTGCGTAGGTACCGCCGCAAAATATTGAACATAATTTTTTTTAACCCGATTCTTGTTTTGGTCCCTTATTTTATTTTTATTTTATTTGGTGTTACAGCGGCAATAGAAATACATAAAATTTCAACTGTCTACCTATTACGGTTCAAGAGATACAGCTCGCTGACTGACAAGACGGACAGACAGCGGAGCCTTAATAATAGAGTTCCCCCTCTGAGTAAGGAAGCCTAATAATATTAAACTTATTTAAAATAAAGATATCTCGATGTTTTGTGAAGTCGAAAAAACCGTGCGAAGCAGGGCGGGTCGCTAGTTCGGTACATAAACGAGTTTCCTATGTGAAGGTAGGTAGGTTAAGCCGTGTACACACGCATATAACGTAATGTAATGCGAATAGTGTGGACGGCAAACAAACTCAACGCGAATCCTGTATGTGTTCGACTGCGAGAGCCTCTCCGTCTTATTACAAAATACGACCTAACTTTAGCCCGAGCCTTAACCATCGAGCCAGTTTTTGTATTTCGTAATTTATTCCGACTTATGTAAAGTTCTTAACACAAAATTGACAACCTAAGACTGGACTAAGTTGTTAGTTTTGTAAAAAGGAACTGTATTTCGATTTCTGACATGTTCTTATTTTAAAAACCGGCTTGATGGTTTAAACCGTGTCTAAAGAAAGACCTTGTTTTGTAATAAGACCGTTTGTGTTCGCGTTAAAGCCCAACTGATGATGGATCAGCGCGAGCGTCACATGTTATGCAGTTATGCTCCTAGTCTCGTCCACAAGCAGGATTCGCGTTACCCACATTACACGATAAATTACATTACACACGTCTTTACACGCCTTCTACACTTTTTTTTTTTTTACTTCCACACTAGGAATTTCTCTTGTATCGTGGGTGCGTTTACAAACATTTAAACTCACATACACAAACAGCCAGCCCGGAACAACTACTTGCAGGTCATACAAACATTTGTTACGTACGGGGATCGAACCCGCAACATGTAACGCAGCAGTCAATCGCTTAACCACTGCGCCAACCGTGTCGTCGGTACTTGATTTTCCAGTCTAATAAAATGTTTCTTCTTACTGACAAGAAATATACATAAGTGTCGGCAATTTTTCAAGCATGATTATTACTGACATGCTATCTACTTTGTATAATTCACCAATATTAGATTATGAGTAAACATAAGTTATCATCATCATAAACCTCATAACGTTAGCTTGGTTTATGTTTGTCAATTAGTTAACGATAATTTGTTCCTTTCTCATTGTACTTCATAAAGTAGCCGTAAATCTAACATCTTTATTACCTCTCATGTTGTTTTTGTAAACTTTAGTTTTTACTGCAGAGGCGGGCATGCATATTTTTGCTGCCGAACGTGGTCACGGAGCGAGGGGCGGGAAGTAGGACCCCAAGCTCAAAGGCGAAGGGTTTGTATTTTGGATATTCTACTCAATACTCAATAAATTTATTGCTTCCACATGTGAACTTAGGTGGTAGGTTTTACAGAATTATGATCATTGTGGACCCTGTCGGGCACAGCAAAAGTAGGAGAGAGGAAGAGGGCTTTTATTTGACTACATAATATAATAAATATTGTAATTATTTTAGTGAAACCTGTCATTTAAAATTTGGGTTTAAGTATTCATTTATAATATAATAGCATTTATGTAATAGAAATTGTTTTAATTACCTAATTTATGAATGTATTAAATTTATGTTCTTCTTTAATTATACTTTATTTTTCTTTATACTTTTGGCATACGAACGATACGGTCGCTAGACGAGCTATTAGCTCACACGGATGTATTTCCCGATGTTCTGAGCCCCCCGTGAACGCCTCTCCTCACATTTAGACGTAACTAAAACTTGTGTGTTCATTCATGTAAAACCTCAAGCCTGAAATGACATTTTACATCTAATTGGTACGTGTTACTACACAAGTGTCTCTCCTGACAACCTGTACCATGGAAACTCGTAGAAAACAGCATAAGCCATCTCCCATTACGACATTTATGTATTAATTCATTTGACTTTATTCTCTAAACTAGACTTAAAATCACCAAAATTTTGATTATTCCTGTCAAAAAACGATTTCAGATTCAGAAATTGACTAAAGTGACACGCCTTAACTATATTTTAAAATAGTTTGACAGCACTATGATGGCACTGAGTTATTATTCTATTGACAATGGTAATTTTGCAATTCTGAATTTGACGTTTTTCACCTAAAATTTTGGTTGTCAAACTAATTCTGACTATTTTTAATCGCGATTAAAAAGGTGTGAAATTAAATTTGTTGTCAACAACTAAAATTCACACCAACACCTCGACTTCAGATACAAGAAGAGTAGGTACTGTATCATTTTTTCTTTTCTTTTGCTAATATCTCGAAAATGGTGTGTCCTATCGCAAAAATAATGAAAATTTCGACCCCCTATAAATAACTCTTAAACCACTAAAACTCAAGATGTAGGTAATCATTTTATTCACCATACAAAACGTGAAAAATTCCATATAAAACACGTCGTGGTTGCCCACAGCGCGCGTCCGGCTCTAAAAAAAATTAACGGCGTAGGGCAAACAAGTCCACGCGTGGAGTCGCGATTGGCAAGATCCGATTTTCGTTGTGTCAAACTTATTTTTAAATTTAGAGTTTTTTTTTGCAAAATAGCTGTAAGATTCTCATAGCCAAAAGTAAGGAATTTTAGTGACAGTTTAGTTAGTTTAGTTCGGTGTACGAGAAAATCGGCAACAAAGAAGATGTAATACCAAAAAGATTTTAAGATTTCCAAAAAAAACCTTCCATTATGGATATTTAATTTTTTTCGCTGTTTCCTGTTTGTAAAAATAAAACGAGTTTGTAAATAAAACATTACCTAGGTACATAACTTTAAACGTGTGTCTCTTCAATGACATAAAAGTATTTCGTTAAAAATATATATACCTACCTACAAGGCTCCTAATTAAAGTTATTTAATCGTCCCTAATATTTCAATAATTCTGATAGTATCGCCAAGTCTAATCGACCGCAGTGTTATCATTTGCTTAAGATTTGGGAAGCCAAGGTCATATTGGCAGTGGCTTATAATTTTATAGAAACTAGTTTAAAATTAAATTGATACTTATCTTTCGTTAACTCGCTTTATAGGTATAGTGCTGAATGGATTCTTCGTTACAGCATCGTGATAAATAATCTCTGGATCATCATTTATTTCTGCGAATTAATATCATTTGTTTATTTTGTAATTCTTAAAATGTCTTTTGACTAATGTTTAATAACTATAATAAACTGCGAATATTCACACGCACAGAATATTAATAAAATGTTAGGTATTTTAAGACTATCTGGTGGCAATAATAATAGCAATCGAAAATGTTACTACGACCGCAGTGATTTTTTCTATTAATGTTCCCACAGTCATTCCTAAATCTTATACATAATTAATGGAAATGTAATAAGAACCACCATACTAATCACCAGCGCCATCTGTGCGAACCCAGAGTGAACGTAACTAATACGAAGCGCCTAGTCGTTTCTATTAGCATTCTATTTTATTTCACTCGCTGTCCCTTGCAATGATTCGTCTGCAGGCGTAAATATTGTTATTAAAACTGAAAAAAGAGTATATTTTAATTTCCTGCAACAAATTTTAGGTAAAAATTAAAGAGTTCTTGTAATTTTCCTGGTTAATTCACACGCACATTTGAAACTGAAACATTTGCCAGTCCGAATACAAAAAATCGTCCAAATGTTTTATCCAATAAAAACAGCTAATAAATACAACAAAAGTCATCGGCCATTTTAAAACTTAAACACAAACAAAATGTCAAACACAGACCATTCCATTCTATAAAACTCAAACAAAAACTACCCAAAACTTTTTCATTTCCATATAAAATATGAAAATTTTATGGCATGAACATGACATAACGCCGATATACGTCACCACAGAACAATTTAATTTGCATCCTGACATTTTTATTTACAACTCATTTGTTTTATAACTACTGTTTCGCCAAATTGCCGAGTTGAACTATAGTGTGCCAAACTAATATTCATATTATAACCACTGCACTAGTTTGTTCCAGTTTAATTTAAATTTGGCTTTACCAGTTGGAGTTTTTACGCATTTCTTGAGAACTTCAGATTGTAAGAGAAATTATCATTTTTAGGGTTTTTAATCTGTTAGTACTATGCACGTACTATAAAGCATACCATTTACTGGGTACGTCTCAAAAGACCATTTCCGACACCGATCGACAGGTAGGTAAACTTCAGATGATCTGACCAAGATTTTGTCTGGACTTTTAAAAGAGCCTGTGACCTCTGAGCTTGTTTTGGTCTTTCTTCTCAGAGTAGTCCGATAGGAAACGCCGACCTCATCTACGAGTAGTTTAAAAAATATGAGTGACGTTTAAAAGTGTTTGTACAAACCTACATACAAAATAAATAAATGCGCGTACGTTTTATACGAACTCTCAAAAACATCAGCATTAAAAACTGTATTATCTGTATACTATGGGTTCGTTGATTCTGTGTTGAGATAATGGTCTTATTACATGGGGATAGTCAACAGAAAGTCAGAGAGAGTTCATCGCACAGAAAAAGTGCATTCACGCCATATTAGGAATCTTGCAAACCCTTTTAACCCAACAAGTTCAAGATACTAACCCTTCCAAATCTGTATAAATGATAAATGATTTTATTTTTGTAAGTAGGGTTGTACAAACGCCCTTAACCCAGGTCAAACATATATTTTTTCCTAGTATATCTTTGGATGCCCTAAAGGAGAATGTGTAATGATGGGCCCACCTCTCAATAGGAATAAGACACTCATAAATGAATAGGTATGTTTATGCAGAATAAAACTTATTATTACGACTAAGGTCAAAAGTCAGTACTTTCGGAGTTATACTACTTATTATACTGCCATAAAAGTGATCGTAGTGACGTAGTTTACTTCGTTATAAGATAAACCATGGCCAGACTCAAAACGGACGGCACCTATCTGCTTGCTCCTTACCTGCGCCCCCACCCTACCCGCTGCGCCCGCCGCTTGCCCAGGCGCATTTGCAAATGGCGATCAGTCATATTGCAGTGAACATCTTCGAGACGGTTTATACGTTATAGAAATATACAGACAAAACGATTTACATGATTTAATAGAATATAATATACCAGCAGAGAATGTGTGGTTGCTGCGTGGTAGGATACAGTCACGCCACGTAAAAGCAAGAATATACTATTGCTATATATTAATTGATCGAAACCAAGTTGGAAGAAACGCGATATCACAATATTATTGCTCTTGCTTGACCGGACGGCGAACTGTAGGAAGTTGCGCTCACACTATTTGTTTGATTTGGTACCTAGGAGTTGGGAGACATCAACCATTCGTGGCCCCCGCGGGTTTTTTAAATGATGTAATTGTCTTTGATGTCCAAGACGAATAATAAATCTCTTTTGTTTTAATGTGTACTTATTATTACTATTTTACCTTATAAGTATCCATAGAGAATATGTTAGACTGACGACTTTAAGACGTCGTATCTCCGAAAGTACTAACATTTGACCATAGTTATATTAGTAACTAATGTTCCACTTAAAAAGCCCTATCCAACGGTATATCAGATGTTACTATTGAAGGGTGGGCCCAGACTCCATACATTCATTTCCCATTGTCCTTTGTATAAATACACCCGGAGTTATTTAAAAATCTCATGAAATGTTTCAAAAAAATAATAGGCACATAAATATAATAGTTTTGCCCATAATTCCTAGGACAGCAACGTATAGTAAAAATAACTATGCAATATATGGACGAAAATGTATTGCTATACCTGACAGTATTCAATCTTACAAGCTAATAAATTTACAAGATGTCTTAAACTATGGTTAATTAAAGCAAAAAATATTGTACTCGGTAAACGACATATTTAATAACAGGTTAAAAAATAAATAACAATCATAATCATCCTCCAACATCCCTCATCTCTTTAACCTCTGACATTAATATAATTTAAAAATGTACCTAATAATATAACAATATTGCCCATATGCAGATACACATGCCTGCACCCCCTATTTCTAATTTTATTTAATTTCATCCAGGCTAATGTAATTTCTTATAATTTTATTTTACTACAATCTTTATATTAAAATTAATATTGTTTTTAATTCAATTTTTAATCTAAGTAAATTTGTTTTAATCCTAATTTTATTTGAATTAAGATTTAATAATTAATAAGAGAGAAGAAATAATACAGCAGCGTAAGAAATACAGCCTTACACCTCCCTTAAAGGGGGTTGGTTAAAGTCACAAATTTCTTATTTTGTGGTCTGTGCACAAACTCTAGTCTGCACACCAAATGTCAGCTTTCTAGGACTTCGGGAAGTACCCTAGAGGTTTTATTTTATACACAATTTGCACCTGCCCTTAAGGGAGTTGGCGGGTGAAAGTTACAGAGTCCTTTTTTTTCCGGTTTGTGTGCCAATTTTACACTACATACCGAATTTCAGCGTCCTAAGACTTCTGAAAGTGCCCTTGAAGTTTTGATGAACGAGTGAGCGAGTCAGCCAGTGACAAAATCGACGAAATTTAAGCATTAATAAAACCCAAAGCATAAAAGCTAGACACAGAATACTGAAAATCTGTCATTTTCCCCAAATGGCAGATTTTCATAACGGTCAATAGAATATGACAGAATCGCTTTTCTAGGAAACCAAACAGTGCTACAAGGCTGTTTTGGCGCTCGATTGACGCTCACAGGGGAGCGTTATTGGTTACCAATGTATTGTTTTGTGATATGTAATGAAAAAACAATATAGCGGCGGTAAGTTCAGATTTTGAAAGAAAGAAAAAAACAAGAACAAGACACAAGAACAAGATAGATAGCAACTTTATACCAGGTATTTGTGTAAGGCATTAAGTCCGCCTTTGTACCTTTTGTGCGAAAAGTTATAAATAAATAATAAATAAATATGGATAGATACTACCGATACTACAAATATTTATACCAGTGACAACAAATACGCCTCAAGGCTCAAGCCTATTTCCCCATTCAATGTTTGAATTGAGTTTCGTAACTTTCGTTGAGCATACCGTGGCTTGATTTCTTGTTGAGTTACCTAATTCTTCCACGATAACCCTTGCTTCCCCTCGGACTTTAATATTTACTGCTACATTGACCATTTGCTTGTTAAAAGGAACTGCTTGCCTACCGTTTGGATTTGTTTTAAATATGGACCTCAGTATGGATCAGTTCGTGCGCGCCAACTGTACTAACTTGCCCATGTTGGACATTCTTATGATCCTGGAGTTTTTGACTAGCAATGATAAACACAACATTGCTGAAATCCGAGGAGCTAAGGTTCTAATGTGATGATACAAAATCAAGTTCGAAAAAACCTACAAAACAACAACATTGATAGACAATGTGTTTTTTTAAGTCATCTCGCGACTCTTATGTGGATACTGCTGTCGGTTATCTTGAAGTTAAAAGAAACCGAGTCGAGTATACAGGGGTATTTGTAATACGACGGCAATCCATTAAGGGGATGTAAGGGAGGTAATTTGCAACCAAATGACCCCTCTGACCCATATCCACATGTCAACCGTTATCCAGTAATATGACATTTTATATTTTTTTGTAAATATCTTATTATATCTCGTTGGATAGCTGAGAAGTTGTACATATATTTGGAATGTTCTATCGACAAACTATATCCATGTTTTTTGCATAAATCAACTATTTTATTCAAATAATGAAATGAAATTTAAAAGTATGCAAATTGACTGACCGGTTGGTCCAGTTGGTAGCGACCCTGCCTTCTGAGCCGCTGGTTCCGGGTTCGATCCCCGGACAAGTCAAACATTTGTGTGCATGAACATGTCTGTTTGACCTGTGGCTGAGTGTGTATATGTGTATAAGTATGTGTATCAGACATCAGGTTACCGTAGTACAAAAAAAAAAAAACCTCAAACAGATGAACAGATTATGATAGATCGACGGTCACAAAATCTTGACGACGTGAATAGCTCTATTCTTCAGGTCCATGATTGGTTTACGGTAAATAATTTGGTACTAAATGGTAAAAAAACAAATGCATTAAATTTAAATTACCGAATGTAAGAAGTAGCGAGTGTGACATCATGTTGAATGGAGAAAAACTCGAATTAATTAATCACACGGTTTTCCTGGGAATCACGCTAGACGAGAAATTACAATGGGGACCTCATATAACATCTCTTACGGGGCGGCTAAGCTCGGCCGCATGCTGTTAGAAAGATAAGACAGTTAACAGATGTAGAAACCGCGCGTTTGGTCTATTTTAGCTACTTCCACAGCATTATGTCGTATGGCATTTTACTGTGGGGTCGGGCTGTTGACATTGAATCCATCTTTATTTTGCAAAAGAGAGCTGTCAGAGCCATTTATAATCTACGTCAACGCGAATCTCTCAGGGAACTATTTAAAAGGATTAATATTATGACGGTACCTTTTTTTTTTTTTTTTTTTTTTGTGGGTGGGAAATCATCAAATAACTTCTCCCGCTCTGGGCAGAGCAGGAGGGCGTGTCAGACTCTTACTGACTAAAACCCACCCGTGTTCCTTCAGTTGCCTGTGCCAGGGGCCACGGTAACCCTCTTGGACTTTTCCGCAACCCTAGCAGGCATCGGTCCTAGCAAACCCCGTCATTGGTGCTGACATCTCTTTGAGGCGCGCGTGGAACACAACGCGCCGTCGACCCGGGCCTGGTCCTTATCGAACGGCGAGCTGCCCATTGCTCGCCGTTCGCAGGCCCGCGCCTACGGTGGCCGGGAATCGGCCTGCGATTCCCGACGCCCAGGGCGTCTCCTGCGGCGGCTAGGGGCGTGAGGGCGCAAACTTTGCCTCTCCCTCACGCGTTCCGCCTCCTCCTTCGCGAACATTACTGCTTCGCAGAAGGAGGTGACGGTACCTTGCCAATTCATTTATGAAAATATTATGTACGTAAGAAGAAATCTACATCTTTTTAATAAAATAAGTGATAGACATAATAATTCATACAAGAAATGAAGATAAAATAGATCAAACATTTTTCAGATAAGCTAAAGTACATACATCTTATATGGGGTACTGTGTTAAATGTTACAACAAAATACCTTGTAATATATTGCAATTAAATGAAAGAAAATTTAAAACTCATATAAAAAGTTCATTGTGTAAACAAGCATATTACAAATTAGAGGATTATATCCAAGATAAGAATACTTGGAAACATGCTGGTCCAGCTCCATAGGACAATCTAGGGGCTAGACAAAATTAAAACTTGTTGCTACTTTAATTGTACCTATAGTTTATTATTTTTATGACATTGATTTACATTCTGTGACTACTTTAACTCACACACTGACATATTAATTGGTTACATAATTTGGGAAATCGTATACTTTTACAATGTTTGTAAATATGTGAACACCATGTATCTATCACTTAATTAACTTATTTATCATTGCTACGTTTATTAAATTCTTTCTACCTATTTTGGTAGGGTAATTTTAATTATAGGTGCATCGTCTTCACATATAATTATATAATTAATGTATACGAAGTATTGTAACACACTTTAAAAGAGTAACGATGGAGTTTCTTGCCCATTCTTCTCCATACGACTAGAATCAATTCTATTTATATGTAAATGTTGACGTTCAAAAGTGCCTTTTATGTGCCTATTTGAAATAAATGCTTTGACTTTGACTTTGGATGAAAATTGTTTGCTCTGATTAAAAAAAATATTAAAGATAATTGTCATTTTATGGTTGAATATTATGTATTTAAATAGACGCAGACAATAAGAAATTTAAAAAAAAACATGAATTGAACGCAAATATCCTTTTCAGTGAAAACCATAATTTTCAACTGACCGTGTCGAGGTATGTTTTCGTTATTAATAAGCATGTATAATTTCCGATGGTTACATTAATGTATAAACCACAAATATTTCCATCACCGAAAACTTTCCAAGGAAATCAATTTCAGTTAGTAACAGTTGAAGCAGCGATGGAAGCGTGAACACAGAACAATTAAGTTTGAGTTTTGTGATCGTCCTAGTTCGGAACTCGTCAATAGTTTGCCTAATATTAAATATAGCACTTTAGTACCTACACGTTGTGCTCCTAGTACAGCCACAGTATAACAACATAAGTAGGCTAAATACACACGCAGAGAGTAGGAGCAACTCGCCAGCGATTTCAGAATATTTCACCACACACAGATTTTGATAGCCAATTTGCTGCTAACGATTTCAATCTGTCACCGGCGACTAAATTCGCTGCTTGTGCACCTAGCATTACAGTTGTTCATCGAGCATACATTTGACAGGTCTTGATAAATGTCAAAAAATTACATTTTTCAATACGTAGACAGAGTTCTCTGTCTACGTTTCAATACCTCAGTACCATATATCCACTCTTCTCACTTACGCCCTCCGCACGATTGTCCCGTGAAAGCGCTCCCGTTGAACCACTGTAAGTAGACACTGTGGTAGAGCTAATTATCGAGGAGATTGTTAACTACTACCGCTATAGATGCCTATTTCTGCCGTCAAGCACCCTTGCTGTGTACCAGTTTGAAGGGTACGGTGGTGTGCAGTTACAGTGACGTCAGACATTAATTCAGCTTTGTCTGTTGTATGGCAACACAGCTGAGAAACCTCTGCTATTGCAGATGTCCATAGGCGGCGGTGTCTCGGCGTGTTTGCAATCCAATAGGTCATTTCTTCGCTGCCACAGCTTATTTTAATTCCATAATTGTTTTTATCTTTTTATTACGGACGCTTTTAACGTGCACGTGTTTCTACATCGTTCTCACATGTATAATTACAACATGAATGATGTAACCACTTTTTTGTAACAATATTTTGATTTAAAAGAGTGTCCATGGAGTTTCTTGCCCGTTCTTCTCCATAGGTACCTACTACGCTTTGGAATGGGCAACTAGCTTCATCTTTCTGACTGACCGACCCCTTGACAATTCAAAAGTGCCTGTAATTGGTTTATTTGAAATAAATGCTTTGAGTTTGAGTTTGAATATTATAAAAAGGCCATTTTGCCATCGACCGGTCACAAATCCAAATTTTGGGCTACTAATGGGCAATCCTTGATGGAACAAGCCATTAACTGTTTGCCCGACCTGAGAATCGAACCACGACGTTCAGCAGTCGCGCTTGCACCAAGGACCAACGAGGCAGTTTGTTAAAAAAACAATTTTACCCTGGACATCACTTTTTTTTTTTTTTTTTTGTGGGTGGGAAATCATCAAATAACTTCTGGACATCACTGACATCGGTGTTGAAAAACATCGTGAGGAAACGTGGACTTAGAGTTAATTTATGTATTAAATCGCCAATCCGTCTTGAACAAGCATGGTGATCAATGCTTGTGCCTTCTGTGTATGAGAAGAGACCTTTGTCCAGCAATAGGACAATAATAGGCTGGTATTATTATATTGAAAACTAGCTGTTGTCCACTGCTTCGCCCGCATGGATTTCCAAAATTATCAATTATCAGCTGTCTGCCAGTAAAAGTCTGTCCCGTCTAAATCTGTTCAGCCGTTTCAGAAATTAGCCGGAACACACACAGACAAAAAAAAATACAATTGTCATTTTGTTATAAGTACCGTATATATTTTCATATGTACACTCGAGAGCAATGAATCCGGGTCACTTAAAGAATCCTAAAAATCTCGGAAACTGAAAATGCTAGGTTAATGCAATAAATTGTATTTAATAGACAATGTAATACTCCTTAAATGAAGGTATTAAAACTTCTTAGTTATTGTAAAGTTATATCATAAAAAAATCAAATTTGAAAAAGGGCCACTTTCGAGGATGGAACTACGAAATTACAGCATTTGGTTTTGCTTTTGTTTGTAATCTGTCATTTATGTGGGTACATAAACCATGTTGATAGTGCTCTATATTCATTATTCAAGCTGAAATTATGTCGCTTACGCCTGAAGAATGCACCAGAATACTTACAATGCTGGAAACCGGCCGGAGTCAGCGCGATACAGCCAGGACTGTCGGTGTGTCGCTGTCAACAGTACAAAGAGTTCTCCGACGTTACGAAGAAACTGGTTCTAACCTACGCAGACCAGGAACGGGCAGAACCAGGTGTACCACAGCACGAGAAGACCGATACTTGGTGAACACCATGCTTCGAAATCGCTTTCTCACAGGAACTGAACTCACCAATCAGTTTCGACGCCTCGGAGGAAGTAACCCAAGTGCATGGACAGTAAGACGTCGGCTTGCTGAATCTAACTTAAAACCCCTTAGACCTGCAAACGGCCCTAAACTGGAGCGTGGGCATCGTATTTCAAGACTAAGATATGCCCAGAGCCACGTAAATTGGAGTATTGAAGATTGGTCAAAAGTTATGTTCTCCGACGAATCAAAATTTATGCTCTACAAGCACGATGGAAGACACAGAGTGTATCGAAGACCAGGGGAAAGATTCAAGCAAGCATGCATCGAAGAAAAAGTAGCCTACGGTGGTGGGTCTGTACTTGTGTGGGCCGGAATTTCTTCTGAAAGTCGCACAGAGCTGGTGATCATAGAAAACGGCTCTTTAACTAGCGTAAGATATGTGGAAGAAATCCTCAATGATCACGTTGGTCCATTTATGGTCAATTTAGGTGAGGATGCTATATTTATGCATGACAATGCCCGACCTCATACAGGTAGGATTGTGAATGACTACCTTCAAGAGATGAACATTACTCGTATGGAGTGGCCAGCGCGCAGCCCGGATATCAACCCGATCGAGCATGCTTGGGACGAGCTAGGCAGATGCGTAAAACAACGAAACCCTCCCCCAATCACGCTTCGTGAGCTCAAAATTGCTCTCACAGAGGAATGGGAGAATATTCCCCAAAATCGTATAAGGAACTTGGTGTACAGCATGCCAAACCGCGTAAACGCAGTAATGGAAGCACGAGGAGGCAATACGAAGTATTAAAATTCAAGAAAATCGTAATAAAGTTCAAAAATTTCATGTTTCCTATTTTTGTTTTAAGGAGAGATCAGCAGTTTTTTTCTTTATGTAATTTTGTGTTAATAAAATGTATTTTTTTTTACTTTCATTTAAGGAGTATTACATTGTCTATTAAATACAATTTATTGCATTAACCTATCATTTTTAGTTTCCGAGATTTTTAACATTCTTTAAGTGACCCGGATTCATTGCTCTCGAGTGTATTTAGTAAAAAGCTGATATTTTGACATTACAAACAGACAATTTTATTTTATTTACTTGTATGTATGTTTAGATTGGCATTGATACCCCCCAGTCACTGCGTCACCCTTTATAACTTTTCCACAATATCACACCTGCAAAATTATAGAAGATTATAATTCCACGTAATAATGCGCTAAACACAGGCTCAAAGTACTTCCGCCTAATTTATCGGGGCAGACAATAGACTGATATTGCGTAGGGCGGGCGGCGCACTTTGTAGGGCGGGCGGGACAATAAAACTGCGCCACGTTAATCATTCGCATTAATCTAGATATAAATGGTGGTTTATGATGAACTTATGCGGGTTTTTGCTTTATTTTAGAAGATGACGTTATGATTTTGGGCTCTTTACATTATATAAACGCGGTCTCCACTCTAGAACTCGTTTTCTCCAACGATTGTAGGTTCTGCGAGAAATGTGGCCAGCCAATTGTCAGTTCTAGAGTGGAGACCACGTTTAGGCAAACGAAATGTGGGACGCCCACTGGCCAGGTGGAGTGACGATGTGAGTGAGGATGAGGAGAGCCGAAGATCGGGCTCAGTGGCGTTCACTAGGAGAGGCCTACGTCCAGCACTGGACGAATATAGACTGATGATGACATAATATAATCTAACAGTCTTAAAATAACAATAATAATAAATGTAGGTACATGTATGTAAAAAAGGAGGAGACAGAATCATAGAGCATCAAAAAAGTCCGAATCGCTGTCAAGAGGAAAAGTGTCCACGAGGCAGGCAGCATTGCCACGTTGTATGGCAATGCTGATTCTTCGGCCAAAAAATAGGCCAGCGCCCTGGACACGTGAAGAGCTGCCAACCGCTTGGCTATACTAAGCGGGCACTCGGATCCCAGGGCCCAAGTGTTGTTGTGATTTTGAAAGTTTCTTTTGTTTTGGATTTTATTAAGTGTCTTGTTGAGGTGTATTTTTGTAAGTTAACTTTAAACGTTTTCTTGGGCTGTCTAATTCTCTCGCTGAGGCACCGAGTGACCGGGCATTAGGCTAGGGATTCCTAAGACTGCAGTGGCGCCACAAAGCGTCCGCAATTTACCGTCGATCAAACGTTATTTATGTACGTAAGTTGGTGCGTTTCTTTAGAGAGCGTTTTATGATACCGTAATCTCAAACCCCGGTACCACCATTTTCATGATGGCCGTTACTGCGACCGTTATATGGCGGTCACCGCTCCCGTAGAAAACTCAAGCTTAGTAAGTCCTTCCACAGCAATTTTTCCTCTGATTTCGGATCACTATCAAAATCTCATTGATGTTTATTCTCGTTTCAATAAGATTGCTTTTGGGTTGCTGCTTGAGTAGCTATCAGAGGTAATATAACTGTCAAAGGACTTGGTTACCTGTAACTCGATAAGTAAATTTGAGCTTAAGAAAGAGACTGCTCTCAAAAAGGTGACAGAAAACATCATGAGGAAACCGGCATGTCCTAGATCGAAAAATTCGAACACATGAAATGTGCCATCCACGGACCTGCACTGGGCCCGTATGGTGGATTACGACCCACTCCCTCTCACAGAGAGGAGGACTGTTTCCCGGCACTGCACTGACCGGTTGGCGTAGTTGGTAGCGACCCTGCCTTCTGAGCCGCTGGTCCCGGTTTCGATCCCCGGACAAGTCAAACATTTGTGTGCATGAACATGTCTGTTTGACCTGTGTCTGGGTGTGTATAATGTATATAAGTATGTATATCAGTCATCAGGTTACCGTAGTACAGGACGGCCGGACGCTCGGTGCCACCATTGCGTTCATTGCGGGGAGGACACGGCGCAACACACGCTCGCCGAGTGTGTAGCTTGGGAGGAGCAGCGCTGTGTCCTCACAAATGAAGTAGGAGGCGATCTGTCGCTGCCGACCGTAGTGCGGAGGATGGTCGGTAGCGCAGAGTCGTGGGACGCGGTGGTTTCCTTCTGCGAGGACGTGATGTCGCAGAAGGAAACTGCGGAACGGGAGAGGGAGATCTCGACTCCCTTCCCCGGCCGCAGAAGGCGCACCGGGCGCAGGAGAAGAGCGGACAACGCCCTTTTCCGGCCCCCATGAATGGGTCCAGGGGCGTGGGACTTGGGGAAGTCCTCGCCCCCTATTTGATGGACCCGAGGCGAAGGCGCGCGCGGGTGTCGGCGCGCGCCTATGAGGCGATGCACGGGGTAGTTAAACACCTCACTACCCCGTGCAGGAGACGAGGCCCGGACAGACCGGGCCAGCACTAGTGTGGGGCTGCGGAAGAATTTGGATTCCCGCAGCCCCGCGCGCACGTGCGAGGAGACACCGGGGTGGTTTTAGCCGGTAAGAGTCCGACACGCCCCTCCGCCTTTTCCCCAGGCGGAGGTAGTCCATGAGGATTTACCCGCGTAAAAAAAAAAAAAAAAAAAGTGCAGGCTCTGCCTAGTTGGGGACCTGAAGACCTTGTGTGAATGTTGTCACATATTATTATTATTATTAATGGGAACATTATAGGTTGATTATGTGTGCAACATATGTCATGTAAAGAGACTATCACAAGGGTATGAGAATCAGAGGAGACTCTCAATAAAGAGGCTGTCACAAGGGTATGAGGATCAGAGGAGACTCTCAATAAAGAGACTATCACAAGGGTATGAGAATCAGAGGAGACTCTCAATAAAGAGACTGTCACAAGGGTATGAGAATCAGAGGAGACTCTCAGTAAAGAGACGGTCACAAGGGTATGAGAATCAGAGGAGACTCTCAATAAAGAGGCTGTCACAAGGGTATGAGAATCAGAGGAGACTCTCAATAAAGAGGCTGTCACAAGGGTATGAGAATCAGAGGAGACTCTCAATAAAGAGACTATCACAAGGGTATGAGAATCAGAGGAGACTCTCAATAAAGAGACTGTCACAAGGGTATGAGAATCAGAGGAGACTCTCAGTAAAGAGACGGTCACAAGGGTATGAGAATCAGAGGAGACTCTCAGTAAAGAGACGGTCACAAGGGTATGAGAATCAGAGGAGACTCTCAATAAAACCACTCTTTTCCTAAAACCCAATTTAAATCTGCCTAGCCTTCTCCGAACTATGTTGGGGTCGGCTTCCAGTCTAACTGGATGCAGCTGAATACTAGTATTTTTGTCCGGAGCGACTGCCTATCTAACCTCCACAACCCAGGTACTGGTAAAACGATACCCGTTGGTAAGACTGGTTGAACTTTGGGCTTTTGACAACCCTTAACGACTGTCAAAGATCTTCGAATGACAGCTGGAACCAACGGCATAGCGTGCTTTCCGAAGCACGGAGAGGTCTTGATATGTAATGGATCATGGATGGTCAGCCATCCACGGACCGACCGCGGCAAGCGTAGCTTAACCTTCGACCGACTCGTGCAACTGTTATTATTCAGCCACGAGTCGCGGTTTTACTACAACTATATGTACAATACTCACGGCCGTGTTAGTAAGTGCACTGTACCTGAGTAATTAGGAAAGATCCCGGAGGGTAACTTTGAATAAAAAAATTACGAGTTATTCCGTTTATCCACGGCAAAAAAATCCACCCTAAGGTGGATACGTGAAAATCCATCCTAAGCCTAGTTGGACAAACGGAATTTATAGACTTAGGGTGGATTCTCGGACATGCGTTTCCACGTATCCAACTTTGAGTGGATTTTGCGGGGTGAATAAACTGAGTAACCGAAAATTACGTAGGCGCTTTGTAGTGACAGTCGTTTAATTTGGTAATAGCGTTCTATCTATTGAAATATAGAAAACAAACAAAAATGTATGTAGTAAATATTATGATAATATTAATTTATTAAAAAAAAACTATTCCAAGTTATTCGTTGATCACACCTCTGCGTACCCTTCGGAGAGTTCAGGCATAATTGTATCTTAAATTTCTATTTTTTACAACATTTTATTATAAAACATTTAAGTCTTCAAGCGCTTCTTAGCCATATATAACTGCCAATAATTATCACCTTTATTCACTGATCTGTGAAGACATTTTCACCAAACTGTGACAAAGGTGTGTGAACAAAAAGGCTGCGATTGCTATATTTTAAACACTTGGCTACAGCGCCATATTTAAATAAAATCACAAACAATAGTTTGCGGCCAGCGCAATCTTTAAATCAGCATGTAACCTAAAATACGTCCACTGATGGACAAAGGGTCTCCCTATTGTTTTTCCCAAAACTGTGATCCCGGCATTATAGTATGATTATTACCGACATTTTCCACTTCTGCATCGCATCGAATTTGTGTCATAAAACCTAGTATTGAAAACAATTATCGATATTATTCTGTGCTAGCTATCTATATATTATTTAGAAATTTAATCGAATTAGAATAGTGGCAATTTCACACCAATTCGTTTCAGAATTAGAAGGCGACGGAAATAAGGCTACTGTTTTGACAGTATTCAATTACATATTTAATTAGTTAGAAAATAATATTTTGTTACGTGACGAAATTTTATTTCATTCAAAAATACCACTTGGTACTTTAATCATTTATTTCTAGCCTCTGATAACAATAATCTAAACTTATAAATAACGGAGCGAGGTAAGGACGGTTTGTTCGATTGATCGCAAAACTTACCACAAAATTAAATACTTATAATGTAGGTAGAGTTAGTACATCTTATCTGTTGTTGCTTCAGACAATTATGAAGAGAACAAACTATATTTTACGAAAGGGTGCTGTCCAACAAAATAACAACAAAAAATAAATTTAAGATAAGTACTAAACTTTTTGATCGAAAAGGAGGAATTTACGTTCCTGTGATACAGAGTTGAAAAACCGGTTATGTTATGATGGGACGGGGACGGGGGTTGTCGCTTTAAGATATTTATAGCTTTTTTATTGTTAAGAGTTTAACGATAATTTGATGTACAATCACGAGCACCAATATGTATACACTTAGCAACTTCTAAATGTGATTTTCTCCTACTGTATTGATTGTAATTTTATGTTGCTACGAACATAGTATTTTAGGACCTATACTGTTTTGAAATAAGTCTTATTTCAAAGTTGCAATAATAATTCCGCGAGAAATTCACTTTGAAATTTTGCTAAGTGTATACTTATTAGTGCTCGTGACTGTATCTAACATTCCTCACAATCCAATTCGGTCAAAATGTTTGTATATAAAATAAGGATAGGAAGATGATTCAATTAGGTCAGACAGAATATTCCATAACAATGGAAATTGCAAAAAAAATATGTGAACAAGTCTTGTTAAAATAAAGATATAGGTAATGTTTTGAAAGCGGTTCCGAAACAATTTACAAGAAATTAAAAAAAAAATGTTATATCTGGAAAACTGTCAAGAATCGCGGAACATATATATTATGAGGTATTTTCAGATGCCCCTGGGCATGGGGAATATTTTTTTTATGACGTCACAGATATTATTTGGACCACCTGTATATGTGGAAATTCTGTCTCGCTATATCTGCATGTAAAGGATAGTTTGTTGGAATTTACTCGAATCAAAACCAAAAGGGTACAATTAACTACATCTAAAATCACATAAGTCATCTATAAATACATAATAATAATACCTAATAAATAAAGAGAATTAAATAAAAATATGAGTTAACGATATTTTAAACATTAAGGACCACTCGCATCACCAATCACTAAATACATTTAACGCTAAATGTATTTAAATCAACGTTTAGCTTTAAATGTGGTGCAATTGGTCCTAAAACTACTATTTACATTTCATCCTGTCTAAGCTGCACTCGTCAGTCCCATTCATTAATTCAAAAAAAGAAGAACTTTTCAATGGACCAATCATAAGCACACATTCACAATCATGACTTAAAAATACCTAATTGTAATGACATAGTTTTTGAACACCGGCTCATTTTCATCAATAAATATTATAACCTGGTAAATTCATATAAAGGGAAGGAGGGATATGACAGCTGGAGACCGCTCAGTCGTTCAGTGAGGAACTCTTCGGCCTGAAGCTGCATTTTCTCGTCGAAATGTGCTCGCCAACCTCCTGCTTCACCTGCAAATAAAAAAACAATTAATTATAAAATGTATCATTAATTGTCAACAGTGATAAACATAACATACGATGATACTACAGACAGATACGACAATTTGCTAAAAAACTCAGAAAAATAAATAAAACAAATTGAGAAATTAATATTAGCATTTTTAACATTAACATTACATTACATGTTAAAGTAGATAATCATTTTCAAAATTAACTATTATCATTTTAAAAATTAACATTAAACATGATGTCACTGTCACTGTCTTAAAAAAAAACATTTGAAATATTGTCATTGTTAACATTAAAAATGACTGCGGTTAGCCAAACCAAATGAGAATCGAAAATACGTCTTTCAAGCTTGAAGATCATGAAAATGTTCTCTAAATTGTCCATTGACCGGCCAATAATTTTAACTCGACCTACTAAACAATTCTCACCTTTTCTAATAAACTGAATGTTTTCATCTACTTTGTTGTTGACATTCTTGTTCTTTCGAAGGCTGTCGAAACTGAGATGTTCTGCCAACTGCTTGAGTTGAATGTCCGAGTAGTCCTTGTTCAGGAACTTGCATACACTCTTAATTTCTTTTATCAGATCCTGAAATTAATTTATGATAAGTTAAGTGTAAGAAAAAAACGTATGTGCTTACTTGATAAACAAATGAATGTTTTTAACTAGGATAGTCGTCAGTTTTTCCGTAGTAGACTTGGGTAGTTCGCGAACGATTGAAGTAAATGAAGTACTTCGTTTCACAAAATAACCCTATCTTTCCTTCAGTAGTCATTCAAATGTGTCTCTACTTCATTTAGTTCAGTGTTTCTTTTCGCTCGCACCAACTCAGAGTCAGCATTCATTTCGCTCGCATGACTCTTACGTGTATAATATTTTTTTTGCATGCTAGGTAAATTAAAATTGATGTTATTCTCTTAATGAGAGAGTTTGTTGTATAAAAACCAGAAAACATACTACTTAATATAAATAGTTAGATACATATGTACTTTTGCTTACTTCTGAAACTGTTAATTTTATATTAAGTATACAAATTATTTTACTCCTTTTAGCTTTTTTTTTGAAGTCGGTTTCATATTTCATGGCATTCATGGTTGACAGGCCTGTATAAAGTATGAACGTAGACAGAGAAAACTACTCTGTCTACGAGTTTGAAGGAAAATCAAGATAAATATAAAAGTGAACTAAGTGAAGTGCATCATTCGTCGTAACTTATTTATCACACTACGCGAGCTCGATATCTCATTGACTCGTTCTGATTTGCTGAACTAATTGAAGTACTGAACTAAATGAGTGGACTACTTCATTGAGTCAAAAGATATACTTCAATCCGTATCATTTCTTTTCACCATAGAGCAACACGGTCCGCCGGTGGTCCATGTTGCTCTATGCTTTTCACTGACACATTTTGCGCATGTCTATTCCGTAGGTATTTCATTCAAAATGAGGTGCCGACACGTTGATACAACAAGGGTCTTTTGGCGTGTGGCAAAATGCGAACTAACACCGCCATCTTGTTTTTTTTAATACAATTTCCCTCCAGTCAATGTCATTCAAGGGCTAAAACATCCTTGCAACACTGTACTTGTGTTTGAAAATTTAATTTATTTATTTTAAATATGTTTAAAGGTAAAACGCGCTCCCCTTTTGGGACTGAAATATATAGATAAATAAGGGCGTACTTTGAGTGCATTATGTGCGGTGAAGTAAATACCTTTTTCATATCTTCATAGAACATAAAGTGGAGGTTTGGATGATGCCTCTTTGTGTAGGCTTCGTTTGTGTGCGCCACTATCGGGGTCCACGGCACTGGAAACAAATATAACACACCAGAGATATAACAAATATTCAATGCAAAAAAAAGTGTCTGAATATTTAGAAAATTTGAATTATGAAGAGACTGAACTTCTATTGCATATAGCACAATGATCACGTTAGCATTAACTTGTTTGATTGATATTTACAAAATTCACACAGATCACACGCATAAACTTCCAAATGTTTAACTTTATCATGGACTACACACACTTACACACCCCCACACACCCTCTCTCAATTCATACACTCACACTTCATTCCACATGATGTGAGGTCACGCATTCGTACTCTACATAATATATTAGAATATAATAAGATGTCGTGTAAAATAACACTACTGTTAATAATTACCTTACAAAAAGTAATATTAATGGCTACGATAAATGTAAAATTAGGCCAAGGGGTTGACGCTGATAGCCGAAATACAGGTTTTGTCTAGTTCGGCTACAGATGCTTAACTCATTTGTACTTAAAACTAGCCTATGTTTAATTTGTAAAACAATCTAGATATGAAATAAATGTATTTATTTATTTATTTAAGCTACCAACAACAAATCGTACCATCAGACGTGATATTTACAAGAAAATAAGCCAGAGAAAGATTGCCACATTGGTCTCGAGGTCGCCAGCGCTACAGCTAAGCATGAGGTCCTGGGTTCTATTCCCGGATCGGGCAGTGTTATAGTTTTTATGCGTCTGAAATTTCTCGGTAGCAGCATTTTTTTTTTGTTTTCAATCATCAAATAACTTCTCCCGCTCTGGGCGGAGCCGGAGGGCGTGCCAGACTCTTACTGACTAAAACCCACCCGTGTTGCCTGTGCCAGGAGCCATGGTAACCCTTTCAGACTTTCCCGCAACCCTGGGATTCTGGATTTGTGCCCGGCTGCTGGCAATAAGCTTGCCGCCTATTACATGAGACTTAAACATAGCTGGCGAAATGTGTGTGTATTATAGGATAGGTAGCACACCTCTGCCTTACCCTTCGAGGATTACAGGCGTGATGTTATGTTTCTGATTTGTAGTATGTCATAATGTCACTTAATGTCTTTAATTATGTTTGAATTTTAAATTTTTTGTATGTTGGCACAATGTTTTTCATGTAATTTGTTATAATTTAATTGTGCTTTTGTGTGCGTTGAATAAATGGTTTATCTATCTGTCTATGTATGTTATGTAGACCAGATAAAACAATAAATACTTACACAAGTCTCTTCTAAAGGCTTCCCAGAAGTGAGTGAAATTCGCCCTCAGCAGTTTTTTCGTGGTCATCTTGTGTAGGTAATAAATTGAGACAGCCACATCCCTGGGATCCCTGGCCACATACAGCACTTTGGCAGTCGATAGCAGGCTTGGAGGCAGCATCGACAAAGGAAGATGAGTCTTAATAAACCTAGGTGAAGATGCCTTTTCTATTGTCTTCCAACTGTGTTCCCTCACTGCCTTGTCTAGACCTTGAAAGTTTCCTAGATTGAAGAAGTTAATTTTGATCAGTTCATGCGCTACTTCTGGCAGGATAGGTGTAGTCCTATAAAGAGAAAAAAAAAAAAATATTTTATGATAGTTACCACACTTGCTCGGGCAAGACAAAACTAGCAGAGCCCCGTGGTTTCACCCGCATAAGTCTCGATTCCGTTAGAATAACGTGATAAAAAGTATACTATGAGTTAATCAAGGTTAAAAACTATCTATGTGCCAAATTTCATCCAAATCCGTTCAGCAGTTTTTTCGTGATTGAGTAACAAACATACAAACTTTCACATTTATACGATTAGTAGGATGTCCCGGAATTAACGCACACCACCAAAAATCTCAATTAGAATATTATGTTATAATCATAATCCATACACTGAATTTTTATTATTATGTATAAAACAATGTTTATTTATTAAAGTTATACCTAATTTTGGAATGGATTTTAAAAATTAAATTGTGGTCACATTACAAATCTACGCATGCACACAGTCGCACACGTTTATAGGTCTAGCGTAGTAGGTACTTCGTCCATTTTGGTTTGTTTTGACTGACGGAAGTGTGACTGTAATTTACGTAATTTTAATAATTTTGGAGATAAAAATAATAACCTATAGTAAAATTGACAGAAATATTTTCATAATCCATCAATCAACTTTATTTTGTACTACAATATACATAAATTATTTTACATTGGTCAGATTCGACAATGATACATAATTCAGGTAAGTATATATGGTGGGAGACTGGTGCCTGAGCTAGGCTCGCGGCCTGTGTTTCAGGAAACCAGGATCCCATACTCATAAATTTTCATTTTTATAAATTATGTATTTGTATAATTTATACGCGCTGACAGATTCTATTATTTTTATTTTTTTTTAAAACGTTGCCCCACACTAGGAACCATACCACATTTTAAAGTTTTATTTATTTTGATTAATATCTAGGTTAAGTATGCGAGACGAATGTTAGTAGGTGTGTAGTGTGGGTGATTGTGTGGGTGTTTGAGTGATTGTGTTTAGTTCTTTATAAGCATGTCTTGAGTATCATTATAGTTTAATTAATGTGCATTAATTCAGTTACAAATTGTAAATTTTGCAGTGCAGTGGTGTGTAGTGTGGGTGATTGTGTGGGTGTGTGAGTGTGTGGGTGTGTGAGAGTGTATGATTGTGTGTTTAGTTCTTTATAAGCATGTCTTCAGTATCATTATAGTTTAATTAATGTGCATTAATTCAGTTACAAATTGTATATTTTGCAGCCTGGCTGTGCTGAATAATGCCGACCTGAACGAGTGTATAAGACGCTTAGGGTATTCCATAGTGAAGTAATTCTGCACTGAGTTAGCACTGATCAAGACTGTAACCAAACACGCCTTTTCTGCAAAAACAAATTACTCATAAATCGATTAATTTTATGAACATTCAATATTGATACCGCTTATTTATTATCATTACTCATGACTGAAGTGACTTGGTCTTTTAAAATCTATAATCAAAGAATTTTGTTAATAAAAGACAAATATTTGATTATCAATGTCTATGAACTCGACATACCTACAGGATGTAATTGAAAACATGCGCCTACTCGAAATAGGAGGTTCAGTAACTGTTACATGATAATCATTGTATATTGTCATTTCCTAAAATTCTTGAAACAAAAATATTCAGGTATTATTTGAAATGATTATTTGAAGTTAAGCGCACAGCTGATGCGTACATCTTCTCTATTTCCCTTTCTCGTCACACACGCAACTGTTGGCTGACGGTACCCTCGGAATATGGGTTGGTACCATCTGACGGTCAACTCTACCACCGCGCGCGCTCATTGTTCAAATCAAATAGCGCGCACTTCCCCGGCTTCCTGTTACACACTTCCGTCGCATTTCACGAAATCACTTCCACATATTTTACGCAAGCGTAAAACGTATTTTAAGCTTGACATAGATAATATAACTCTAACTAAGCATAAAACACTATCGTTCAACCCACAAAAGGCAGAAGGAAAAACACGGTTGCTCCCGCTGTATCTGTAAAGTCTACATTCGCAAAAAGACAATATCTTAAGCAATCATCTCATTTATACAATCTTCTAGAACTTGACATATACCCACTAACCTTCCGTAAATGCAAAAACGCTTTGTCTAAATGGCTTAAGAGGGCTATCACAATTTTTCTTGTATTTGAGTGTTTGAAGAGTCACATACTCAAATACAAGAAAAAATTTGATATGTATTTAGAGCAAGCACTCCCGAGAGAAACAATCAAACTTTCTCGTGCATATAATTTTGTGGGCTTATAAAAACCATAATCACACATCAAAACTCCCAGTTTAGAATATGCCTGAGAAAGTTTGATTATTTCTCTCGGGAGTGCTCTAAATAAATATCAATTTTTTTCTTGTATTTGAGTGAGTGAGTGACTCTTCAAACACTCAATTACAAGAAAAATTGTGATAGCCCTCTTAAGTCAAAGACCTATAACGAAGTGGAAAATATGGTGCAAACGATGAAACTATATTATGAGTATGGACACATAATATATTACGTTATGATAATTCTGCCGCTATTGGAAAATAATGTCCTACAGTATTTTCCGATCCCAAGACTAGTCGTAGGGTTATCTAGCAAAAGAGCTAGCAAATAAATTTTACAGCATTTTTACCTCAAATTACATAGGTAATGAATCTCCACCACGTAGGTAACAGGTAGTAAGTAGGTAGGTAGTTACTGTGTAATTACAACTCTCACTCCCACACTTACTCACACCCACTACTCACTACTCACATTCACCTCCACACCATCTCCTACTCACACAACACACAATTCCCAGTAATAATACTGTGTTTACATGTAATTTCTTTGTTTTTATATTTTCTTTTTTTCTTTTACTTTTATTTGTAGAATTTTACTTAAGTTAATAATAATTATATATCCTGGGGAAGGGCGGAGCATCCTAACACAAGCAAACTATTTGCTTAAAAGGATTCTCTCCGTTGAAAATAAAAATATTTATTGCATCATCTTATATGACTTAATGTTGAGAACAGTGTGGAGGTCTCGAAGGTGGTGATGAGAAATAAGTGGACTGTATGATTTGCTGGTACAAACTGAATATATTGACTAAAATCGACATAATTATATAAACAATGCGGTGGCCCGTGGAGAAGTGACGTGTGTGAGCGCGCTGCGCGAGTCGGCGGCGGCGACGCCGGCCGTTCCTCGCCGCCCGCGCCCGCGCGGTCCGGTGCCCGCGTCCCCCGTGCCGCACTCCGCCAGGCCTCCGTCACTCCATGTACTTGCGCGCTATAATTACCTACTGCTCGAGCGAGCGCTCTCGGACCGCTTGCGGTCCAAATTGCGTGCTGTAGGATCGCGTGGTGCGAAGCAATCACAACTGTACGCTTGAGCATTTAGGCACATTTTAGCATGCAGTGGTTGCTGAGGCGACGGAAAAGGCTATTATCTCAATAGGTATTGGAAATTTTCTACTGAGTGAAGTATCTGTTACGTAGTAACTATTTAGTAATCTGTGACTCCGCACCGCCAAGCCGCGCCTGGCTCAGCGGCTCGGAGGCGCTGCCTGCAGCGCACGAAGGTGTCGAGGTTCGATTCTCGACGCTTAATATAGTTAATATTAAGTTATATAAGATGATGCAATAAACATTTTTACTTTTATTTATTTTATATATTGCAGGAATGCGAGAGGAAAGATAATACACGTCAATATAACAATTTTACCGCGCACCCAAAGAGCAATCCTTTCATCGCAGAGTTCAACATGAAGCAAGTTGCGTTGATCTAGCGGCCATTTAGCAAATTTTGACCGTTCCTACAAAAAAAGGGCGCGCGACGACGTTGCCAAACCGCTTGCCTACGCTATCCCTTTCCTCTTCTCGGCCGAAATCCATGTTCTAAATTTTCTTTATAACACGTTGAACTATAATCATTTTAATTTGGTACACCTATTCAATTTCACCTGTTTAGCCGTAAGGAAATACTTGGCAATAAAAATACTTTACGAATCGTATGATATGTTATAATAATATTATTATCAAAGAAATTCTTGAATTTGAAGAAATATAAGTTACATAATTAATTACATTGAATGACAATGGTGTATAAATGTATAAACTAAAAAAAATGTAGGTATGTCCTTTCTTTGGTATTGTTCGTCGAATCGTTGTGCTCCTTAAGTTCTGAATTGAACTGCACGACTACTGACAAATGCGTGCACTGACTGGACAGGTCTGCTTAATCTGTTTGGTTTTTCCTCAAAAGACCGTTTCAGACACCAATCTACATGGTCTTCACATGATCTGACCAAGACTATGTCTGGACTTTAAAAGCGACTGTGACCTCTGAGTTTGTTTCGGCCTTTCTTCTCAGAGAAGTCAGATAGGAAACGCCGACCTCATCTAGTTTTTAAAATATGATTGACGTGTAAAAGTGTTTGTACAAACTTACTTACAGAAATAAATAATTTATCAATTATCAAAAGGTATTTCTAGACATTTCATCTATTTGACTTTTTAAATCGGTTTCATTGAACATCAACTTAATCTTAATCAGATTTTCATCACCTAGGATGCTGGTATAAAAGATATTAGAAAGATGTAGGTACTTTATTTTTTGATAATTATTCTGAAGATGTTTACATTTCGACAGTTTAATTCTTGATGTAGACTTTAAATGTTATGTAGGTAAGAAATTACAATACTTGAAAAAGAACCAACTCATCCTACCTGTTACAAGTCGCTATCTGGTCGTAAAATGACGTTAATAACATTCAAAAGATAACATAACAAATAGGTACTCACTCAAGCATAGGAAATCTTTTGAACAGAGGCGTTTCTTTCGCCGTTATGTAGTCCAAGTCGTTTTCCGCTAGCCATACTAGTTCTTGAACCCACGTTGTTCCTGGAAAATGAAATTAGAACTCGTTAAGACAAGTACGTGCATCATAATTGAATCTGTAGATGATTAGGTGTCGTTTTTCAGTCAGCTCAGAACTACATACTAGGGGTACTGCCCTAGTGTGGATTTCTGAGCCGACTGTTCTGACTAATGAAGTGTTTAAACCGTCGTATTGTGGAAATGGCATTATTCTATTCGTTTTGTATAGGTACGTCCACCTCTATGGTCAGAATACGGTATTCTGGCACTTATCAAGCTATATTCCGACTTTTTCTAACGATTTTCTGACCTGATTCTTAAACCATATGAGTGATATCATTATTTCGAGAGGAACGACATTTAATAAAATAACCTCTGGTCCTCTGCAATGCATCGAACCTTCTTGACTACATGTTAGCAGGTGCTAACAGGTTTAAAGAGGGCTGCCTATTCAATTTAACGAATCTAAGCCAACTTTCCATGCACACTATCGTATAGAATCAAGTTCTTCTTCAGACAGCTGTGCTGCTGGGGAGTTTATTACATCACTACTTCTTCCCAGCTAAAGCACTAGGAAGTGGCAAAGGGCGAGCATTTTGGTGGACTGTCTTATGTAATTTTAACGTTCAAGAAGTGCTGAATCTCAGCCTAATTTGAGATTGACTTTGATATTTTCGATATCGATTTTCTCGCCTTTCAAAATTAATGTACTTTTCATTATCATAAGACACGTACAAGTAAACGCTGAGTCACTAAATATTTCGGGAAAAAACACGTTCACGTTACCTAAGCCGCTGTTACCAATATCAATGTAGTGTGCCAGGATTACATACATCCTATATGCATTTATCAGATGGATTGACTTTATCGTGATAGATAACAAAAGCTACAAAAGAGAAAAATACTACAAACATTTTAGTAACAAACTCCTGACCTGACGTTTGATCTGACCATTTGACAGCAAAAATAATAGGTTTTGTTTTTATTAGTAGCATTGTTTTTGGGTTTGTTTATTAGAACTCGCTTTTGTAAACTACCTATGTTGACAATTAAGAGGTGATGAGGTGATTTTTTTTGAGTAAAAAAATCTGAATTAACTAATAACATTGGTTGGCTCGACCATGTACCTACTCTTGAACCACGATCATTGGAAGGCTCATAAAATGCAGTGGCTTGAGTAGTTTTACATTATGAGATTAGTCGATGGGCAGGGCTTCTAATAACTTTTTGTTAAAAACTAAAGTCAATCGTTATCTATGCTCATCCACTACTAAGCCTTGCTATCTAAATCTAACGGAAATTAACGGCATGTTAATTAATACTTTGACGTAATACCTACGACTACAGAACCTGTCGCATACCTAATCCATGTTGTAATCAAAACCAATCAACTTGTTTAAAACCCCCTAAAATGCCCCTTACCGCGTTGTCACACTGACGCGATGTCTCGCGAAACTGCTTGCGGCACCGCAACCCGAACTTCACCAGTGCTCATCTTACTATCTCGCTCGCTCTGCTCATCTCTCGCTCTCGTCAAGAATCCGTGGCATACACCAAACACTTTTAGTACGCACAACGCACATACGGCAAGCTCGCTACGCACATGCGTCGTGCACATTTACCGATCACGGTGCTGAATATGATCCCCAAGAGATTACATATAGTGTGATAATGCCTGAAGGTACGGATTAACTGCTTAAAAGCCAAATATATACCAATCGAAGCACACAAGCCGAATATATGAATCTGATCGGATCAGTCTGACCGGAGGAGTGCACAAAACGATCACATAAGTTTTGGTCGTAGGCTATAACAACCGCACGGTACGGACTTTGACCAGATCTGAATGTAGAACAGACCGTGCATCCTTAGCCTTAAGTTGAAATAAATGAACAAACCTCGTACTCACCAGATCTAGGGAATGTGATAACCCACGTGTCATCAGGTCGTACTTGCATGTTGTATATGGCTTCCGCGTGTTTCTTGAAGGCTCCCGGCATCAAGTACCCGCTTTCTCCACATTTTATGAAGGGCCGTGTATAGCCTATAATTACAAATAATACATAATTAGTATACAATTTTCGCTGACCAATAGCTAGATGAGTGGACCGACATTCATTCATGATCGAGGGAAAGGCCTGGGAAAGCAAGGCTCAAATGGGAGGTGGCATAAACAGGGTTATTGGTAAAACACCATCAACCTCTTAAGGGGTCATTGTACTCATCATTATGAACAACTTTTACTATGGGATCAAATATGAAATTTCGAAAAAAAATCAGCTGATTCCCATTTTGACGAGTTCTGCAAACATAAATGTAGGGAGCAGCTGATTTTTGTTTACAACAATACAATACAATTTGTAAAACATATTTTATCTGTTCGAACTACGAGTACGAGCCACAATGCCTACTTAATCCATTAACGTTCTATTTTTGAAGTGGCCTCGTATTCTATATGAAAGAAACCTTTTAAAAATGTATTCAAGCTTGCCTTTACAAGCGCAAGAAATTACCAAAAAAAAAAAAAAAAAATTTTAAAGACCTATTCAATGTTGCGGAATGTCTACCATATTTCATACTGAAGGCCTGTAGTACGAAGTGAAAGCAATGTTTTAATATACAAATACCATTCCACTAAAAGCATCCAATTCATATAGTGAGGAGCACTGCTGTGGTTTTTTTATGAATTCGAATTTTAAAAGTGAGACTGTATTTTTTTTTTTTTTTTTTTTAAGTGAATCGTGATGCAACGTGCGTTTCATGTTTTGAGCATTTATTTTCATTTGATAAATTTTGCCATTGATCCAGGCAAAATTATAATACCTATTCAATAATCTAAACAACTCGAAATTTTGTTTACAAATAGGTACTCGTAATCAAGTTTTTTTTTGAAGTACCGATATTAAACAACGAATACTTTTAGATACGTACCACGATACAAAGATACGTACCTACTACACTAGGTACCAAATATCTCCTAAGTGACACTTAGGAGATAAATGGTACCTACCAGTGATAAGATTACGATTTTTATATTACCTAATAGTTTATGCTATTTGCACGTACATGATATCTAAACTATGGGAGCTAACGTTATCGGCACCAATAAAAGGAAGTAATTTAAACCTAAACAGTCAAATTGCATACAAAATAACAGTTTAAGGCGCCGTTCATGGCCTCGAACGATGCGACTTGCAACGCGATTAGCGTCAAGCAACACGCGCGCGCGTTACCTAGCACTGCTGAAAACGCGCGCGCGTGTTGCTTGACGCTTTTTACCTAATTTTCACGGTGAGATTGTTACAGAATAGATCGACTGTTTCCGTCCGTCCCACCGCAAATCGTTTCGCGGTGACTCGTGGCATGCTCAAAACAATTTGTTGTTGTCGCAGTTGCTATCGCAAGACCAAGGTCGTGGCCAAGGGGTAAGTTGTGATTCCACCTCAAGCATTTGCCCATTGCAAAGTCAGTCATACATTTAAGAACAAATGACAGTCATTAGATGGACGATGCTCAATGCACACAGCAGCAGGTCAAGTTACCACAAACTGTGAAATTGTCTGATTCGATTTTGAACTTAATCTTCAACAGTTTATGGTTTAAAATCCAGCTATGCCAACGACTGTACTTGAAAACAAAACAATATCGTACTCTAGAATGAATACTCGAGAACGAATGCTCGCGGTGGAGATGCACCTGAATGCATATAGTACACATTCTTTAACTTACACAAAAGTACAGTTAAACAAGATTGGTAAACGTTTGGGAAATTGTATTGAAAAAACAAAACGGCGACATTAGTTCCAATTTTGGTAACGCGCCAAAAGATTCTTGTAAAACTATATTATGCAAGTAGCTTGCATTTTATTCTGGCATATACCAATCAGAGGTTATTCATAAAAAAAAATTGCGGAAATATCGATAAATGTATAGGCTAATTAAAAATAATTATGCACCCGTTAGTACATTCAGTACCTACACTGATTGTGTATAATTTGACTCAAGCACTTGTTTGCTCCACAGAGTAAATAATATAGTAAACAGATTATAATTTATCAGTGATTAAGTGCTGTAATTCATTTATAATTTGTTGTGAAACGCGACAATATTATTTACGGATTGTCATTATGAACTAAATTACCTATGTATCAGCACTTCATGTGAGAGTCCTACTGAAAGAATTACAGTCAGAGCATCCATGACCTTGTCAAATCAATCGGTGACGGCATTATCATTTTGACGTTAATTCTCAGGGTGTGATAACACTTTAGGTACTGCGTCGCCCAATGTTATTGATCAACGTTGATCGTTGTGTGATTACACCAAATCGATCAAAACTTTAGTTTGGTTTAACTGATATCGATTGTCGTTCGATGTGTTTTACAAATCTTGATCGTTTGTCATCGTGAGCCACCTACAAGATCGACGTCGATCTAAGCATCGATGCGACGTCAATCGTGTGGGTGTCATAACACTATCCCATTGTATAGGGGCACCACCTTGCCTTTTTGAGCACCCATTTAAAAAGTGAAAATGTAAGTGAAAAATCTAAAATTAGTTCTGTTATCACGAAACTGTTATAAAATAAAACTCAATTGTTGTTGTCAGAACCACTGCTAGACGTAAACGAAATACAATTCTTCGAAGTAAAACATTTTTATAAGGCTAGCTACTTTTTAGCTACTTTATAAATATTTATTGTTTATCTACTATTTAAAGAACATAATTACAAATGTAGTTAGTGGCCTAAACTATCCTAATGCTAATGTTTTTCTTTTCATTGCTTTACGCTGCAATTGTGTCTAATCTTCAAAAATGTTTTTGTTTATTGTACAATATCGGTACGCACGGCTACACATCAAGCTATATATTTCCAGTATAAGCTGATCTCGCATTGTGTAGGATTTCCTTACAATGAGAGGTCAGTTTAAACTGGAAATTCATAGCTTAATGTGTAGCCGTGTGTACAAGGTGCCTTGTAGCCTGTGATACTAGAGTAAAACCCAGTACCTCAGAGCGAGACATTTTTTTTTTATGGCATGTAGTTGGCCTTGAGAGGCCGTGACTAGTGACTACATAACTGGTCTTTCCTGTAGTGCCTTTGAGCGAACTCAAAGCCTCCAGCTAGGGGCAAACTTAAATAGAGTTAATCCCGAGCCTCATATACCCTGCTGAGTAACGAAACCATACCGCGATCCCAACGCCATCTATCGAGCTAGCAGGTAGTTTTTTTTACTAAATATTGATTATGGTTGTAGAATAGCGTTGGGATCGATCACTTACTTTTTTTTTTCTTTTAATTTTTTTTTGAGTTTACGTAGAACTGAATGTGTCTACTTTTTATATTTTAAACTAAACAATGGTATAGACTGTAAGTACTTCAAATGATTTTTCATTATTAGCTCATGGTTGACAGTAACCTATAATGTCGTCTTTTATCAACATATTCGAATGTTAGCTATCGCTAAATTCGTTATACATAGATATCGATAATGTTTCATAAAGTAATTAGGTAGATAGTGTGAAACAATAGTACAGCCCATAACACAACAATTAAAACCAAGTTTCCAGAGCAACTACACAACGTAGTAACACTTCTCACTAGGTTATCAATTGTATCGTTAAAAGGAATTTGCATAAGAACAAGAGCACTGAGTTATCGTCAAGGCACGATCAAGTGATCTAGGAGTGATAAAACGATAAATGTCTTAAATGATTAGCTATCTACCAACGCGGCGTCGTACACATTTTTATGTAATGTGTGAGTGACATCACAATTCTATCTTCCTGTAGTTTATACCGAAGGCAAAAGCCTGTGGCAGTGCACGTTTTTTATACTTAGCTTAATCAGATTATAATGTTCCCACTGCTGGGACATAGGCCTCCTCTCTGTGAGAGGGAGTGGGCCGTAATCCACCACGCGGGCCCAGTGCGGGTTGGTAGATGTCGCATGTCTTCGAACATTACTTGTTTTTTTTTTTTGTCTTTTACACTTACTCGATCATATAAACGTTATCGTTCAGTTACGTCAATTTGTATGGATTTATTGGGTTTCCCGATATAGTCACCAGACGTCTTCAATTTCAGTACAAATTGAAGTTTATGTTAACGCGATCGAGTATGTGTAAAACTCGCACTAGACCTTCTGTTTTCGTATAGAGAAAGCATGAGCATTGATTATGAGTGCATGCTTGCTTACTGTGTGTTGACGAAGTTATAAATTAAAAACAAGCCTAATATATATATTATACAACTTAGTTGTTCTTAGGGTATGTTTTGGAATGAGATTGCATTTAAATTGATTTTTTATTCGATAAGTACTAAGTGAGGAAGACGAAATCAAGCAGTAAACTGTTTCGGGCTGATTTTATGTAAGGCATTGCTATAAACAAAGTTATTATAGTCAGTTTTTCGTTAAATAAAGGTATCTAATCGAAGCGTGCACTACATGATTTTAAACGTTATCTTTTATCAGTCAAACCGTGAGTCCTTCCTACTCTGTGTCTTGATAGCAACACCCTATATTATATTGTAGTCGTTGATAGTAACAAAATGTGCACGATTTCCTTAAAAGCGAAAAGTTTTTAATTTATTTAACTAAGAAAAAACAAAATTAATATTGAAATACTCAGTTACTAAGAGAACTGAGTTAGAGAAAAACACTATAATAAGTTACATCACGCATACATCTTCACACCGAACAGCAAATAATAGTAGATAACCTAGATCTCTTTTCTAAGGGACGCGATACAGACGTGGTCTTATCATAAGATACAGTGAGAGATAGATCTCTTCAGATGTTGCTATATCGGCTTAACTCAGTAGATAAGGTATTATAATGCAAGTTGATTCAACAATATACAGGAATTGTTAAAGCCATGAAGATACATTGGGTTACAGGTGAGACAAAAAAAAAACAAATGACAAATTAGATGCAATCAAAGGATTATTTTGGAAGTTTCAAATAGAATACCTATCGGTTTAAAAATGTATGGCAAAACACACGCAGACACCATTAATTGTCATTGTAAAAAAGAAAACCAAACTAAACGATTTAGAGGTATGTTTAATTGCAATACAATTTAGGCTATTTGCTAGTCCTAACTTACATTATTTCCATTGATCTTGTATTTTGAATAATTACAGCATTAAGTCAAAGTCAAAGCACATAAAAAATAAAATGAAATAGGCACATAAAAAAATTGAAATAGGCACATAAAATGCACTTTTGAACGTCAACATTTACATTAAAATAGAATTGATTCTAGTCGCCCCTTCCAAAAGGTAGCTTCGAATGGAGAAGAATGGGCAAGAAACTCCACTAATTATAATAAAAGGTATTCGAGTTTCTACACCTGGTTTCATATAAATAATATCGTTTCATGATTCAACTACTTTGACCTTTGTATTCCCTCCTTTAAAACCTAAGTATTCCACTAAAACCGAAAACATTTTGACTCGTTTTTAATTGTTCATGAATGATGAAATTAAATAAGGCTTGCATTTTACGAAAAATCTGCGTTAATATCTATTTTCCAGGTAAAATCATTCTTGTTTTACCAAATTACAGGTAACTTTTGATGTTATAATCAAAAGCAATCATGCATATAAGCATTAATGAAATGTAGTGGAAATTCAAACCATTTTCGTATGGAACGCTAAAAGTTTCAGTTAATTATATTGTTCCAAGTATTTGTCGTGGAAAATTTAATTACACTTAAACACATGGATGCTCACCTAAATATTTATTTGAACAATAGTGGCTTTGTAGTTTTATTTAAAAAATCTCGTCTGTAAGTTACTTTGAAAGTTGTGTGCTGTCAATTTCACAGCATTTTTTTTTTGATAAAAAAAGAAAAAAATATCATACTGTTTTTCCCGAAACTGGACAAACCTCATCCATTGAACACATTAAAAGAACAATTTTCCAAAACACAACACCACACGCACCCATTAGACATTTTCTAATAATCTTGTCCTCTTCCGCCGTCACATTTTTCATTTCGTAAGGCAATTCTAACCACGGAGCCATCCTTGCTGTTTCACGTACGCACGGTCACACACTGTGTTAATAATTGGCAATACCAAGGCTTTTCAATAAATGTATCTTTTGTACTAATCTAATCATTGTATCGATTCATCTAATGCCCTGATAACAGTGACTAGCCAACGGGAACGTACGAATTTTGACGCTGTGCGATAAGAATGGTGGAGATAGTGTTAGAACTATTTACCTACGGGTGAAAAATGTATGACGTTTGCGTCTTTTTGGAGTCAGTACTAAATGGGATTATCAGGTAAAGATTATGCAGTGATAGATTAAAGGTTTATTTATTATGATTTATAATATGACACATGCCAAATGTAGGCAAACCTGTGAGTGTGACATAACATGAATTGCGTATTCAATTATTGATTTTTCAAGGCTTAAATCTTTCATCGTCAAATATCAACTTTTATCTGATGAATTAGAGTATCGTTTGACAGATTTTGTGTCGTACTTATAGGAGAAAAGTAAAAAGTATGGTCCGAATCGACCTACGAAAACCACAATTAGAACCTTGTCATACTAAATAGCAACGTCAAAAATGACGTGAGTAGCCAAAAATGACGCCAAAGGTGATCAACGTTTCGATAGGGCGCGGGCGCAGCGGCGATTGTACACTATGTAAAAAAGTGTGAAAGGTTTATATATATTTAAGAGCGTTTATACCTTTTTTTTTTTTTTTTTTTGAGGATGGGAAATCATCAAATGACCCCTCCCGCTCTGGGTGGAGCGGAAGGGAGTGTCAGACTCTTACTGACTAAAACCCACCCGTGTTCCTTCCTTGGCCCTTTATGTTCCGGGTCAGCGGTACCCCTTTTGGATGATCCCGCTTTCCCGGCAGGCTTGGGCCCTAGTGGGCCCCCTCTTCGATGCTGACATCTCTTTGAGGCGCGCGTGGAACACGTACGCGCCTTCCAGCACGGGCCTGGTCCTGATCAGACGGTGAGCTACCCATTACTCACCGCCCGCAGGCCCGCGCCTACGGTGGCCGGGAGTCGTCACGCGGCTCCCGACGCCCGGAGCGTCCACCGCGGCGGCTTGGACGGGAGACTCTCTCCCTCTCCCGTCCCGCCACCTCCTTAGCTAGCATGACTGCTTCGCAGAAGGAGGCGACTGCCTCCCACTCCCCCTCGCCCCGGACCATGGCTTGAACCAGGGCCGGGCGTGAGAGGTCGCCGCCGCTGCCGATCGCCTCTACGAGGACACGGCGGTGCTCCGCCCATGCAGGGCAGGCCCCCATCGTATGCTCCACCGTGTCCTCGGGGCGATCATCGCAGTGATGACACCCGGGCGTTTCCTCCCGCCTGATGATGTGCAGGAACCTCCCTAAACATCCGTGTCCGGTGAGGACCTGCGTCAGGCGGTAGGTGAGGACGCCGAGACGCCTCTCTAGCCACTCCTCAAAGAGGGGTCTTACCGCCGCTATCGTGGCGTGCCCTGCGCTGGGTTGCGACAGTCGCTCCTTCCATGCCGCCATGAGATCGCGCCGGAGGTCCGTCCGCTCCGCCGCGATTTGCCGCGGAAGCGGGGTTTCCCCCCGGCGTAGTGCCTCCGCACGCCACTCATACAGGCGCGCGAGGACTATCGCCTCCAGATCCCACGGCGGCAGTCCGGCAAGGAGGCTTGCCACCTCGCCCGAGATCGTGCGGTAGCCCCGGATCAGCCTTACGGCTACCACCTTTTGGGGCGCGTTCAGATAGTGGGCGGCTCTCCGCCGCAGTGAACGCGCCCACACCGGGGCCCCATATGTAGCCATGGACCGCACGACCCCCGCGTAAAGCCTCCGGCAGGAGGCGTTTGGACCCCTCAGGTTGGGCAGGAGCCGCTTGAGGGCGGCCCCAGTCCGTTCCAGTTTGGGGGCCAAACGTCGGAAGTGCTCCACGAAGTTCCACCGGCTATCGAGCACGAGTCCTAAGTACTTCATCGTGGACTCGACGCCGATGTGAACCCCTCCTGCCGTTAGTTGGGATCCCGATGGTGGCCTGTTCCGGGGCCCATGGAAAGACATGGCCTCGGACTTGTGCAAAGCCACCTCGAGACCCAACTGCCGGATCCTCTCCACGACTATCGCAACCCCGCGTGTCATCGCGTCGGCCGCCGCCTGATGCGACCTCCCCTGCGCCAGGACCAGCGTGTCGTCAGCGTAGCACACCACGCTGACGCCATCAGGGAGGTCGGCCCGCAGCACCCAGTCGTAACCGATGTCCCACAGGAGCGGCCCTAGAACCGATCCCTGTGGGACACCGCACGACATCTCTCGCCGGTTCCACTCCCCATCGCGACCGGGGTAGATGACGGCTCTGTCCGTCAGATATGCCTCGACTATTCGACGGAGGTAGGTTGGCACCCGGTGATACCGGAGTGCCTCCCCAATGCAACTCCAGGGCAGGGTGTTAAATGCGTTGGCGATGTCGAGTGACACCGCCACGACAACCCCGCCCCGAGACACCGCGTCCCCCGTCGTGAGGGCTCTAACGCGCATGATGGCGTCCACCGTCGAGCGCCCCTTGCGGAAGCCGAACTGACTATCCGCAAGATCCGGCCCCGTCCTCACCAGGTGCCCGACGAGGCGGCCTGCAATTACTCTCTCAAAGAGCTTGCCGACCTCGTCGAGCAGCACAATGGGCCGGTATGCGGACGGAGAGTCCGCAGGGCGCCCTGGCTTCCGAATGAGGACCAGCTTCCCCGTCTTCCAACGGAGTGGAAACTGGCCTCTCTCCATACATGCGCTTAAGAGCGCCTCCAGTCGAGGCCCAAGAGCCGTCGAGGCCAGGACCCAGGCTTTCCCTGGCAGGCCGTCGGGTCCTGGGGCGGTATTTTTGGCCTTCAGCCTACCTACCGCCACTCTCAGATCTACCCCGGTCACTTCAGGTGTGTCGTCGTCGTCCGCGTGGTCCGCTTCAGGCACCGCGAGCGGCGGAGCCATGGGCGGGGGAGTATGCTCCCCCCGTGAAGGGAACAGAGCGCTCACCACCTCCTCCACCAGCTGGGGGCGGAGACTCTGCGTCAGCGGGGGGGCCCAGGTGCGGAGTTTATTCCGCACCATTTTGTAAGGGCGCCCCATGGATCTCCGTTCAGAGTCTCCACCAACACCTCGCGGGCCGTATATTTGGCCCGCTGGACAGCCTCTTGGAGGGCAGTCTTCGCCGCTCTGTATCCCTCGTACAGCTCCGCCTCCGTCGCTTCCGCATCCGGAGGGCGGATGCGGAGCCTACGGTGCCTGGAGTACAGGTGTCGCACTGCGACGCACGCCTTGCGTAGCGTCTGCAGCTCCTGCGACCACCAGTACACCTGACGTCGGGCGCTTCCTGGACGGACTCGGGGCATTGCCACGTCGCAAATCTCGGACATGGCCTCCCGGAACCACTCCGCCTCATCGTCAATATCGGCAGGCCTGTCCGGTGATGACACCCAGGCCTGCACGATCGAGGCTTCCAGGAGGAGCTCCCGGTCCATCTGCTTCAGCGCCCACCGCGGACCACTCGGGGCCTGTTGGACCGGCGCGCTAGAGGTCTGGGCGGAGACGTCGAACCGGATATACCGGTGGTCGGAGTAGGTCTCCACCTCCTCCATGACGCGCCAGTCAATGACACGCTGTGACAGAGCGGGGCTGGCAAACGAGATGTCCACCACAGACTCACCCCGCATCCGCACACACGTGGGGACAGAACCCCGGTTTAGGACGACCAGGCCTGTCTCCAGAGCCCAGTCCTCCACCATCCTGCCCCGCACATCAGTGTAACGGGAACCCCAAGCCGGATTTTTGGCGTTGAAGTCCCCGAGCACTAGCACGGGGAAGCGATGGTACCCGGCGACGACGACACTTAACTCTGTTAAAGAGTTCTGGAACTCGGCGAGAGTTCGGCTCGGAGAGAAGTACACTCCCACTACTACTATCTCCCCGAACCGTGCTGCTACGCACCCCTGTCCCTTCGTGACACCTTCGAGGGGTGGGGTGCCGGCGGCGGCCGACGAAATTATGGTCACTGAGCCGCTCAGGTCCTCAACCCAGTCATCCCTGGGCAGGACAAAATACGGCTCAGCGACCACGGCAATATTAATCGACCACTGCGCCATGCTCTGGAGCAACAGGTCCTGAGCGCAGGCGCAGTGGTTGATGTTCGCCTGGAGGAGTCTCAATGGAGCCGTTACTCCTCCATTTCAGTCTCCTCCCGGGTGGCGGCAGTGGCGGCGGCGGCAACAGTGGCAGTGGCACTGGCCGCGGTGAAGGTGGTAATGGCAACGGCGGCGGAGGGCCTGCCTCTCCTCCTGGTTCCGGTGGGTGGAGCGCAGGACTTACTGCCCGCCCGGTGATCGGCCGGCTTGCCAACACCCGCACATGCTGCGCAGTGCGGCGCGGCTTCGCACGAGCCGGCCTTATGTCCGGGCTGACCGCAGCGGAAGCACAGAGTGCTGCGGTCCACCTCCGAGGTGCACTGGACGCCAACGTGGTGCCCCACATGGCATCGGAAGCACCTCAGAGGTCTGGGTTCCAGCAGTTTAACCTGCGCCGAAACCCAGCCCACCAGAAGCCTTCGGCCCTCCACAATCTTTTTGGCCGCCGTCACGGGGCAGCTTACCATTACGGTTCGCATACCCGCGGGGTCCGGACGTATGGTGCCCGCCTTCACCTGGTCGGCCAGACACCCGCCCGTCCTGACGACGGCGGCCACCACCTCTCCCTCCGTTACGGAGTCATCCAGGCCCAAGACTCGCATGTCTGCGCACTTGACGGGCCTGGAGACTCGAGCCTCGTCCGCATTGAGGGACGCCCTTAGCTTCTCAGCTAGGGCGTCAGCGGTGGGGCCACTCGTCACACCGGGGATCTCCAGCATGCGGGCGCCAGTTGCGGTCACCCTGTGCCGGAGGCCCCCGGTGATCCCCAGCTCCTGGAGGTCCACCGTCTCCCTCGCCTTGGTGAGCACGTCGCGGTACGTCACGCCCCTCTTAACCGCGTCCGGCTGTAGCGTGATCACTACAGCCGCGGTCTTTGGGGCGCGGAGCCTTGCCGCGACGGCTCGCTCCTTGAGGCGCCGCCTTTGCTCCTTTTTTCTGGCCGCCTTGGCCGCCTTTTTCTCCCCGACCACCTGCCACCCGGCGTCAGTCGTGGGAGATACCTGAGGCCGGGAAGAAGGCTCTGAGGCCTGCGCATCCCGTGCCGTCCTGCCCATCCTTTTCCTAGCCCCAGCTGGTGTTTTGCTGGCCGGCGTCTGCGTTGCCGGCGCCGGGGCTCCACCGGCCGACGCCGGTTTTGCCTGGGCTCCGCCTGCCGACGCCGGTTTGGCCGGCGGCTGGGCCCGGCCAGACGGCCCGGGCTTAGGGGTGGCGGCTCCCGCAGCGGCCGCATACGAGGCCACCCTCGGCCCCGGTGCCGTCCTGCCCGCTAGTGGTGGGCGTAGGACTATGCCCTCCAGGACGGAGAACCGCGCCTGGAAGGCCGCCAGCTCCTGCCGAACCAGCTTGAGGACCTGGTTCTCCTCCGGAATGGGCTGGCTTGGCCGAACGGGCTGGCTTGGCTCCTGTTCCGCCTGCACCTGCCCGCTGCCGGTGGCCTTCAGGCCAGCCAGGTCCTCCCTGAGCCTCCCATTCTCCTCCCGGAGATGTTTCATGGCGGCCGTCAGGCGAGCGACCTCCGCCCGCAGTTCGGCCACTTCGCCGCCCGAAGGCCCGTCGATTCTGGCCGCCTCCACCGCAGCCATGATGGAGGCCGTTGCCGCGACCACGGCCCTGCTTTTCGACGACTTGATTTTTTTCAAGGTCACCTTCCGTACCTCAGCCTCCACTACCTCCTTGAGGCTGGTTGTGCAGGCCTCATTGTCGTTGTTGTCGGGGCCACTCGACAGGCTCGCCTCGTCGCTTGAGGGCCCCGAAGCGACTGCACGACCAGTCACCCCCTCCTTTGCGGGCTCCTCCGCTAGCTTCGCTGCCTCCCGGGCTGTGAGCCCCCTCCCCCTGCCTCGCTCTTGGACCCCCCCTCCCCGCCTACCGGTGGGGATCTTTCGAGCCGAGGCTCTCTCGCCGTCAGAGGACGACCCCTGGCCGTCCACTGATCTTGGCCGCTTACTGAAGAACCTGATATTCTTCTTCTCAGCGGCCAACTCCTCCGCGCGGCGGTTGCTCAATGAGCCTCCCGTTCTCGCGCCACTCGGCGCGGCGTCGGACTCCGACCCCGCACCACTCCTCCCCTCTTCGGTTTGTAGGTTTGAATTATGTTTTTTCATATTTGATCCCACGAGTAAGAACTTTTTGTATTGACTCAAAATTAACGTGGTTCGCACTAGCGACTGAATCAAGCTACCCATCAGCCAAGCTTACAACCTCCCTCACGGTGCGCCGCCGCTTAGAGGTTTGGGGATTTTTTTATAGAGGTTGATCTTCCTCGCGGTCCGGGCGGTTAAGCCAAGACCCTCGACCCCCGTCAAAAGTCAGAGACATGACCTGGACAGTCTTCGGGGCTACGAGATTAAAGCGGTGGCAGGAAGAGACTTCTTCGTGCCAGCCCGGCGGCAGGGTTAGTGCACACCGAGCCCGCTCCCTCCACGGCGCACATTGGTACAAGGGCGGAAAAAAGTCCTTTGTTTCAACCTTGTTTAAAATGTCTACAATTTGGTACACACATACTAGAATGTTAGTAGAAACAAGTCCTAAAATTAATACGGATAAATAATTATACAGTATTTAATTATATGATGCCAAAGTAGGGTGATCGAGAACTTACAAATTTCGTGCAAAAAATATTGTTATTTCAAGTATGAATAGAACCAAAATACTATAATTATCAACTTTCATTTTTAGTTTAGTCATAAGTTTATTGTGTGTACTAATAAAATAGTAAACATAATGTTATAATATAATGAATAATTACTTACTATTACATTTTTAGTGAAGAAGGTCATTTGGAACCTTTTGTTTTCAATCATGAGATCATAACTAATCTCCGTTATCGACCGATACGTAATAATATACTTTCGGAGATTAATTAGACCCTATAGATTAAGAATACATTAGTTTTGGCTGCGATAACCTGCGATCTTGGAAATACCAGGTCCTTAACTAATGACGCTCTGTAATTAAGAAAAAGTGCATTATATTAATAAGTGTTTCTAATGAGGGTAATTAACATTTTATCATATCGTGTAAGTATAAATAGCATTGAATGGTAGTTTTAACTTCACTTACAATTATTTTCTCTTACGATAACAGTGTTATTATAGTGATGGATAGCTTTACTATTGTCTATGCCGATTTAGTGGAAATCATAATATCAAGTAATCGTGAGATACATAAATGCCTCGAAAATTTAAAACTTATGTATCCACAGCTTACAGAAAGTGTTTGGAATCAAGTTTATGAAAAGTTAAGCCGTAATTTTCTACCCGTATTTACAAAAAAGTGGCAAACTGCAGCGAGAAATAAAAATGCTTTTATGGCAAAAAATGAACAGTGGCTGAAAAATATTTTTACCGTTGAGACATCTTCGGTGCAGACTGATGTGGTGAATTGTGACAGTAATGTTCCAGGGCCATCAAAACGCTCTCATAGAGGACGACCAGAAAAATCATTTGATGAATGTTGCGATCGAACAAAGCGATATAAAGTTAAAAGATTGTGTGAAAGCGTTCCTGAAGAAATGATTAAGAAAGCTGCCTCTAAGGTACTCGTACAAGAAGGATCATCGGATACTATCAAGTTTACTCCAGAAAAAGCGTTGGCATTATTACTTGATGCATCACTTTCGAAACATCAATATCAAGTACTGAGAAATGCAGCAAAAAGTATTGGTTGTGATATTTTTCCCGATTATCATAAAGTACTTGAAGTAAAAAGGCAATGCTACCCCACGGATATTGATGTAACGGAAAGCTACGCTTGTGTAAGTTTGCAGTCATTACTGGATCACACAACCAGAAGATTATTTGAAGTAATGTCTGAAGACGACCTTACACAGATTAGTGTAAATTCAACGTTTTTACACAAGTGGGGATGTGACGGATCATCAGGTCATGCTGAGTACAAACAGTCATTTATCGACGAAAATGTGTCAGATTCATATATGTTTTTGACATCATTAGTTCCACTGCGTCTGTATGAAAAGGAAAATAAATCTGTTGTGTATTGGACAAATGCAACTCCTTCTTCTACAAGGTGTTGTCGCCCGGTACAATTCCAATTTCAAAAAGAAACTACAGAATCTACGAAAAATGAAATTGCTAGAATGGAGTCTGAAATAGCAAACTTAAATGAAACTGTTATTAGTTTAAAGGAAAAGACTTACAAAGTCTACCATAAACTTGTGTTCACAATGATAGATGGCAAAATAGCGCAGACAGTTACGGACACATCATCATGTGCAGTGTGTTTTATATGCAAGTCAAAGCCATCAGAAATGAATAACCTTGACCAAGTGCGAAATAAAACTGTGGATACGGAGGCTCTCAAGGTCGGTTTATCCCCGCTTCACGCACGGATTAAATTTATGGAATGCATATTACATATTGCGTACAATATGTCATTTACCAGTTGGAGAACGAACGCAACTACCAAACAACAAAAAGATGAAGAGAAGAAAAGAATCCAAAGTGAGCTGTTTCAACGTTTAGGTCTAAAAGTGGATTTTGTAAAGCAAGGAATGGGAACATCTAACGATGGAAATACGTCTAGAAGATTTTTCAATAATGCAGACATTGTAGCTGAAGTCACAAGAGTCGATAAAGAACTTATTCATCGGTTTGGTATAATATTGCAAACAATTAATTCTAGTGCATTAGTTGATTCGGATAAGTTTGGTAGTTATTGTTACGAGACTGCTGAACTATACGTAAGCCTGTACAGCTGGTATAATATGCCAAATACTGTGCATAAAATCTTGCTGCATGGCAAAGAAATAATAAGTGTTGCTGCCTTACCTATTGGGATGTTATCTGAGGAAGCTCAAGAAGCGCGAAATAAAGATTACCGCAATTATAGGTTAGGTCATTCAAGAAAATGTTCTCGTCTATCATGTAATGAAGATGTTATGAATATGCTCTTAGCTACCTCAGATCCCCTTATCAACAGTTTACGTGCAGTACCGAATAAAAAATACTATCCTCTTCACGATGATGCCAAAGCTTTATTAGTGGATAGCACCCATCTCTCAATCAATGTCTTCTCTATTTAATATTTAGTTTATTAATTTTTATTTATTTAAAAATGCTGATTTAATTATATGAAATTCATGTGAAAAAATTTGATGAATATTTTCATGTTAATAAAAAAAAAATACGTGTTATATCTTTCTCTTTGTAAACTGGTACATCCATTATATCATTTTAATAAAGTATTATGAAGAAACGCAACGTCTTTTCATTTAAAAATAATATTTTCCGCATGCCCGTACTACCTGCACCACTGTGCGGCGGTCAAACCGCTCCTCCCCCCGTCCACGACCACTCACCTTCCTCTGTAAGCAGAGGAAGGAGTGGCCGTATCCGTATATAGCCCGGTTCCCTTCACCAACCATCAAGGATGATCGGTGATTGGAACCGTGACCCTTCCCCGTGTGTTGAAGATTCGCCGCCGGCCCCAAGTACCCCCCAAAAGCCTGGTGGGCACTTGAGCCCGGCGTTGCCCAGGGTGCGCCACGTGGAGGCTCTTCAACATGCACCCCTAGCGTTTATACCTTATGAGTGGCAACGTCGCAATTTAGTGTCATATTTCGTGGTTTTAAATTTTTATCATTTAATCGGAGCTATATTTTAAAAATGTGTTTAATTACCTTTTTAGAATTACGTGAAAGTGTTTAAAAAGTAAGTAACCGTAATGCATACAGTTATTTTACAATGAAAATAACGCCCTGCAAGTTTCCAATGTATTATTTGCATATAAATAGAACTGTAAACGCAACGATTTCTTACCTTTTACACAGTTTTCACATAATTCTAAAAAGTTAGTTAAACAGATTTTTAAAATATAGCTCCGATTAAATGATAAAAATTTAAAACCACGAAATATGACACTAAATTGCGACGTTGCCACTCATAAGGTATAAACGCTCTTAAGGTATAACAGAAAACGTGAAAATGGGTCATTGAAAGGGGTTGTTGTCTAAGTCATAATGTTGTGTAAATACTACTAACTTAGTTTGTAAGTAAATTGTTACCAGCGCTATGGGTCCATGTACTCAAAAATATATATGTTTTTATTTATTTATTATGAACAACTAATACTAAAATGATTTTAGATAGGTGCTAAGATTTTTTTTTACGGTCATACTGGAATCCGACCCCGAAATAGTTGAAAAAAGGCAGATGATGATTAACAACTTTCACTAAAGACCAACTCTGTAATCACGAAAGTAAAATCAGTTATCCTTACATTTTGTAGAGTTATGCAAACATAAATCTATGGCGCAGCCATTTTTTTTTTCGAAATTTCTTTTTGGTAATGTTGAGTACAAAAACCTCTTTTCAGGTTTTTAGTTATTTCAATGACACCTCGTACCTGCCATTGCTTCGTCGAGGGAAAAGTGAAAAACAAATATAGGTACCTACATATCTGTACACATACACACTCATGCATAAAATCACGCCTTCTTCCCATGGGGGTAGGCAGAACCTGAAGGACGGCACTTGCTACGATCCTTGCGTACTCCTTTTGCTTCACCATTATGTATCTTTAAAATATTTTTCAAACATTTGCTCAAAAAATGCATTTACAAAGCCTGTATACATTGTTCGAAAGTTAAAAATTACGCACCATACAACGGAACGGGCGGTAAAATAGATACTCTCAGCTAAGTGCATGTTTTACCGCCCCCTTCGTTGTATAGCGCCGTGCGTATTCTTTACGGTTTTTTTTAATTACCATAAAGAATTATCTAAGAATTCCACCAAGGAGTTTCAAATTACGAGAATAAAAATAAGCTGAATGTACGAACCTCCTTGGAAGCGCTTTTGCTCAATACGTTTATCTCACTTTAGTATTAAAGAGAAAATGAGACGAAAGATGCATTTCGACTCGACTATTGCGATTCGACTTTTTGCGATTCTAATTATCACTACGCGCACGTAACGCCATTTGGAAATGGCGCCATTTTATTAACAACTAAATTTTAGTACTAAATGTCATTATGACCTTTGAATTTAGAACCTCGACTGCGAAAATCATATGGAAACTTTTTTTCCAAAAATAAACACTTTTCTTCTAGTAAAGTATAGCTTGACCAAAGAGTTCACTTCATAGGTTTTAGTTGCCGTCGACAAACAAAATGATCGGTTGCCGTGGCGCGTACCCCCGCTTTCGAGGGTTGGATTTGGGGTGACGCCCTATTGACGATATTATTATTTATTGTGTCTTTAATGAAACTGCACGAGTTTAGATTTAAAAAACCAAAAAATATTGTTCTATCTCGGATTTGATGCCATCAATTGCATCAGACTACTTGAAAAGTGAGCTTGTTTTGAATCTTAATTTCAGTCGGGTTTTATGATTTTGTCAATTTCTATTTTATTTTGTTAATTTTAGTGTGTTATAACCCTGTCTTTGCTATCACGTAGTCAGGTAAATAGTGTATGAGACTGCACTTAACTAGGTACTCCCCGGTTATTTGACAGTTTCATAAACGATTAATACGATAATCGAATTGGTTTTTATTACCTCGCAGTAGGTGCGAAAATAGAATATTCTTCTCGAGGATAAAGGTGTCTTCGTCTTGGGTGAGCTTGAATCCCCCGCTTCTCTCGGGAGTTAACTGAGAGCCTCCTCGCTGTGCTCGGAAGCTATAAAATCCTTCGTCGCGTTCAGGATTCAAATAAGTGCCCGCGACATTAAGACACCGCTTTTTCTCTTTAGTAATTACTTTTCATTAACTAAATCATAACCTAACCATTTTACTAATCTGCCAATACTGTTATGAGCCATTTATCAACCCTCTTAAGTAAATTGTATTCTATTCTATACCTAAACTCATCCTAAGCGTGACAGATGTAGATGCTTTAATTACTCACGTGGTAGATACAAATTAATCATTGCCTACCCTTTGTACCTATCAAACTTGAGGCCGGTGATATCAATTCCTACAACAGAGTGATACGGGCTTCCATTAATTGTAGGTTGTCAGTTAGTAATCCTTGGCGTGTTTGTGATACATTTATGTCTCTCTAGGGGAGACTGGACTTCCACGTTTGGATTTTAACAAATTCAGTTTACCACCGTTTCTCGTCTATCCTCATCAAAATCCGTAACGTGTGTAGCTGTTTAGGGCCTTAACAGCTACAATTTTCGGATTTCAAGGCTAAAGAAATATTCGCCAAATCGCACAGTATTTCACGTAGAACAAGCAAGGTAGACAAAAGTCATTATTAGATTCTCGGAAAACGCTAATTACCCGACAATAAAAATACCTCCAAACCTCTGATTCTAATAATTGCTTACCCCTAACATTCCACAGTGATGAGTCATATGTGGGCAAAGTTAACTAATGAGTTATTGTGCAAAAGCAAGTTCGGGTAGTTGCATTTTAGCGACACTTTCGACAATAACTCATTGTGGCAGTTCGTAATTTTGTGAAAGTTTTAGTAATGGATCTAAATTTTTAAAGCGTGTACTTTACTTTTTAATGGTTTAAGCTCCGTGAATTAGTTATTTTAAAATATAGAACCGTTCCAATTGTATGCGGAATATTAGTATATTTTTCTTTAACTCTCAGCTTTCAAAATCTGGCAAGTACTTGTACACACGTGTATCTACACTCACTAGATTTTTGGCATATTGTAGCAGCATTCGTCCTATTTATAGAAATGTACTTTTTATTCTGCACATTTGAGTCTAACTATTTTTCATATTATTTTTCTAACAGAGCGCATAAACTCGATCAGTAAAATGGAGTTCTTCGAAGAATGGCTGAAACACGAAAAATATTACCGGAATGCTAGTCTTTATGACTTTGTTTCATCAAAATTTAACTTAAGTGCTATAACTGTTGAGTCTAAAAGGCTAATCAAGATGAAATTAGCCAGTTATTCTTCTAAAATTGGTACCAAGTGGACTTCCGCGAGTAAATCAAAAGAACATTTCTTGGTTATGAATAAAAGCTGGTTGAAAGGCGATAACATTAAATTCCACGTTCAGTGTAATCAACCACAACCTTCTACATCAGATATCGATCCTACTTTAATGGGAACACCTCGGAAAGACTTCCAAGATTTATCGTTCAAATCGAAAAAACGTCGACTTAATAAATCTACAAGCCGTGTTAGACAAAACCGTTGGGCGTTTTGTAGAAGCTCAGAGGGAAGTGATTGAAAGTGTGTCTCCTAATACATCGTTTACCATTATTAGTAAATGGGGCTGTGATGGAAGCTCTGGTCACAGTGCATACACACAGAAGTTTGAAAACAGTGACTGCTGCGTTACGTGTCGCGGGTTCGATCCCCGCACGGAACAAATATTTGTATGACCTGCATGTAGTTGTTCCGGGTCTGGGTGTTTGTGTATGTGAGTTTAAATGTTTGTAAACGCACCCACGATACGGGAGAAAATTCCTAGTATGGGGCAACGTTTAAAAAAAAAAAATTGACAATAATATAATTTGGCAATTCCACGCCCATCTTCCACAATGTTTTGTCGATCAATGAAGTTTATTTTTGCCAAAGAAACTACAGAACTTACCAAAACATATACTAACAAAGTCCTAGAAAAAATTGATAGTTTAGTAGCAATAATTTGTAAATTTAATGCTTATGAAATTTAAGTCAAGCACGATTTACTTCCGACTATGACTGACGGAAAAGTTTGCAATGCTGTAACAGAAACTCATTCATCGCAGAAATGTTGCATTTGTGGTGCTACCCCCAAAATGATGAAAAATGAACAGCAACCAAAACATTTTGGATTCGTTTTATCAACACTTCATGCTTGGAGTAGGTGTTTTGAGTGCTTTATACACATTCGCATAGGTCATAACCTGGAAATTAAAAAATGGCAAACTAGGTCTGAAAAAGAGAAGTCAAGTGTAAAACAGCGATCGAACAACATCAAACAATAGTTCAGGACTGAAATGGGACACATGACTCTTTGTGGATAAACCAAAGCCAGGATTTGGTTCAACTAATGACAGCAACACAGCTCGTCATTTCTTTGGAAACCCGGAATTAAGCGCTCAGATCACAGGATTGGATATAATGCTCATCATGAAATTTGATGTATTATTAAGGACATTGTCATTGTTTTGAAACTAATTTAGTTAAATTCAATAGATTTTCCCTTGAAACCAGAAGACTTTATCTCAGTCTGTATTTGTGGTATCATATGCCTGCTACTGTGCACAAATTATTGATACATAGTACAGAGGTAATTAAAAGTGCAAAAGTGCCAATTGGACGGCTTTCTGAAGAAGCTCAGGAAGCTAGAAACAAAGATTGTCGTAAGTTCCGGGAACATAATACCAGGAAACGCTCACGAATGGCAACGAATAGAGACTTATTATCCATGTTAATTATAACATCTGATCAATAGCCTCCGGGAAGTATCGAAAAAAAAGGGAGGCAAACTGTGTGAAGAGGTGTTACAATTAATCACAGCTGCCACTGTAGAGCCTCGACCTCTGTTGCTACACAATCTTGCTTAAAATGAAGCGGAGTATGAAATAACTGAATCTCAACTGATGATTCAGAAGACGAGGATTAGATTATACGTATTTTTTTTTTGTTAATTTTGTATATATTATTATGTTTTAATCACTATTAAAATGCTTAAGTTCTATAGTTACAGTATTTTTTAATTTTTTACTTTGTTGTTGAACTGAAATATTGTTATTTATTCATAAAATTACATAAACGAGTCAATATAAATGCAGAAAAATAAAAATAAACTTATGTCCACATAGCACGTTCTACATGAAATACTGTGAATCGGTCTGAACGTATGTTAGGGAAATTATTCGTTCACCAAATAGACTACCAACTGAAATTGTCCGAGAATTAAAACGGCAAAGTCATTATTTGACATTTATATGAAGCGGCTATAACATGGCAAGTTGGTGAATTGTGTCAATTTGATATTAAAATTAATGTTCCTGTACAGTCAGGGAAACTATACATAAACACGTTTCATTAATTCAAGCTCTACGCTTTAGGGAGTGGTCACTCCGGCCGTCATCGTCATAGAAACTATGAGATCGTAAAGACTTAGTTTACGATCTTAGTATACATGATCAGTTCCATTTTCAGATCCATTTGGTCTCACCAATATCTGTACCGTGGGTTCGTCTAACTATCTACAGCTGAGAACAGTTATAATGCACAATTTCATTACTTTATTTTTTTATTTAAGATGTGTATGCTCTTGGCTCTAGTCTAGGTCAGTGGTGACAGAGACAGAGTCGACGATCGAGTGAGCTTACCCAGAAGAAGCCTGTTCACTCTCACTTTGAAGAGATTAGGGTTGTATGCGTTCGGAAACATTCCTAACAATCAACGAACAACTCAGTCTAACGCAGTTCACTGCTAGACAAAGGCCTCTCCCAAGTTGCGCGTCAACATTTAGAAAAAGTTCTTAGATGTTCATTAATTTATATTGTTTTTTTTTTTCATTAGAAAGGAGAATCATTAGAAGGTCAATAAGTTTTTAGAGGATCAGTTCAATATTACCCTTTTACAAACATTATAAAGCAATTGATTTGGAATTTCCTTTAAAATCCTTCGGATTGTGATGGAAAGTGTGTTATATATATATTATATACCGCGTGGATGTCGGAAAATGTCCCACGGGAACGCACTACCGGGATTAAAAGTACCCGTGCCAAACTTCATCCAAACCCATTCAGCCGTTTTGGGGACAATCCGGAATATACATCCAGACAAACGGACAAATATTCAAAAAACTATATTTTCGGCATCAGACTCGTTCCCACAACCCGTAGCAATTACTTTTGTTAAAAAAAACAATTATGTACAGTTTTCACTTCGTTACTATTTTATTATATGTATAGATAGACATAGATACCTACTGGTATAGGTGTTATTATTATTATTATTAGTATACAGTTACTGTACACAAAAGTATTAACATTTGGGGCCGAACTAGGCATAGCCTGTATTTCAGCCTTCAACGACGATCACCCTTTTTTTTTTTTGAGGGTGGAAAATCTTCAAAAAACTTTTCCCGCTCTGGGCAGAGCAGGAGGGCGTGTCAGACTCTTACTGACTAAAACCCACCCGTGTTCCTTCAGTTGCCTGTGCCAGGGGCCCCGGTATCCCTCTCGGACTTTCCCGCAACGCCGATCCCCCTGAGTTACATATAAGTGTTTGAAGTTATGTATTTTAATGAACCCATGTTTTAATGTACGTGCCTAATTTAATATAGAAAAAAAGAAAATAATTAAGAAATAAACTTACAAGTTAGGTAACATAATGTTACCTAACTTGTAAGTTTATTTCTTAATTCTTTTCTTTTTAAAGTTTATTAGTTTATTTCTAAAGTGTGAGATCTTATAAAAGTAGTTGTAGTTTTTTTTTTGGAACTCCTCCGAAAGCTCCCGAAAGGTTATCGTTGGGAAACCCCATCGGACACACGGCTTCTAATTTGATAAAACTGGAACTCATAATACACACATCAAAAGTGTCTAGGGATCAAGCATTTTTATGCGGATTTCTTGAGATTAAGATGTGGCTTTGTAATAAATTTATGATTTTATAAATTTATATGGATCCTTTTTGGTGCATTTCATAATTTGAATCAGGAACTGTGAATCAAATTCGAGTAAAAGATGAAAATCAGCTGTCAATATTTTCCCTATAAAAACATACAACGCATTGAAGACATTATTAGTGCTACTGTTTCCCTACTACTGATTAAAACCAACGTTATTATGGAGCGGCGACGTCATTTAAGCAGGGAAGAAATGCTCAGAGCCGTGGGAATGATAGAAGCTGGTTCCCGGCAACGTACTGTGGCTTTAGCTCTGAATACAAGTCAGAGTGTTATCAGTCGACTTTGGACACGTTACCGAAGCACTGGTACCGTGGCTGAGCGCCATGGAGGACGGTATCGCTGCACCACACGGAGACAAGACCGATACATTCAAATCTTAACTCGAAGAGCTCCAACAATAACCGCCATGATGTTAGCCGTGAGGCTTCATCACTCTTCAGGGAACTTAATTAGCGACCAAACAGTCAGAAACCGCTTGCATGAAGTGAACCTTCATTCCCGAAGACCGCTACGGGTACCACCTATAGCAATGCACAATCGTAGGATTCGATATCAATGGGCTCTTGAACACAGAAATTGGGCAGAAGAACAATGGCGTTTCGTGTGCTTTTCTGATGAGTCTCGTTTTGGTATGAGACCGGATACAAGACGTATACGACACTGGAGAACCCCTGGACGCCAACAGCGATTAAAATCCTGCCAGGAAGTCCATCCTTATAGTGGTGGAACCATCATGGTATGGGCGGGTATTTGGATCGGCGGAAGAACTGAGTTGATTTGGATCAGAGGCAACCTCAACGCTCAAATTTATGCTGAGACGATTGTATCAGACGTCATCGTTCCTCTACAAGTGCAAATCGGTCCCTTATTTCAGTTAATGCATGATAATGCACGACCGCACACCGCAAGAGTTGTAAGACAGACTCTCGCCGCAGCTAACATCAATGTCCTGCCCTGGCCTGCTCAGTCGCCAGACTTGAACCCGATTGAGCATGCATGGGATATGCTACAGAGAAGAGCTCTGCCGAATATGGAGGGTATCCAGTCGCAAGAAGACCTTTTTTTGTTGTTGCAACGAACATGGGCGGCCCTTCCACAGCGTGATTTGGATGAACTCATTTTGAGTATGCCAAACCGATGTTCTTGTGTTGTTAGTGTTCGCGGTAGAAACACGGATTATTAATTGTTTAAGTTACCCAATAAAATTTTAAAGAAAACTGTTATTTCAGTCTTTTTTTCGAACTTTTGTGTTAGTGGTTCAAATGTCAAAAATCCCTTTATTAGGAAAATGGCAAATTTCTTTATTAATGCAAAGGTGACTTGGTTTATCGTTACTGTGACAAACGAAAACACTTTATTTTATGAATCCTTAAAGAAAATTTTAATTAATATCAATCAGGAGAAAAGTTATTGCAAAAATATATGTTGATCCCTAGACACTTTTGATGTGTGTAGTTATTTTTTTGTTTTTGCCTAAATAGTGACCAAAGCTAATGTGTTGGTTTTTTTCAGGCTACACTTATTCGGGTTTAATACCTATGATAGTTTTAAGGGTACCGAACCGCTGTCCGTCCGTCCGTCTGTCTGTCAGCGGGCTGTATCTCATGAACCGTAAAGGGTAGACTGTTGAAATTTTCACCGAGTGTGTGTTTCTATTGCCGCCATAACAACAATCAATAAAAAAAAGTTAAAAATTAAAATGGTCTCCATACAATGAACGTGTGCGAGTCCGACTCGCACTTGGCCGGTTTTTTCTTTTTTCTGGTAGAATTAAAATATCCTCCACAAGTGGTGATACATTATTTTCAATATGCTGTCACTCCCTGAGCAGACAGACCTGCTACCCTACCACCTCGCTGTCTAGTAATGTTATGTAACTTTCAACTATTTACGTTATTTAAAAAAACTTGTGAAATTCCATACAAACTTTCATCCTCCATTTAACCCCTTTACACGCCCTCCCGCTCTGCCCACTGACTTCCAAAATAAAAAAAGTTTGTGATTTAAGAGTGCTCACCTTCGTTATTTATATAACCCTGGCACAACATTTCATGCTAGACCCAGTGGTTAAGACTGTTCGTTGTCTGTCAGTGGGTGGATGTTTCTTTTTTTTACAAAGACGTTTACCCACCCCATCCTTTTGTATGTAAACTACACGTAGAACCATAACCCCCGTGGCCAGATGTAGGGTGGGGCACCCAAACATAAGCCGACGAATAAATAACCTCATGCGCTATAGACAACATCAGTAGGCCAATTCTCGTACTTAAAAAACGTTCAAATTGAAGTCGCAATCTCATTTCAGCGACAATCAATGGCAAAAACCTGTCAAAAATGTATGTAAATTGATAGTAATTTTGACAGATTGAGACTGAGATTAGAATGCGAACGGTCTTAAAAATACGGGAATTGCCCCTCTGTTACCATATACATAAATTATATTTATTGTTGTCAAATATCATACTGGGTATGTTGGTTCACTTTTTGAAAGCGTATTATTTCATAGGTAGACCTCACCTTGAAAACATAGGTGAAGTGAGCTGTCAATAGTGTCAATCCCTAGAGCATCAGTTGGAATATCGGCGTGGAGTCGACGATGAAGTACCTGGGACTCGTCCTCGACAACCGGTGGAACTTTCCTCACCTTCCGCCTGACGCAGGTACTCACCGGACACGGTTGTTTCGGGAGGTTCCAGTTCCGGATAAGGCGGGAGGAAACGCCTGGGTGTCACCATTGTGTGGATCGCTCGGAAGACACGGTGGAGCATACGGTGGAGGTCTGCCCGGCTTGGGCGGAGCACCGCCGTGTCCTCGTGGAGGCGATTGGCGGTGGCGATCTCTCGCGTCCGGCCCTGGTCCAGGCCATGGTAAGGAGTGAGAGGGCTTGGGAAGCCGTCACCTCCTTCTGCGAAGCAGTAATGGTCGCGAAGGAGGAGGCGGAACGCGTGAAGGAGAGGCGAAATTCGCGCCCTCACGCCCCTAGCCGCCGCAGGAGACGCCCTGGGCTTCGGGAACTCGTCGGGGCTTGGCTGTTTCGTTACTTACTTCAGAAACTAAATATTCTCATCACCTCAACGACGGTAGCGAAACGGCGAAGCCATACATTTTTACTGATATGTAGAATTTGTGAAGTTAGGGTCGGTAGAGTTAGGCCGTGTAGATTCAGAAGCTTGGCACAACATGAGATCTGAGGGGCAATTCTCATACTAAAAAACGTTCAAATTCAAGTCGCAATCTCATCTCAGCGACAATCAATGTCAAAAAATTTTCAAAAATGTATGTAAATTGATTGTATTTTTGACAGATTGTGACTGCGATCAGGACTGTGAACGTTCTTAAAATTACGGGAATTACCCCTCTGATATCTTTTTCACAGGGCAAACCTTATTTACCTACCTTGGCAACATTTTACATGAAATGCTTTTGGTGGGATAAATTGATTTTTTAAACCAACCCATTGCAATACTTTGATAGATATAATAAATAGACTGCTCCGGTTTAAAAAAAAATATCTGACATATACCTTTTCTGTATGAGAAGTGTCCTATGTCCTACAGTAAGACAATAATAAGCGGGTATAATTTACCTATTTATTTTCACCTATTATTTGTATCTTCAAAGTTAAAGTCAAAGCATTTATTTCAAGTACGCACATAAAAGGCACTTTTGAACGTCAACATTTACATTAAAATAGAATTGATTCTAGTCGCCCCTTCCCGGAGGCAGTTTCGTATGGAGAAGAATGGGTAAGAAACTCCACCGTTACTCTTTTAAAATGTGTTACAATATTTTGTATACATTAATTATATGTGAAGACGGTGCACCTAAATAAAACTACCATACCACAATAGGTAAAAAGAAGTAAAAATGTAGCAATGACAACTAAGTTAATTATGTGATAGATACATGGTGCTCACATGTTTACCTATTTATTTTCAACTTTTATTTGTACATTCTGTGTCAAGACAAAAAAAAACTACGTGCACAGTAGACACAGACAAATGAAAAAAAATCCTTGAATACATGTAAGTACCTACAAAAATTTTCTATTTCGCTAAGCGGAGAACCCAATAACCTAAAAAAACACTTAATCATACGTCATGGAAAAAATGTAAGTTCTTCTAACCGGGAAATGCTAGCTGTCATACCTGCAAAAATACAATCAGTGACTCAGTACCTTTAGAACAATTAACGCCATCAAGAGAATGATGTTTTCACCCAAAATTAGCGGGTTTCGGTAAGGTAACGTTATCAGATCAAGGCCTCGGAAATTACTGCTGTTAATTCAATTTATTGCTTTTGCACCCGTATGGGCAACCTGATTGCCTTGGAGTAAAGTAATGATTCAATGTGTAGGTATGTTTCCCATCGTAGTTGTAAGAATTTACACAAGAATTTTCCAGACACTGTAGGTACTGCGATTTTGGGGGACTAAGTTTCATAATCATAAATTTATTCGAATAAACCTGAAAATCAGCACTTTTTGAACGCAAAAATTACGTAAGACAGACCAAAACGATTCTCTTCAGATTCAGATAACTTTATTTGCTCAAACATAACGTGTGTACATACAATTATAAAACATGCATGAAGTTGTGCTAAGATGTTTACCATATTGTCATGGTGTGCAAATATGAAACAAATCTTGATTCTTTAATTGAGTCTTTAATCCTTGATTACCTGTATTATAAATAATCAATCAATCAACCCAGTTTATCGCAGTCCATAGCTGGGCATGAACTCTCTCAAGTTGCGTCACTACACACGGTTCCCAGCCTTCGCCATCCAGCCTGTATCAACCGTCTTTTTAAGGTTCATCGTCGGTCCATCTATTGTGAGATGTCCCACGCTGTCCACTTCAAAATCAATACCAAAAGTCATTTATTCAAATTAGGCTGAGAATCAACACTATTAGAACGTCAAAGTTGCATGAGACAGTCCCCCAAAACGACTGCCCTTCACCACTGCCTAGTGCTTTAGCTGGGAACAAAAAGTGGCACAACAAACTCCCCAGCAGCACAGCTGTCTGCTAAGTTCGAAGAATTTGATTCTATACAATAGTACGGTCACTACTCCACATTACTTGACCCCTCTAACAAAGAAGAAGAGGGGAAGAGGGGTCGGGTTATCAAGGTCACGGACTTTTTTTTTTTTTTTTAAACCCACTAGAAATTTCTCCTGTATCGTGGGTGCGTTTACAAACATTTAAACTCACATAAACAAACGGCCAGACCCGGAACAACTACTTACAGGTCATACAAATATTTGTTCCGTGCGGGGATCGAACCCGCGACACGTAACGCAGCAGTCAATCGCTTAACCACTGCGCCAACCGTGACTTTACTTACATAGTACAGTAGTAGCTGGTAATCACTCAAGCTCTTTTCTGTTCCAACGGCCATGGCCCTTCAAAAAACATGGCCGATGAGTTGCCACTTTAGTTTGCTAATTCTATAAGTTTTTTGAAGCTAAGAGTATGACAGGAAAGAAGACAATTTTTCCTCAAAGCTATAAGTAAATTATGTAACAAAATGGCGAGTGAGAGAGATAAGAATTTTCAATTGGCTTATAGGGTGTATAAAAATGCCAATAAATTACTTAACGATATAGTTTTATTACCACAATATAGATAAATGTACTGTCAACTAAACTATCAGTTAAAGGGGTACTTGTCTCCATTGCTCAGATTATGATGAGGGAAAAGATTTTCTATGATTCCTAATATTAGTCTGCAATCAGTTTATCCATGAATCATTAATGCTTCCATTATTTCTACATTTATATAATTTTTGACTTGCATGAACTTGGATTAGATTAAACTTATCATTCCGGACCCTAGGCACCCCTGGATAATACCCCTAGGGTGACACGACAACTGGAATTCGGACCCGTGGCACCCCCAGGTCCTCAAATCCATACAACGATGTATCGGTGGTATTACGGGTTCTATTTCCCAGTTCTCATGAATCTACCAATCGAATAGTGATGGGACAGATGGACAACAGTGACAAAATAATTTCTGTCAATTTCCATTTGGGTCAAATAATTTACAGGCAAGTACTGAAGTTCTTTAAACCTACTAAAGTATTTTTTTTCTACATAATCTAGTCTTTTCTGGCACTCCTAACCATTTTTTATCTTCTTTTGATTAATATTAATTGAATAAATGATTTAATAAAAAAAAATCACTAGGTACATTATCAAACGATAAATACAATTTTGGTCACATTAGCTTCACATTAGAGATAAAAATTAAATCATATATATTAGTAGGTAGTTTACAACAAAGTTTAAGCAGTCATGTACCTACTGTACTCTACTGATGTCCCTATTTCTACTTTGCTGTGCCTTTAAGGGTCCATGATGTAAGTAGGTATCTCCAGAGGCCACGTTTTTGAGAGTTCTGATTGACCATCGCCTTTCTCCAATTGGGAGATACACCTATTTAAAAAAAAAACGTTTATTGTGTTCAAATGCTGGCTCGAACAAACCTGGCCGTAAATATGCTAATTATATAACGTCTATCAGAAAGGTGTGGGATATTTAAGGGTCTACAAATTATCAGCCGTTTCATACGTTTGGGTCGAGTAAGTATTGACAAGTGTACCTATGTATTTTAATTTTATTTGTTTTGTATGACATTTGTATTGTATTTTATATTTGGTTTGATTTGAATGACATGTGTATGTATTTAAATTTTATTTGATTTGAATGTTTGGGTATTATTTTAGAATAGAATAGAATTTTATTTAGCAAATATGGGTAATACACAATAGTTGTTATGACATATCGAAGTTTGGCCGTATTTTACCATTACAAACATTTACATTATTTATGAAACATGCACTTATAATTTCAATTATATTATTATTATTACAATTATCATTAAATAGATCAGTTAATCAATTATTAATTGTATTGTGTATGTGTGATTTATATATTTATTTTATGTTGTTAATGTAATATAATTGGTCTGAAATAAAATTAATTATTATATTATTGTATTACCAACCCGCACTGGGCCCGCGTGGTGGATTACGGCCCACTCCTCTCGCCGAGAGGAGGCCTATGTCCCAGCAGTGGGAACATTATAGGCTGATTATGCTTTTATATTATTGAAGTTTTTTATGGGACAACTAAACCTTTTTTCGCGACTACGATGTTGGTCCCATGGAGATTGTTGTTCAGCTTGATGGTTTGTACCACACCCGTAATTTGACCACACGTTTCTGATGTATAAAAAGTTTTATTTTGTTGAGCATTATCTCTATGAGACAGTCTCGTTCTAAAGTTCAATGCGTCATACTAACGTCCAGTTACTTGAAGCACTTTCAGTCTTTCAAACAATCTTGGACGTACGACGACCTTACGTACTTAAAATTATCAAAATAGGTGTTTAAAAATTATCTCTACAATATACCCTACCGTCAGTAACAAGAAAACATATAAAAATAATATTCTAACATGGATAAAAAAAACAGAAAACAAAACCATGTACAAGAACGATTCTAAGTACACTGGTCCGCAAAGATAGCGGGTCGGTTATAAATAAAACAAGCGATAACTTTTAAAATATTTGAGCAATCCTTTTAAAATAAGAACAAAATTAAAGTTTATTTCAGCACAAATATATTTGTGCTGAAAAAGAAAACAAACAATAAAATAAATAAATAAAAAAACTTTTTTTCAATTTTTGGTGATTGTATTAAAAACCTTAAATAAAAAAGAATAGATGATTTATAATTTTTTACAATTTTGAAACCTTTTGTTTTACTTTTGTTCTGTTTATAAATATTGTATTGTGCATTCCTTATGCACAAATTCATTATTCTGATTAAATTCAAAACTGTTCGTGTGTCGCTATCAACCGTTCAAAGTGTGCTCCAGCGATTTAAAGAGACTGGATCCAATACTCGCAGACCACGAACAGGTCGAACAAGGTGCACGACAGCGCGGGAGGATCGATATATGGTGTCAACAATTTTGAGAAATAGATTTCAAACGGCTGTTGAAGTCAAAAATCACCTACGTGCTGGAGGGAGCAATCCGAGCACGTGTACAGTGAGCGGGCGTCTTGCTGAAGCATGTTTGAAGCCATTTAGACCTGCAAATGGTCCAAAACTCGAAAGACAGCATTGAAATTCAAGGCTCAGTTACGCTATAGAAATCATGAATTGGACTCTGGATGACTGGCCAAGAGTAATGTTTTTGGAGGAGTCGAGGTTCATGCTATACACGTACGATAGGAAACACATGAGGAACCGACTAGAGAGCTGGAAAGCCCAACATATGAATTGGTTGACAATTTAGCCAACGCAGTATCACCTGAGACAATAGAAATCGATGCAAAACTGAACGTTGCTGAAGACGGCCTAGTAAAACAAGAAATTGCTTGCCAACGTCTTGAAACAGACAGTCTACAGAGCAGAATATTAGTTACGCAGAGAGACAGAAAAAGTTTCAGGCTGCTCCTGTGATTACAAACCTGAAAGTTAACAGTAATCTAGCTACGCTCACTCCACTTTGGCAACTTGTCACATTTTTGGAAAAAATGGATCTCTGTTCAGGGGCAGTAACTCATGGGCCGTTACAACAGCGAATGGAATTTCAAGAAATCTACCAAAAAGCTACATTGGAAGTTAAATCAGTTATAAATAAATATGTTTTGTCTTCCGAATCTTCGCTTCGTAGAACTTCGGCACCATTGTGGTTAACGAGCAGAAGTTTTCCAACAAAGACGAAGTATTTACAAACCAACTAGTGAAATTTTTCACGAGCTTCTACAAACGATTCCGCCAGCTTCTACACATTTGTTTTCTGAAGTCAAAGAACGTGGAGGAATACACATGTTTTTTCCCGGTAAATACAAGTCTAAAAAGGGAAGAAAAAATGCTTTCCAACCACCAGATGTTAGATAGACACCACGGTCCTCGGAGACTTATAGAAAACCCAATTTGGAGGCCCCAGAAAGATCTAGCTGTCCTATATGAACAGGAAGACTAGAAACAGTCGCACAAACACTGCAAAGCAGAAGAAAATCGGATGGAAACCAATTCTAAGTTAAAATCTTGCCAGGTACATATTTTTTTAGAAAATTTGGTAATTTTATGATGATTACTGTTTCATGTCAGAGTCAAATAATTTGTTTTAAATAGGCATACAAGAAGCACTTTTGAGCGTCAAAAATTACAAGAAAAATTAATAGATTCTAGTTGCCCCTTCCAAAAGATAGTTTGGTATAGAGAAGTGTAGGTATGGGCAAGAAACTCTACCTACAGTATGGTGAATCATATGCCTATTAAAGGTATATTTTCACCACCTTTAATTTGATAAAGTCTGGTGTGACGGACGTCAACAAAAAATAAATCCTACTAGTTTTTTATTTGATTTTCATTTATTTCAAATCGACTAAATATTTCTTAGTTTCATAACCTAATAGTAGAAAATATATTTTGAGTGTGACGACACCGCATTATGTCAGTCGTGACACAAAATGTCAGCGCAAAGGTGACCACCTGTTTTGCTCAAGGTATTTATAATCCTTTTTCCTCTTTTTTGCCTATGAATGCCTTGAAATCTCGACTCAGCTCTTATAACATTATCCTATAAATAATTATAACCTAAAAACAAATACATTGTTTTTCATTTTCATGCTGTTTTTTGTTGCTAAAGTGCTTGGTCCGTCACAGTGAATACTGCTAATTGTATAGAGATGTAGTACTTTATTACTATGTCCGCTGTGGCGGACAACGTCAAAAAGCTATAACGTCAATTATTTTTTGGTTATGGTGCTGAGTTTGGTTGGTTTTTCTTTGTCAACAGTCTAACCGTGCTAGTAAACTTATCGCCTTAGTGCCAAATGAACATGCACCTTCCGATGCTAGTGAAAATTCGGATTCTGAAGCAGAAATGCATCCATGCATGCATGACCCGCGTGCTTATGCTTCTTCCCCGCTCTCTTCTTCTGCACTATCAATTACATCTTCCCTTGCAAACCTAACAATCAGTACATCTGAAGACGAAGAATCGATATTGATGTTATATCAGATTCTATCGTGCGTAAAATTGGAGTCTAATTATGAGAATGTTCCATCCCTATCTGCCATCAACGCCTATAGCACCTGTAGCTTCTTCTTCTCCACTTGCATCACGAAACACAAGGTCCAGGAAACAACTACCTACAGTACCAGCAAAGAGAGCGAAGAAGGGTAAAAAAATTCAGTTGGCTTGTGAATGGAAAGTAGCACAATTCCGCCATAGAGCGACAGTAGAAGGGGATGAAGATGGAGATTATATTGATTTGCCAGATGTTGAGTCACCTTTGAGTTACTTTTTTTTCTCAAAATGTCTTAACTAATATTGTAGAACAGACCAATTTATACTCAGTCCAACAAACTAGCAAGTCAATTAAGCTGTTAAAATAAGCATTTAAAGACTTTTTGGCTATCCACATTATTATGGGTATTGTTGTAATGCCTTCATATCTCGAATATTGGTCGGATAAATTTAGGTATGCTAAAGTTGGTGATATAATGTCGTTGAAAAGATACCAGCAAGTACGACGATATTTGCATTTCATCGACAATAACATGGATGATGGAGACAAATACTCTAAAGCACGTCCAGTTGTAGAGCAAATAAGACAAAATTGTTTAAAACAACAAAAAAGAGACAAAATTTAGCATAGACGAAATGATGATAGCATATAAAGGATCTAAGGCAGGCAAACAAAAACAATATATGAAAGATAAGCCAAACAAATGGGGGTTTAAAAATTATGTACGGGCGCGTTTCAGGGATAATTTATGACTTTGTGCTTTATGGAGGTGACGATACGTTCCGTTACCATACGTTTATCGAAGAGGAATCGTCCCTTGGTTTTGGCGCTCAGGCGGTCATAGCTTTATGCCAAAGCATTGACCATAAACATAAATTTTTGTGTTTTGTGATAACTTATTTTCATTGCCGAAGTTATTTTTCATTCTGCGGGAACATTATGGCACCTTTGCTTTAGGTAGGTACTATCCGAGGCAATCGCCTTAAAGGAGCAGAAACTGTTCTGCTTACTGATAAGGCTATGAAAAAGAAGCCCAGAGGACATTTTGTACAAGCCGTTTGTAACCAAAATCGCCTTGCAATAGTTCGCTGGAAAGACAATAAGGCCGTCACATTCATTAGTTATTTTGTGGCAAGTGAACCTGTAGAAAAAATCCGCAGATATTGTAAGGAGGCAAAATGCAAGATCGACGTCCAATGTCCACAGATTGTGCGCCAATACAATAAATATATGAGAGGTGTTGATCTTGCTGACATGCTCATCTCACTATATAAAACACCATTTAAAAGCAGGCGATGGTATTTAGCTATATTTTCACAAATGCTCGATATATGTGTGAATAACGCTTGGTTACTCTACCGCCGTAAGCATTCAAGTAACGCGAAAGCTAAAATACCTCTAATTCAGATACGATGTCTATGAAATATTGTTGAAGGCAAACAGATGTGCCAAAAGAAACAAAACCGAGACAGCAAAAGTAAGCAAACCACATGTAGCCCGCCCATCGAGTCCAGTCAAATATGACAACATTGGCCATTTCCCCTCAACGATGGAAGAAGGTCGTTGCAGATACTGCCACAAGAAGACAGTCGTATATTGCATAAAATGCAATACGAGATTATGCTTTGTAACAGGCAAACCCCGAGAAATGGTTTTTAAATTAAGTAAAATACCATTTTCAGGCAAATTTCACCGTTTTTCATTTTTGTATTTACTTATTTTAATAAATAAACATAATAATATCAACGTTTTTTATTTTTCCATAATTTGGCACTGTCCACCACAGCGGACATGCAAATCTACACGTTCATGGTTAATTTATTGGTAATGTCTGCTGTGGCGGACACGAATTTTCCCAACTGTGGGCAATTCGGGATTTATTTTTACATTTTTTCGGGGCTCTTTCGCACACCCCTGAAGCCTTACAATAATAAAATGTATGTGTTTCTTACTTTTTTCCGTTGCCAAATTAAGGGTTAAAATAGGCATATTTTCATTTGCTCACTAAAGCACCTGCGTAGGCACCGCAAATTTAACGTATCAAGATAAGATATACGAAATGACGTGTTTTCCATTTCGCTAAGCAACGACGCTATTGATTTTTGCCATTCTTTTCAGGGAGGAGGCGGAAATATGGGTAATCGTATACTTAGATGACTTTTGGATAACTTACCTTAACCCAGAAACACTATCAGCAAAGACAGCTGCAGTTTTGCATCATCTGAAAAACTTCGGATTGCTAATACAAATCTGCCAAACAAGTGACGTCCGAGAAAATGTGACTTTTATTATTGATTTTTGTTATCTCATACTCAATCATAATTGAAACGACTTTTTTAAATGTTTGTCATTCAATTGTCAAGTAATTAAATTACCACCGAAAAAAGAATATTTTTAAATCATGAACATGAAGTTCATGATTTTGTTTAATTAGAAAATCTAGCAAAATTAAACACATGATTTTTCTTAGCATGAACTTGACTAATAGGTGTGGTGAACTTCTTAGTCGCCACATACAAACTCGTTTACGAGTCTATGCTTTTCAGTGATTTGAAGTTGTCATAATGTCTGTACAAATTTAAAAGTTGAATAAAGCCAACATTTGGTTCTAATACGCTATTGTTATTTCATAACAATAGGTACATACTTACTTGCAAAAGTTTTAAGTGCATCAAGAATGTGACATTACTAAATTGCATCTTATGATACCAGCCTATGATTGTCCCACTACATGACAAAGGCCTCTTCTCATATACAGAAGGCACGAGCATTGATCACCACGCTTGCTTAAGATGGGTTGGCGATTTAAGACTTATTTTGTTCTTAAATCATAGATATTTATGACCTATGTTCTTGCCTATACATTCTAGAAATAAGCAAATTTGTTCGAAAGTATCAACATGTTTACACGACAAGAGAAATATACAGTCATTACGCCATAAAAAGTGATTAAACCTACCAAGTTATAAGTTAAAAATGCATTCAACAAGTACCCTAGTCATGTCAAATGAATATTTTTGTATTCGCGGTGGGTGGTTCCGGAATTGGTCTTTTAAGAGGAACCGGGACCGCCCCTATGTGCTGATGGTGATCACCGGGGTGGTTTTAGTGAGGTAAAAATCCCACACTCCCCGACCTCCCTCCCCGGAGGTCGGGTGCCTTTTGAAGGTTTCCACCCGAAAACAAAAAAAAAAAAAAAAAGGTAAAAAATATTGAGTATTTTTAGCTATGAAGTTGCCACTTTTTATTGAAAGTTCTAACAACTTCTTAAATGTAAAGTTTTGGTTATTCAATGTTTTGGCTATTATGGTCGATGCACCTTTACCTACCATTTTAATGGAAGTGCATTGATGCCTAGGCTGCGCTAAAGAAATTCTGGGGACGGGCCCATGAAATGTGTTGTTCGCAGACTCATTGCTTGAGAATTTTGTGTTTTTTTTATCATCCAATTTTCCTAAAGTTATTTCAATTGCAACGCCGAAGTGTTGTGTCGCTAACAAACCCCTTTTAAGAGTTCATCGAAACCTGTCCTCTAAATTTATATAGAACGTCTAAATCAATGCGCTTCCAATAAATGGCAAAGGTGCATCAACCTTAGTAGCCTAAAACCATCGATTAACAAAACTTTTCATAGGTAAAGTACCTATTATGTCGCCGCCTATTATGTTAAAAAGCCGCGGGCCGCTTTTTAACTAATAAGATGACGCTGTTATATAGAGAATAGCCATTTATTGGTAACAGTATACATTTCTAAAATAATAAACACATTATTGATGCATTTTTACAAACTTATTTAAGAACTAGTACCATTAGGTACTAGTACGCGAATAGCTAGTAGCCATTATAATCATCAGTTAATAACTTTTTATTCATATTAATGAGTAAAAAGTTAATAACTTTTTATTCATATTAATGAGTCAAAAGTTAATAACTTTTATTCATATTAATGAGTAAAAAGTTAATAACTTTTTATTCATATTAATGAGTCAAAAGTTAATAACTTTTTATTCATATTAATGAGTCAAAAGTTAATAACTTTTTATTCATATTAATGAATAAAAAGCTATTAACTGATGATTATAACAGCTATAGCTAGCTTCTACAAGCGACTTCGTCCGCGTGAAATTTCAGCATCCGACTCACCGCGTCGTGTCGCATCGCCCACTCGCACTACTACATCGCTTTCGCTTAGCGTTTTTGCTGACTTTTTTTCTCTTTGTTTGACTCCTAGGGGTCGTAGCATGATGTTAAATAGCCTATAACCTTCCTCAAGAACTGGGCTATCAAATGCAATAAGAATTCTGGCTGGTAGTTCCAGAGATTAGCACGGTCAAACAAACAAACAAATAAAATCTTCAGATTTATTAAATTATATATATAAGTATTGGTATACCGATTTTACGAGTCAAGTATCGTGCATGGCACGCGCGCTTTACCTAGATCAGCACTTTTCCGTCACGTTGCACAAATTATAGTGTGACGCGACAGTACACAATCAGCATTCATAGTCAGCGGTTCTCATTCACACAACATTCATATATCATTAGTTACGTGGTAGTTAAAACTATTCAATATACCATCATCTTTTTAATTTCAAGCTAAATCCAAGATGTGTGCGACCCATTCAGCAGCGCATACAACGAGGCTAATGAGTTTGTGCACCAAAATCAGGTCAAATTATTATTAAAATAAGCCAACCAAGTTATGTGACATGCCAATATTGATAAATGTTAAACCGCGTCACGATTGTGACAACTAAAATATGTAATATCCTTATTGTATTTTCACTAAAAGTATTGAAATACACATGAATGATATTCTTCTGCCCGCCTTTTTCTAAAGAGCTCTATGTCGGGATCAGCTTCCAGTCTAGCCGGATACAGCTGAATACCAGTATTTTACATGGAGCGACTGCCTATCTGACCTCCACATCAACCCAGCCACTGGGTAACACGATACCCCTTGGTAAGACTGGTTGTCAGACTTTCGGGGTTCTGTCTACGTAACGACTGTCACAGATCTAGGAATGACAGACGGGAACAAAGACTTAACGTGCTTTCCGAGGCACGGATGCTTCTCTAAAGATGGTCATCCATCCACGGACCCACCTCGGCAAGCTTAGCTTAACCTAATCGATCGACCCGTGGGCTGTTATTACATAGCTACAACCCAGCGTATTGGAATCTTTTTAGAATCTCCATTACTCATAGATATCAAATATAACACCAGATACTGCTTATCTATGAATCACCAGTGTTTTGATTTTGTCTGCATCTTGTGACTCAGATCTGTAAATCTGTTTATACAAAACTTATAAGTAAATAGAGCATCTTCTGGGTATGCTCGTTCCATCGTAGACCTCATCCATCACTTTTCACCAGGCCAGATGAAGATCAAGAGATCGCCCAATTCATTTTGCTCCAAGATTCGTCGTCATCAAGATTATACCAGGTATGATGATATAAGGTGCATGAAAGGAGCCTCCCTGAGCGGCGTTAACATCAATCCTAATGCGATTCGAAACGCCCGGCGCACCTCATACAACTAGTACTCGGTAACGCAGAGTTTTGCCAACTAATCCTTTTACCACGATGATACACTTAAACGGCTTCCCTCAGAGCCATGACCAACGGCTCTTCTCAGGGCCAAATAACAATAAAGACCCCTTTAAGGGCACTCACCATCAGCTATCCAAACCCGCCCTTATTGGCACTGCGTTATTGTCTGTCCAAGAAACGCATCGTGGCACTGAACATTTAAGGCCACAAATCCTTGGAATGATGCTTGTACTGGAGATTCCTCACGCCCTATATGGCAGCGCTATTTTCGTAAATCCCAATGTTACTTGTGTCTGCAACCCGGAGTAATAAATAAATAAATATTATTTTTTTATTTACAAAACATAAACTGTGACAAATAAGTATACAGAATGGTAAAAACTTGAAGTACAATTATAATGGTTGGGTACAAAAGGTAGGTAGTGAGGTCGAAAGTCCAATAAGAATAGATACCCTGCCCTCCAAACTAGAAAAATCCTGTATCTTGGGCGGCACTGTCTTCGCATAACATTAAAGTCGAGCGATTTATGTGAGCATACAAGAAGTGTTAAATAAAAAAATAAAAAATTGATAATTGTCAAAGATAAGTAAGTTTATGTACTAGAGAAATGGAAAACGTTGTGTAGAACAGTATGTGTGTGTGTTAGTGTGTGTAGGTGGTGTGGCGATGTATGTATGTTGTGTATGTCTGTGGGGTGACGTGGCATGTAATGAGTAGGTATAGTGTGTATATGTGGGAAGTGTTGCGTATTCGTGTGTGCGTGGGGATGAGGGGGGTGCTGCCCTCGGGAGGAAGGAGAACTATGTAATAGAATCAACAGATCCAAGTGAGTAAATTTTCAACAGCCTCATAATCTGGTTAAATAATCCACTCCGCAATTTTAGCTTTTACCTTTTATGCATCCAATTGAATAATATTTATTTTCAAGCGGGCATATTTATTTTCATCAGATCAGGCGGGGGGGGGGGGGGACCTTGGAGTGCTTTCTCAGTACGGACCGAAGCACAAACAGCTGCCTCACAGAAAGTACTTTAATATCTTTGTATGCTCGCTCCAACTTGAGAAACCTAGTCTTAGCTGCACCTCCCCACACTGTGATGCAGTAGGTGATGACGGACTGGCAGATAGCAATATACACCATTCTAATCTTGTTTAGGTCAGCAGAGGACCTAAGAATCTTAAATATATAAGTCATTCTTCTAACTCTGATGCTTATCATATCCAAGTGCAAGTACCAGTCTAGTCCGCCATCAATCACAACTCCCAGATACATGAGCTTATTTACCTCACTAAGGGACAAGCATAAGCAGTGCGACAGGCCATTACTAGTGTGAGCGTTCATGGTAAAGTTTGTAGTTTGTTTGTTTGTTTGGTGGTTTTGTTCTAGGATGCAGCTTGAAAGGGATGTAGTAGGTCTTATCCAGGTTCAGAGTAAAGAGATTAAGCCGCAGCCATCTAATAACGGCTTTGAGTGACGCTTTGGCAGCAGCTCTAACATGTTCCCAATCGGCCTCATAGACTATAATTTTATTTTATTTTTTGTTTTTAAAAAAACGTCGCCCCACACTAGGAATTTCTCCTGTATCGTGGGTGCGTTTACAAACATTTAAACTCACATACACAAACAGCCAGACCCGGAACAACTACTTGCAGTTCATACAAATATTTGTTCCGTGCGGGGATCGAACCCGCGACACGTAACGCAGCAGTCAGTCGCTTAACTACTGCGCCAACCGTGCCGTCTAATTGCTGTATCGTCAGCATAGGTGAACATATTAGAGTTTATGAGAGGTATGGCGCATAGCTCGTTGGTGTAAACCTGGAATAAGATCGGCCCCAGCACACTTCCCTGCGGGACACTGAAGGTGGTGGTTTCCTCACTACTAACATGGTTACCAACTCTAACACACAGTCTACGATTAGTGAGATAACTTTCGAAAAAATCGTGAGCCAGTCCGCGTATACCGATGTCCTCTAGTTTAGAAAGGAGGGTGGGTACAGAGACTGTATCAAACGCCTTTTTTAAGTAAGTTTAAGTAATGAAAATTCGATAGAAATCCTCGCAGTGGACATAGAGATCTACACGATCACCCACTAATCACTTACTCATCACCACTCAACACACATCACTGATCATCACGGTATAACCAGGAGGCTTATACAGTGATGTGATCGTGTAGATAGAAGAGAACTAGCCTTTCGAGGATCAGAAAGCCTTTCTCACTCAGCGATATCCTTCTGGCCAATGACACACACAAAAATGGCAAGGCTGCTGGTGTTAACTACCTAACGGTGGAACAAATCAAACATCTGGGGCCTGTACCTGTGTCGTGGATCCTGGCATTTTACAACATATGTCTGGCCACCGCGAAAATTCCCAAACTTTGGGGAAATACCAAAATCGTAGTATCACCGAAATCAGAAAAACCTTCGATGATCCCAAACGCTACAGACAAATTCTGTTCCAGCCAAGTCCTGAGATGAAATCAATATTCGGAGGATGGATACGAAGCCAATAGAGTCACTGGTGCCGTATTTGTTGACCTCTCAGCAGCTTACGACACCATTAACAGCAAATGACTACTTACCAAAACGAGCACTCTTGCTAACGACCAGGGTTTCGTAAACATTTGAAGCGAACTTCTACTCAACCGCTGATTTTAGGTTTGTTTCCAGTCTGGTAAGAGTAGATGGCGAAGACAAAAAACGGTCTTCCTCATGGCAGTGTGTTGGGGCCGACGCTTTTTAACATCAATACAAACTACCAGCCTATTACCCATCACACTGAGCGCTTCTTGTACGCGAACGACTTATCTCTGACGGCTCAATCGGCGAATTCTACTGACGTAAAAGATAAGTTGTCACTGGCACTCAACCTACTTGGAAAATACTAAGATAGCAATGCTCTCCTGCCTAACCCGTCCAAGACAAAATCATGCGCATTCCATCACCGCAACAGGTACTCAAATCGGGCCCTTAACATCACGTGGCGAGGAACTATGGTTGAACATTGCCCACATCCAAAATACCTAGGAGTAACGTTAGATAAGGCACTAACGTATAAGTCACACTACTACAAAACGAAACAGAATGTCGGGACCCGTAATAATCTGTTACGTCACCTCATTTCTACTAACTGGAGAGCAGCACTCCTTCGCACAACTTGCATGACCTTGTGCTTCTCTGCTAGCGAATTTTCGTGTCCAGTGTGGCACCGGACACTGCCCCAAATGAGACGTATCGGTTGATATCGGGCTGCTTAAATTCGAGTCCGCTCTATAAGCTCCACCCACTTGCAGGGATCGTACTACTTGCCGTACGAAGGGATGTCGCATGCGCACTGGAAAAAAAGAACATAAAATCGGATTCCCGACATCCCCTTTACGATTACACAACGACCCCGGGAAGGCTTAAAAGTCGTAAGAGCTTCTTACGCTCTACGCAGGCCATCCAGGACAAACCACCTAATGGGAGAAGCAAGTTGTGGGAAGGGAAGCATCCATCACCTCCCGACTTCGTTAAACCCTAGGAACATTTGCCTCCCAGCCGTGATCTGCAGTAGCCTATATGGAAAGCTCTCAACCGATTACGTACGTACCCATGTAGGCACAATTTGTCGAAATTGGTGCTTCTGAATCGTTCATACAAACGCGCCGGTTTCGAGTACTACTACCTTTTGAAGAACATTTATTTCCATTCAATCATTTGTAAATAGAATGAGTACTTTGGCTATAATTATATCTAGGTAATTCCGAGTTTGTCGAGAGCTCTTTCTAGGCGTCGCGTCGTAAACAATGCTAAGGAAGTCTCCTGTACTTTACTAGCGACTACTGCGGTATATTTCTTTGGAAGTAGTTACGTATACGTAGCGTACTTTAATTTATAGATATCAAAGATAGGTAGATATCAAAGGTACCTTTGATATCTAAGTCAAAATTAAGCTATTTATAAATTTTACAGAAATCGACCCAGTGTTGTACGAAATACCCTGCACAGAAAAAAAAATCGGGGTTTCTTTTACCTATAGGGTTCGTATTGGCTTGCCTTGTTTCTATTTTTAAAATTATTTTCTTTGATAAAGACCATAGTAACATGTTTCATATAAATGTTACTTATGTCGATTAAAAACGAACGACACAGTGACAGGTAGACAAGCAGACGAAATAGGCTTATTATGAGGGTCTGGCACCCTTTGTGTACGGAACACTAAAAAATCTTAGATGATATCCCTTACGTGACAATATAAGTGTACTTTCAATAAAACGATCGTGATTAGGTGAACATTTTACCTATCTCCATTACTCATAAACAATACGATTGATTCCAAAATCATTCCACTGCCGTCATTTTTATCTATGAATCACCAATATAAATATTTTATGTATTTTCGTTTTGTATTGAATTGTATCCCGTGACTCATGAAACCTGAAGTTCTTTCTCTAACATCAGATAGAAACTAAAAAACTCCGTTCACATATTAAATGTTGTAAACATGTTTTATGTCATTATAGTAGATTGTTACACAAGGAGCTAAAATTACCCATTATACACGAGGTAGTTTTACTACCGAGCTTTAGCGAGGGAGTAAATAGAAACCGAGTTTTAATGGGTTTTTAGCGCCGTGTGTTACACTCTACTTTTCACTACGATTGCGAGAAAATAAAACAATCCAATACAATATGAAATATGTAGTTTATTTTATTAAAAATTAAATGTACAATTTGTACAATTCTGGATATTTAACGAGATGTTTTTTCCCGGTAACTTAATTTCAGTCCTCTGTGAAGATGAATGTTGAGTGGTTCTTTTCCTTTCTCTTCTATTAGCAAATTAGGGTCTCCATTCTCACTAGATGATGACATTTTCACTATTGTAAAATTAATTACGGTCACTACCAATTCAGTTTGCAATTAGAGAAAAATTATAAAGATTTCGCGCCAATGGTGCCGATTCTCTTGTCACAAAATTCTCTAAACTAGACTAAAAATCACCAAAATTTAGTTTATTCCTGTCAAACGACGATTTCCCATTCTGAAATTGACTAAAGTGACACAACTTAACTATATTTTAGTTTGACAGCACTAAGATGGCACTGAGATTATAATTTAGTGAAAATGGCAATTTTGCTATTCTGAATTTTACGTTTTTCACCAAAAATTTTGATTGTCTTAACTAAATCTGACTATTTTTAATCGCGATTAAAAAGGTGTGGAATAAAATTAGTTGTCATGAACTAAAATTCACACCAACACCTCGACTTCAGATGCAAAAACAGTACTGTATCTTTTTTTCTTTTCTTTTGCTTATATCTCGAAAACGGTGTGTCCTATCGCAAAAATAATGAAAATTTCGACCCCCTTTGTAAACCCGTAAACCTATAAAACTCAACGTGTTGGTAATATTTTTTTATATTTTCCATACAAAAAGTAAAAAATTCCATACAAAACAAGTCGAGGCCGCAGATAATGCGCGCCTACGGCTCTAAAAAAAGATCACGTGGTACGGCAAACAAGTACCACGTGGAGTCGCAATAATTGTCAAATTTGATTTTAGATGTGTCAAAATTATTTTTAAATTTAGAGATTTTATTTTGCAGAATAGCGTTAAGATTCTCATAGCCAAAAGTAAGGAATTTTAGTGATAGTTTAGTTAGTTTAGTTCGGTGTACAACAGAATCGGCACCAGTGTCTTTTTTTTGTTTGTTGATTTTAGTTCCATTTTCAAAAATGAAATGAAGTTCTTTTTTTATGAAACAGTAATAAGTCGAGTCTATATTCATGATTATTCTACTTATGACTAAAGACTTTTTCGTTTTTGTAGGCTCATTGTCATTTGACACACAAAAATTAAAAAAAAAAAACCTTTTCCCCTAGAGGAAGAATTGCTATTTTTTCTTCGCTTTGGTACGCCACAATGACGGTCTTTTTGAGCAAGAGGAGTGTTTTTTTTTTTATAGTTCTACAACAGCTGTCATGGGTAAGAGTGTATTCTACGCATGGCCCCAAAATTATAAAGGCACCAAAGGCATACGAAGAAACTTTTAATAAATAAATGCTATATAAATGAGGGGAAGACTGAAGACAACAAAATAAAAAAAATTGTCAATGTTTAAGTCGATGGGGGTATTGTCTCTACTACCGAGATTTTAGCTAAAGCTTTTGTTCTTATATTGTTTTTGTTTTTTTATATTTTTGTAACGTGATTACTGTGTTTTTTTTTTCTTCTATTTTGTTGTGAATGCTGTGCACGTCTGTAATTTAATGACGTAAACACTAGCCCATGTCTCTGTTCTCTTTTATTTGTAAATGTTTGTGTTTGTGTTGTTGATGTGCCTTAATTATAATAATAAATAAATAAATGATGTGGCCGACTATTTAAATGATGTACTTTAGACATTTTTATTACTGTTTTTATTCATTTAATGTAACTTTACGATTTTGTACTTCGAATTATATTAGGCATTATTGTATTGTTCGCTTTTCTAGGCAAAACATTTTTTTTTTTTTTGTATTCTTTCCAACTGATTGTAAACCTACACGTGTTTTTGACAAATAAATATATCTTATCTCACACTGGGGAGCTTGGTTTTGGTCGTGGTTCCCTGTATCGTCTGTACGCAACTCCTGTCGGACAAAATATGAGCTGAAGACGACAGCCTTCTGCATCCCAGGAACCTGGAGGATGTAGGACTTAAAATGTATAGTCCTGGTTGACTCTAACCGCGACAGCTTCAGGAACTTCCATTCCACGGCACCGGTTTGATAGATTGATTTTTATTTTGTGATAAATCTTCAAAAGCAGTTTCCAATTTGATTTTTATTTCGTGCTGAGCTGAGGGTACAAGCTAGCTAATAAATAAATAACCAAATAAATATATTTAGCATAAAACATGTTTTACAAACTCCCGATAAATCCACCAGAAACAAATCCCATAAATGAGATAATTCATTTTCGGCTATAAAGTGTACGGTAATGAAAAAAGAGGGAAAAAATCTAGGAATTGAGGAAAAATATTCCTTACTGAATATTCCCCTGATTACTTCGGCACAAAAAATAATAGTTTTTCAAATTATTGCCATTTTCAATTGGTCATGGCCTCGTGTTACTTGTATACTGCTTTCGTCCAGAAATCGTGTTAGGTACATTAAAACATAATAATATCACGTAGACGTTATTTATATAATATGAAAGGCGTGCTTTTATGTGCTATTTATTTATTTATTTATAACTTTTCGCACAAAAGGTACAAAGGCGGACTTAATGCCTTAGGCGTTCTCTACCAGTCAACCAAGGGTGGTGAAGAGATTAGATGGCAGGTGCTTTAATTGAAAGGAAAGGAAAGCATTGATTTTGAGCGATGTTTAACAATGATAAAAAAAAAACTATCATAATAACGTACACAAATACATCAATAAGTCCTATACACATACATACTATTTACTATACTATATACTTACATAAATATATATATTATATACAAATTCCAGGAAGAGAGATGTTGAGATGACTCTACTCTATTTGTTTCGAAAATAACTCTGCAATTTCCGCTTAAATGCATACCGACTGGTGGCTATTAAGATAAGACAGTAAGTTAAAAGTGAACGTACGGATGTGGCTTACAAAATATTGGAAATTCTAGACGTTAGTGTCTCGCCAGTCCGTAGTAAAAGTCTATTAGGATAAAGATTTCTATTACTGATTTCATGTTCAAAATAACCAATTAATATCATACCTATATTCTTAAACAACTATTTTGATTTATTTTAAGTGTTATTCATAGTTTAAATAGAAACATTACTTTTGTGGATTGTAGATTTGTAGGTACCTACTTCTGGACGAAAGCAGAAAAGCTTATGTTTATTATAAAATAAGACAAAACCCATTCTAAGAAGGTTAACACTTTTATAACCTTTAATCAAGATGAGCTGAAACCCAGAAATGGTTCGATAGATTTGATCGTGTCTTGGTGGGTCCACTTTTGTCTAATGTCGTAATAAAATAACGAAAACAACAACACAGTTTTGACAATTTTAGGTTATGTAAATGGCATCTCTCAAGCCTGTCATGGCTGGCTGTCGATGTCGATTTTCAGTTTTTATTTAGTACCTACAAAATATTAGTTATTATGAAAAAAATATTGAGCCGTCGCGGGACGCTTGGCAGATGTGAAACATCGAAAACCATTCAATCAAATAACCAAAGAAAAACCACCAACCAAAAATAAAGGTGTCATAATCAAAAACCAAATATTCAGTTTTGATGTGAAACATCTATAGCCATACGTAAAACCGATTGCTGGCGTGGCGACGCGTGGCCACGCTGTGTTTTAAATAAAGAACAATTTATTTCTATCAATTTATATATATTTTAGTTGGTTTTTGTTTATGCCATATTCATTTTCTTTTATCAAACCATTCTTTCATTTACTATACTATTTTGTATAGTAAACTAGCTGACCCCGCGAACTTCCTACCGCCTAACATTTTTCTCTCCGTATGAACCATCCTCGTACTTAAAGAATATAAAAAAAAAAGAATAAGCAAAATCGGTCCATCCGTTCTTGAGTTATAAAAAACAACGAAAAGTGGCATTGATTTTTATAGATATAGGATAAGTATGAAAGAATGAACTTTCATTTTTTTTTTAAGAAAAAAAAATGTTCTTTATTTAAACACAGGGTGGCCACGCGTCGCCACGACATGCGTCGCCGCGACAGAAATTGGTTTTACTTGCGGCTATAGATGTTTCACATCAAAAACAGTATTTATTGTATTCAGGGGTTCGTTTCACATGTATTGTAAAGCGTCTTTGTTATGGCCGGAATCCCACACAAAAATGAAACGTCTCCTTTCATTGAACTACAGACATTCTTAGATAACGAAGACAGAAAATAAAGCATATTATTATACGAGTAATGTCCCAAATTGTGAGGCAAACTCTCGGTATCTAACAGTATTACCGTACGTCGGCGCCACTTTAAAATTATCAGTGAAGATTATACCTCAAACTACTTTAAGCTCACAAGCGCTTTTAAAAGTATTTTAGCACACGTCAACTTTAGTACCTATCTCTGTGGTAACAACACATCAGTTTTAAATGTAGTCTAGTTTTTTTTTTAATTGAACGAGTAAAACTATAGTATATTAATGAATAAAAGTAAATAAAAAGCGACACACGGTAACTTTGCAATGACGGACGAGCAAAAAGGAACGAACAAGATAGCACGTTAAGAAAGAGTTGGCTATATGGCAGTGACCACAGAATAGACAAGAACATTCCTATATCATTTATACAAGTCTTTACAAGTATTTAATCTAAAATGTGTGTGTGGGCAACTAGCTTCATCTTTCTGAATGACCGACCCCTTGACAATTCAAAAGTGCATGTAATTGGTTTATTTGAAATAAATGCTTTGAGTTTGAGTTTGTCATCACCTCCGGATAAGTTCCTATTAAAATAATTTTCTGACCAAGAATTTGAAACGCGAATTTTGTTCGATTACTTTTTTTTGTAGATTGTGCCTATCCGTAGATAGTGATTATCCCGTAGTGATTATCACCATGCTGGCCCAAAGGATTGGTGATAACTGCATGTTAACCGAACACACAAAAATAGAGTAAAGTCGAGTAGCAATAGAGTCCAGTTTAGTGACATGAACATCAAATACTCAAATAAAAAAGTCACTCACGTAGACACTACAAAAATTTTTGGTCCAAATATTTGCTGCAGTTTAAATTGGAAAACACACATTGAGAATTTATTATTAAAATTATATCAACAATCATATGCTTTCCAAAATGACCGATATATCGACTGTACTGTCTGCATACCATGGTTATGTGGGATCCAATAAGGTATGGAATAATGCTCTGGAGACATTCTGTACATAACGATGATGCTTTAACATGCTTCCCTCAGCGAACGAGTTCGGTCCTACTCTGTCCCGCCGCGCCGCTTTGACCAGCTCCTTAAGCGCGCCCCTATAACATAGAATACACACAATTTTTGAATTATTTTAATAAAATAAGAAAAGCGATGTTTTGAAATAAAATAAAACGTGAATTATTTTGATTTTTTGATTATCTATCCATTAGTTTAATCCCCAAATTAATAGAACGTCACCTTTAGCATAAGATGCATGCAATCCATAATTTTAGTCATTGTTTACGAGGACATTTTATATGTTCTTATAACACATAAAAACAAATATGTTCGGGGTTGGGATGAGATTAAGATAAATATAGAGATATATATAGAGAGATTTAAGATATAATATATTTCAGTAATACAAATGGGATAACGATTAAAACTAATGAGGTGAATGGGATGAGATTGAGTCGCGCCCGATATGCTATCCGAAAGCGTACTGACTATTTTACTTAGGTAAAACATAAAAATAATATTCACGGCATAGCGCGGTGTCGCAATTACGCTGACATGTTTATTATTGTTCGGTGATTGACCTGAACAAAATAAGAACGTGCAATGTGATAATATGATATCGAACATTAATAATGTGCTTTTATAAGTAGTTTATTTCTCTTCATTAATTAATTAATAGCCTCTGATTAACACACTATCGCAAGGTTTTGCCCGGGGTAGCGCCTTTAGGCTCAGAAGAGATGTGTCCGATACGTAACGTCCAATAAGTAAACTTAAACAAACAGATTGTTGCAAAGAACATTTAAAAATATCACACACTCAATCAATCTCACATTTATGAAATTATTAACTTTGTAAGATCTAACATTACTTTCTTTGAAAAAAAAAGTAAATTGACACATTGGTAAAATTGTGTCCTAACAATAAAACAAATCATTAAAATGTGTGCGGACCCACCATACCACTGGCCATACCCCTGGTGGTATGGTGGATTTAAAACTATACCACTGAGAAAAATTGTGTTGTGGACTACAAGGATCTGGCGATCGCTCGCTTTCGCGCTTTAATGGTCACACTTCTAAGCTTTTTTGTGCAGTTTCAGTGAAGTTCAAATTTGAGTCATCAACCGAATTCTTGTAATATTTTAACTGCACACAGCAGTAGTAAAGCGCGTAGCATGCTGAAGATTTGTTAGGACAAACCCACAGCTTTTCGAAATGAGAGCCCCAGCTGATCCACGGTTAAGGAAAAGGGATTCGAACATTCTTTGTGTCGATCGCAGTAAAACAGCCCTTCTACGTAAAAGTATTCATCGAATGGCTCCAGTTATTTTCAATAAAATTCCACGACAGATAAAAAATCTTAATAATAATATGTTTAAAAAGAAACTGAAACAATTTTTTATTCATAAATGTTATTACTCCACAGCTGAGTTTATGGAGGACACCACTGACATTTAGATTAATACAATATTACACTTAATTTAACGATTTTATTCTCCTCATTGGTTTGGATGTTCTTGAAATGGCTGTTTCTTTTGTTTTCAATCTAGATTTAAGTATATTCTGAGTATTCGCATTTTCTTGTTCATATATTTAGATTATTATTATGTTGACATTAAGTAATTATTTTATTTTAAATGTGTGTCTGTGGTTTCGACACCACTATTGTTATTATTATTTGTATACTCTCGGGTAAAATGTAGCGAACTGACCATCTTATTATAACATCCTATTGTAATGAAACCTACATTTACGAATAAATTTGATTTGATTTGGGCCACGCAACAACGCAACGCATTGCAAAAGTCCTCCTTCATCAAATCATCACTTTCGTACATTTTCTATGAACCAAGGCACAATACAGGCGGGCCGCATCGCACTTTTTTGTATGAATCTGCGTTGCGCTGCGGCCCGTCGCAGCTGTAATTTTTGATTGGCTGTAAAATTCGCTCGCATGTCGCCAACTTGAAGCAAGCATATCAAATAGCGGTAGAGAACACAAAAAGCGTTGTTTTGATCAAAACTTGACTGCAACTGAACTGACTGAACTTCTTTAGTACTTGAATTCGTTTTATTGAGGTCTTTGCCTTGCAGTAGGCTACTATTATATAATGTTGCCATATCATGACTACCTATTTCCAGCACTTGAAGTAAAGATAAAGATATTTTATTTTGCAAATACAGGCTAAAGTCATGGTGGTACATAATATAAATACAGAAACAGCCATATTTTGCCAATCACAAGGCATAAATCAATAAACACTTCAGAAGGCCAATTCTCGTAATTAAAAACGTTCAAAATCTAGTCGCAATCTCCTGTCAAATATGTGGGGAAATTAGAGGTATTTTTGACATATTGACACTGAGATTAGACTGCGAACGTTCTTTAAATTACGAGAATTACCCCTCAGGTTGCCACTCCATACCCGGCTTTCCCTTCCGTGTCATCACAATATGTACATAAGTAGACGTATGTGTCTTTATACAAACAAACATTGACTTCTTCAGAAATCATAATATCAATTAGATTTTGTTGTAGGTAGTTGCTCCGCTGATAGTCGGTATAATACCCTTACTAATAAACTCGGAGTAAAGATACAATTTTTTTAGGAATGGAACCCTATTACTAAGCCTCCGCTGTCCGCCCGCCCGTCTGTCTGTCAGCGAGCTGTATTTCATGAACCGTAGGTATACAGTTGACATTTTCACAGAGTGTGTATTTCTATAGCTGCTCTAACAACAAATAATATAAATAAAATGAAGTTAAAGGGGGTCTCCATACAAAAACGTGTTTTTTTTGCCTTGTGGTAAGGACCCTTCGTGTGGGAGTCCGACTCGCACTTGGCCGGTTTTTTCTCAGTTAGTTTTAATAATAATCTGGCAGTTTGAGTACCTAGTTTATGCGGCCTACCCAAATGTCCTTTCTATGGTATTGTTTGTCGAGTCATTGAGCTCCTTAACCCGCGATTTGTGACCTATATGTCTCTAAGACCGGAGGGGCTTGTGGCTAAGTAATAACAGCCGCACAAATCGATCGATCAGGTTAAGCTACGCTTGCAGCGGTTGGTCCGTGGATGGGTGACCATCTTTACATACCAAAACCCTTCCGTGCCTCGGAATGCACGTTAAGCCGTTGGTCCCGGCTGTCATTCGTGGATCTTTGACAGTCGTGACGGGTCGTCAGAAGCCCGAAAGTCTGCCAACCAGTCTTACCAGCAGTATCCTATTACCCAGTAACTGGGTTGTGGAGGTCAGTTAGGCAGTCGCTCCATGTAAAATACTGGTATTCATCTGCATCCGGTTAGAATGGAAGCTGACCCCAACATAGTTGGAAATAGGCTAGGATTCTTTACGTAATTAATTACAATTGTATAGTTCTTCGTAATTTATAAATAAGGTAGTAAGATAATTGCTTATTTTTAACCGACTTCATAGAGGGAGATTATGGATTCGACCAGTTATTTTCATGTTATAGCTTAATTATGCTGATTCCTTCAATTAGCCCGCGAAATGACGATGCACGTTCATTAAAATTGATTATGCGGGATTTATGATAAAATAATTACTTACTTAACATAATCAGTTAAATAATTAATTTAGCCCTTAAAACGAAATAGTCTCATTTGCATCAAATATAATTTCGAGGCCTTTAATGTTATTATTTTATAATGACTGCAGCAAATTTCAACATACAACTTAGAACAACGCAGCAATTTGTAAAAACTTAGGTAACGTAGGTAAACTCCCGTGAAATTCATAATTGATAGCGTTTGTATTGATTTTAAGGAGGATCCATCAAGGTTGGCAGATTGTCATTATAGTACATTACTGCAGCGGCCAGCAAAAGAGGCATTGATAGACTAACGTGTAAATGTGGGCCGAGGCGCAGCTGAGGCACACATACGTAAGTCCACCAATGCCTAGTTGTGGCCAAGGCTTGTATAGTACTTTTCTCAAATAATGCGCGGAAATTAAAATACAAATTACTTTTCAAAATCTATGACGAACAACGAACAACAAAAATTTTTCTTGCGTTAAAGTGTTCATTTGTTTTTTTTTTAATAAACTGCTTTCAATTTGCAAGCCAGTTCGTAATTTAACTAATACCTTTGATAAGTTACCTCCGTGGTTGCCATGTTTCGGAGTAAAAGATCGTTCCATTTTCAAATTACACGATAGATATGAGTTTACCACAATGACTAAAGAATAAGAGAGGACATGAACTAAAAGATCGTATCGCGTGCCGGCGTGGAAAGTAAAATGGCGTAGGCTCCGCCCATTACCTAGTGTTGTCCTCTGCTCATTCTTTGCAATGATTTTGTTCATCGTGTTGATTACAAATCGATTAATCGAAATCACATACATTAAAATAAGGTTTTTGATTTTAAGTAGATAGTAGGTAAGTAGGTTGTTATTCGATTCTCATTCTAGGACGTCGCATTATGGATTAAGTACAAAAAAGCCTGTTGTTGCGTAATCTGACTGAAAAACTGCAAAAATAATCAATTTGGCGGTTCATTTAAAATTAATTGTACTTGATATTATTTACTCTATGATTAATAGTTGCTCGTGATAATCAAGCTAGAAGAGGAGTAAATTAAACTGCAACAAGGAATTCAAAACTATACCGATTATTAACAAAATAAAACAACAGAAATCGATATTATGCATTTAATGGGAGAACCGTTTTATTTCAAATAGATACAATAATATCAGTTTGTAATTAGTATTAAGTACACCAATAATGTGAAATACAATAAAGTCTGCCTGTCTACAATAAATGTACAGGGAAATAATAATGTATTATGACTCAAACTCAAAGCATTTATTTCAAATAAACCAATTACAGGCACTTTTGAATTCTCAAGGGGTCGGTCAGTCAGAAAGATGAAGCTAGTTGCCCATTCCAAAGCGTAGTAGGTACCTATGGAGAAGAACGTGCACGTTAAAAGCGTCCGTAATAAAAAGATAAAAACAATTATGGAATTAAAATAAGCCGTGGCAGCTAAGAAATGACCAGTGCCTACTGACGGCGCCCGTTCACGAACATGACGTATGGATCAGCACCATTCAGCTCAACCATTTTGAAGGGAACTCAATGATCCAATACACACGTCACCACCAGCGACACATTTGAGTGAGCATGACATACTCTCAGCCGCCAGGGCACATTCAAGTCAATGAAAGACGAACCCAGTAACCTTTATAGTGGGTACATAGTGCTCACACATGTGCTATGCAATTATACAATACTAAGAGATTGAATTTATACAATGCAAAGATAGGTTGTACAATCTTCATCAGCTCCAACATTATTTTCGAATATATGGGTAAATGTAGGCTTACAATGAAAATGTGATAATTTACCTTAGGGAGCCTTGTCGGTATTGCATTGTCGTGAAGTCTCACTATATCAAGACTTCTATTAATACAAGACTCTTCAAAATGTAGTGAACAAACATTTTCCTGGCTGGAGTCGATATTTTCTTGACCCAATGATTCAAGCCACTTACTTTTAAGTTTATCATTTTTTGGTAACCTAAAAACACAAACAAAACACGCAAACTAACATAAATGTGTATATTTTTTCATGCTAAATATTCAAACGAAATTTGGTTTTTATCGATGCTAAATCGATTCGTTGTGCAAATTACACAATCACAACACTATATTTGTCAGTAAAAATACGTAGTAAACAAAACCAAAATAAGGAAATATATCGTTCGAAAGACTATGAATAGGCAATAATCTATGACCGAACAGTAATAAACATGAATTGAGACTAGAAATTGGTATAAATTTATATAGGAAACTTAATAATCTATGAATTCTTTCGACTTACTTGTGCAGGGATATCAGAGGCGCTTTTTTACTGTAATTCGAGCCACAGCCCCTCACACAACACTTAGGCATGGTTTCCTCTATCACAGACAGCCTCAGTCAAATTTACAACACTCAAAATGTTCTCAAAATGGAAAAAAACTTAATATTTAGTCGCACGATAACGCCAAATGACACTTCATGTACACTCTGAGAAGTACTCAAAACCAGAAACTAAAATGGCGAACCGGCCGATGGGCAGGGCTTCCGTGACGTCAATTGAAATTGAATTGCAATTTTAGAAAACTGACAAAATACGGTTTTCTCTTTTTGACACTTGCAGAATTGCATAAGTTAGAAAGAAACATGTATATTTTTTTATTTCTGTATAGAATCGTATGATATTTCCATAATGTATTTAATTTATATAGATCTTTTAGTTCATGTCCTCTCTTAGTCTTTAGTCATTGGTTTACCATGTAATTTATTTGACCGCTAAACCACGACAGATATGGATTTTCATACAACTTTTGCCGGCCGCTGCTCGCATGTATTTGGCCAGTACAACAATTCCGATGTATCTCCAAGAAGGTTGTCAAAATAATGCTCAAATTTCCCAGCATGTTTGACAAAACATCAGTTTCGCATCTCCCAGTCTAACACGACCAAGCGACTGTGAAGCAAAAGCAGAAGTAAAGAGTTTACTCATTCGTGTGTGACTACTGACGTGCGGTTGTTTTACTTAATGCACTTTTATAAGCTTTGCACTCAATTTTACCCACTCAGTAATCTCCATAATTCATTATTTAATGACAAGTTTAATCCGAAATATATGACTGCAATCCGCTTATCTATGAGTCAACAATGTTCATAATATATTTTGCACGTAGGTAACTTTAGATGCATTAGCCTTTATCGTCCTAGACAAGTTTGTTTTTCGTTGTAGCAGTTAGGGCCAATTTGTAGACCAAAAGTTACTTTAAAACATGAATTTAAATTAAAAAAATGCGTAGCACTTCTTGAGGCAAATATTACAAAACAGCTACTGAAAGTAAAGAAAGAAACTTTATTTTTTCTCAGAAGAACTTAATGAAAACTGCAGAAAAACACTACATTCGCACCTCCAAGACTTCTTTCACCGAGAAATAAGACCTTAAAAGTGCATAAACCTCTTTATTTCTGCACCCGATGTTACGCCATAAAAACGTCTAAAAGTTGGGTAAAATCCATGGTAATTTAAAATTTCCCTTGCTCACTTAATCCATGATTCAGTTTCGGCCATTCTCCGCTAGGGAGGTTATTAGTCATTAAACTTACTTGGGTTCAAGCAACTGATGTTTGTACTAATTTATCTTTGCACTTGATACACACCTTATGCAAGTGAAATAAAGGTGGTTTTCGAATGACTCGTGAGTGGAAAAGTTTGTGTAAAAGTGCCAAGTTTTGAGAGGCCTCCGTTCTGCGTTATATACCTAGTTGATTTAGGGTGAGTTGCACCAAGATCTACGTTATAGTTTCCGTCAAAGTTAATTTTAACAGTAACTTTAACAATGACCATAGAATTGAACTACCTAGTGTTATACCAAGTTAATAAAAGGGTGACTAGTAACAAGACGTCTTAGTTGCCTAAAATAAAAATCATTTATTTCAAACAAAAAAGTCCATAGGCAAGGTAAGGTTGTTAGTAACAAGAATTTTGCTTATAACTAATGTTAGTAATTAAAAAGTAAAAGGAAAAACTAGACACACCGTCTACCCCTGCACAGTATGCTCATAGGTCTCTCAACACATGGAGATCTCACACCACTGACGCAACTTTTTTACGCATAATTGCTTAGAAAATGTACACACAGCAACAGGTCAAGTTACCACAAACTGTCAAATTTTCTCATTCGATTTTGAACTTAACTTTCAACATTTTAACGTTTAAAATCATTTGTAGAAATTTGACAGTTTCGTATAACCTGATGTGCTGGTACGTGGGTATTTTTGACAAAGGCAACACTTGAAGCTTGTTGTCATCTCATCACGCTTTCAACATTTAGGGGGAAACGCTAAGGTAGCCCGCGAAATTCAAATGTTTTTTTTTTGTTTTCTATTGATGATTATAATTCTGTAAATACATACTTGTTACGGTCGCGAATCATATTTTGTTCAACAACAACCTGACACTGACCTGAAAATTGCAAAAAACTTAAGAAAATCGAAATTTTGCTGGCTATCCTATCGCTTCCAACTTCAAACGATTTTTTTCAATGGGATTATTAATTATACGCGTGGTATTTAAATTCTGCTGCAAAATATTTTTACTAAACAAATAATAGCAATAAGCTCCACAACTTCAATACAAAGTATTGCTTTCACAGTTTTTTAAATATTATTTCTTTGGTTCCTCGTTCCTCCTACGTAAGGTCTTAAGCTGGGTATCCATTCGAGGCAGCGTCGGGCCAAGCGGCTGCCTCGACCCGATACAGATCTAGTGGAGACCGTGCCGCGAGCCGAGGCTTGCCACGACTTGAACCAAACAAACTATGTCGGTAAATGGCCATACTCAAAGACGCCTCAGCGTGAGCCGTGCGTTGAGTGGAGACGTTTCTGTGTGCTCGGTACGCGGCAAAATGGATAAAGATAAACGTATTGACTTAATTAAGTTATATGAAAACCACAGACATTTTGGGATCCAACTTCACCGCATCATTATAATAAACAATATTCTTGAAAAATAATAAGCAACGAATGAATCTACCCGATTCCCCGTAAATACAAGAAAAATTGTGAAAGCCCTCTTAAGAGAATTAATTGTATTATTACTTAAATACCTATGGTTTACAATACCACTACTTTACAATTATGTAAAACTGCTTAAACAAACCATAACTATAGCCCCTAACCGCCCGAAGTTACGTGGTTAATGTTATCGTATTTGTGAAGTAATTTTAACTGTTGTTAAAATGGTGCAACCCAGATTTCGCCTGAGATTAGACGACTGACAAGGTATTGGTTATCGTTGAAGTTACTTGGTGCAAGTCATTCATAGACTTTTTTTTATTGGAATTATGAATATTACGTTAGGTATATTTTTATGGGGCCGCCCTCAAGCGGCTCCTGCCCAACCTGAGGGGTCCAAACGCCTCCTGCCGGAGGCTTTACGCGGGGGTCGTGCGGTCCATGGCTACATATGGGGCCCCGGTGTGCTCCACTGCGGCGGAGAGCCGCCCACTATCTGAACGCGCCCCAAAAGGTGGTAGCCGTAAGGCTGATCCGGGGCTACCGCACGATCTCGGGCGAGGCGGCAAGCCTCCTTGCCGGACTGCCGCCGTGGGATCTGGAGGCGATAGTCCTCGCGCGCCTGTATGAGTGGCGCGCGGAGGCACTACGCCGGGGGGAAACCCCGCTTCCGCGGCAAATCGCGGCGGAGCGGACGGACCTCCGGCGCGATCTCATGGCGGCATGGAAAGAGCGACTGTCGCAACCCAGCGCAGGGCACGCCACGATAGCGGCGGTAAGACCCCTCTTTGAGGAGTGGCTAGAGAGGCGTCACGGCGTCCTCGCCTACCGCCTGACGCAGGTCCTCACCGGACACGGAAGCTTCGGGAGGTTCCTGCACATCATCAGGCGGGAGGAAACGCCCGGGTGTCACCACTGCGATGATCGCCCCGAGGACACGGTGGAGCATACGGTGGGGGCCTGCCCTGCATGGGCGGAGCACCGCCGTGTCCTCGTAGAGGCGATCGGCAGCGGCGGTGACCTCTCACGCCCGGCCTTGGTTCAAGCCATGGTCCGGGGCGAGGGGGAGTGGGAGGCAGTCGCCCCCTTCTGCGAAGCAGTCATGCTAGCGAAGGAGGTGGCGGGACGGGAGAGGGAGAGAGTCTCCCGTCCAAGCCGCCGCGGTGGACGCTCCGGGCGTCGGGAGCCGCGTGACGACTCCCGGCCACCGTAGGCGCGGGCCTGCGGGCGGTGAGTAATGGGTAGCTCACCGTCCGATCAGGATCAGGCCCGTGCCGGACGGCGCGTACGTGTTCCACGCGCGCCTCAAAGAGATGTCAGCATCGAAGCGGGGGCCCACTAGGGCCCAAGCCTGCCGGGAAAGCGGGATCATCCATAAGGGGTACCGCTGACCCGGAACATAAAGGGCCAAGGAAGGAACACGGGTGGGTTTTAGTCAGTAAGAGTCTGACACTCCCTTCCGCTCCACCCAGAGCGGGAGGGGTCATTTGATGATTTCCCATCCTCAAAAACAAAAAAAAAAGGTATATTTTTATGAAAATATTTCCGTTTTAGCGAATATAATTGTTTCAACGTGGGGACATTTTTATTTTAAGCGAAGTTATCCTTACAAAGTACTTCATTTCATTTTAGCATGTTACACAATTTGTAAGTCTAAACAATATATACAATTATCACACAACTAACTATTAACTAGATACCAAATTAAATTACTAATTATACAAACGCACAAAAACAAAAAGGCACTAAAGCAATTCAATTCAATGTATCTATTTATTCACAAAAAAATTACATTGTGTTTGAAATCGTTGTATAAAATAATAATTTTAAAAAAACATTAATAATACAAGAAACATACTTCAAAATGTACACAAATTCAGTATATCTTCCTATTGTCTTACAATAAAAACAATATCTTGTATTACTTTAGGAACTACTTACAATGTAATGTTAATAAATCAAACTACCTGTTTCATAAAGAACAATGGCAAATCTCCTTACTTAAAATTGTCTGGAATTAAATTGAAGCATCCCGTAGTAAAAAATATGTCTAAAGATTCGGCGTTAGTAGCAGAATCTACAAGCGAGTCTATTTTAATTCGAAAAAGCCGGAAAACAAAGATATAGGAGTTTGAATTTTTAGGTTATGAATAAAGTGAACACGAACCTATAGGTAACTTATGAATGATAAATTAAAATGATATCAAACAAAAACTGATATTACGGACAAATGAAGTAAACCTAATTGATTTTTTTCTATTATGAAGTTTGTATTAATAGAAAACCGAATAAACACAAAACACGAACGAAACGGAATACGCAGAGGAATTCTGTAGCATCAAACTGTCAATCAATCACTGTCAAAGATGAAAGTACAGATGTGCAATTAAAATCAATGTAAAATCGATACAACGTTGAATCGATCCTATGCTCCTTGTTTTGGATTTAAAAGTAATATTACAAAAATATCAAATCATGTTGATTAGAGATAGAATAACTGCATTTAAATAATTATTTTAATAATTCAACCAACCCTAGAATCACCTAGATCAGTTGAATCGATCGTTCATTTAATAATCGATACAGATAATAACATTCATACTGATTGTACGTGTAACACCACTATCTATGACAGCAATTCGCGTAGGTATCTCGATCGGAAGCAATTGATATACTTTTAATATTATAAATTAACTGCGGCTTTTAAGAAATAAAGTGAAAAATTGAAAAATCATAAAAAAATAATTCAATTTGTTTCGTTTTTGTGATATCTACGGTCGCTAAAACAAAACCAGACATAATTCTGCCATTCTTCTTTTGGATGAAATAAATTCAACTTATAGCAACTAATGTACCTACCTACTTCATTTTAACGAATTCATTGCGAAATTCTTGGATACTTTCATAACCCAAAACACAATTCCACCTTTTTCTTATTCTGGGGTTGGCTTCCAGTCTAACCGGATGCAGCTGAGTACTACGTGGAGCGACTGCCTATCTGACCTCCACAACCCAGTTACTGGGTGGTAGCCGGGACCAAGAGCCTAAAGTGCTTTCCGAGGCACGCGTAACTTATCCTTCGATCGACTCGACCGGCTGTATTTAGCCACGAGTGCAATGCCATCATTCAACTCACCTCAACTCAAAGCATTTATTTCAACTAAACCAATTACAGGCACTTTTGAATTGTCAGGGGTCGGTCAGTCCGCCCGGAGGACACGGTGGAGCATACGGTGGAGGTCTGCCCGGCTTGGGCGGAGCACCGCCGTGTCCTCGTGGAGGCGATTGGCGGTGGCGATCTCTCGCGTCCGGCCTTGGTCCAGGCCATGGTACGAAGCGAGAGGGCTTGGGAAGCCGTCACCTCCTTTTGCGAAGCAGTAATGTTCGCGAAGGAGGAGGCGGAACGCGTGAGGGAGAGGCAAAATTTGCGCCCTCACGCCCCTAGCCGCCGCAGGAGACGCCCTGGGCGTCGGGAATCGCAGGCCGATTCCCGGCCACCGTAGGCGCGGGCTTGCGAACGGCGAGCAATGGGCAGCTCGCCGTTCGATAAGGACCAGGCCCGGGTCGACGGCGCGTTGTGTTCCACGCGCGCCTCAAAGAGATGTCAGCACCAATGACGGGGTTTGCTAGGACCGATGCCTGCTAGGGTTGCGGAAAAGTCCAAGAGGGTTACAGTGGCCCCTGGCAGAGGCAACTGAAGGAACACGGGTGGGTTTTAGTCAGTAAGAGTCTGACACGCCCTCCTGCTCTGCCCAGAGCGGGAGAAGTTATTTAATGATTTCCCACCCCACAAAAAAAAAAAATAAGTGGTCGGTCAGTCAGAAAGATGAAGCTAGTTGCTTATTCCAAAGCGTAGTAGGTACGGAAAAGAATAGGCAAGAAACCCCATGGACACTATTTTAAATCAAAATATTGTTACAAAATAGTGGTTACATCATTCATGTTGAAATTATACATGTGAGAACGATGTAATGACAGCAACACAGCTCGTCATTTCTTTGGAAACCCGGAATTAAGCGCTCAGATCACAGGATTGGATATAATGCTCATCATGAAATTTGATGTATTATTAAGGACATTGTCATTGTTTTGAAACTAATTTAGTTAAATTCAATAGATTTTCCCTTGAAACCAGAAGACTTTATCTCAGTCTGTATTTGTGGTATCATATGCCTGCTACTGTGCACAAATTATTGATACATAGTACAGAGGTAATTAAAAGTGCAAAAGTGCCAATTGGACGGCTTTCTGAAGAAGCTCAGGAAGCTAGAAACAAAGATTGTAGTAAGTTCCAGGAACATAATACCAGGAAACGCTCACGAATGGCAACGAATAGAGACTTATTATCCATGTTAATTATAACATCTGATCAATAGCCTCCGGGAAGTACCGAAAAAAAAGGGAGGCAAACTGTGTGAAGAGGTGTTACAATTAATCACAGCTGCCACTGTAGAGCCTCGACCTCTGTTGCTACACAATCTTTCTTAAAATGAAGCGGAGTATGAAATAGCTGAATCTCAACTGATGATTCAGAAGACGAGGATTAGATTATACGTATTTTTTTTTTGTTAATTTTGTATATATTATTATGTTTTAATCACTATTAAAATGCTTAAGTTCTATAGTTACAGCATTTTTTAATTTTTTAACTTGTTGTTGAACTGAAATATTGTTATATATTCATAAAATTACTTAACGAGTCAATATAAATGCAGAAAAATAAAAACAAACTTATGTCCACATAGCACGTTCTACATGAAATACTGTGAATCGGTCTGAATGTATGCGTGCATAAATAATGTTAGGGAAATTATTCGTTCACCAAATTGACTACCAACTGAAATTGTCCGAGAATTAAAATGGCAACAGTCATTCTTTGGCATTTATATGAAGCGGCTATAACATGGCAAGTTGGTGAAGTGTGTCAATTTGATACAAAAATTAATGTTCCTGTACAGTCAGGGAAACTATACATAAACACGTCTCATTAATTCAAGCTCTACGCTTTAGGGAGTGGTCACTCCGGCCGTCATCGTCATAGAAACTATGAGATCGTAAAGACTTAGTTTACGATCTAAGTATACATGATCAGAGGGGCAATTCCCCTAATTTTAAGAACGTTCACAGTCTGATCTCAGTATCAATCTGTCAAAAATACAATAAATTTACATACATTTTGACAAGTTTTTGACATTGATTGTCGCTGAGATGAGATTGCGACTTGAATTTGAACGTTTTTTAAGTACGAGAATTGCCCCTCAGTTCCATTTTCAGATCCATTTGGTCTCACCAATATCTGTACCGTGGGTTCGTCTTCGTCTAACTATCTACAGCCGAGAACAGTTATAATGCACAATTTCATTCCTTTATTTTTTTATTTAAGATGTGTATGCTCTTGGCTCTAGTCTAGGTCAGTGGTGACAGAGACAGAGTCGACGATGGAGTAAGCTTACCCAGAAGAAGCCTGTTCACTCTCACTTTGAAGAGATTAGGGTTGTATGCATTCGGAAACATTCCTAACAATCAACGAACAACTCAGTCTAACGCAGTTCACTGCTAGACAAAGGCCTCTCCCAAGATGCGCGTCAACATTTAAAAAAAGTTCTTAGATGTTCATTAATTTATATTGTTTTTTTTTTTTCATTAGAAAGGAGAATCATTAGAAGGTCAATAAGTTTTTAGAGGATTAGTTCAATATTACCCTTTTACAAACATTATAAAGCAATTGATTTTGAATTTCCTTCAAAATCCTTCGGATTGTGATGGAAAGTGTGTTATCAACCGGGATTAAAAGTACCCGTGCCAAATTTCATCCAAACCCATTCAGCCGTTTTGGGGACAATCCGGAATATACATCCAGACATACGGACAAATATTCAAAAAACTATATTTTCGGCATCAGACTCGTTCCCACAACCCGTAGCAATTACTTTTTTTTAAAAAACAATTATTTACAGTTTTCACTTCGTTACTATTTTATTATATGTATAGATAGACATAGATACCTACTGGTATAGGTGTTATTATTATTCCGTTTATTTATTTTCATACATATAAATACATTTTTAAATATTTTTTATAAAAATATTATTATTATTATTAGTATACAGTTACTGTACACAAAAGTATTAACATTTGGGGCCGAACTAGGCATAGCCTGTATTTCAGCCCTCAACGCCGATCACCCTTTTTTTTTTTTGAGGGTGGAAAATCATCAAATAACTTTTCCCGCTCTAGGCAGAGCAGGAGGGCGTGTCAGACTCTTACTGACTAAAACCCACCCGTGTTCCTTCAGTTGCCTGTGCCAGGGGCCACGGACTTTCCCGCAACGCCGATCCCCCTGAGTTACATATAAGTGTTAAAGTTATGTATTTTAATGAACCTATGTTTTAATGTACGTGCCTAATATAATACAGAAAATTGTAAGTTTATTTCTTAATTCTTTTCTTTTTATTATTATTTTTTTTTTCTTTTTAAAGTTTATTACTTTATTTCTAAGTGTGAGATCATATAAAAGTAGTTGTATTTTTTTTTTGGAACTCCTCCGAAAGTTCCCGCAAGGTTATCGATGGGAAACCCTGAAATGTTGGGGTTCTAAGGTCTTTTAAATCAGACAACCAATTCGATTGAATGCACTTTAATCAATGCCAATCAGGTAACATACTATTCATTGCGCACTGAAGTAAACTGCTTACTTAGCTTAAAAATACACTTATATTCTAAAGGAGCGTACATACTACGTTATACACTATAAGGGAGCATACATACACTTCACCTCCGGGGGCGAAGGAAAAAGAAAAAAAAAAAAAATCGTTTAAAGTTTTTTTTTTTTTTACTAGTACAGACAAACTCTATTTGTAATAGTACATTATTCTTGTCTACCCAATAAAATACTACAATAATTATTCTAATATTACTTACAACATTGCAATGTTTGTGTATATTACTAAACTCTGTAGTACTAAAGTTCTGAGTTGAGCTGCACGGTTACTGACAAATGCGTGCACTGACTGGACAGGTCCTCTTAATCTGCGTGGTTCTTTCCTCAGAAGACCATTTCAGATACTAATCTACATGGTCCTCAAAGATTATGTTCGAATATTTATATACACATTGACATTGATGAATTTTATACATAAAATGACATGAGTAATTACTTTGTAAAGTATTATATTATTTAAATTATTGTGAATGTGAAGATTATGTGGATTATTACTTTTTTATTTTATTTCTTAGTTAGTTTCACGATCTGGCAGCTTGAGTAGTTTATGCGGCCTACCCAAATGTCCTTTCTTTGGTATTGTTCGTCGAATCGTTGTGCTCCTTAAGATCTCAGTTGAGCGGCAAGATTACTGACAAATGCGTGCACTGACTGGACAGGTCCGCTCAATCTGTATGGTTTTTCCTCAAAAGACCGTTTCAGACACCAATCTACATGGTCTTCACATGATCTGACCAAGATTATGTCTGGACTTTAAAAGAGACTGTGACCTCTGAGTTTGTTTCGGCCTTTCTTCTCAGAGTAGTCAGTTATGAAACGCCGACCTCATCTAGTTTTAAAAATATGATTGACGTGTAAAAGTGTTTGTAACAAACCTACTTACAGAAATAAAATCATTTATCATTTATCATTTAAAAAACTACTCTGAACCTAAATTAACAATAATAGTCTTAACCAACAAGTACTATTACTAAACTATACGTCATAATATTATTGGAAGTACGGTCTAGTCCTATTTTTATGAATTAAATCTATCTTATTATTTTTATATATTCTAACGTTACTACCTAAATCTTCTTTTACTCTATAGGGACCTTCAAAAATAGCATCTAGTTTACGACCTGTTTCATTTTTTAACAAAATTAAATCATTTTCTTGATACACTTTGGAATTTACTGTTTTATCGTACATTTCTTTGCGTTTGTATTTATTTGACAATAAATTATTTTTTGCCTCGGCATTGGCTAACTGTAAGCGATATTTCAATTGTAATGGATAGTTATCGTTATTGTACAATGGTTCAACAGACTCAGAAATCCTACTCGGTATTTGACAAAGTTTACCAAAAACTAGTTCGTAAGGCGTGTAATTTGTTTCTGTATGGACTGTATTGTTGAAACTAAAACACCAATACGGTAACCAATAACTCCATGTATCTGTATGGTTGTCACATTGGATTCTTAAAAATGCACCCAAAGCTTTGTGAGCATTCTCAAGAGCTCCTATCGATTGGTGATGGTAAGCAGTTGAAGATAATTTTCCTATTTCAAGAAGTTTACATACCTGTTCCATGGTTGTGGAGATGAACTCTGCTCCTCTATCTGTAGCTATTATTTCAGGAATTCCAAATATTAAAATAAAATGTCTTACAAATGCATTAGCTATGGACACGGTTTCTTTATTTTTCATGGGTATTGCTTGAACAAATTTAGATAATTCGCACTGAATGGTCAATATATAACAGTTTCCATCTATGTCTCTATCTAAAGGACCTACCACATCTAGATAAACCTTTTGAAAAGCCGAGGACGCTGTAGTAGTAATTACCATCGGTTCTTTTATGTAACGGATATACTTTGACTTCTGACACTTCGTACACTTTTTTACAAATGTTTGTACGTCCCTTTCTATACTCGGCCAATAATACCTCTTCTTTATAGTATTTACCATTCTGCGCACTCCAGCATGACCACTGGAAAGCAGTAAATGGAAGTCATTCATAATTATAGTTTTCTCTTTATCATCATTTATTCTTTTTACTCCTCGTAATATACATATTCGCGGTCCGGACCAATTTTCTAGCTTCGATATCTCATCACATACGTTTTTAATAAAATCTATGTTATCTTTATTTTTAATCATACACATTTCTTCAATATTTAACTTTTTACAAAACAAACTTAATTTCTGCACAAATTCGGCTCGCGTAAAATGTGCCTTGAAATCAAGATTGATGTAAATAATCTTTCTTTTAGCTATAAATATAAAACATTCACATACATCAGTTATCAAATCATCGCCTCTCAATCTGTTTAATTCGCTACTTTCAATGAAACTCATTTCGACTGAGTCGCACGGTTTTCTTAATATATCCACAACTCTTGGTTGGCCAGACCAATAGTCAGGAGATTTATTAAGATCCGCCTTCTCAACGTTATCCTTATTTTTACTTAATTCATCATCAATTTTTCGCTTTTGTGTCCTAGTCATCACAGCAATCAATTGTGCTTGCATATTCTTAAGTTCTTCTGATGTTATACATATTCTAGACAAAGCATCTGCAACAACATTTTCTTTTCCTCGTACATAAATTATTTCAAAGGTATATTCTTCTAATGTCAAACGGAATTTAAGAAGCCTACTCGAAGGATCTCTCATGCCAAAAAGATAAATTAAAGGTTTGTGATCAGTCATTATTGTGAATTCTCTACCATACAAATACGGTCTAAAATATTTTACAGACCAAACTATGGCTAAAAGTTCTTTCTGTATTGTAGGGTAATTCTTTTCCGCTTTGTTCAAGGGTCTACTTGCGTACGCTATAGGTCTGAGATCTTTATTGCACAGCACAGCACCAACTGCAGTGTCTGAAGCATCTGTTTGTAATATGAAATGGTTATTTTCTGTAAAATCTGGATATTGTAATATTGGTGGCGAAATTAATTCATTTTTTAGATACTCAAAGGCATGTTTACAATCATCTGTCCAAACGAATGGTTCATTTTTCCTACATAATTTATGTAATGGCAAAGCTATGTCTGAAATTTTTTTTATAAATTTTCGATAGTAGTTGCAAAACGCTACGAAACGCTTAACTTCATCTGCTGTTTTGGGTATTGGGTAATTTTTCAATACGTTTGTTTTTTCGGGATCAGGTAAAACACCTTTCTCTGATACAACGTGACCTAGATAAAGAATTTCTTTCTTTAGAAATTCGCATTTTTGTGGGTTTAATTTTAAATTTACTTTTCTTAATCTTTCCATTATATTAATTAAGTTTTGATTATGACTTTGCAAATTTCTACCGAATACAATAAGATCATCTTGATATACTAAGCATTTATCGTAAGTCAAACCAGACATTGCTACTGACATCATACGGCTAAATGCGCTCGGACTTATCTTGAGACCCATTGGTAAACGTTTCATTTGATACTGACCTGTATTGGTAGTAAAAGCAGTTAATTTACGGCTGTTAGGCTCTAAGGTCACTTGATAATAACCTTGTTGAAGGTCAAGGTGAGTGAAATATACCGCTCCAGAGAGTGAATCTAAAATTTCATTAATATTAGGCAAAGGGAACTTATCATCACAAACTGTCTCAATTAATTTTCTGTAGTCTACAACTAATCTCCATTTCTTATTAGTTCCTTCTTTACTCTTTTTCGGAACTAATAAAATTGGACTTGACCATTCACTGTTGGATTCCTCTATAATATCGTCATCTATCATTTTATTAATCTGTTTAGTTATCTCTGGTTTTAACGCTTGCGGCAACCTATATGGCTTAACATATACAGGTGTTGAATTTTGTTTTACGATAATTGTTTGCTCATAAATATTGGTAGTTGTTAATTTATCTCCATCTATGTAAAAAATATCTGAATATTTTGCACAAATCGCTTCAATGGACTTTCTCTCTTCTTCGTTTAAATAATCCAATTTGAGCTGAGATAACAGTGTTTGAATTCTAGAAACGTCGATAATATTTTTACTAAATTGACAAATATTATAATCACTCAAAGATTGCACATCAGGTATGAATCTTGGTAAGTTTATTTCCTTCTCAGTAACGTTAAGAATCTTTATAGGAATTCTGTTGTTTTTTACTGTGGCTATCGTATTTGCCAGATACACATCCTTCGCTAACTCACGTCCACAGACAATAACGTCATCATTCTCATTTTTATCTACGTATATGTAATGAATTGACTCAGAACGAGCTGGAACAATTAGGTTATTACTTCTCCTAATATGTTCATCAACGAAATTAAAATAATATTCTGCCCCATGATAATACAATGTTAAAATATTAGTACTTAAGTTAATATTTGCTTGATACTTATTCAAAAAATCTAACCCTATAATTCCGTCTGCTTTTAATGGTAACGACTCAAAAATTATGAACGAATGCTGAAATATTTCACTGCTATACTCCAAACTTAAATCCACTATACCTCGTGAACGCCTTTGTCCACCGATTCCATTTATTAAAGTCTCATCTTTTCTAACGATAGCGTTTTTGGGTAACGCTTCACTTTTAATAATTGACAAAGAAGCGCCTGTATCAACGAGCCAAAAATATTTAATGTTATTAACGTAAAAAACTACATATTTTGCATTACCTAAATTTGATAAAACACAATGTTTAAGAACGAAAAAACTGGTTTTCAGATTCCTGCTTATCTTTATTGTCACTTATGCATGGCTTGTTGTCATTGTTCTGTTCTGCTAAACAAACATTTCTATTATTTCTAAAATATCTTGAACCCCTAGAGTTTCTTTGACCCCTATTATAATTTGACGTTACGCGATTGTTATTTCTATTTCCGTTATTATATCTGTATCCGTTATTTCCTCTGAAATTACCACGCCATGTTTGTCTTTGATTATCGTAATTACTATATTGTCCACGACTATAACTATGATTATATTGTCCACGATTATTATTAAAATGACGATGACCTTGACGCCTTGAATTATTAAAACCTCGTCCATATCTAAACGCATGCAAGACGTTACCTGGCGATGACTGGTGTGCTGTATCTTCATCTTTGGCAGCTTGGATTGCATCTTTCAGGCTGCTATAGTTTCTAGTGGAGATGATCGTGCCCAATTTTGAGCTGCGTAGTCCTTCTGAAAACCGTTTGATGGCAAGCTTTTCATTCAATGGTTTTAAAACACCAAATGCATTAGAATCTCCATCTGACTGAGATATAGTAAGTTCAGTAAACAACTTTTCAATTTCTGTGCCATAATCTTCGATACTATTTGAACCCTGTTGTATATTATGTAACCGTGTTTGTAGGGCCGTAAAGGGTTTTTGAGTCAATAGATGACATCTCAAATCTTTAATTAAATCTTGGGTGGTCTTATAATTCCCTGTAATGCGTAGTTTGGCATTTTCGGACAATCTACTTTTAAGTGTAAATGTAATAAGTAGTACTTTACCTTTTTCGTCCAGCATGTCTGCATACATCTCGATCGAGTCTATCATGCGTTTCGTTGTCCCCTCGTTACCGTCCATTACTGGAATCAAACTACACGCTACTTTGAGGTCAAACTCCATTTTGTTAGATATGATTTCAGGAAAAGTACACAAACTATTTATTTCCTCAAAAATTACCCTAATCTTATTAAAAATATCCAATGCCGATGCAACTAAATTTGCATCCTTGCCTTTTTCTAAAAGTAACAATATTTTTTTACATTCGCCAAAAATATGTTTCGCTTCACCTAACTTCGTCTCAATAACTTGACCTTTATACCTAGTCTGTCCCTTTTTAATTAAATATTTTCTAATATCTACTAGATCATTATATTGTTTTAACAAAGTTTCAATCATAATAAAACATTACAATGTAAGGCCAATTATTTCCTAATGGATATAAAAATAAAGGTTTCATGTTAACATAATTATCGTGAAACGGCGCGCAAGAATTTCACACGATGCAGTTTTAGCCGCGAGGTATCATATTCACCGAGTCTTCGTGCACTATTTTATGTCGTTTAAGTTTTTGCGTTATAAAACAAATAGGTATGATTCTGAATGTCAATCACTGATTTATTTAAGAATTCACTTTTAAACTGACTTTGATGCTGGATTAATTAGTTTGCAGGTGTACCTTCCACTCGTCCGCGTAGGGATGCCCTTATGCGCTGAATTGCGTTGATTCCGATTTCTTCTTGTATCCATTGACGATGGCACCTTCGGTAGTATTTCAGGCAAAAGTAAATTACCAGGAGAGATATGACAGCGAGAATAATGATGGTGATCGTGCTCAGCCGCTCCATGTGTCCTCCGATGTCCCTCAGAAGGGCGTCATTGTTTCCACCAGCCGCATTTTGATTTACGAATACCTCGTCCTTTTCTATTTTGGAGTTACACATTTTGAAAATCGCCGTGCAACAAAAACTTTACTTAATCTGCCCCTTGGCAGACCCTAAGGCAAGGTCGCCATGAAATGTTGGGGTTCTAAGGTCTTTTAAATCAGACAACCAATTCGATTGAATGCACTTTAATCAATGCCAATCAGGTAACATACTATTCAATGCGCACTGAAGTAAACTGCTTACTTAGCTTAAAAATACACTTATATTCTAAAGGAGCGTACATACTACGTTATACACTATAAGGGAGCATACATACACTTCAACCCCACGCCCACGGCTTGTAATGTGATAAAACTCAAACTCATAATAGTTATTTTTTTTGTTTTTGCCTAAATAGTGACCAAAGCTAATGTTTTGGTTTTTTTCAGGCCACATTTATTCGGGTTTAATACCTATGATAGTTTTAAGGGTACCGAACCGCTGTCCGTCCGTCCGTCTGTCTGTCAGCGGGCTGTATCTCATGAACCGTAAAGGGTAGACAGTTGAAATTTTCACCGAGTGTGTATTTCTATTGCCACCATAACAACAATCAATGAAAAAAAAAGTTAAAAATTAAAATGGTCTCCATACAATGAACGTGTGCGAGTCCGACTCGCACTTGGCGGGTTTTTCTTTTTTCTGGTAGAATTAAAATATCCTCCACAAGTGGCGATACATTGTTTTCAATATGCTGTCACTCCCTGAGCAGACAGACCTGCTACCCTACCACCTCGCTGTCTAGTTCTTGTATTGTTATGTAACTTTCAACTATGTATTTACCTTATTTAAAAAACTTATGAAATTCCATACAAACTTTCATCCTCCATTTAACCCCTTTACACGCCCTCCTGCTCTGCCCACTGACTTCCAAAATAAAAAAAGTTTGTGATTTAAGAGTGCTCACCTTCGTTATTTATATAACCCTGGCACAACATTTCATGCTGCTAGACCCAGTTGTTAAGACTGTTCGTTGTCTGTCAGTGAGTGGATGTTTTTTTTTTTACAAAGTCGTTTACCTATCCCATCCTTTTGTATGTAAACTAAACGTAGTACCATAACCCCGTGGCCAGGTGTAGGGTGGGGCACCCAAACATAAGCCGACGAATAAATAACCTCATGCGCTATAGAGAACATCTGTTACCATATACATAAATTATATTTATTGTTGTCAAATATCATACTGGGTATGTTGGTTCACTTTTTGAAAGCGTATTATTTTATAGGTAGACCTCACCTTGAAAACATAGGTGAAGTGAGCTGTCAATAGTGTCAATCCCTAGAGCATCAGGTGGAATATCGGCGTGGAGTCGACGATGAAGTACCTGGGACTCGTCCTCGACAACCGGTGGAACTTTCCTCACCTTCCGCCTGACGCAGGTCCTCACCGGACACGGTTGTTTCGGGAGGTTCCTGTTCCGGATAAGGCGGGAGGAAACGCCCGGGTGTCACCATTGTGTGGATCGCCCGGAAGACACAGTGGAGCATACGGTGGAGGTCTGCCCGGCTTGGGCGGAGCACCGCCGTGTCCTCGTGGAGGCGATTGGCGGTGGCGATCTCTCGCGTCCGGCCCTGGTCCAGGCCATGGTACGGAGTGAGAGGGCTTGGGAAGCCGTCACCTCCTTCTGCGAAGCAGTAATGGTCGCGAAGGAGGAGGCGGAACGCGTGAGGGAGAGGCGAAATTCGCGCCCTCACGCCCCTAGCCACCGCAGGAGACGCCCTGGGCTTCGGGAACTCGTCGGGGCTTGGCTGTTTCGTTACTTACTTCAGAAACTAAATATTCGCATCACCTCCACGACGGTAGCGAAACGGCGAAGCCATACATTTTTACTGATATGTAGAACATCTCTGTAACATATGGAATGCAATAAAAAATTGAGTATTGAGTATTGAGAATTTGTGAAGTTAGGGTCGGTAGAGTTAGGCCGTGTAGATTCGGGGGATCCCCCACAGCGCATACTTCCACGTAGTATCCCCCGGGCAACGCCGTGTCTGACCACCGTAACGGAGTGGCAGACCGGCGGCTAAAGTGCGCTGTGACTCACAGACATAAATGCGGTCGTCTGTGACAATGTCGAAGAAAGCCATGCGTGACGCCTCCGGGCGCTTTTGTTTTAACCCGAGTCGCCCTTCTCAGGGCGATTCAAACGGCCCTTCTCAGGGCCAACGCAGTGGCCCTTCCCAGGGCCCATCCACCGGCCCTTCTAAGGGCCACGCTGAAGCAGGCCGCGCACCATCCGCGGCCAGCTTATCCAGTCTGCAGGCGGAGTTTTCGGACTCCGACGAGTCCACCATGGACACGTCGGCGGCCGAAAACGACCGCCTTCAGCGGAAGCGGACCTACCTGAGGGTCGGATCCGGGGGCTCCTCGGAGTCGGTGGGAAAGTCGAAGAGGAAGCCGAAGTCAAAAAAGGCTTCGACTTCGGCTTCGACCCCCACCCACGACGTGGGCCTGTTGGACGCCGAGCGTCAGTTAGGCCTGGCGAGGAGGGATCAGCTCCAGCTGGACCTCGAGGAGAAGGTCGCTGCCAGGGAGCAGCAGGCGCGGGCCGCCAGGTCGAGGGCTGGATACGGCACATCCATTGTGCTGTACGCCGACCACTCCCTGGCAGAGCTGGAGCGTATGGCGCTCCAGGACAAGGAGGAGGTACTGGAGGTCGCCTCCAAGTCCTCCAACCTGAAGGGGACCTTTCAGAAGGCCCTCAAATGCCGGGCCGTGAGCATGCACGGCATCATCACCGAGCTGGTGCAGCGGACGGCCACGGACGAGACGCGGCAGCTGCAGGCGAAGGTGGATCGCCTGCAGTCCGAGGTCAGTCAGCTGCACCAGAAGCTGGCTGAGGTCACGGCTCGGCCTGCGCAACCAGCTGGACAGGTGGTAGGAGGCTCCACCTCCTCCAATTGCAACCTTGAGGAAATATTCCGAAAGGTTGTCATGGAGGAGAGGGCCTTCACAAGAGCCTGCTTCGCAGGGATAGAGGACCGGCTCTTGCCGGAAAAGCGGCTCCGCCCGCCGCTAGCGGCGGATAAGAGTCCGCCACCGACGGAGCCGGTACCTGTACCTGCACAGCCTGTGGGAGACCCGCCATCGGGTGTGCAGCCCCAGGCCTCGAAGCCCCCCAAGGGCAAGGGGAAGGGCAAGGGGACGGGCAAGAGGAGCACTGTGGCTCCTCAAACCCCCACCACAAGCGCGGAGGGTGCGTCTGCCACTCCGGCAGCCCACCAGAACACGCAGCGGGAGGACGCCATGCTTCCCTCCACCACCCCGTCCAACCGGGCGTGGACGGAAGTGGGCAAGGGGGGAAAGGCCAAAAAGCCCAAGCCCGCTGCGACTGCTTCGGCAGCCCAGAAGGCTCCGGCGGGCGGGAGGAAGTTGGTTCCTCCCAAAACTGCAGCGGTCGTGGTGACCATCACCCCGGAGGCCGCGGAGCGGGGCGAAACGTACGAGTCCGTCCTAAGACGGGCTCGTGCTAACGCGGGTCCCTCCCGGCTGGGGATTGGAAACATCACGTGCCGCCGCACCCAGGCCGGAGCCCGACTTTTTGAGTTCGGGGGCGATCAGCGCGGCGCAAACGCGGACCTCTTTGCAACAAAGTTGCAGGAGGTCATCGCGGATGTGGCGACGGTCGCCAGACCAGTCAAGACCGCATCCTTGGAGGTGATCGATATGGACGATTCGGTCACTAAAGAGGATGTGGTGGCGGCCGTTGCCGCCGCGGGAGGCTGCAGCGCTAGCGCGGTAAGGGGGGGAGCCATCAGGCCCGGCCGCCGTGGCATGGGCGCCATCCGCGTCGAGTGCCCAGTCGCCGCGGCGGCGGCCGCCCTTAAGGCGACCAAGGGACGCCTGCTCGTGGGCTTCAGCTCGGCTGTGGTCCGGCTGCTTAAGGACAAGCCTGCGCGCTGCTTCAAGTGCTTCGCGCCGGGCCACACCCGATCTACGTGTCCCTCCAAGTTCGACTGGGGAGAGTCTTGCTTCCGGTGCGGACAGGAGGGACACAGGAGTGCCACTTGCGGTGCCGCCACGCCACACTGCCCGGCGTGTGCTGCCAGTGGTCGCCCCGCGGGGCACAAGATGGGGGGCAGGAATTGCCAGCCGCCCACGAGGAAGGGCTAGTGCCGGCGCAGGTTCGCCCTGTCGCCGCCACCGCCGCTGTCGCCGCCGCTGTAACTCCAGCTCCAGCGGCGGTAGCTGAGGAGGGGGGTGCGATGTCGGAATAATGGTTTCCAATCATCGCATCCTCCAGGCGAACACCAACCACTGCAGAGCGGCCCAGGACCTGCTGGTGCAGGCCGTGGCTGAGTGGTCGGTGAACGTAGCGGTGGTCGCCGAGCCCTACTCGATCCCCAGCAGTTGGCTGGGTGACGACGACGGCTTGGTGGCACTAGCGGCGCGGTCCTCCACAGACTCCCCTCCCCTCTCGCTATTAGAGAGGGGACCGGGATACGTGGCCGCCGCGTGGGGAGAGGTAGCCCTCGTGGGCGTCTATTTCTCCCCAAACCGCCCTCTTCAGGACTTCGAGAACTATCTCGGAGTCCTGGCCGCCGTGGTCGGCAGGGCGGCACCGCGTCAGGTCTCCGTATTGGGAGACCTGAATGCTAAGTCGGTGACCTGGGGCAACCGGGCCACCGACCCTCGCGGGCGGGCAGTGGAGATGTGGGCGGCCTCCTCTGGGCTCTCCCTCCTTAACAGAGGGAACGTCCAGACATGCGTGCGGCGGCAGGGTGGCTCGATAGTGGACGTCACCTTTGCCACCCCTGCGTTGGCCGCACGCGTGCTGAACTGGCGGGTGGACCTGGTGGAGACTATGTCGGACCACCGCTATGTGCGGTTCGACATCTCCGCCAGTGGCCCCGGAGCGGTGCAGCCCCTCTCGGGGCGATCACCGTTCCCGCGGTGGGCTTTCACCCGCCTGGACAGGGAGGCAGCGGCGGAGGCGGCGTTCATCCAGGACTGGCTGTCGCGGCCTACCGCCGGCCTGGATGTGGACACCGCAGCGGGCCAGCTGAGGGAGTCTCTGACCGAGGTATGCAACTCCAGCATGCCCCGGTCTCGCCGCCCGGCTCCCCGCCGCGCCGTCTATTGGTGGTCGGAGGAACTGGCGGGGCTCAGAACCGCCTGCGTGGCGGCCAAGAGGGCCTACACGCGGAGTCGGCGGCGGCGTCGACGCAACCGGCCCGACGAGGACCGCCTCTACGAGGTGTACGTGGAGGCAAAAATGGGCCTCGATCGGGCCATCGCCGCCGCTAAAGACTCGGCGAGAGCCGAGCTGCTAGAGGGTCTCGACAACGACCCTTACGGGAGACCGTATAAGGCGGCGCGCAACAAATTGCGCCCCTTTGGTCCCCCGGTTGTCGAGACCCTGGAGCCCACATTTCTGGATGGGGTGGTTCAGTCCCTGTTTCCGTGCAGGGACAACTTCACCCCGCCAGTGATGTGTGGAGCCCCGCTGGAGGATGAGGAGGAAGAGGAGGCTCCCTCTCCTGTCACGGAGTCGGAACTTGGCGCAGCGATTGTGCATATCCGCGCCAAGAAGACGGCTCCGGGCCCCGACGGTGTCCCAGCGAGGGTGGTGGCAATTGCCGCCACCCAAATGGAGGAGCGGTTTCGGGACCTCTTCAGCGCATGCCTTGCGTCTAGAAGATTCCCGAAACCGTGGAAGGAGGGGCAGTTGTGCCTCCTCCGCAATGCCCTTAACGGGGCCCCTATCTGGGAGGACTCCCTCCAAAGGCGGGAGAACGCCGCCGCCTTGCGGGCCCCCCAAAGGGCCATAGCCCAGCGGGTGTCGCGGGCCTACCGCACGGTGGGCTTCGCGGCAGCGTGTGCTCTGGCTGGCACCCCTCCTTGGGAACTCGAGGCGTGGGTGCTCGCCAGAGTATACGAATGGACGGCGGGGCGCAGGGCGAGAGGAGAACGCCCCGCCCCGGAAGAGCGGGAGGCCGTCCGGCGGGAGGCGAGGGACGCCATCGTCGTCCATTGGACGAGGGACCTCGCCACCGCAGCCTTCGGCCGCCGAACCCTCGACGCGATCGGGCCGGTCCTGCGAGACTGGCTCGATCGGTCGCACGGGTTCCTCTCGTTCCGTCTGGTGCAGGTGCTGTCCGGACACGGTTGTTTCGGATCGTACCTTCACCGAATCGGACGGGAGGAGACACCGTCGTGCCACGACTGTGGCGCGGTGGAGGACGCGGCGCAGCACACCCTCGCGGCCCGTCGTGGTCCGAGGCGCGCCACAGTCTCACTGCGGTGATCGGACCGGACCTCTCACTCCCCGGTTTGGTTAACGCCATGCTGGGCGATGAGAGGTCCTGGGCGGCAGTGGCCTCCTTCTGCGAACACGTCATGTCCCAGAAGGAGGCGGCGGAGCGCGCGCGGGAGGACGACCCTCACGCGGCGGCGCTCCGAAGACGGAGGAGGGGTCGGAGAAGACGTCAGTATGACGGTCATCTCCGACTCCTCCCAGGTGGAGACCAGCAGGCAACGGGTGCGGGGGCACCCTTGCCTGTATTGCACAGGCCTCCACCAGTGTCGGACGGGAATGGCCAGGTGTTCCCGGCCATTCCCGTAGCCCCCCAGTCAAATGGGGGGCATGCGGGGCCCGCCAGCTAGGCGGGCATACGCCGGGAGGGCTGTGGAAGCAGAGGCTGAGCCAATTTCCCATAGCCCTCCCATCACGGCGTCGCGGGAACACCGCTGAGTTTTAGTGGGTATACTGCCACTCTGGCAGGGAGTCCCACATACTCCGTCTCGTCCCCCGACGAGTGGAGATGCGTAATGTCATTTCTCAGCGACAAAAAAAAAAAAAAAGGCCGTGTAGATTCAGAAGCTTGGCTCTACATGAGATCTGATATCTTTTTCACAGGGCAAACCTTATTTACCTACCTTGGCAACATTTTACATGAAATGTTTTTGGTGGGATAAATTGATTTTTTAAACCATCCCATTGCAATACTTTGATAGATATAACAAATAGACTGCTCCGGTTTAAAAAAAATATCTGACATATACCTTTCTGTATGAGAAGTGTCCTATGTCCTACAGTAAGACAATAATAAGCGGGTATAATTTACCTATTTATTTTCAGCTTTTATTTGTATCTTCAAAGTTAAAGTCAAAGCATTTATTTCAAGTAGGCACATAAAAGGCACATTTGAACGTCAACATTTACATTAAAATAGTTGATTCTAGTCGCCCCTTCCCGGAGGCAGTTTTGTATGGAGAAGAATGGGCAAGAAACTACACCGTTACTCTTTTAAAATGTGTTACAATATTTTGTATACATTAATTATATAACTATATGTGAAGACGGTGCACCTAAATAAAACTACTATACCACAATAGGTAAAAAGAAGTAAAAATGTAGCAATGACAAATAAGTTAATTATGTGATAGATACATGGTGCTCACATGTTTACCTACTTATTTTCAACTTTTATTTGTACATTCTGTGTCAAGACAAAAAAAAACTACGTGCACAGTAGACACAGCCAAATGAAAAAAAAACCTTGAATACTTGTAAGTACCTACAAAAATTTTCTATTTCGCTAAGCGGAGAACCCAATAACCTAAAAAAACACTTAATCGTACGTCATGGAAAAAAATTAAGTTCTTCTAACCGGGAATTGCTAGCTGTCATACCTGCAAAAATACAATCAGTGACTCAGTACCTTTAGAACAATTAACGCCATCAAGAGAATGATGTTTTCACCCAAAATTAGCGGGTTTCGGTAAGGTAACGTTATCAGATCAAGGCCTCGGAAATTACTGCTGTTAATTCAATTTATTGCTTTTGCACCCGTATGGGCAACCTGATTGCCTTGGAGTAAAGTAATGATTCAATGTGTAGGTATGTTTCCCATCGTAGTTGTAAGAATTTACACAAGAATTTTCCAGACACTGTTGGTACTGCGATTTTGTGGGACCAAGTTTCATAATCATAAATTTATTCGAATAAACCTGAAAATCAGCACTTTTTGAACGCAAAAATTACGTAAGACAGACCAAAACGATTCTCTTCAGATTCAGATAACTTTATTTGCTCAAACATAACCGGCCTTATTACAAAACAAGGTTTTTCTTTTGACATGGTTTAAACCATCGAGCCTGTTTTTGAAATAAGAACATAACTGAAATCGAAATACAGTTCCTTTTACAAAACTGTCAACTTAGTCCGGTCTTAGATTGTCGATTTTGTATTAAGAACTTTACTAAAGTCGGCATAAAGTTCCAAATACAAAAACTAAATCGAATGTGTAGGTTGGGGCTAAAGTTAGATCGTGTTTTGTAATAAGACAGAACGTGTGTACATACAATTATAAAACATGCATGAAGTTGTGCTAAGATGTTTACCATATTGTCATGGTGTGCAAATATGAAACAAATCTTGATTCTTTAATTGAGTCTTTAATCCTTGATTACCTGTATTATAAATAATCAATCAATCAACCCAGTTTATCGCAGTCCATAGCTGGGCATGAACACTCTCAAGTTGCGTCACTACACACGGTTCCCAGCCTTCGCCATCCAGCTGTATCAGCCGTCTTTTTAAGGTTCACCGTCGGTCCATCTATTGTGAGATGTCCCACGCTGTCCACTTCAAAATCAATACCTAAAGTCATTTATTCAAATTAGGCTGAGAATCAGCACTATTAGAACGTCAAAGTTGCATGAGACACCCCCCAAAACGACCACCCATCACCACTGCCTAGTGATTTAGCTGGGAAGAAAAAGTGGCGCAACAAACTCCCCAGCAGCACAGCTGTCTGCTAAGTTCGAAGAATTTGATTCTATAAAATAGTACGGTCACTACTCTACATCCCCCTCCCTCCCTCTAACAAAGAAGAAGAGGGGAAGAGGGGTCGGGTTATCAAGGTCGCGGACTTTACTTACAGTACAGTAGTAGCTGGTAATCACTCAAGTTCTTTTCTGTTCCAACGGAGGTATCGAGGTATGGCTCAACTCATCGGGTTTGTCGGCTCAACTCATGTTTTTCGAAGGGCCATCCCTTCGAAAAACATGGCCGATGAGTTGAGCCATACCTCGATTATTGGTCGGATAAATTAAGGTATGCTAAAGTTGGTGATATAATGTCGTTGAAAAGATACCAGCAAGTACGACGAAATTTGCATTTCATCGACAATAACATGGATGATGGAGTCAAATACTTTAAAGTACGTTTAGTTGTAGAGCAAATAAGACAAAATTGTTTAAAACAACAACAAAAAAACAGACAAAATGATGATAGCATATAAAGGATCTAAGGCGTGCAAACGAAAACAATATATGAAATATAAGCCAAATAAATGGGGGTTTATAAAATTATGTACGGGCCGGCGTTTCAAGGATAATTTATGACTTTGTGCTTTATGGAGGTGACGATACGTTCCGTTACCATACGTTTACCGAAGAGGAATCGTCCCTTGGTTTTGGCGCTCAGGCGGTCATAGCTTTATGCCAAAGCATTGACCATAAACCAGCATTTGTGTTTTGTGATAACTTTTTTTCATTGCCGAAGTTATTTTTCATTCTTCGGGAACATTATGGCATCTTTGCTTTAGGTAGGTACTATCCGAGGCAATCGCCTTAAAGGAGCAGAAACTGGTCTGCTTACTGATAAGGCTATGAAAAAGACGACCAGAGGACATTTTGTACAAGGCGTTTGTAACCAAAATCGCTTAGCAATAGTTCGCTGGAATGACAATAAGGCCGTCACATTCATTAGTTATTTTGTGGCAAGTGAACCTGTAGAAAAAATCCGCAGATATTGTAAGGAGGCAAAATGCAAGATCGACGTCCAATGTCCACAGATTGTGCGCCAATACAATAAATATATGGGAGGTGTTGATCTTGCTGACATGCTCATCTCACTATATAAAACACCATTTAAAAGCAGGCGATGGTATTTAGCGATATTTTCACAAATGCTCGATATATGTGTGAATATCGCTTGGTTACTCTACCGCCGCCGCCGTAAGCATTCAAGTAACGCGAAAGCTAAAATACCTCTCTCTAAAAACATTCAGATACGATGTCTATGAAATATTGTTGAAGGCAAACAGATGTGCCAAAAGAAACAAAACCGAGACAGCAAAAGTAAGCAAACCACATGTAGCCCGCCCATCGAGTCCAATCAAATATGACAACATTGGCCATTTCCCCTCAACGATGGAAGAAGGTCGTTGCAGATACTGCCAAAAGAAGACAGTCGTATATTGCATAAAATGCAATACGAGATTATGCTTTGTAACAGGCAAAACCCCGAGAAATTGTTTTAAAATTTTCACACCAAGTAAAATAATATTTTCAGGTCAATTACACCGTTTTTCATTTTTGTATTTACTTATTTTAATAAATAAACATAATAATATCAACGTTTTGAATTTTTCCATAATTTGGCACTGTCCACCACAGCGGACATGCAAATATACACGTTCATCGTTAATTTATTGGTAATGTCCGCTGTGAGGGACACGAATTTTCCCAGCAGTGGGCAACTCAGGATTTATTTTTACATATTTTCGGGGCTCTGTAGCACACCCCTGAAGCCTTACAATAATAAAATGTATGTATTTCTTACTTTTTTTTCGTTGCCAAATTAAGGGTTAAAATAGGCATATTTTCATTTGCTCACTAAAGCACCTGCGTAGGCACCGCAAATTTAACGTATCAAGATAAGATATACGAAATGACGTGTTTTCCATTTCGCTTAGCAACGACGCTATTGATTTTTGCCATTCTTTTCAGGGAGGAGGCGGAAATATGGGTAATCGTATACTTAGATGACTTTTGGATAACTTACTTTAACCCAGAAACACTATCAGCAAAGACAGCAGTTTTGCATCATCTGAAAAACTTCAGATTGCTAAAACAAATCTGCCAAACAAGTGACGTCCGAGAAAATGTGACTATTAATTATTGCTTTTTGTTATCTCATACTCAATCATAATTGAAACGACTTTTTTAAATGTTTGTCATTCAATTGTTTAGTAATTAAATTACCACCGAATAAAAAATATTTTTAAATCATGAACATGAAGTTTTTATTTAATTAGAAAATCTAGCAAAATTAAACACATGATTTTTCTTAGCATGAACTTGACTAATAGGTGTGGTGAACTTCTTAGTCGCCACATACAAACTCGTTTACGAGTCTATGCTTTTCAGTGATTTGAAGTTGTCATAATGTCTGTACAAATTTAAAAGTTGAATAAAGCCAACATTTGGTTCTAATACGCTATTGTTATTTCATAACAATAGGTACATACTTACTTGCAAAAGTTTTAAGTGCATCAAGAATGTGACATTACTAAATTGCATCTTATGATACCAGCCTATGATTGTCCCACTACATGACAAAGGCCTCTTCTCATATACAGAAGGCACGAGCATTGATCACCACGCTTGCTTAAGATGGGTTGGCGATTTAAGACTTATTTTGTTCTTAAATCATAGATATTTATGACCTATGTTCTTGCCTATACATTCTAGAAATAAGCAAATTTGTTCGAAAGTATCAACATGTTTACACGACAAGAGAAATATACAGTCATTACGCCATAAAAAGTGATTAAACCTACCAAGTTATAAGTTAAAAATGCATTCAACAAGTACCCTAGTCATGTCAAATCAATATTTTTGTATTCGCGGTTACCTACCGAGTTATGCAACCTGAACCGCAACGAGTGATCACCGTGAGAGCATAAACTGCACGATTGGTGTTCAGGGTGGGCCCTTCCAGACGGTTCCATGCATTTTGTCATGTTAGCACTTTAAGTAGGAGTAAGTCCAGCCATGTGTGCGTGTAACCGATAGGATAAGTTTTTTGAGATCATTACACGAGAGCATCCGCTTCTGTTCAAACGTATTCAAACTCTTTTATTTTCATCGCTCCCAAAAACTTGACTGGCGCAGCCGGTAGGATCGCCGCATAGAGCTGCGCTGTCCTTCGCGTTTTACCGGAATAAAACTTTTTCGTGTTACGCGTTCGGGTGGCCCTGAAGGCAGCTGTGGTGATTCTACGAACCAAACAAATTGTCATGGTGGAGCTGAAAATGAGAAAGGCGAGCTGGTGAGTCCAAATTTTCACCTTCCTTTCCAATTTCCCTTTTTAGTTATTTTGCGATTAGAAGTCTCGCGTTATAACGTTATCTGGTTTTGCATACAATCTGTAAGGCTAGTTTAGTAATAGAAAAAGTTAATGAAAGTATTATAACAATATATTAATTTGAATAGTGTTAAAGATTTACAAAAATATTTAATTCAGGTAAATTGTTTAAAGTTTTATTTGATTAATGATTACTATTAGATTCGTATACATTATTTTATGTTAAAAATTGTTTAAAGGAACTATACTTTTTGATTTTGTATTTTATTTATTTATTTATTTAACCATTTATGTACACACTTATATAAACAGACAAGAAGAAAAAAAACAGAAAAATAGGTACAAAGGTGATGCTTATTTCTAATGAAATCTCTTCCAGCATACCTGCGATAGGATAGTAGATTTAGAGATGTAGACAGCGTGTGTAAGACTAAAATAGAAAATAAAATACATAAAATCAAAAACAATTCACTTAATAAAATAAAACGAATAGTATGAGAATATACATACATACATACAAACATACATACATACTTCTAAAATAAATAACACTAGAATATTAATATATACGCAATTACGCAACTATGACGAAGTGGAAAGATAGTGTTCTTTCACTCTTCTTTTAAAAACTGCAACAGTTTGGCAGTCCCTAATGTCAGGCGGAAGTGAATTCCACAACCGCACCGCGTGCACAGTGAAGGAGTAGGAGTAAAAGTCGGTGGAGTGGGGAGGGGACTTAAGGAGGTTTCTAAGATGCGACCTGCAAGGCGCATCTGAAGGTCGGGTGTAGGAAAAACGCTCCCGCAGATAGGATGGCGTTTTAGGATTGTGAAGGAGGTTGAATAGTAGACACAATATCCGAGAGTTCCTGCGAAGTCGAATGGGGAGCCACTTGAGTATCTTGCGAAAGTTGGAAACGTGATCATACTTTTTAAGGTTAAAAACAAAACGAATACATATATTCTGCAAACGCTCAAGTTTATTTAAAAGCTCCTCGGTGGCATCCAAATAACAGGCATCAGCATAATCTACGATGGGCTGAATGAGAGTTTGAGCAAGAGAGATTTTGGTGTTCAAGGGCAAGACGCTCTGGAGACATTTCAACGAATGGAACGTGTAGTGCACTTTGCGACTGACTTGAGCAACATGGGCAGTCCATGATAAATAGGAATCCATGGTCACCCCCAGATTTTTGACCGTATGTGCGTATTCAATCTGAACACCATTCAGACAGAGTGGAGACAGCGACGCAACATCGAGCCTATTCCGCATATACCTGCCGCCGATAATCAAGGCCTGGGATTTCTTAGGGTTGATTTGCAGTCCAAAAGACCGCGACCACTCGCTAATCAAATCCAGGTCGCTGTTCATGGCAGACACGGCGGCTTCTGCATCTTCCCTTAAAAAATGATTGTAGATTTATATTATTATTGTGTGTTTTAAACTAATTGATAGTGTTAAAAATGGAAGATCACGTAAAAATTGTCATGATTCCAAATGAAATGATTAAAATTATTCCGCTTTTTGACGGCGATAAGCGCCATTTAAATCTTTTTATACGTAAGAGTGAATATATTATAAATAAATACAGGGGAAGCGACGAGCAAAACTTGTATGTAATGCATGCTATAACGAGTAGATTAGCGGGGAATGCAGCCGCGCTTATCAGTGAGCGCGAGGATATTGTTACATGGGAAGAGTACAAGGAGTTATTAATACAACATTTCGGAGACCCCAGAAGTGAAGAATGTTTAGCAATTGAATTGGAAACTTTGCGTATAAGAAATGGGGAATCATTTTTGGATTTTTGCAATCGTATTCAATCAGTGCGTAGTATGTTAATGTCAAAAGTTAATAGATTATCGAGTAGTATGCGCGAAAGTAAAATAACTATTTATAATAATACGTCATTAAACGTGTTCCTTTATAATCTACCGGAAAATATGGTGCGTATTGTGAGATTAAAAGCGCCGTCTACTTTGGAACAGGCTTTATCTTTCGTATTAGAAGAGGTCAATTTCCATGACCAATATAATGCCCGAAATAAAATAATGCTGACGTCCTCCAGTAAACATGCTATACCAAATAATACTCAAACGTTTAAATTCGGCACAAATAATTTAAATACGCCTATTAATAGTAATAAACCTATTTTTACGCAACCAAATACACAACCCAAATTTTATTTTGGTAACTCCCAAGGTCAACAATTTGGGCAGCGTCCTTCACAATTTGGATTTCAAGGCCAACCATTTGGTTATCGCCCGCAACCATTTGGGATGCGTCCTTCACAATTTGGATTTCAAGGCCAACCATCTGGTTATCGCCCGCAACAATTTGGGATGCGCCCTCAACAATTTGGAAATCAACAACAATTATCCAATAGACCTTTACAGCCATTTGGCAACCAGAACCAATCGCTTAATAGACCTTTACAGCCGTACGGTATTCAGCAACCAAAATTTCAATCCAGTGACGTCACAATGCGTACGGCACCTCCGGCCAAGGTCCATATAAAAGGATTTAAATTAAATGAGCTTGACCTTGACCATAACGATGATAGTCAGTTTTCCAGCGACTACCAATGTAACGATGAATATTATCACGATTATTGTCCTCTTACGGAAAATCAGAACGGGAATTATTCGGAAGAAATGAACAAAGAAGTTTCATCGGAAAATAATGAGGATTTTCAATTATTGGTCTCGGAAAACATAGCGAAATAATAAATTTAAATTGCGATACATGTCTTAAATTGCCATACATATATATACCAGAAATAGATGCCAAATTTATGATAGATACGGGAAGTACAAAATCATTTATAAACCCGGAAAAGGCCTATTACTACTTTTACGATTATATTTATTACGACCCATTTGAGGTTAGAAGTACTCACGGTACAAGCCAACATGAACGAGTTGTTTCGATTCCAGCATTTCCGATTTTTTATGTTAAAGAGACTCACAAGTTTCATATCTACGAAGTCGACCCTAGCTTCGATGGTTTACTAGGTAATGATATTTTACATAGCGTAGGGGCAATAATAGATCTTAAAAATGAGGTCCTGAATACTAAAACTACGGTGATACCGATTATGCGCGATAAGAATAAACATATATTAGAGTTAGCACCTCGATCAGAACAAAGAGTTAGAATTCCTGCAAATTATCATTCTGGTAATGGTTTAGTGGATTTTAGAGAATTTACAGAAGGCGTGCGTATGCCCAGTGCTTTAGTTAAATGTAAAGACGGTTACTTTACTACCATCATTCAAAATACCCTTGACAAACCAATTAAATTAGCAATTATTAAACCATTTGAAGTAGAACCGTATGAAAGTCACATAAATGATTGTGATGTTAATAATCTAAAAGAAATTGAAAATATTGAAATAGAAAAATTATTAACAGATAACTTACAAAAGCTTCGTCTAAATCACATGTCAGATGAAGAAAGTAAAGCCATTTGTACATTATGTTTAGAATATAAAGATATATTCTATTGCGATGGCATTCCATTAAGTTTCACGAACCAAGTCAAACATTGTATTAGGACGAAAAACGAAGATCCTATTTACGTCAAACCATACAGACAACCCCCTAGTCAGTCTCAAGAAATAAAAAATCAAATCGAGAAGTTACTTAAAGAAAATGTAATTCAGGAATCTCATTCACCTTGGTCAGCCCCAGTTCATTTAGTTCCAAAGAAGAAAGATTCATCGGGAGAAATGAAATATAGAATGGTAATTGACTACAGACGGCTAAACGAAATAACAGTTGACGATAGATACCCACTTCCCAATATCACTGATCTGTTCGATAAATTAGGTAAAAGTACATACTTTACGACATTAGATTTGGCAAGCGGCTACCATCAGATTGAGATTAATGAAAAAGACAGAGAGAAAACAGGATTCAGCACTGAAAACGGACACTTTCAATTTTTAAGAATGCCGTTTGGTCTTAAAACCGCTCCAGCGACTTTCCAGCGAGCGATGGATAATGTTCTAAGAGGGTTACATGGAATCCATTGCCTGGTTTATTTGGATGACATTATAATCTTCTCAAACTCGCTTGCAGAACATATCCAGAAGTTAAGAGCAGTTTTTGATCGTTTGAAGTCAAATAATCTTAAAATTCAACTTGATAAATCCGAATTCCTTCGAAAAGAAGTCCTATACTTAGGTCATGTTATAACAAAGGATGGCTTTAAACCTAATGACGATAAAATTAAAGCAGTTCTAAACTACCCATTGCCAAAAACTGTCACAGAAATAAAAAGTTTTTTGGGCTTGATAGGTTATTACAGGCGATTTATTAGAGATTTTGCCAAGATAACACAACCACTAACTAATTGCTTAAAAAAAAGAAATAAGATTATTATAAATCAAACATACATAGATGCTTTCCAAAAATGTAAAGAGCTTCTTACAAATGCTCCTTTACTCCAATATCCCGATCCAGATAAGCCTTACATCTTAACGACAGACGCTTCGTCAAACGCCTTAGGCGCAGTACTTTCGCAAGGTGCCGTAGGCTCTGATAAACCAGTAGCTTACGCCAGTAGAACCTTAAGTGATACAGAGACCAGATACAGTACTATAGAACGTGAACTTTTAGCGATCATTTGGGCGGTAAAACATTTTCGGCCGTACCTTTATGGTAATAAATTCATTATTTATACCGACCATAGACCCTTAGCCTGGCTCTACTCCCTTAAAGAGCCGAATAGTAAGCTTACCCGTTGGCGACTTCGTCTTCAAGAATATGATTTTGAAATTAAATATAAAAATGGCAAGCAGAATACAAACGCTGATGCCCTATCTCGTATGAAATTATATGCTTTAGGTACAGATGAGGATGGATTATCTATGGAAGTTAATGTAGGTGAGAAAAAACAAAGACCAAAAAAATTCCAAACTACTCACAAAATAGAAAATTTAACTGAAAACGATGGTGACGACTCTAGAACAATTTCTATCTCGGATTTGTCTGCTACTGTAACAGCCAGTTCTGAATATGATACAAATGAACCCATCCCACTTATTCCGGCAAAAGATGAAACATTCACAGTACATTCAGCTGAAGATATGGAATCAATTGGTATTCCAATATTACAAGAAGCAATAGACACTAAACCCAATCAGATATTAGTCTTTACATGGCATAAAAATGATGTTCAAGTTAGAGATCTTTCCCATGAAAAACAAAAAATTCTTGAAGTATTTCTACCAATAAATAATGATGAATTAATTAAACAGTTTTTAAAAGACTATATTAAATATAAAATTAAATACTTTATATATTTTGAAAGCAAAGAGCATAGGAAACAATTTAGCAAAGTTATTATACAGTTATTTAAAAAGGGAATGGTAGAATTCGTGGAATGTACAGAGCGTGTAGTTTTTGTTGAAGATGAAAACGAACAAAAAGAAATCATCTTACAACATCATGAAGGAAAAACGTGCCATAGAGGTATAAAAGAGACTATGTCTAGGATAAGAAGAAATTATTTTTGGAATAACATGCAAGAGACGATTTCAGCCGTTATAAATAACTGTGAAGCATGCCGTAAAACTAAGTATGACAGAAAACCCATAAAGCCTTTTCTACAGCTAACTCAAACACAAAATGCACCATTTCAGGAAATTTTCATAGACATTTTTGCTATAGAATCTGCATACTATCTTACATTAGTCGACGCGTTCAGTAAATTAGGACAAGCAGTAGAAATATTAAATAGATCTACACCCGAAGTAATACGTGCGCTTATTAAATATTTTTCCATTTACGGTACCCCCCAAAAAATTAGTTGCGACCCGGGCAGTGAATTTAATAACGAATTACTGAAGGAATTAATGATAATGTACAACATACAATTACATATCGGTACGCCTAACAATCCTAATTCAACAGGCATAGTAGAGCGTTTCCATTCGACAATCATAGAAATATACCGACTTGCTAAATACGATCGAAGATGCACCGATGCAGCCTCCGTTATGACCTACTCAATAATGGCTTATAATCATACCATACATACAACGACAGGTTTGACACCATTTGAAGTTGTTTTCGGTCATACTGATTCAAATTCTATATTAAGTGCAAATTTAGAGAAAAACTTTACACAACAATTATTGAAAGATCATGCGAAGCGTACTAAACGTCTCTATAGTTACATATCAGATCAGATGATAGAAAGAAAGGAAAATATTAGAAATAGCAAGGGTGGTGAGATAAGTCAAAAGTTTGAAATAGGCGACGTAATTTATGCAAAAGAGGTTAACACCAGATTAAGTAAAGACAAACCACGTTATAGGAAGGCAACCGTTAGCGGTGATGTAGAACATAATGTAATCCCTATAAAAATTGGAACTAGAAACACAAAAGTCCCAATTAAAAATATTAAACGTCCTCCGCAGGTGGTGCCTCTCGCTATTGGCAGTAGCGCAAATAACACGGGCCCTTCAACTTCAAAAGGTTGAAAAAACCCTGGTATCCTTCCCGTGAAACAAGGACAAGCGTTTAAACAAGTAGATAAGTGGTTAATTATAAAACTTTTAAATTTAGATAGTTTAGGTAATGATCTAGAATTAAGTTTAATTAAATATAATGAATTCAGTAAATTAGTAGATGTTAACAAACCTTACATCCATGAGTTTCTAGGGATTCGTACTCAAACGGATTATCTAAAGGACAGAACTATCGAGAAATTTCAGCAACTTGTACCAGCCAAAAGATTTAAGCGAGGACTGATTGATCCACTGGGCTCTATGATTAAAGTTGTTACAGGTAATTTAGATCATAGTGATGCAATCCGATATGATTCCCTTATTTCTCAGTTAAAAAGCAATCAATTAATAATAGATAGAAAAATAACTTTGGTCTCCAAAATGTTAAATGGTTTTGTTAACAGTACAGAAATCTTACATAATAATACATTAATTTTAGATGAACGTTTAAAAAGGATTGAGAGATTAGTTAAAAATATAATTACCAAAGAAGAAAATTCCATTTACTCTACTTACATCTTAGGAATGTTTAATATGTTTTTAGCAAATTTCAGAACAATTGATATAATTTTAAGTGAGATTGAAACGGCCTTAGCCTTTAGTAAGGTGTCTGTACTGCATCGAGCGATTGTTAATTCTACTGAATTATTGCACATGTTACAATCTATAGCCAAGACAGAAAATCTGTTATATGCTGTAAATGAAAATAATTTAGTTAAGTTTGAAGATTGTATTACTGTTAAAGCTTTTATTAAACAAAACCAGATTACGTTCATATTAGAGATTCCATTAATTGAAAACAGTACTTATAGTTATTTATATTACTTACTTATACTTATATTACTTTACTCTTTACCTGTTTTTAACACAGATTTAAACGAAACTGTAATAGTAGTCCCTAAATATCCCTACCTTTTGGTGAAAGACTCAGATTACTTACCAGTTGTGAGAGCCTGTGCACAGATTGCAATAGATGACAAATTCTTATGTACCGATGATGATGTGTTGACCAATCTAGAGCCATTATGTGAGGAACAGTTGATGAAGTTCCATTCTAATGCTAGTGCATGCGAGCAGTATACAGTTGACATTGAAGATTTGAAAGTTCAACGAATTGGCCGTAGAAGTTGGATTTTATATACAAAGAATAACATTATAGCAAGTAAAAAATGCTATGATGATGTCACGAGCCACGAGTCTCTACATGGAACATACATAGTTACCCTGGACGATGCTTGTAAGGTTAACATCGGGCAGATACATCTACAAACTTATCAATTTTCTCTTACACATCTGAATTATCCAATAACTCCAATCATTACCCTACCAGAGTTGAAGCCTGAAAAACGTACTAACAGTGTCAGTGCAGTGAATATGAAAGCTATAAATTTAGATGAGCTAAAAGAAATGGCTCAAGTGGTGAAAATGAGCAAAGTGAAATACGGTGAAAATGATAGTGCGGTTAACATAAAAAACATTAGTTTAGGTACGGTAATTCTATATGTAATTTTACCTTTAGGATTCATAAGCTTTCTTGTTTTTAGATATAAAATCAAATTGTTAAACTGTCGGCGAAATGATCAGAATCTTAACAATTCTGATAATTTCGTTCTTGAGGAGGGAGGAGTTATGCAACCTGAACCGCAACGAGTGATCACCGTGAGAGCATAAACTGCACGATTGCTGTTCAGGGTGGGCCCTTCCAGACGGTTCCATGCATTTTGTCATGTTAGCACTTTAAGTAGGAGTAAGTCCAGCCATGTGTGCGTGTAACCGATAGGATAAGTTTTTTGAGATCATTACACGAGAGCATCCGCTTCTGTTCAAACGTATTCAAACTCTTTTATTTTCATCGCTCCCAAAAACTTGACTACCGCGAATACAAAAATATAAAAAAAAATATTGAGTATTTTTAGCTATGAAGTTGCCACTTTTTATTGAAAGTTCTAACAACTTCTTAAATGTAAAGTTTTGGTTATTCAATGTTTTGGCTATTATGGTCGATGCACCTTTACCATTTTAATGGAAGTGCATTGATGCCTAGGCTGCGCTAAAGAAATTCTGGGGACGGGCTCATGAAATGTGTTGTTCGCAGACTCATTGCTTGAGAATTTTGTGTTTTTTTTATCATCCAATTTTCCTAAAGTTATTTCAATTGCAACGCCGAAGTGTTGTGTCGCTAACAAACCCCTTTTAAGAGTTCATCGAAACCTGTCCTCTAAATTTATATAGAACGTCTAAATCAATGCGCTTCCAATAAATGGCAAAGGTGCATCAACCTTAGTAGCCTAAAACCATCGAATAACAAAACTTTTCATAGGTAAACTACCTATTATGTCACCGCCTATTATGTTAAAAAGCCGCGGGCCGCTTTTTAACTAAAAAGATGACGCTGTTATATAGAGAATAGCCATTTATTGGTAACAGTATACATTTCTAAAATAATAAACACATTATTGGTGCATTTTTACAAACTCATTTAAGAACTAGTACCATTAGGTACTAGTACGCGAATAGCTAGTAGCCATTATAATCATCAGTTAATAACTTTTTATTCATATTAATGAGTAAAAAGTTAATAACTTTTTATTCATATTAATGAGTCAAAAGTTAATAACTTTTTATTCATATTAATGAGTCAAAAGTTAATAACTTTTTATTCATATTAATGAGTAAAAAGTTAATAACTTTTTATTCATATTAATGAGTAAAAAGTTAATAACTTTTTATTCATATTAATGAATAAAAAGTTATTAACTGATGATTATAATAGCTATAGCTAGCATCTACAAGCGACTTCGTCCGCGTGAAATTTCAGCATCCGACTCACCGCGTCGTGTCGCATCGCCCGCCGGCACTACTACATCGCTTTCGCTTAGCGTTCTTTCTGACTTTTTTTCTCTTTGTTTGACTCCTAGGGGTCGTAGCATGATGTTAAATAGCCTATAACCTTCCTCAAGAACTGGGCTATCAAATGCAATAAGAATTCTGGCTGGTAGTTCCAGAGATTAGCACGTTCAAACAAACAAACAAATAAAATCTTCAGATTTATTAAATTATATATATAAGTATATTGGTATACCGATTTTACGAGTCAAGTATCGTGCATGGCACGCGCGCTTTACCTAGATCAGCACTTTTCCGTCACGTTGCACAAATTATAGTGTGACGCGACAGTACACAATCAGCATTCATAGTCAGCGGTTCTCATTCACACAACATTCATATATCATTAGTTACGTGGTAGTTAAAACTATTCAATATACCATCATCTTTTTCATTTCAAGCTAAATCCAAGGTGTGTGCGACCCATTCAGCAAAGTTTGTGCACCAAAATCAGGTCAAATTATTATTAAAATAAGCCAACCAAGTTATCTGACATGCCAATATTGATAAATGTTAAACCGCGTCACGATTGCGACAACTAAAATATGTAATATCCTCAGTGTATTTTCACTAAAAGTATTGAAATACACATGAATGATATTCTTCTGCCCGCCTTTTTCTAAAGAGCTCTATGTCGGGATCAGCTTCCAGTCTAGCCGGATACAGCTGAATACCAGTATTTTACATGGAGCGACTGCCTATCTGACCTCCACATCAACCCAGCCACTGGGTAACACGATACCCCTTGGTAAGACTGGTTGTCAGACTTTCGGGGTTCTGTCTACGTAACGACTGTCACAGATCTAGGAATGACAGACGGGAACAAAGACTTAACGTGCTTTCCGAGGCACGGATGCTTCTCTAAAGATGGTCATCCATCCACGGACCCACCTCGGCAAGCTTAGCTTAACCTAATCGATCGACCCGTGGGCTGTTATTACATAGCTACAACCCATCGTATTGGAATCTTTTTAGAATCTCCATTACTCATAGATATCAAATATAACACTAGATACTGCTTATCTATGAATCACCAGTGTTTTGATTTTGTCTGCATCTTGTGACTCAGATCTGTAAATCTGTTTATACAAAACATATAAGTAAATAGAGCATCTTCTGGGTATGCTCGTTCCATCGTAGACCTCATCCATCACTTTTCACCAGGCAAGATGAAGATCAAGAGATCGCCCAATTCATTTTGCTCCAAGATTCGTCGTCATCAAGATTATACCAGGTATGATGATATAAGGTGCATAAAAGGAGCCTCCCTGAACGGCGTTAACATCAATCCTAATGCGATTCGAAACGCCCGGCGCACCTCATACAACTAGTACTCGGTAACGCAGAGTTTTGCCAACTAATCCTTTTACCACGATGATACACTTAAACGGCTTCCCTCAGAGCCATGACCAACGGCCCTTCTCAGGGCCAAATAACAATAAAGACCCCTTTAAGGGCACTCACCATCAGCTATCCAAACCCGCCCTTATTGTCACCTCAACGAATATTGAAGAGTTTTCTGAAAACAAGTCTGAGCTAGTATACCAACTTTACCGGAAGACAAACTGCGTTATTGTCTGTCCAAGAAACGCATCGTGGCACTGAACATTTAAGGCCACAAATCCTTGGAATGATGCTTGTACTGGAGATTCCTCACGCCCTATATGGCAGCGCTATTTTCGTAAATCCCAATGTTACTTGTGTCTGCAACCCGGAGTAATAAATAAATAAATATTATTTTTTTATTTACAAAACATAAACTGTGACAAATAAGTACCTATACAGAATGGTAAAAACTTGAAGTACAATTATAATGGTTGGGTACAAAAGGTAGGTAGTGAGGTCGAAAGTCCAATAAGAATAGATACCCTGCCCCCAAACTAGGAAAATCCTGTATCTTGGGCGGCACTGTCTTCGCATAACATTAAAGTCGAGCGATTTATGTGAGCATACAAGAAGTGTTAAATAAAAATAAAAAAAATTGATAATTGTCAAAGATAAGTAAGTTTATGTACTAGAGAAATGGAAAACGTTGTGTAGAACAGTATGTGTGTGTTAGTGTGTGTAGGTGGTGTGGCGATGTATGTATGTTGTGTATGTCTGTGGGGTGACGTGGCATGTAATGAGTATAGTGTGTATATGTGGGAAGTGTTGCATATTCGTATGTGCGTGGGGATGAGGGGGGTGCTGCCGTCGGGAGGAAGGAGAACTATGTAATAGAATCAACAGATCCAAGTGAGTAAATTTTCAACAGCCTCATAATCTGGTTAAATAATCCACTCCGCAATTTTAGCTTTTACCTTCTATGCATCCAATTGAATAATATTAATTTTTTTATTATTTTAGTTTATAAGTGTGAGCCAAAGAAGCGGTCTTGTGGGTTTGCGTAAGACAGAGAGGCTTTTTCTTACGGCGTGTCGGGATCAGGCGGGGGGGGGGGGGGGGACCTTGGAGTGCTTTCTCAGTACGGACCGAAGCACAAACAGCTGCCTCACAGAAAGTACTTTAATATCTTTGTATGATTGTAAAGTGGAATACCTGAAGTGTTTTTTTGACATCACTTTAAGTACTGCTCTTTGTGCTCGCTCCAACTTGAGAAACCTAGTCTTAGCTGCACCTCCCCACACTGTGATGCAGTAGGTGATGACGGACTGGCAGATAGCAATATACACCATTCTAATCTTGTTTAGGTCAGCAGAGGACCTAAGAATCTTAAATATATAAGTCATTCTTCTAACTCTGATGCTTATCATATCCAAGTGCAAGTACCAGTTGTGTCCGCCATCAATCACAACTCCCAGATACATGAGATTATTTACCTCACTAAGGGACAAGCATAAGCAGTGCGACTGGCCATTACTAGTGTGAGCGTTCATGGTAAAGTTTGTAGTTTGTTTGGTGGTTTTGTTCTAGGATGCAGCTTGAAAGGGATGTAGTAGGTCTTATCCAGGTTCAGAGTAAGGAGATTAAGCCGCAGCCATCTAATAACGGCTTTGAGTGACGCTTTGGCAGCAGCTCTAACATGTTCCCAATCGGCCCCATAGACTATAATTTTATTTTATTTTTTGTTTTTAAAAAAACGTCGCCCCACACTAGGAATTTCTCCTGTATCGTGGGTGCGTTTACAAACATTTAAACTCACATACACAAACAGCCAGACCCGGAACAACTACTTGCAGTTCATACAAATATTTGTTCCGTGCGGGGATCGAACCCGCGACACGTAACGCAGCAGTCAGTCGCTTAACTACTGCGCCAACCGTGCCGTCTAATTGCTGTATCGTCAGCATAGGTGAACATATTAGAGTTTATGAGAGGTATGGCGCATAGCTCGTTGGTGTAAACCTGGAATAAGATCGGCCCCAGCACACTTCCCTGCGGGACACTGAAGGTGGTGGTTTCCTCACTACTAACGTGGTTACCAACTCTAACACACAGTCTACGATTAGTGAGATAACTTTCGAAAAAATCGTGAGCCAGTCCGCGTATACCGATGTCCTCTAGTTTAGAAAGGAGGGTGGGTACAGAGACTGTATCAAACGCCTTTTTTAAGTAAGTTTAAGTAATGAAAATTCGATAGAAATCCTCGCAGTGGACATAGAGATCTACACGATCACCCACTAATCACTTACTCATCACCACTCAACACACATCACTGATCATCACGGTATAAACAGGAGGCTTATACAGCGATGTGATCGTGTAGATAGAAGAGAACTAGCCTTTCGAGGATCAGAAAGCCTTTCTCACTCAGCGATATCCTTCTGGCCAATGACACACACAAAAATGGCAAGGCTGCTGGTGTTAACTACCTAACGGTGGAACAAATCAAACATCTGGGGCCTGTAGCTGTGTCGTGGATCCTGGCATTTTACAACATATGTCTGGCCACCGCGAAAATTCCCAAACTTTGGGGAAATACCAAAATCGTTGTTTCGTCTCGAAACAGTTTATGTTTTTTTTTTGTATTTTGTTAATATTTCATTATTTCGTGTTAGGATAAGATGACACAATTTGGCTCATAAACGTGATGCTCTTTCATTTTTGTATTGTATACTGGGTCGACGATAAACTGCGTCGACTGGAACGCCTCCTTTCCGTGAGGAATGGACGTTGCGTATGAAGTTCGCAACACCACCACGGGAGTCACAAATCGAAAGACGCCGCGAACGCCCGCGCCGCCGCTATATGCAGTGCTTGTGTGTCCCGTTTGATTAAGTTCCAAAATCTAAGTTCCCCTTTCATCTTCCTGGAAGACAGTGTATTACGTGACCTATGGACCTATATGTTTGGGATTATTGACTGGAGATTCTCTGTGGTGTGCTCTGCCGACAAGCCCCGACGTTCTACCAAGCCAGGACCCTCGGATTGTGGCTGCGGGGAGGTTGAAGCGGGTAAGTCGCTGGACCCAGTAAATTCCCTACAATCGTAGTATCACCGAAATCAGAAAAACCTTCGATGATCCCAAAAGCTACAGACAAATTCTGTTCCAGCCAAGTCCTGGGATGAAATCAATATTCGGAGGATGGATACGAAGCCAATAGAGTCACTGGTGCCGTATTTGTTGACCTCTCAGCAGCTTACGACACCATTAACAGCAAATGACTACGTACCAAAATGAGCACTCTTGCTAACGACCAGGGTTTCGTAAACATTTTAAGCGAACTTCTACTCAACCGCTGCTTTCAGGTTTATTTCCAGTCTGGTAAGAGTAGATGGCGAAGACAAAAGAACGGTCTTCCTCAGGGCAGTGTGTTGGCGCTGACGCGTTTTAACATTAATACTAACTACCAGCCTGTTACCCATCACACTGAGCGCTTTTTGTACGCGGACGACTTATCTCTGACGGCTCAATCAGCGACTTCTACTGACGTAAATAATAAGTTGTCACTGGCACTCAACCTACTTGGAAAATACTAAGACAGCAATGCTCTCCGGCCTAACCCGTCCAAGACAAAATCATGCGCATTCCATCACCGCAACAGGTACTCAAATCGGGCCCTTAACATCACGTGGCGAGGAACTATGTTACTACGTTGAACATTGCCCAAATCCAAATTACCTAGGAGTAACGTTAGATAAGGCACTAACGTATAAGTCACACTACTACAAAACGAAACAGAATGTCGGGACGGGTAATAATCTGTTAAGTCGCCTCATTTCTACTAACTGGAGAGCAGCACTCAATGTCCTTCGCACAACTTGCATGACCTTGTGCTTCTCTGCTAGCGAATTTTCGTGTCCAGTGTGGCACCGGACACTGCCCCAAATGAGACATAACGGTTGATATCGGGCTGCTTAAATTGGAGTTCGCTCTATAAGCTCCACCCACTTGCAGGGATCGTACTACCTGCCGTACGAAGGGATGTCGCATGCGCACTGGAAAAAAGGAACATAGAATCGGATTCCCGACATCCCCTTTACGATTACACAACGACCCCGGGAAGGCTTAAAAGTCGTAAGAGCTTCTTACGCTCTACGCAGGCCATCCAGGACAAACCACCTAATGGGAGAAGCAAGTTGTGGGAAGGGAAGCATCCATCACCTCCCGACTTCGTTAAACCCTAGGAACATTTGCCTCCCAGCCGTGATCTGCAGTAGCCTATATGGAAAGCTCTCAACCGATTACGAACGTACCCATGTAGGCACAATTTGTCGAAATGGGTGCTTCTGAAACGTTCATACAAACGCGCCGGTTTCGAGTACTACTACCTTTTGAAGAACATTTATTTCCATTCAATCACTTGTAAATAGAATGAGTACTTTGGCTATAATTATATCTAGGTAATTACAAGTTTGTCGAGAGCTCTTTATAAGCGTCGCGTCGTAAACAACTCCTGTACTTGACTAGCGACTACTGCGGTATATTTCTTTGGAAGTAGTTACGTATACGTAGCGCACCTTTGATATCTAAGTAAACATTAAGCTATTTATACATTTTACAGAAATCGACCCAGTGTGTTTCGGAAAACCCAGCAAAGAAACATTTTTTTCGAGCTTTTTTGTACCTACAGGGACCGCATTGGCTTGCCTTGTTTCTATTTTTAAATTATTTGCTTTGATAAAGACCATAGTAACATGTTTCATATAAATGTTACTTATGTCGATTAAAAACGAACGACACAGTGACAGCTAAACAAGCAGACGAAATAGGCGTATTATGAGGGTCGGGCACCCTTTGTGTACGGAACACTAAAAAATCTTACATGATATGCCTTTGGGAAATCATCAAATGACCCCTACCGCTCTGGGTGGAGCGGAAGGGAGTGTCAGACTCTTACTGACTAAAACCCACCCGTGTTCCTTCCTTGGCCCTTTATGTTCCGGGTCAGCGATACCCCTTTCGGATGATCCCGCTTTCCCGACAGGCTTGGGCCCTAGTGGGCCCCCTCTTCGATGCTGACATCTCTTTGAGGCGCGCGTGGAACATGTACGCGCCGTCCAGCACGGGCCTGGTCCTGATCGGACGGTTAGCTACCCATTACTCACCGCCCGCAGGCCCGCGCCTACGGTGGCCGGGAGTCGTCACGCGGCTCCCGACGCCCGGAGCGTCCACCGCGGCGGCTTGGACGGGAGACTCTCCCTCTCCCGTCCCGCCACCTCCTAGATCCCTTGCGTGACAATATAAGTGTACTTTCAATAAAACGTTCGTGACTAGGTGAACATTTTACCTATCTCCATTACTCATAAACAATACGATTGATTCCAAAATCATTCCACTGCCGTCATTTTATCTATGAATCACCAATATAAATATTTTATGTATTTTCGTTTTGTATTGAATTGTATCCCGTGACTCATGAAACCTGAAGTTCTTTCTCTAACATCAGATAGAAACTAAAAAACTCCGTTCACATATTAAATGTTGTAAACATGTTTTATATCAATATAGTAGATTGTTATACAAGGAGCTAAAATGACCCATTATACACGAGGTAGTTTTACTACCGAGCTTTAGCGAGGGAGTAAACAGAAACCGAGTTTTAATGGGTTTTTAGCGCCGTGTGTTAGGTACACTCTACTTTTCACTACGATTGCGAGAAAATAAAACAATCCAAAACAATATGAAATATGTAGTTTATTTTATTAAAAATTAAATGTACAATTTGTACAATTCTGGATATTTAACGAGATGTTTTTTCCCGGTAACTTAATTTCAGTCCTCTGTGAAGATGAATGTTGAGTGGTTCTTTTCCTTTCTCTTCTATTTGCAAATTAGGGTCCCCATTCTCACTAGATGATGACATTTTCACTATTGTGTCTATTGTGTGTTTGTTGTTGTTGTTGTATTGTTGTTTGTTTTGTTTTGTATTTTGTCTATTGTATTGTTATTGTGTTCATTTTTTTATGAAACAGTAATAAGTCGAGTCTATATTCATGATTATTCTACTTATGACTAAAGACTTTTTCGTTTTTGTAGGCTCATTGTCATTTAACACACAAAAATTAAAAAAAAAAAACTTTTTCCCCTAGAGGAAGAATTGCTATTTTTTCTTCGCTTTGGTACGCCACAATGACGGTCTTTTTGAGCAAGAGGAGTGATTTTATTTTATTTTTTTTATAGTTCTACAACAGCTCTCATGGGTAAGAGTGTATTCTACGCATGGCCCCAAAATTATAAAGGCACCAAAGGCATACGAAGAAACTTTTAATAAATAAATGCAATATAAATGAGGGGAAGACTGAAGACAACAAAATAAAAAATAATAAAATTAGTCAATGTTTAAGTCGATGGGGGTAGTCTCTCTACTACCGAGATTTTAGCTAAAGCTTTTGTTCTTATATTGTTTTTGTTTTTTTATATTTTTGTAACGTGATTACCTACTGTGTTTTTTTTTCTTCTATTTTGTTGTGAATGCTGTGCACGTCTGTAATTGACGTAAACACTAGTCCATGTCTCTGTTCTCTGTTATTTGTAAATGTTTGTGTTTGTGTTGTTGATGTGCCTTAATTATAATAATAAATAAATAAACGATGTTGCCGACTATTTAAATGATGTACTTTAGACATTTTTATTAGTTTTTATTAATTTAATGTAACTTTACGATTTTGTACTTCGAATTATATTAGGCATTATTGTATTGTTCGCTTTTCTAGGCAAAACATTTTTTTTTTTTTTGTATTCTTTCCAACTGATTGTAAACCTACACGTGTTTTTGACAAATAAATATATCTTATCTCACACTGGGGAGCTTGGTTTTGGTCGTGGTTCCCTGTATCGTCTGTACGCAACTCCTGTCGGACAAAATATGAGCTGAAGACGACAGCCTTCTGCATCCCAGGAACCTGGAGGATGTAGGACTTAAAATGTATAGTCCTGGTTGACTCTAACCGCGACAGCTTCAGGAACTTCCATTCCACGGCACCGGTTTGATAGATTGATTTTTATTTTGTGATAAATCTTCAAAAGCAGTTTCCAATTTGATTTTTATTTCGTGCTGAGCTGAGGGTACAAGCTAGCTAATAAATAAATAACCAAATAAATATATTTAGCATAAAACATGTTTTACAAACTCCCGATAAATCCACCGGAAACAAATCCCATAAATGAGATAATTCATTTTCGGCTATAAAGTGTACGGTAATGAAAAAAGAGGGAAAAAAATCCACGAATTGAGGAAAAATGTTCCTTACTGAATATTCCCCTGATTACTTCGGCACAAAAAATTATAGTTTTTCAAATTATTGCCATTTTCAATTGGTCATGGCGTCGTGTTGAACTTGTATACTGCTTCCGTCCAGAAATCGTGTTAGGTACATTAAAACATAATAATATCACGTAGACGTTATTTATATAAATACGAAAGGCATGCTTTTATGTGCTATTAATTAAGATGAGATAGTAAATTAAAAGTGAACGTACGGATGTGGCTTACAAAATATTGGAAATTCTAGACGTTCGTGTCTCGCCTGTCCGTAGTAAAAGTCTAATAAGATAATGATTTCTATTATTCTCTTTTTTTTTTTTTCTTAGTTAGTTTCACGATCTGGCAGCTTGAGTAATTTATGCGGCCTACCCAAATGTCCTTTCTTTGGTATTGTTCGTCGAATCGTTGTGCTCCTTAAGTTCTGAGTTGAGCGGCAAGATTACTGACAAATGCGTGCACTGACTGGACAGTTCCGCTCAATCTGTATGGTTTTGCCTCAAAAGACCGTTTCAGACACCAATCTACATGGTCTTCACATGATCTGACCAAGATTATGTCTGGACTTTAAAAGAGACTGTGACCTCTGAGTTTGTTTCGGCCTTTCTTCTTAGAGTAGTCAGATAGGAAATGCCGACCTCATCTAGTTTTTTTAAATATGATTGACGTGTAAAAGTGTTTGTACAAACCTACTTACAGAAATAAAATCATTTATCATTACTTATTTCAAGTTACAAAATAACCAATTCATATCATACCTATAATCTTAAACAACTTTTTTGATTTATTTTAAGTGTTATTTCATAGTTTAAAAAGAAACATTACTTTTGTGGATTGTAGATTTGTAGGTACTTCTGGACGAAAGCAGAAAAGCTTATGTTTATTATAAAATAAGACAAAACCCATTCTAAGAAGGTTAACACTTTTATAACCTTTAATCAAGATGAGCTGAAACCCAGAAATGGTTCGAAAGATTTGATCGTGTCTTGATGGGCCCACTTTTGTCTAATGTCGTAACAAAATAACGAAAACAACAACACAGTTTTGACAATTTTAGGTTAAGTAAATGGCATCTCTCAAACCTGTCATGGCTGGCTGTCGATGTCGATTTTCAGTTTATATTTAGTACCTAAAAATATTAGTTATTATGAAAAAAAAAAAATTGAGCCGTCGCGGGACGCCTGGCAGATGTGAAACATCGAAAACCATTCAATCAAATTAATAACCAAAGAAAAACCACCAACCAAAAATAAATATGGCATAATCAAAAACCAGATATTCAGTTTTGATGTGAAACATCTATAGCCATACGTAAAACCGATTGCTGGCGTGGCGACGCATGTCGTGGCGACGCGTGGCCACGCTGTGTTTTAAATAAAGAACAATTTATTTCTTTAAAAAAATGGATTGGTTTTTGATTATGCCATATTTATTTTCAATTTTAAAATTATATTTTTTAGCTTTAAATTTTTTTTTGAAGAAATAAATTGTTCTTTATTTAAAACACAGCGTGGCCACGCGTCGTCACGACAACCGTCGCCGCGACAGAATTTGGTTTTACGTGCGGCTATAGATGTTTCACATCAAAAACAGTCTTTATTAAATTCAGGGGTTCGTTTCCCATGTTTTGGAAAGCGTCTATGTTATGGCCGGACCCATACAAAAATGAAAAGTCTCCTTTCATTGAACTACAGACATTCTTAGATAACGAAGACAGAAAATAAAGCATATTATTATACGAGTAATGTCCCAAATTGTGAGGCAAACTCTCGGTATCTAACAGTATTACCGTACGTCGGCGCCACTTAAAATTCTCAGTGAAGATTATACCTCAAACTACTTTAAGCTCACAAGCGCTTTTAAAAGTATTTTAGCACACGTCAACTTTAGTACCTATCTCTGTGGTAACAACACATCAGTTTTAAATGTAGTCTAGTTTTTTTTTAATTGAACGAGTAAAACAGTAGTATTTTAATGAATAAAAGTAAATAAAAAGCGACACACGGTAACTTTGCAATGACGGACGAGCAAAAAGGAACGAGCAAGATAGCACGTTAAGAAAGAGTTGGCTATATGGCAGTGACCACAGATTAGACAAGAACATTCTTATATCATATAAACAAGTCTTTACAAGTATTTCATCTAACAAGTTTCATCACCTCCGGATAAGTTCCTATTAAAATAATTTTCTGACCAAGAATTTGAAACGCGACTTTTGTTCGATTACTTTTTTTTGTAGATTGTGCCTATCCGGAGATAGTGATTATCCCGTAGTGATTATCACCATGCTGGCCAAAAGGATAGGCGCGATAACTGCATGTTAACCGAACACACAAAAATAGAGTAAAGTCGAGTAGCAATAGACTTGCACAGTTTAGTGACATGAACATCAAATACTCAAATAAAAAAGTCACTCACGTAGACACTACAAAAATTGTTGGTCCAAATATTTGCTGCAGTTTAAATTGGAAAACACACATTGAGAATTTATGATTAAAATTAAATCAACAATCATATGCTTTCCAAAATGGCCGATATATCGACTGTACTGTCTGCATACCATGGTTATGTGGGATCCAATAAGGTATGGAATAATTCTCTGGAGACATTCTGTTCCTAAGGATGATGCTTTAACATGCTTCCCTCAGCGAATGACCTTGAGTGTTCGGTCCTTCTCTGTCCCGCCGCACCGCTCTGACCAGCTCCTTCCACGCGCCCCTATAACATAGAATACACACAATTTTTGAATTATTTTAATAAAACAAGAAAAGCGATTTGAATTATTTTGATTTTTTGATTATCTATCCATTTAATCCCTAAATTAATAGAACGTCACCTTTAGCAAAAGATGCATGCAATCAATAATTTTAATTATTATTTTTTTACGAGGACATTTTATATGTACAGACGCCAGCAGGTCAAGCTACCCGGAACTGTCAAATTTTCCCAATCAACCTTGAACCTTAATGCTTCAGCGATAAAGTTGAAAATCTATTAAAGAAATTTGACAGATTGTAGTAGCTTGATGTGCTGGCGTCTGTACATAAAACACATAAAAACAAATAAGAACGTGCAATGTGATAATATGATATCGAACATTAATAATGTGCTTTTACTCGTATAAGTAGTTTATTTCTCTTAATTAATTAATTAATAGCCTCCGAATAACGCACTATGGCAAGGTTTTGCCCGGGGTAGCGCCTTTAGGCTCAGAAGAGATGTGTCCGATACGTAACGTCCAATAAGTAAACTTAAACAAACAGATTGTTGCAAAGAACATTTAAAAATATCACACACTCAATCAATCTCACATTTATGAAATTATTAACTTTGTAAGATCTAACATTACTTTCTTTGAAAAATATTGTAAATTGACACATTGGTAAAATTGTGTCCTAACAATAAAACAAATCTTTAAAATGTGTGCGGACCCACCATACCACTGGCCATACCCCTGGTGGTATGGTGGATTTAAAACTATACCACTGAGAAAAATTGTGTTGTGGACTACAAGGATCTGGCGCTCGCTCGCTTTCGCGCTTTAATGGTCACACTTCTAAGCTTTTTTGTGCAGTTTCAGTGAAGTTCAAGTTTGAGTCATCAACCGAATTCTTGTAATATTTTAACTGCACGCAGCAGTAGTAAAGCGCGTAGCATGCTGAAGATTGGGCCACGCACCGACGCAACGCATTGCAAAAGTCCTCCTTCATCAAATCATCACTTTCGTACATTTACTATGAACCAAGGCACAATACAGGCGGGTCGCATCGCACTTTTTTGTATGAATCTGCGTTGCGCTGCGGCCCGTCGCAGCTGTAATTTTTGCTTGGGTGTAAAATTCGCTCGCATGTCGCGCACTTGAAGCAAGCATATCAAATAGCGGTAGAGAACACAAAAAGCGTTGTTTTGATCAAAACTTGACTGCAACTGAACTGACTGAACTTCTTTAGTACTTGAATTCGTTTTTTTGAGGTCTTTGCCTTGCAGTTGGCTACTATTATATAATGTTGCCATATCATGACTACCTATTTCCAGCACTTGAAGTAAAGATAAAGATATTTTATTTTGCAAATACAGGTAAAAGTCATAATACGAGTATGTATATATATATTATGACTTAGCTGCTTCTGACAGCTGTTTCTGTATATACAGAAACAGCTATATTTTGCCAATCACAAGGCATAAATCAAAAAACACTTCAGGTTGCCACTCCATACCCGGCTTTCCCTTCCGTGTCATCACAATATGTACATAAGTAGACGTATGTGTCATTTAAACAAACAAACATTGACTTCTTCAGAAATCATAATATCAATTTGATTTTGTTGTAGGTAGTTGCTCCGCTGACAGTCGGTATAATACCCTTACTAATAAACTCGGAGTAAAGATACAAAATTTTTAGGAATGGAACCCTATTACTAAGCCTCCGCTGTCCGCCCGCCCGTCTGTCTGTCAGCGAGCTGTATTTCATGAACCGTAGGTATACAGTTGACATTTTCACAGAGTGTGTATTTCTATAGCTACTCTAAGAACAAATGATATAAATAAAATGAAGTTAAAGGGGGTCTCCATACAAAAACGTGTTTTTTTGCCTTGTGGTAAGGACCCTTCGTGTGGGAGTCCGACTTGCACTTGGCCGGTTTTTTCTCAGTTAGTTTTATAATCTGGCAGTTTGAGTAGTTTATGCGGCCTACCCAAATGTCCTTTCTATGGTATTGTTCGTCGAGTCATTGAGCTCCTTAACCCGCGATTTGTGACCTATATGTATGTAAGACCGGAGGGGCTTGTGGCTAAGTAATAACAGCCGCACAAATCGATCGATCAGGTTAAGCTACGCTTGCAGCGGTTGTTCCGTGGATGGGTGACCATCTTCACATACCAAGACCCTTCCGTGCCTGGGAAAGCACGTTAAGCCGTTGGTCCAGGCTGTCATTCGTGAATCTTTGACAGTCGTGACGGGTCGTCAGAAGCCCGAAAGTCTGCCAACCAGTCTTACCAGCAGTATCCTATTACCCAGTAACTGGGTTGTGGAGGTCAATTAGGCAGTCGCTCCATGTAAAATACTGGTATTCATCTGCATCCGGTTAGAATGGAAGCTGACCCCAACATAGTTGTAAATAGGCTAGGATTCTTTACGTAATTAATTACAATTGTATATAGTTCTTCGTAAGTATTTATTAATAAGGTAGTAAGATAATTGCTTATTTTTAACCGACTTCATAGAGGGAGATTATGGATTCGACCAGTTATTTTCATGTTATAGCTTAATTATGCTGATTCCTTCAATTAGCCCGCGAAATGACGATGCACGTTCATTAAAATTGATTATGCGGGATTTATGATAAAATAATTACTTACTTAACATAATCAGTTAAATAATTAAGTTAGCCCTCAAAACGAAATAATCCCATTTGCATCAAATATAATTTCGAGGCCTTTAATGATGTTCTAAATGATTATTTAGTTATTATTTTATAATGACTGCAGCAAATTGCAACATACAACTTAGAACAACGCAGCAATTTGTAAAAACTTAGGTAACGTAGGTAAACTCCCGTGAAATTCATAATTGATAGCGTTTGTATTGATTTTAAGGAGGATCCATCAAGGTTGGCAGATTGCCATTATAGTACATTACTGCAGCGGCCAGCAAAAGAAGCATTGATAGACTAACGTGTAAATGTGGGCCGAGGCGAAGCCGAGGCACGCATACGTAAGTCCACCAATGCCTAGTTGTGGCCAAGGCTTGTATAGTACTTTTCTCAAATAATGCGCGGAAATTAAAATACAAATTACTTTTCAAAATCTATGACGAACAACGAACAACAAAAATTTTTCTTGCGTTAAAGTGTTCATTTGTTTTTTTTTTAATAAACTGCTTTCAATTTGCAAGCCAGTTCGTAATTTAACTAATACCTTTGATAAGTTACCTCCGTGGTTGCCATGTTTCGGAGTAAAAGATCGTTCCATTTTCAAATTACACGATAGATATGAGTTTACCATGTAATTTATTTGACCGCTATGCTCTAAGGCTAAACCACGACAGATATGGATTTTCATACAACTTTTGCCGGCCGCTGCTCGCATGTATTTGGCCAGTACAACAATTCCGATGTATCTCCAAGAAGGTTGTCAAAATAATGCTCAAATTGCCAAGCATGTTTGACAAAACATCAGTTTCGCATCTCCCAGTCTAACACGACCAAGCGACTGTGAAGCAAAAGCAGAAGTAAAGAGTTTACTCATTCGTGTGTGACTACTGACCTGCGGTTGTTTGTACTTAATGCACTTTTATAAACTTTGCACTCAATTTTACCCACTCAGTAATCTCCATAATTCATTATTTAATGACAAGTTTAATCCGAAATATATGACTGCAATCCGCTTATCTATGAGTCAACAATGTTCATAATATATTTTGCACGTAGGTAACTTTAGATGCATTAGCCTTTATCGTCCTAGACAAGTTTGTTTTTCGTTGTAGCAGTTAGGGCCAATTTGCAGACCAAAAGTTACTTTAAAAAAAACATGAATTTAAATTTAAAAAATGCGTAGCACTTCTTGAGGCAAATATTACAAAACAGCTACTGAAAGTAAAGAAAGAAACTTTATTTTTTCTCAGAAGAACTTAATGAAAACTGCAGAAAAACACTACATTCGCACCTCCAAGACTTCTTTCACCGAGAAATAAGACCTTAAAAGTGCATAAACCTGTTTATTTCTGCACCCGATGTTACGCCATAAAAACGTCTAAAAGTTGGGTAAAATCCATGGTAATTTAAAATTTCCCTTGCTCACTTAATCCATGATTCAGTTTCGGCCATTCTCCGCTAGGGAGGTTATTAGTCATTAAACTTACTTGGGTTCAAGCAACTGATGTTTGTACTAATTTATCTTTGCACTTGATACACACCTTATGTAAGTGAAATAAAGGTGGTTTTCGAATGATTCGTGAGTGGAAAAGTTTGTGTAAAAGTGCCAAGTTTTGAGAGGCCTCCGTTCTGCGTTATATAGTTGATTTAGGGTGAGTTGCACCAAGATATTCGTTATAGTTTCCGTCAAAGTTAATTTTAACAGTAACATTAACAATGACCATAGAATTGAACTACCTAGTGTTATACCAAGTTAATAAAAGGGTGACTAGTAACAAGACGTCATAATTGCCTAAAATAAAAATCATTTATTTCAAACAAAATAAAAATCATTTATTTCAAACAAAATAAAAATCATTTATTTCAAACAAAAAAGTCCATAGGCAAGGTAAGGTTGTTAGTAACAAGAATTTTGCTTATAACTAATGTTAGTAATTAAAAAGTAAAAGGAAAAACTAGACACACCGTCTACCCCTGCACAGTATGCTCATCGGTCTCTCAACACATGGAGATCTCACACCACTGACGCAACTTTTTTACGCATAATTGCTTAGAAAATGTACACACAGCAACAGGTCAAGTTACCACAAACTGTCAAATTTTCTCATTCGATTTTGAACTTAACTTTCAACATTTTAACGTTTAAAATCATTTGTAGAAATTTGACAGTTTCGTATAACCTGATGTGCTGGTACGTGGGTATTTTTGACAAAGGCAACACTTGAAGCTTGTTGTCATCTCATCACGCTTTCAACATTTAGGGGGAAACGCTAGCCCGCGAAATTCAAATGTTTTATTTTTTTGTTTTCTATTGATGATTATAATTCTGTAAATACATACTTGTTACGGTCGCGAATCAAATTTTGTTCAACAACAACCTGACACTGACCTGAAAATTGCAAAAAACTTAAGAAAATCGAAATTTTGCTGGCTATCCTATCGCTTCCAACTTCAAACGATTTTATTCTGTGGGATTATTAATTATACGCGTGGTATTTAAATTCTGCTGCAAAATATTTTTACTAAACAAATAATAGCAATAAGCTCCACAACTTCAATACAAAGTATTGCTTTCACAGTTTTTTAAATATTATTTCTTTGGTTCCTCGTTCCTCCTACGTAAGGTCTTAAGCTGGGTATCCATTCGAGGCAGCGTCGGGCCAAGCGGCTGCCTCATCCGATACAGATCTAGTGGAGACCGTGCCGCGAGCCGAGGCTTGCCACGACTTGAACCAAACAAACTATGTCGGTAAATGGCCATACTCAAAGACGCCTCAGCGTGAGCCGTGCGTTGAGTGGAGACGTTTCTGTGTGCTCGGTACGCGGCAAAATGGATAAAGATAAACGTATTGACTTAATTAAGTTATATGAAAACCACAGACATTTTGTATAAACTTAATATAAACAATATTCTTGAAAAATAATAAGCAACGAATGAATCTACCCGTTTCCCCGTAAATACAAGAAAAATTGTGAAAGCCCTCTTAAGAGAATTAATTGTATTATTACTTAAATACCTATGGTTTACAATACCACTACTTTACAATTATGTAAAACTGCTTAAACAAACCATAACTATAGCCCCTAACCGCCCGAAGTTACGTGGTTAATGTTATCGTATTTGTGAAGTAATTTTAACTGTTGTTAAAATGGTGCAACCCAGATTTCGCCTGAGATTAGACGACTGACAAGGTATTGGTTATCGTTGAAGTTACTTGGTGCAAGTCATTCATAGACTTTTTTTTATTGGAATTATGAATATTACGTTAGGTATATTTTTATGGGGCCGCCCTCAAGCGGCTCCTGCCCAACCTGAGGGGTCCAAACGCCTCCTGCCGGAGGCTTTACGCGGGGGTCGTGCGGTCCATGGCTACATATGGGGCCCCGGTGTGGGCGCGTTCACTGCGGCGGAGAGCCGCCCACTATCTGAACGCGCCCCAAAAGGTGGTAGCCGTAAGGCTGATCCGGGGCTACCGCACGATCTCGGGCGAGGCGGCAAGCCTCCTTGCCGGACTGCCGCCGTGGGATCTGGAGGCGATAGTCCTCGCGCGCCTGTATGAGTGGCGCGCGGAGGCACTACGCCGGGGGGAAACCCCGCTTCCGCGGCAAATCGCGGCGGAGCGGACGGACCTCCGGCGCGATCTCATGGCGGCATGGAAAGAGCGACTGTCGCAACCCAGCGCAGGGCACGCCACGATAGCGGCGGTAAGACCCCTCTTTGAGGAGTGGCTAGAGAGGCGTCACGGCGTCCTCACCTACCGCCTGACGCAGGTCCTCACCGGACACGGAAGCTTCGGGAGGTTCCTGCACATCATCAGGCGGGAGGAAACGCCCGGGTGTCACCACTGCGATGATCGCCCCGAGGACACGGTGGAGCATACGGTGGGGGCCTGCCCTGCATGGGCGGAGCACCGCCGTGTCCTCGTAGAGGCGATCGGCAGCGGCGGCGACCTCTCACGCCCGGCCTTGGTTCAAGCCATGGTCCGGGGCGAGGGGGAGTGGGAGGCAGTCGCCTCCTTCTGCGAAGCAGTCATGCTAGCGAAGGAGGTGGCGGGACGGGAGAGGGAGAGAGTCTCCCGTCCAAGCCGCCGCGGTGGACGCTCCGGGCGTCGGGAGCCGCGTGACGACTCCCGGCCACCGTAGGCGCGGGCCTGCGGGCGGTGAGTAATGGGTAGCTCACCGTCCGATCAGGATCAGGCCCGTGCCGGACGGCGCGTACGTGTTCCACGCGCGCCTCAAAGAGATGTCAGCATCGAAGCGGGGGCCCACTAGGGCCCAAGCCTGCCGGGAAAGCGGGATCATCCATAAGGGGTACCGCTGACCCGGAACATAAAGGGCCAAGGAAGGAACACGGGTGGGTTTTAGTCAGTAAGAGTCTGACACTCCCTTCCGCTCCACCCAGAGCGGGAGGGGTCATTTGATGATTTCCCATCCTCAAAAAAAAAAAAAGGTATATTTTTATGAAAATATTTCCGTTTTAGCGAATATAATTGTTTCAACGTGGGGACATTTTTATTTTAAGCGAAGTTATCCTTACAAAGTACTTACTTCATTTCATTTTAGCATGTTACACAATTTGTAAGTCTAAACAATATACCTATACAATTATCACACAACTAACTATTAACTAGATACCAAATTAAATTACTAATTATACAAACGCACAAAAACAAAAAGGCACTAAAGCAATTCAATTCAATGTATCTATTTATTCACAAAAAAATTACATTGTGTTTGAAATCGTTGTATAAAATAATAATTTAAAAAAAACATTAATAATACATGAAACATACTTCAAAATGTACACAAATTCAGTATATCTTCCTATTGTCTTACAATAAAAACAATATCTTGTATTACTTTAGGAACTACTTACAATGCAATGTTAATAAATCAAACTACCTGTTTCATAAATTTTGGAAAAATTCAACTTATAGCAACTAATGTACCTACCTACTTCATTTTAACGAATTCATTGCGAAATTCTTGGATACTTTCATAACCCAAAACACAATTCCACCTTTTTCTTATTCTGGGGTTGGCTTCCAGTCTAACCAGATGCAGCTGAGTACTAGTATTTTACGTGGAGCGACTGCCTATCTGACCTCCACAACCCAGTTACTGGGTGGTAGCCGGGACCAAGAGCCTAAAGTGCTTTCCGAGGCACGCGTAACTTTTCCTTTGATCGACTCGAGCGGCTGTATTTAGCCACGAGTGCAATTCCAGCATTCAACTCACCTCAACTCAAAGCATTTATTTCAACTAAACCAATTACAGGCACTTTTGAATTGCCAGGGGTCGGTCAGTCCGCCCGGAGGACACGGTGGAGCATACGGTGGAGGTCTGCCCGGCTTGGGCGGAGCACCGCCGTGTCCTCGTGGAGGCGATTGGCGGTGGCGATCTCTCGCGTCCGGCCTTGGTCCAGGCCATGGTACGAAGCGAGAGGGCTTGGGAAGCCGTCACCTCCTTCTGCGAAGCAGTAATGTTAGTGAAGGAGGAGGCGGAACGCGTGAGGGAGAGGCAAAATTTGCGCCCTCACGCCCCTAGCCGCCGCAGGAGACGCCCTGGGCGTCGGGAATCGCAGGCCGATTCCCGGCCACCGTAGGCGCGGGCTTGCGAACGGCGAGCAATGGGCAGCTCGCCGTTCGATAAGGACCAGGCCCGGGTCGACGGCGCGTTGTGTTCCACGCGCGCCTCAAAGAGATGTCAGCACCAATGACGGGGTTTGCTAGGACCGATGCCTGCTAGGGTTGCGGAAAAGTCCAAGAGGGTTACAGTGGCCCCTGGCAGAGGCAACTGAAGGAACACGGGTGGGTTTTAGTCAGTAAGAGTCTGACACGCCCTCCTGCTCTGCCCAGAGCGGGAGAAGTTATTTAATGATTTCCCACCCCACAAAAAAAAAAAAAAAGTGGTCGGTCAGTCAGAAAGATGAAGCTAGTTGCTTATTCCAAAGCGTAGTAGGTACGGAAAAGAATAGGCAAGAAACCCCATGGACACTATTTTAAATCAAAATATTGTTACAAAATAGTGGTTACATCATTCATGTTGAAATTATACATGTGAGAACGATGTAGAAAGACGTGCACGTTAAAAGCGTCCGTATTATAAAGATAAAAACAATTAAGGAATCAAAATAAGCCGTGGCAGCTAAGAAATGACCAGTGCCTACTGACATTTAATACCCAGGTATTTTTCTCACCTTCTTAAACCACCTCGTACACCGACAAATTACCGTAATGATATTCCATAATGATACAATAGGTCTTTGATACCCTATTTCTTAGACCACTCATAGTTAATGGCGTCAGGTGGTACTCAGAGGGGGATCCATGGAAAATTAATGGTTTTTGGGTTGAGGGGAACCCTTCAACAACTACCTGGTCTTTCAAGAGAGAGGGTGCTTTCCCCCAAACGTCATAGAATTTGGGGCTATAATTAACGTTTCTGCCATCCCCAATTACAGGGTGTATGGGAGAACGCATCTGGCACTCAATGGTGGAACAGGCATTAATCACCAAGTGTATTGATAATACCTAATACTGGCATTTTTTCAGTGTATGATAAAACATTGATCAGGCAGGGGCCGTAGTCCTTCCATAGTTCCAGGTAACCAATACACTATAATAATAATAATCCTTTATTTCAGGCAACTAAGGCCAATAAAACACAATACATATTATAAGCATAAAACAATAACTATATACTAATACATATCTAAAAGTAAAGACTACTGCACACGAAGTGACGGCGTCGAGTTACACTGCGAGGTGTCGCGTAGCCGGCCGCGAAAACGTCGATACAACACACCTTTCGGCCAAAACTCTTCCTTGAGGAAGGTCATCAAATAGTGAGTCGGAACGCGAACCACGAACGACTTGAAATTGGTGACATGGCGCCCCTCCACCCTCAAGGTCCAGTTGGTCTTCACCCGTATGTACTCTACGATATCCTGAGCCTTCGTAGAGTGGTGCAAACGGGACATGTATAGCAGCGTCGCCGGTACTGCAGGACGCAGCAGCATATTAGCTCCTGCCAGCGCCGTCCCATACTGGTTACGATAAGTTGGCTTCCTCTTCTTTGTCACCACCTTGAAGAAGCCGTCCTCATCGCCAACCACCACCACCACCTACCTATAGCCACCCAAACCCATAGCCCAATATGTTTTATTCCCATGTTCTGCAATAGTCCTGCACCAACCGGGGGTAATCCTTAGGTGCACTTGCCAGGGATAATCGTCGGTTGGTGCCTCATTCCATTCAAAATTGTCTAACTGGCTCTGCCAGTTGGCTTCGGCCCCTCGTTCGCCTTCCAAAGGACCGGGACTCCATGGTCCCGAGATAAGTGAAGATTAATACATAATAATACACTTGCCATATTGATATTGCTACATTAATTTATTTACTTATTGCAAATGACCACACGTACAGGCTAAGACTAGACTAAACTTATGAGTACAGCTAGTATTTTACCAGTATTTTACTCATAGCTAGGCTATAATAAAACAAACTAAAAAGCTCGTAATAATTCCTATTACATCTATTAACATTTTTTATCATTAAGGAAGAAAATATCATTATTCGCGTTGAAGTGACGCACAAAAAAATACAAAGTCAAAGCAAAACATCCGCAGGAAATGGTCACAGAACAACGTAATGCTGTGACATATTTTGCACGAAGCACAGCCATAACGATGATTATATCGGGACGGGAGATAGTAAACAGTAAAGTAAATAATTTATTGCATACAATATGGTATACAATGGTGTTAATATAATTAGAATGGCACAAATGCTGCGCGAAATGGCTACGATAAAACATAGCATGCAAAAATTAAGGGATTTGTAAAATGTTACAGGGCATTAATATTTTTATCCATGAATTCTTTTAAACTATCGTAATTACAGTCATTTAACAATTTAATTTTAAATATACTTGATTTAAATAATAATTAATTAATAATTCATTTATTAATTAATTAATACTTAATTTTATTTATTTTTTTGAAATGGCTTGGTATTACTTATTTTATTATAAATACGCACGCACATTGCTAGGCAGTTTTTGTTGTATTTGGCAAGTCTTAGCAAATCATTCAGCACTAATTTGTAAGGATCTAGCCTACTCCAAGGATCTACATCGTTTTCTGTCTTAAACAGCTCCTCTTAATAACGAACACGCACACTTCATAAATGTACAGCTGAGATCGCAACGGTAACAAACCAAATCTCTTGAACATTGGTCGTTATGAGTCATTAGATTGAAGTCCACATATTGCTCTTATACATTTTTTTTGAGCGACAAATGTTGTATTGTTGTCGGTAATAATACCCCACATTACAAGACCATAGCGTAGTAATGATTCTACATAGGTGTGGTATGATTTATTAGCTGTTTTTATGTTAGTAACATTTTTAACTTGTTTTAGCGCGTTAGCGAAGGTATTAATTCTAGTGCTAACATTATCTACATGATACCGGCTAAATGCACTGATTGTACCTGACAAATTAATATTGTCATATGCCCATTATTTGTTTTAATATTATCATCAAAACATGATAATACATTTCAAATAATATCTTATCGCAAAAATGTACTGACACAATTAAATTATAGCTATCTACACTAAGCCGCAAAGAAAGCGGGTCGGTCGGTTATAAAAAATGCGATAACTTTTAAAATATTTGAGCAATCCTTTTAAAATAAAAACGTATTAAAGTTTATTTCATTACAAATTTAGGAAGGCGTAAAACCTTTTTATTTCTTTTTTGTGGTTTTATTAAAAACCATAAATAAAAAATAAAGACGATTGAAAAACTTTGAAACCATTTGTTTTACTTTTGTTTCTGTTTATGAATATGGCATTGCTTGTGCAGAAACTCATTATTCTGATCAAATTCAATTAAAAACATGTCAGTGTTATACAGCGAGAACTGTTGGTTTGTCGCTATCAACCGTTCAAAGAGTGCTCCAGCGATTTGAGGAGACTGGATCCAATATTTGCAGACCAGGAACAGGCCAAACAAGTTGCACGACAGGGAGGATCGTTATGAATAGAATAGAATAGAATATTTATTTGCGTAAAACATGGTAAACAAGGGAGTTAAATATACAAATTGAGGCACAAGCATGTTTAGCTAGGATAAAACATAGCATGCAAAATTTTAAAGACAGGTTAAGGCAACAACGCGTACGTGTTCCACGCGCGCCTCAAAGAGATGTCAGCATCGAAGAGGGGGCCCACTAGGGCCCAAGCCTGCCGGGAAAGCGGGATCATCCATAAGGGGTACCGCTGACCCGGAACATAAAGGGCCAAGGAAGGAACACGGGTGGGTTTTAGTCAGTAAGAGTCTGACACTCCCTTCCGCTCCACCCAGAGCGGGAGGGGTCATTTGATGATTTCCCATCCTCAAAAAAAAAAAAAAAAAAAAAAAAAAAAAGGCAACAACAATCGTTTTTTTTTAAACATTAACATTTTTTATCTATAAATTCTTTTAAACTATAAAAACTACACACGAGTAACCACTTACGAAATTTACCTACGACCTGCAAATGGTCCAAAAGTCAAACGGCGGCATCGAAATTCAAGGCTGAGTTACGCTAGAGAACACATGAATTGGAACCTGGATGACTCTCTCAAGAATAACTGATAGAGGAATGGGAGAATACTCCCCAGCATCTGCTAATAAATAAGATGGAAAGCATGCCAAACCGTATAACAGCTGTATCAACAGCTCGTGGTGGCAATACAAAATACTAATTGTGTAAAAACTGAGAAAATATTTGATGCCGTAGCACATTTTTCGAAATCTAGTGAAAATGTTTACTTAACTTACTTTTATTCAAAATAAACTTCATAATCTTGAACTTTTATACAACACAACTAACTTACTTTAACATTGATTCAAGCGTTATAAAATTGTCTATAATAAAGTCTTTATTTCATAAAGATAGCTCCAATATTTTGGAATTTATTGAGGTTTTTGCTACCGACCCGCTTTCTTTGCGGCCCGGTGTACGTTATGTAGCAACGAAGTAACAAAATAAATACAGTCTTTCGTTAGTGCAGTTGACATTTTCGTCCAGCCTAAGACAATATTTATCAGAACAAACATCCGAATAATGAAATATACAAACATTGTAATATATCAGTACATGGAAAGAGATGATATATCGTATACAAAAGCTATGTAATTTGTACACACTATGGAAGCATTTGTGAGAGGTAGCACCGTCTGTGAAGTAGGAAGCAGTGGATAAGGTTGGGTACCGTCTAATAGAATATTTTACCATTCAAGATATAGTTGCCTTGTAAGATTCTAAATATATTAATGAACTTTCTGACGGATAGAAAAAAGAAAGAAAGAAAAAGTTTATTGCGACTCGTACAGGAAGTGCACAAACTAAATTATAAAATAAAAAACCAAACTATATAAAAACAAAAAGTAACAAAAGAAAAAGGAAACAGAAATTCCTATACGAGGCCAATAGGCTCCTATCTCAGCATGATGCTGCGACATTAAAAAAAAAATGCCGCAACGCTGGTATTCTGATAGGGCCCGCTGTGAAGTCACGGGCATTTAACAGACCCAGGAGATCATGATGAAATGAAATAGGATACGACGATACGAGTAGTGCTAATTGCTACGCGTCCTACACTCCCGTTTGCTCATTGCAATAGTGCTACGCTTCGCTGCTACGCCGTAGCCGTGCTACGACATCGAAAATCGGGACCTCCATTATTATTACATCGGATAATTTTAAGGACGCTCTGTTTAAACACTTTTGCTATAAATACATTCAGTATCTTTTAAATATCTAGGGGGTAGGTAGTTGTACTGCATGTATCAAATATAGGTATTTATTTAAAACTAACCAGAAGATGAACAGACTCATTCGAATTAAAATAATTGCATAATCAGCCTATAATGTTCCCACTGCTGTGACACATGCAGGCCTCCTCTCTGTGCGTAGAGTGGGCCGTAATCCACCTCGCGGGCCCAGTGCGGGTTGGTAGATGTCACATGTCTTCGAATTTGTGGATCTAGGACATACCGGTTTCCTCACGATGTTTTCCTTCACCGTTTTATTAGCATTAGTGGTGAATAATTTACACAAAGTAAAGCGCCTGACTGGGTTCGTACCTACGACCTACGACTCGTAAGTCGCGGCCGTTACCACTGGGCCACCACTGCTTTTAGGCAGTTGTCCCAACAACGACGAGAAAACGACTAACTATCGGCTATTTTCTCGCTCAAGAAACGTACAATAGATATACTTTCCGTGTGAACAAAAGAGATGCATATACAAACAGTTGATCGCTGACTGTTCACACTGCCGGCGAGCACTCGCTTCACTAGTTTGTCGCTGAGCGACAAGAGCTATGAAAGATAACACTCGCTCGGCGATACTCGCCAAGCGATTAGAACTCACGCCGAGAGAGCAACCAGTGGTCATTTTTCAAGACTGACTGTACGCTTGACTGCCGCGAGCGAGTGATGCGAGTAATCGCCCGCCTCACTCACACACTCGCTTATAGCCGAGCTACACAAATATCAGAACTACGCACTCGCTCCCCGCGTCTCGCTAACTCGTTTCTAGTTCTAGCTCTACTCGTTACTCGTTAATCGTTGCCGGTGAGACAAGTGCCTTAATCAGAACCAAATAATTAGAATCAAAGGAAAATACTATAAATCGAAGATGCAGACTAGTTTAATATTGTCCATACACAATATTAAACCACCATCTTCTTCAATCTTCGTACTCCCTGTACAAAGACTCAAGCAAGTCAGGTTACACATGTTTAGTGATAAATGGCGTAACAATGGGGCTTCATTAGCGTCCCGAGACACATTAATTAATTCCACGTCACGGACTTCTCTCAGATGTGTTCGCTACGGAACCCTCCGTCTTTTACTGTGACAGATATTCGAAATTCTCCCGGAATAGAAATCTATCTGGCCGATATTGGAGTTATTTCTTTCAAAGACATCTTTGTTTGTTTAGCTTTGAAGGCACGTATAGTCGACCTCATAATTGCTTACCACCTATGTCAACAATTATTATTCCCACTAACATTAAAAATGTCTAACTGCCAATAGACAAAAATAGACCTTTTATGACGGGTAAGTGACATTAAACATTTTGAATGATAATGTAATTATGAGATGGACTACACAGTCGGCGAGTGTACGCCTTGTTTATACCCGGTTTTCATATTATAACTGTGAAAAGGGCGAAAGAAATACTATCTCCGCATATTTAGAAAAAAAAAACGTTTAAAAAAATATAGTATTTTACCTTTTTTTTAAATAATTGTAATTTAAAAGATGCCTGAGGCAGAACTTAGAATACCTACTTTGTTAATATATTTTGTTTTCAATTTATTACTCCAACAAATAGTTGTAAAAACATTAATTTCAACTATAACCAAGTCCAGCAACTGAGTAAGCATGAATATTACAATTTTAATTCACCCCTGAATTCGCGGAGCGAACTTTAATTAAGAAATAATTTTAGAGACAACACTGGACGCCATCTGCACGCGACTGTACTGATCCGATGTTTTAATATAAACTTAGGAATTTAATTAAATACTTCGTTTATAATTGTTTTTGTATAACTTGTGAGCTCGATTGTACTTGTACTCGTACCTATTCTAAGCTTTAGATTATGCGACAATGTTTTCGACGGCTTCGTTGGTAGGTAATGGTATATTACTCGCAAGCACAACCTCCGTATGTGGTTTTCGATCCCCAGGTCACGGCAGCCTTTTTTTTTGAGTGTGGTATGTCATCAAATAACTTCACCCGCTCTGGGCGGAGCCGTTTCAGACTCTTACTGACTAAAACCCACCCGTGTTCCTTCAGTTGCCTGTGCCAGGGGCCACGGTAACCCTTTTGGACTTTCCCGCAAATGGTCACGGCAGCCTGGAGCCTGGATTTGTGCCCTGTGAGTAGGCTAGCTCCCTATTTGGTATATAAGCTTACAGGCACATATATTATGTGGGCGTACTATACAAATGTGTTTGTGGAAACCAGGCGTGATGAGATGACAGAAATATGACTCTTTTTTTTTTTAATACAATAAATCAATGATAAATGATGTCTAACAAATCTCACAAATATTCTTAGCCGAGCCACAATAGAAACATACATAAACACACGCCTCCTTCCCCTGGGGGCAGGCAGAAACTACAGTACTCCACGTGCTACAAATCTTAGTTATGCTTCGGTTACGTTTATACATCGGAAGGCCAATTCCCGTAATGAATAACGTTCAAAATCAAGTCGGAATCTCATCTCAGCGACATGGATGTAGGTCTGATTCAAAGCATTTTTGCAAACCCTTCATCGGAAGCAGGCAAAAATTATGTAATACTAGCTGACCCCGCGAACTTCGTACCGCCTAACATTTTTTTTTTTTAATTTTTCTCTGCGTATGAACCATCCTCGTACTTCAAGGAATATTCTAAAAAAAGTATTAGCAAAATCGGTCCATCCGTTCTTGAGTTACAAAATTACAACGAAAAGTGGCATTGATTTTTATAGATAAGAATAGTAGGTATTAGTCGTTTAGCAGTGAGCAGCAGCCTTTTAGTATTACTATAATGGAAGTTTTTTCTCCTTGTGTACTTATAGCTAAGTGTATTTACATTGTTATAAGGTATGATGGGGTTGACATATCCTTATTGGACAAAACCCCTTTTAAATAAAAATAAATAAAAAAAGACAGTCGAAAGTCAAAAATGTAGGTAAACGCTATACAATTTTTGACAGATTGAGACTGAGATTAGAATGCGAACCCTCTTAAAAATACGGGAATGGCCCGCTGGTGATACACGCACGCCGGCGCCGGTTGCGAGCACTACGCGTAAACACCGTACCTTTCTGAAGAACATCACATATAAGGCCACTATATGTCCTTCTAGGGCGTCCCCTGCCGAGGTTCCCGCTCACATCTCCCTTGCCACGTTACCTTTATCGGTACCATTTGTAAGTCGCCTTTCATTCATCCTCCAAACATGACCATGACCTAAGCATACTCTTCTATAATGTTTTAAACCGCAACGTAGAATACATACAATAAAGCCTACTTCACACTATAGCAAGAACCACTCACTTTGTGGACCAAAGAGACCAATACTACAGAATTAAGTACCACATAGTGACAGCAGGTAAACCAGTGCGCAGTATGCTAGACCAAAACCACACAAACCAATGCGCCACCACTGTTTTGTGGTTGTGCCCGAAGTAAATGTGACCGTGCATATATTTAAATTACATATTCATAAATATATACAACGTGTAACATAATTAACGCAAGACCTCAAACTCAAAGCATTTATTTCAATTAAACCATTTACAGGCACTTTTGAATTGTCAAGTGGTCGGTCAGTCAGAAATATGAAGCTAGTTGCCCATTCCAAAGCGTAGTAGGTACCTATGGAGAAGAACGGGCCAGAAACTCCATGGACACTCTTTTAAATTATATTGTTACATAAATATTAGTTACATCATTAATCTTGTATTTAGGTATAATTATATGTGAGAACGATGTAAATAAGACGTACACATTGAGTGTCCAGTGTACAGCAAATATAAATTCAAACAAAACAATCCATAATAAAATAATTAAAAATAAGCCGTGGTGGCTAAGAGATGACCAGTCCCAACTGACAGCGCCCGTTCACGAACATGACGCATGGATCAGCACCATTCAGCTCAACCATTTTGAAGGGAGCTAAATGATCCAACACACGCGCCACCGTCAGCGAGACATTTGAGTGAGCATGACATCTATCAGCCGCCAGGACACATTCAAGTCAATGAAAGACATTACCCGGTAAATGGTAGCTCGATAGTACTCACACTTGTCCTATGCAATTATATAATACAAAGGAGATTGAGTTTATACAAAGCAAAGGTAGTCTTACAATCTTCAGCAGCTCCAACAGTATTTTCAAATGTTAATCAATTAGTAGTGGTTGTGGAGCAGGACCAGCATTGAGCCAGGCATTTTTATCAGCGATATAATCCTCCAACTTATAATATGCCTGGCTGCATAGTGTGCGTTTTATACAAACTTTGAATTTCGTCTCATACAGTTGAAGTATGTGGGGAGGTATTTTATTGTAACATTTTAAACAGTACCCCATGAAAGATGAGTCCACTTTAGCCAGTCTGAAACCTGGTTGAACTAATAGGTCCCTATTTCTGGTACTATAATTATGTCTATCACCTCTTTTATTAAAAAGATGTACATTTTTTCTTACGTACATGATGTTTTTATAGATATATTGACAAGGTACCGTCAAGATCTTAATAACCTTAAACAGTTCCCTTAGAGAATCGCGCCTGCGGAGATTATATATGGCTCTGATGGCTCTTTTCTGCAGAATAAAAATAGAATCGACGTCTGCAGCCCGTCCCCAAAGTAAAATACCGTGAGACATGATACTATGAAAGTAACTAAAATAGACTAGCCTCGGGGTATCTGCATCGGTAAATTGACGGATTTTTCTGACAGCATATGCTGCTGAACTTAGCCGTCCCGCCAGAGATGTTAAATGAGAACCCCATTGTAGCCTCGAGTCGAGCGTGATCCCCAGGAAAACAGTTTTATCGACGAATTCTAGTTTCTCTTGATTCAATACTATCTCACAATCACTACTTTTGACATTAGGTAAAGAAAATCGTATACACATATATAATCATTTAATCATACACCCCAATTAGAGTATTGAGTTAAAAGCATTATATAATGACCAAAACAATTTATTTTCAAAGCTAACTATTATTTTTAAGAAAATCGTGTTGACCCTAGCATTACTTTATGCATTTAAAATTGAGTCTTGCTGCTTTGAAATAAGATTTAATTTTCTTTGGCTCGATTTGCATTCAGTATGGCAAAATACATAAAATTAAAAAAAAAGAAACCAATATTAATAGTTACTGAAATCGATTCAGTAGTCAATTATGAACTAACTACTTTCAGGACTTGCGTTTATTCTGTTACACGTTGTATAAATATCATGCCATGGTACTGGCAAAAACTAACAATTAACAAAGTGAAATGAACACGTACCTTTTCTAGTATAAACATTTCTGTATTTCTTTTCTTGCACACATTATACAGTGTGAGTCTTTATAATGTGCACATATCGAAATGAGGGAATCTATGCTTGCTAAAAAAACATGTTAATTTTCAATTGAGGATAGATTTTTTTCCACAATTTTCCTTTTATGGGGACCCCTAATTACTTCCAACCTTTGTGAAGTTTGTTTCATCGCGATAGATCATTGAGTTTAAAAGTTACACCGTTTTGTTTACACTGCCTGGGGTCACAGTAGAGAATTTTTTTTTTAAATTATAGGTATATAGATTTTTTCAAATACTTTTTCCGTCGATAAAATTAAGCATAGATTCCCTCATTTCGATATGTGCACATTATAAAGACTCACACTGTATAGCAATATTGCACTCAACATAATATCAACATAGACTTCTCGAAGACAAAACACTTTGATTTCGAAGCTCGAAGAGTTAAATAACTTAGAAAACTAGGCGCTGCTTCAAACATCATTTTTCCACCCCGTTTCGTATGAAAAACAGTACTTTTTCGGTAATTACTGTCAAATGAGATACTTTTAAACTTCTTGACTATACTGATACAAAATTCATTTGATGCAAATCGTATACTTTCAATTTTATTTAACCATTTATGTACACACATATATAAACAGACAAGAAGAAAAGAAGAGAAAAATAGGTACAAAGGTGATGCTTATTTCTAATGAAATCTCTTCCAGTATACCTGCGATAGGATAATAGATTTATAGACAGCGTGTGTAAGAGTACAAGATAAAATAAAATACATAAAATCAAAAACAATTCACTTGATAAAATAAAACAAATAATACGAGAATATACATACTTACATACAAACATACATACTTCTAAAATAAATCACTAGAATACTAGTACTACTAGTTTACTAGTTTGTTCCGCCACTTCTTCTTCCCAGCTAAAGCACTAGGAAGTGGTGAAGGGCGGGCGTTTTGGGGGGACTGTCTTATGTGATTTTGACGTTCAAAAAGTGCTGATTCTCAGCCCAGTTTGAATAAATGACTTCTGATTTGATTAGATTAATATATACGCAACTATGACGAAGTGGAAAGATTAGAGATGTTTAAGTAAGATCACTACAAATCTTATTTAATTCTTTATTTGGAAATCACGACAAAAGTAAGTTTAAAAAGTTTAAATTATAACGTAACAACGTCGCGCGAATAATCCCTCGAAGGGTTAGGGACAGAACCCACATTTTGCCAGTTATATATAAGTCCCATGTAGGAGGCGAGCCTATTGACATCAACCGAGCACAAATCCAGTCTCCGGGATGTAACTAAGAAATTTCTGATGGAAAAACCCAATAACACATTGCCCGACCTGGGAATCGAACCCAGGACGTCATGCTCAACAGTAGCGCTTGCAACCACTAGACCAACGAGGCAGTCAGTCATCGAGGCAGTAAGTCCATTAAAACAATTTCCCAGTTTCCCGCACCTATTGTGTACTTGTTATTATTGCTTTGTTATTTTTCCATGAATTTGATCAACTACTTACCAGTCATATCTAGGAAATACTATAGAGGTACGACAAACAGGGTGTAAAGTTCACTCATATCTCCATAGAAAAGGGAGGATCCTCCGACCAGACGGGTGTCGTGTCTGGTGGGCAGCTCCTCGACGATTGATGTCGGGAAGTTGTATACATGGTCAATTTTAGGTCGTTCTGGAACCGAAAGCCATATATTCGATCATCGAACTCAAAACGATTGGGACTATTATTTTCAATAAGTTACAATAAAACAAAATCACGAAAAATCTAATTTATTGTTTTTTTTTGTGTAATAGTGAGAACTCGTAGTAACGCTTCCTTGCGATCAATGCATATGTGTGTAAAACGTATCGACGAACTGCAACACTTGCGAACGGCACCCATTGAAAAATTCATTCATCGATCAGACAGCATGATCCGTAAGCCACGCCCCCGGCCCCTTACAGTCTAGCCGACCGCCCGCGCGCCCCCGCCATTCCTAATTTCTTATTCCTTTCTAGTATTGTCTCGCGTTTCGTTGTATTAGGTCACGCACGCGCAACCTAATTACGCGCCAAAAATTGGAGTTTTGGGCTATGGTAGATTTTTATGTGACATGGCGAACCATAACTTAGAAGAGGCCAGACGTTTGTATGCTCAGCTGGAACACCTAAACTCACTGCGCGCACGTGGAATCACTGACCCTCAAGTTTCCATCACTCCACCATCCTGGCTGTAACCCAGTCCCTCCTCGATCATGGACAGTTTCGAGCGCCCACACACGCGCAGGGCCGCGGTAGACTACCATACTCGGCGGAGTTGGAGGAAGACATGCAGGAATACTTCGAACGCGACCCACGGGGCCACGTCGTAGTACCATAATGGCGGCCAGGCGATTCAATGTTAGCCAATATTATGTATCTCTCTGGCACATTAACGCGGTCTGTTCTTGACTTAAGAAGTGCGACCATGGACGCTTTTAATATTGTGAAAAGTGAAGTGAATAAAAGAGTACCTACAAGTAAGTAAGTACTTACCTACTTAGATACGAAACATGTACTCGTACTTAGTTATTACTGACGCGACGGTCCTAAGCCCGTAGAAATTATGCAGGAAAAATTAGAGTTATTTAACTGATAGGTATGTAGATAAACGCAATTTAAATCAAACAATGGTTATGAATGCGGAATCAAACGATTTATTATTGTCGCGGGTACTTAGGTATCTACAGCAACAAAGTGCAAGTAGGTACTGATGACCGCGACTCGTGACTGAACACCACAGTGAAAGGTGGACATCACAGAGTACATTATAAATAGGGTAGTGGACATCTTGTTCACTGTGTACCTACCTACATCAAAACAATCTTTTTTGACCGTGGGAGGACAAGGAGGTTACTCAATAATATCCTTGCTAGCAAATTTCTAGTATTAATGTACCTACCTACTGAAAAAAAAAACTTTTTATTACATTAAAATTCTTGCTTGCCATTTGGACGTACCGCCACTATTTAAGCGGATTTAAACTTATTTATACTCTAAACATATGGCTGTAGTACTATGTCTATTTTATCTATGCGTACGTTGAGGTACCTAGTTCACAGAGGTCGCCGATCGCCGCTAACATGCAATAGATAAAATAGGTACACAAATAAAAATACGAAAAGCGAATTCAGACTTTATTTCTTAACCGTAAACGGTAACAAATCGATATTTCACCAAACTAGGTACAAGTAACGTAGGTACGCAGTTTACTAAAATTATTCTGGAAGCCACAGAATTGATGCACAACCGAATTCAGCGCTTAACTTTATAAAAATAAGGTCTTAATTCGGTACAATATTTTCATAGAAAGGGCACCACCAACTTATAATGAACTCTATTTGACAGATAAAACGATTCATTTTTCTGTTTGAATTGCCTGCCTTTGTGTTGCCGCCGCCAGCAACATTGTAAGAATTGGTTTCGGCTGTATTATTTTTATTCATCATAGTTTTATTATGGTAGGTAGCTGTATGCTTATTAAGTACCTATTAGCTCGATTGGTGAACACTCGATTCAAGGCCTTAAATAAAACTCACAAGCCTACTCGTCATGTCTAGTTGAGGTAATAGAACGTACGATTACTAGTGCTTTCGTGATGCGAGAGTAGTGAATGAAATTTCAATTAATTTCTCTTGTTTACGAGGAGATGTATTTGTGGTAAACACCGTGCCGTGCGTCCAATTAGGTTCCAATACAAACGAGAGATAACGGAGGTAAATGAGCTTACACCAACCTAAATCGTACCTACCTGAAATAAAATACCTACTTGCAGCAGGTTATTCAACCAACGTCCGTTGCACAGCTGTTCCGCGCTACGTCATGACCGAGTGGATCGCGTTTATGAATAAAATAGTGGAAGGGCTACTAAGATTTAACTCGAATGACAGAATAAAAGTAATAAATTTCTAACTTCTATATTAGATGTCTTAAAAAAATTAGATCAATGCCAATAGTAACTATTAATCGTCTGGAGTTACTGTGTTTCGGCTCCAGAACGATGTAAAATTATTCGTGTATATGCTAGTTGTGAGGTAAACCCTTTTTTTTATTTGAGGGTGGGAAATCATCAATTAACTTCTCCCGCTCTGGGCAGAGTGGGAGGGCGTGTCAGACTCTTACTGACTAAAACCCACCCGTGTTCCTTCAGTTGCCTGTGCCAGGGGCCACGGTATCCCTCTCGGACTTTCCCGCAACCCTGGCAGGCATCGGCCCTAGCGGACCCCTTCATTGATGCTGACATCTCTTTGAGGCGCGCGTGGAACACAACGCGCAGTTGACTTGGGCCTGGTCCTTATCGAACGGCGAGCTGCCCATTGCTCGCCGTTCGCAAGCCCGCGCCTACGGTGGCCAGGAATCGGCCTGCGATTCCCGACGCCCAGGGCGTCTCCTGCGGCGGCTAGGGGCGTGAGGGCGGGAATTTTGCCTCTCCCTCACGCGTTCTGCTTCCTCTTTCGCAAACATTACTGCTTTGCAGAAGGAGGTGACGGCTTCCCAAGCCCGAAACAACCGTATCCGGTGAGGACCTGCGTCAGGCGGAAGGTGAGGACGCCGTGGCGCCTCTCTAGCTACTCCTCAAAGAGGGGAGTTATCGCCGCAATTGTGGCGTGCCCAGCGCTGGACAGCGCAGACAATTGCACTTTCCATGCCGCTCTGTGATCCCGCCGGAGCTCTGTCCGCTGTACCGTGATTTCTCGCCTCTTCGCGCCACTCCCAAATGTGCGCGAGGAGTTTTGCCTCCAGATCCAATGGTGGTAATCCGGCAAGGAGGCTCGCCGCCTCACCGGAGACCGTACGGTATCCCCGGACTAGCCAGGTGGCCATGACCCTTTGGGGCACGTTCAACCGTCGGGCTGGCCGCCGCCTCAAGGAACGCGCCCACACCGGTGCCCCGTAAAGAGCCATGGACCGCACGACCCCCACGTAGAGCCTTCGGGAGGACGCGTTTGGCCCCCCTAGATTAGGCAGGAGCCGCTTCAATGCAGCCCCGGCCCTTTCCAGTCTGGGAGCCAAACGTCGGAAATGCTCCACGAAGTCCCACTGGCTGTCGTGGATGAGTCCCAGGTACTTCATCGGTGACTTGATGCCGATGTGAACCCCTCCTACCGTTATTTGGGAACCCGACAGTGGCGCGGTCCGCGGACCATGAAAACACATGGCCTCAGACTTGTGCAGGGCCACCTCGAGTCCCGATTGCCGGATCCTCTCGACGATTGTCGCAACCCCGCGTGTCGCTAGTTCGGCCGCCAACTGGTGCTCCCCTGCGCCAGGACCAGCGTGTCGTCAGCGTAGCAAACCACGCTGGGGGCAAACCGCTGGGGAGGTCGGCGCGCAGCACCCAGTCATAGCCGATGTCCCACAGATGCGGCCTCAGGACCGATACCTGTGGGACACCGCACGACATCTCCTGCCGGTTCCGTACTCCCTGGTGACCGGGGTAGATGACGGCCCTGTCCCTCAAATAGGTCTCAACCACACGACAGAGGTAGGTCGGCATCCGGTGATACCGGAGTGCCTCCCTTTTTTTTTTTTTTTTTTTTGTTTCCGGGGTGGAAAATCCTCATGGATGTCCGCCGCCCTGGGGCGGGCGGCGGGGTCTGTCAGACTCTTACTGACTAAAAACCACCCCGGTGTTCCATCTCACACCTACGCCGGGGGTCGCGGGAACGTACGATCCTTCCGCAACCCCCGACTGGTGCCGGCCCGCCACTGCGGGCCTCTTCGGGTCTGTGGGGGGGAGTGAGGTGTTTGACTCCCCCCGTGACGCCTAAGAGGGGCGCGCGTGGAACACTACGCGCCGCCACCTCGGGTCCTGGTGTGTGGGTAGCGACGGACGTCCCCGTGTCCGTCGCCCCTGGACCCATTTAGGGGGGCTGGAAGAGGGCGTTGTCCGCCCTCCGCCGACGCCCGGTGCGCCTTCTGCGGGCCGGGTGAGTGGATGAGATCTCCCTCTCCCTTTCCGCAGCCTCCTTCTGCGAGACGACTGTTTCGCAGAAGGAGACCACCGCGTCCCAGGACTCGGCGCTGCTGACCATCGATTCGACTACGGCCGGCAGCGACAAGTCACTGCCTACTTCTGAGATGAGGGCACGGCGCGGCTCCTCCCAAGCGGCACACTCTGCCAGCGTATGCCACGCCGTGTCCTCCCGGCAGTCGACGCAGTGGTGACACCGGGCGTCCGGCTCCCTGTTTATGCGACACAGGTACTTCCCGAAGCAACCATGCCCCGAGAGCACCTGCGTCGCCCGAAACGACAGGGAGCCGTGCCTCCTCCCAAGCCAACGCTCGAGCACCGGCCGGACCGCCTCGATGGTGACGAGGCCGGCGGTAGGGCGTGAAAGCCTGTCCCGCCATTCCGCCACCAGGACCTCGCGAAGCTGAGACCGACGCAGCTCCATGTGTCGCTGCATCGGTCCCTCGCCTCGCGCCCTCGCTTCCTCGCGCCACTGATACAATGACGCGAGAACTTTCGCCTCAAGGTCCCAGGGCGGGGATCCGGCCAGTACGCAGCCCGCCTCGTAGGAGATCGTGCGATACCCCCTGATGACTCTGACGGCCATCGTCCTCTGCGGCTTTCGCAAAACAGCGATGCTGCCGGTCGTCAGGTCAGAGGCCCACACTGGGGCCCCATACAGGGCCATGGATCGCACGATCCCCACGTAGAGCCGCCTACAGGCGGCGCTCGGGCCCCCCAGATTGGGAAGCAGAGTTGCGAGTGCGCCAGCCGCGCCCAGCAACTTGGGCGCCAGCCGTCGGAAGTGGGGCCCGAAGTCCCATCGGCTGTCGAGCACCAATCCTAGGTACTTCATGGTGGACTCGACAGCGATCCGAGCCCCCCCGACCACGATGTGTGAGCCGGGTGGTGGCGCCCGCCGGGGGCCATGAAACACCATAGCCTCCGACTTGCTGAGGGCCACCTCCAGGCCTAGGCGACGTATGCGGCCCACCACCTGTGAGACCGCAGCCGTCGCCAGCAACGCTGCCTCCCTGTGCGAGCTCCCCCGGGCAGTGACCAGCGTGTCATCTGCATAACAAGTCAGGTCTACGCCCGGTTGGAGCTCGCCCCTCAGCACCCAGTCGTACCCGATGTTCCACAGGAGCGGCCCTAGGACCGAACCCTGCGGAACACCGCACGACATGCGGCGCTGGTTTCCGCCATCGCGTCCCACGTAGGTGACACACCTATCCGACAGATAAGCCCCAACGATGTGGCGGAGGTAGGGAGGCACCCGATGATAGCGCAGTGCCTCCCGAATACAACTCCAGGGCAGGGTGTTGAAGGCGTTGGAGATGTCCAAGGACACCGCCAACATCACCCCGCCCCGGGACACCGCTTCCTCCGCCAGGACTCTCACCCGCGACACAGCGTGGATGGTGGAGCGCCCGTGCCGAAAACCAAACTGGCTGTCGTCCAGGTCCGGCCCCTCTCTGCACAAGTGGCCGACGAGGCGGGCTGCGATAATACGCTCAAACAGCTTACCCACCTCGTCTAGCAGCACTATGGGCCGGTACGCGGACGGCGAGTCGGCAGGGCGCCCCGCCTTCCTGAGCAGGACCAGACGACCAGATTTCCACAAAGTGGGAAACTGGCCCCGCTCAAGACACGCTGTGTAGAGTCCTCTCAGTTGGGGCTCAAGCTCCTTCAGAGCGAGGGCTAACACGCAGCCGTGAATCCCATCGGGCCCCGGCGCCACGTTCTTGGCCCGGAGCCGCATCACGGCTGCCCCCGTCTCTGCCTGTGTCACCTCTGGGACGCTGATGGCGTTCTCTCCTGTAGGCTCTGCGGCTGTGGGCACAGCCATCGGCGGCGGACTGCGCTCCGCTCTCGCCGGGAAGAGGTCTGCAACTGTTTCCTCCAGCAGCTCGGGTTGAAGACTCTCCGTAAGTGAGGGCGCCGCGGCTCGAAGTTTCCCTCGGACCGCGCGATAAGGGCGCCCCCACGGATCCACGTCTAGAGTCTCCAACATCTCCTCCCTGGCTCGCGTTTTCGCCTCGCCGATGGCCAGCCACAGAGCCTCCTTCGCCGCGCGGTACTCCTCGTACAGCGCGGCTTCTTCGTCAGGGACCCGACGACGTCTCCTCCGGTATCGGGTGTACTGGCGTCTAACCGCGACGCACGCGACGCGCAGCTGCGCGATCTCGGCGGTCCACCAGTACACCTGGCGCCTTGCTGACTGTGCGTGGACCCGGGGCATGGACGCGTCGCAGATTTGCGTCATCGCCCCGCGGAACCACAGCGCCTCCTGCTCAACGTCGACGGGTCCGTTCGTTGCCGACTCCCGGAACCAGGCCTGGACAATAGCGGCCTCCTCGAGAAGCTCCCTGTCGATGCGCTTACGCGCCCAGCGCGGACCGTCCATTCGCGGGGCCATCGAACCGCGGCCACCGGTGGTCTGGGCGGAGACGTCGAAACGGATGTATCGGTGATCCGACAACGTCTCCACCTCCACGGCGACACGCCAGTCGCGGACACTGCTCGCGACAGCGGGGCTAGCGAACGAGACGTCCACTATAGAGCCACCCCGCTGCCGCACGCACGTGTGGACCGAGCCCCGATTTAAGACGGTCAAGCCAGTCGTGACCGCCCACTCCTCCAGCACCTCGCCCCTAGCATCGGTCACAGGAGATCCCCACGCCGCAGACTTGGCGTTGAGATCCCCCAGCAACAACACAGGGCGAGGGAGGAGTCGGCCCACGACGGCACCCAACTCGACAAGGAACCTCTCGAAGTCGACGAGACTCTTGTTGGGCGAAAAATACGCCCCAACCGTACCAATGCCGTCCACGAGGGCGGCTACCCAGCCGTGGCCTCGGGACGGGTTGACAAGAGCCCCGCCAATGATGGCCACCAAACCGTCTAGGTCTCCCAACCAGTTATCCCTGGGGGGGACAAAGTACGGTTCGGCGACCACAGCCACGTGAATCGACCACTCTGCCATGCTCTGGAGCAAGAGATCCTGTGCTCTGGCAGCGTGGTTGAGATTGCCCTGGAGGAAATGGTAGAGCGCAATTATGCGCAATCCATTCCCCCCGCACCATTCCTAGGCCGGCAGTCGGCCGAAGGGCAGCCAGGCTGAGGGGGGGGTAGAAAGCCCCCGGCAGCCTTGACACCCCTTCTCTTCCCTTTCTGGGCGGGCGCACCACAGGCCTTTCCGCCCACTCTGTGCCCAGCGGGCCTCCCTGCAGCTGTACAGAGGCTGCAGTTTGGCGCCGCGGAGCACTGGGCCGCCTTGTGGCCGGCCTGACCGCAGCGATAGCACTGCTCGCTGCGGTCTATTTCGGCGGTGCACCGTGCTCTGACATGCCCAATGTCGAAGCAACGGTAGCACCGCAAGGCCCTGGGTTGCAGCTGCTTCACCCTCGCTGCCACCCACCCCACCAACAGACGCCCAGCGTCGGCGATTTTGTTCGCCGCCGCCACCGGGCACCGCACCCAGATCGCGCCGAGCCCGGAAGCATCGATGCGAATCTCGCCCGTCCGCACATCATCGGGCGGACATCCGCCGACTCGGGCCACGGCCGCCACGACCTCTGCCGGGGTCGTCGAGTCATCCAGGCCATCGACGCGCAGCTCAACGGTCTTCGTAGGCCTGGACACCCGGACGTCCTCCGGGTTGAGGACCTCCCTCAGCTTGGCGGCCAGGATGTCCGCCTTTTCGCCGCTAGAGGCACCCGACACCTCAAGCAGTCGCGCCCCCGTCATCGCCGGCCTCATTCTGAGGCCGGACGGTATGCCAAGGTCGGGGAACGCGACTTTGGCCCTCGCCTCCGTTAGGACCGCCTTATACGAGACGCCCCTTTCGACGACTCCGGGCTGCAGCGTGATCACTACAGCCGCGGAGCGTGGGGTTCTGATCCTAGGCGGCCCCTGAGCCTTCTTGGGTGCCGGTGCTCTAGCGGGTACCGGCGGCGCCGTCTTCCGCTTGCGGCGGCCCTTCTTGACGACCGTCGTCCAGGTCTCCTTGGTGGACCCGGGTGCGGTCGCCGAGGGTGTGGTCGGCGGGGGAGCGACTGCCGGTGACGCGGCCGTCCGGGAAGTGGGCGCGGACGTGTACTCCACGGGCTTTCTGGGCCGATCCGCGGGCTTTTTGGTCCCAGCCGCAGAGTTTTTGGCCACCATTGAGGTCCCTTCTTTCCTCCGATTGTCCGCTGCGAGTGGCGGACGGAGTGTCTGGGCTGGGAGGAGTCTCGACTCCAACCCTTCGAGGCAGGCATTCATCATGCCCCCTACTTGGAGCATGACGGTTCGGGCCACCTCCGCAACCAACTCAGCTTGCAGGCAGCCAGGTGTTGGAGTGGACGCGGATGGTGCAGGAGCGGCACGTTCTTGTTGCCGACTAAAGTCGGCCCTTAGAGCGGCAAGTTCCCGCCGGATGACCTCCATCTCGGATAGGAGACGGCTATTCTCCTCCTGTAATTTTGCAGTCTCCTCCGAGGTCGTGCGATTAAGGAGGACTCCCACCGCCTCCTTAATCTCCTCCGCCGCCTCTTTAAGAGCTCGCGTGAACGTGCCCTTCAAGTTGCCAGACTTGGTGGCAACCTTCAGGACCACGTCCACGCCGTCCAATACTTGGCGGCTTAGGGCCGCCGCCGACAAATCCTCAGCAGCGGTCAAGCGAGCAGACCGCCGCTCTCTGGCCTGACCAGCCATTTCAGCCACCTCATCCAGAGCAACTGCCCGTCTCTCCTCTCTTCTAGCGAGTTGGATTTCCCCCTTTGTGGTGACCAAAGAGTTTTAGGTACAAGCACTCTCCACTTGCTTGGTCCCCGGGTCACTTCCTCCGCTGGATGCCGGCGTGTCGGGGCGTTTTAAAAAGCGCCCCAGAGAGTCACGTGAGGTGGAAGGAGCTGACGCTCCACCAATTGCGCGACCACGTCCTCTCCTGCCGGCCAGCACCTTGGCGGCTGGCAGGTTCTCCTCGCTAGAAGAGAGGCCTGTCATCCCCACGCGCCTCTCGTCCTCTTTACGTGGGCGCTTCCTCCAAAATTTGGAAGGAAGCCCAACCATCTCCTCCTCAGTCCGCGAGTGCTTTGAGCTTACGCTCGCCACACTCGCCACACTCATCCTCTCAGATGCGGTGTCAGAGTCTGACACCGTACCTGACATGACACCCATCTGCTCGACCAACACGATCGGCAATTCTCTTTTTTGTTGTTTTTGTATTTTTTTCTCCATATAAATCCCACGAGTCGATATAGGTCCTAAATGTCCACCGGGCAGAGCCTAGATACCCGGTAAGCCTACATACTGCAGAGTGCGGCAGGTGCTCTGCAGGGGAAGCGCTAACGACTGGACTCCCTCCAGCCATGCATCCTCTCACCGCGCTTCAAAGCTTAGGATTGGGTGGTTTTTTATCTTAGAGGTAGCCTTCCTCTGGGCCAGGCAATTAAGCCAAGCCCCCGGCGGCGGCATTAGGCATGCCTCCGTTCGCTGTCCGGCCATCCCGACTCAGCGAACCCGCCGAAAGTTCTCTCCTCGAGGAGAAAAACACGCGCCGCATTGGTGCGCCTGCACTGCAGCGGCGGTCCTTCCCAGTCTACGCCCACTCAACTACCTCTGTAAGCAGAGGAGGAGTGGACGTATTGACCGTCTGTAGCCCGGTTCCCTTCACCGACCATCAAAGCATGATCGGTGATTGGAACCATGACCTTTCCCCGTTTGTTGAAGATTAGCCGCCAGCCCCAATTGTCCACCAAGACGTGGTGGACAATTGGAGCCGACGTTGCCCAGGGTGCGCCACGAGGAGGCTCTTCAACATGCACCCCACCGGAGTGCCTCCCTGATGCAACTCCAGAGCAGGGTATTGAAGGCATTGGCGATGTCTAGAGACACCGCCAAGACGGCCCTACCCCGGGCCACAGCATCCCCCGTCGTGAGGGCCCGCACGCGCATGATGGCGTACACCATAGAGCGCCTCCTGCAGAAGCCAAACCGGCTCTCCACCAAATCCGGTCCCACCCGCACCAGCCGCCCGACAAGGCAGTCTGCAATGTCTCTTTCAAAGAGCTTGCCCAGCTCGTCGAGCAGCACGATTGGCCGGTAAGTGGACGGAAAGTCCGCTGGGCGCCCCGGCTCCTTGATGAGGATCAGTTATCCCGTCTTCCAACGAAGTGGTAACTGGCCCCTCTCCATGCATGCGCTTAGGAGCCCCCTTAGTCGAGGCCCGAGAGCCTCCCGAGGCCAGTGCCCAGGCTTTCCCAGGTAAGCCGTCGGGTCCTGGGGCGGTATTTTTGACACTCAGCCTACGTACCGCCACTCGCAGCTCTACCTCGGTCACCTCCGGAGCATTGTCGTCATCGTCGGCGGTGTGGTCCGCATTGAGCGGAGCCATGGGCGGGGAGATAATTATGTTCCCCTCTAGAAGGGAACAGTGTGCTCACCTCGTCCTCCACGAGCTGGGGCCGGAGACTCTGTGTCAGCAGGGGAGCCCATGGGCGGAGCTTCTCTCGCACCATTTTGTAGGGGTGTCCCCATGGGTCCCTGTTCAGAGTCTCCAGCGACTCCTCGCGGGCCAGTCCCCTGGCCTGCAGGATCTCCGCTTGGAGGGCGGTCTTCGCCGCTCTGTACCCCTCGTACAGCTCCGCCTGAATGGCTTCCGTATCCGGAGGGCGAATACGGAGCCTGCGGTGCCTGGTGTACCGGCGTCGCGCAGCGACGCACGCACTGCGCAGTGTCGTCAACTCCGGTGACCACCAGCACACCTGGCGCGGGGTGCGTCCGTGCTGGGCCCGGGGCATTGCCACGTCACATATTTCGGACATGGCCTCCCGGAACCACTCCGCCTCGACGTTGATGTCAGCAGGCCTGTACGGTGATGACACCCAGGCCTGCACGATTGAGACTTCCAGGCGGAGCTCCCGGTCCAGCTGCTACAGCACCCACCGCTGACCACTCGGTGCCTGTCGGACCAGCGCGCTCGAGGTCTGGGTGGAGACGTCAAACCGGATGTACCGGTGGTCGGAATAGGTCTCCACCCCCTCTATGACGCGCCAGTCAAGGACACGCGGCGACAGAGCGGGGCTGGCGAACGAGATGTCCACCATCGATTCACCCCGCATCCGCACACACGTGGAGACAGAACCCCGATTTAGGACGACTAGGCCTGTCTCCAAAGCTGTGTCTGCAGTCAATAAGGTTGAAGGAGAATGTAGCTCCAGTTTATAGGAGGCAATATAGGATACCTTATGTGCAGAAAAAGGAGGTTGATAGGCAAGTGCAGGAGATGCTGGATAGTAATATTATTGAGGAGGCGGTTAGCGAGTGGTCTAGTCCTGTTTTAGTTGTACCCAAGAAAGCAGATCGTAGTGGGGAGAAGAAGTGGCGCGTGGTGATAGATTACAGGCAGTTGAACGAAAGGATACAGGATGATAAGTTTCCATTGCCGAATATAAGTGAAATTTTAGATTCGATGTCGGGTGCTGTTTACTTTAGTCACTGTGATTTGTCGCAGTCTTATTGTCAATGTGCTTTGGAAGAAAGTAGTAGGAAGTACACTGCTTTCACAACAGATAAGGGGCAATATCAGATGTGTAGGTTACCAATGGGGTTGAAGATAAGTCCGAGTTCTTTTAGCAGGTTAATGACTGTAGCCATGTCTGGATTGAATTATGACAGATGTCTGGTTTATTTGGATGATCTAATTATTTTTGGGCGGAATTTGGATGAGCATAACCGAAACCTTGTGTCAGTTTTTACACGCCTAAGGGAAGTAAATCTTAAGTTGAATCCATCCAAATGTGAATTTTTGAAGAAGCAAGTACTATATTTGGGGCACGTTATTTCGGCGGAAGGTATTTCACCAGATCCGGAGAAGGTTGAAGTCATAAGAGGTTATCCACGTCCATCAACGGTTGATGAGGTAAAACGGTTTGTGGCATTTGCGAATTATTATAGGAAGTTCATACCGAATTTTGCTAATATAGTGGTTCCTATGAATAGGCTATGTAAAAGAAATGTTGTGTTTACTTGGACCGATGAGTGCGAGAAGTCATTTTTGTTGCTAAAGGAAGCGTTAATGAATCCACCGGTGTTGGATTATCCAGATTTTTCTGATGGCAACAGTTTTATATTGCAGACCGATAGTTCGGGGTACGCTGTGGGAAGTGTGTTGTGTAATGGGAACGGAAAACCCGTTGCATATGCTAGTAGGTCTTTAGGGAAGAGTGAGTTAAATTATCCTATAATAGAGAAGGAGTTATTGGCGATAGTTTGGTCAGTTAAATATTTTAGGCCATATTTGTACGGACGGAGGTTCGTCGTAAAAACGGATCACCGGCCGCTATTGTATTTGTTTAACATGACCGATCCATCAAGTAGGTTGACTAAGTTTCGTTTGTGTTTAGAAGAGTACGATTTTGAGGTTGAATATATTAAGGGGAAAGAAAATGTGCTAGCGGATGCGCTTTCTAGGATAGTAATTACGAGAACCACACTACCGATACCGGGAACCACATTCTTTGCATTGAAGTCCCCGAGGACGAGCACGGGGAGGGAACGGAACCCGACGACGACGACTTTCAACTCCGCAAGGGAGTTGTGGAACTCGGCAAGAGTTCGGTTCGGGAACCACCTACCACTACAATCTCCCCGAACCGTGCTGCCACGCAACCCCGTCCACTCGTGACTGCCTCGAGGGACGGTGTACCGGCGGCGGCCGACAAAATTAGGGTCACTGAGCAACTCAGGTCCTCCACCCAGTCATCCCTGGGCGGGACAAAGTACGGCTCAGCGACCATAGCGATGTTAATCGACCACTGCACCATGCTCTGGAGCAACAGATCCTGAGCGGAGGCGCAGTGGTTGATGTTCGCCTGGAGGAGGCGTAATGGGGCCGTTATTGGCACTCCTTGTCAGGTCACAAGATCATTTTCTGGTGTACAATAAAGTATTTATAAATAAATAAATAGGTACTATAGATTAGCGACCCGCCCCTGCTCTGCACGATATTTACGATTTCGCAAAACATACTGAATGTTTACTATACTCAAGCGGAAAGCGCCAGGGTAGCTTAGGAAATTCAAATATTCTCACGTTTTTTTGCAATTTGCAGGTCTGTGTCAGTTTGTATGTTGAGTATGTTCAACATACTTGAACAAAAAAAATACGCTTAATGCCTTATTAAATTTGAGAGTTTATAGAAAAGTTATATTTAGTGACGAGATATGGTAAATTTAAAAAAAATGTATTTGCTCCAATCCCATGAATCTTCGTCTAGGCTTTATGGGGTGCTTTGCTTAATTGTTACAAATGGGTCACACTATCACGTCCTGGAGGCAATACGTCAAATTAGAAATCACCCTGTATATACAGGGTTATTGGTAAAACACCATCAACATCTAAAGTGGTCATTGTACTCATCATTATGAACAACTTTTACTATGGGACCAAATAAGAAATCGCGAAAAAAAAATCTGCTGTTCCCTACTTTTATGTTTGCAGAACTCGTCAAAATGTAGGGACCAGCTGATTTTTTTTCGCGATTTCTTATTTGGTCCCATAGTAAAAGTGGTTCATAATAATGAGTACAATGACCACTTTAGATGTTGATGGTGTTTTACCAATAACCCTGTATACATGCTCAACACACAACCTGACACAGACCTGCAATTTCCAAAAACGTAAGGAAATTTAATTTCAAAATTCTCTATATTTTGCGAAATCGAAAACGTCGTGCGAGCCAGGGGCGGGTCGCTAGTCTATAAGCAATACCAATTATTATTATATAATAAAGATAACCCGATTATAGCACCAAGTAACATCTACTAGAATCCGATAAAATTATTTATCACAAATCCTGTGATTAAATTAACTAGAACAGGCATATCTGGTATTACTACGTTATGATTAAAACCCAGCAAACAATACAGGTATAAATCAACAGAGGACCTTTTAGCTCATTCAAATAAATTCAATTGAGAATTACTTGACTGAGTAACAGCCAGTAAGATTCAATTTTACCAACTTATCTTTACACTGCACTGTTGAAAAATAACCTCTATCTAGTAAGAAATACGAGTGATGTTAAATGAATGGGTAATGTGGCAGGATTTATCCACGGATTAAGTCGAAATGGTAAAGGAAGTCGGCCAAACGGAAAGTATTAGATTATACACGAATCAATAAGAGCACAGTTTGCTCACTGGTTTCACAGTTAGGCAGGCTTCAAGCTCGAATTAATACCACTCTGTGATTAGGTGCCATTTCACGCTTATGGGGGCTTTTGTGAGCGTTTTTAAGCCCCTATATAGATATTCGTATTTGGATGTATGGGATGTGGGTCGCATTCTTTAGGTACATTTTATCAGGTAAATACGTTTGCGGGAATCTGTATGCATTGTGAACAAAGGTGTAAAGATCAAGGAGATTTTTATATTTATAAATTGATCCAAACTCAAACTCAAACATTTATTTCAAATGAACCAATTACAGGCACTTTTGAATTGTCAAGAAAGATGAAGCTAGTTGCCCATTCCAAAGCGTAGTAGCACTGACATCTAATTTTAATAGAGGTCAGTGCGTAGTAGGTACCTATGGAGAAGAACGGGCAAGAAACTCCATGGACACTCTTTTAAATCAAAACAACTGCCAAAGCTGCAAAAATGTCTGGCTTTATAAAAAGAATATGTCGGAACTTCCAGTCCATCTCTACCCTAAAGGTGCTCTTCAATACTCTTGTGAGAAGTCTACTGGACTATGCAACTCCAGTTTGGAACCCTACTTACCGTGTTCACGTAAACAGGATTGAACGTATTCAAAGAAGCTTCACCAGATACCTTTGTTTTAGAAGCTCTAGCTGCCCACGAGATTCTTCTTATAGTCAAAGGCTCAGTCATTTTAAAATATGTTCTCTTGAACACCGAAGAGACGTGACAGACCAGATTCTTCTTTACAAAATCGTTAACGGTTTACTAAATGTTCTAGATATTTTGGCGGAATTAAGTGTAGCTGTACCTCGACAGAAAACTATTCGATCTGGTCGCGAGACCATTACCTTTGCCATAACTGCAAGTCGTACTAACCTTGGCACCACCGCACCCATGAACCGTGTAATGGGAAATTATAATAAAATCGCTACACGAACCAATTGCATCGACGTCTCCTCTAACCCTTATCGTCAATTCGGTACGAGACTTTTTACCAGCTCGGAGTCTCAAGACCTCTGTGTGACACAAGCCGCCTATTAATAAAATTGTATACACTTTTATTTCTTTCTTTTAGGTCATGTTTGTTATTTAATTAAATATTTCTGTACTTTCCATCTTATTTGTGAACATATTTAATCTTTATTTTTATCTTTCCTAAAACTGTATGTGATTTTAGTATGAGTAGCGTATGTACTACTACGTATGTGTAACTACTTACTCACTAAAGTGAGTAAGTAGTTAGTGAGGTGCCTTACCAATAAATAAATAAATACAATATTGTTACAAAAAAGTGGTTACATCACTCATGTTGAAATGATACATGTGAGAACGATGTAGAAAGACGTGCTGCATTTACTGCATGTTAAAAGCGTCCGTAATAAAAAGATAAAAACAATTCAGGAATTAAAATAAGCCGTGGTAGCTAAGAAAGGACCAGTGCCAACAGACGGCGCCCGTTCACGAACATGACGTATGGATCAGCACCATTCAGCTCAACCATTCTATCAAGATCATAAAGCTACGCGCACATTACAGCCGCATCGGGCCGCTGCGCTGCGCATCGCATTTCAATACAAATAAAGGTGGTGCAGCCCGACTGCTCGACTGTAGTGTGCGATGGTTCATACAAAATGTACGAAAGTAGGTAGTGTAAAGGCCCGTTCAAATCTGTGTTAGCCTTAGGGCCTTTGTCTACCGCAGCCGTCAGCGGGACGTCACCGGGACGTCACCGAGAAACGAGATTACTCGAATCAAACGTGACGTCCCGGTGACGGCGATCGTTTGTCCACCGTGACCGAACTCGGCAGTTCAATATGTTATGTATGATACCTAGACAAAACAAAAACCGGGAGAACGGCACCCGCACCGGTGCCGGTGCGACCGACGGCAGTGTGTGGTCAAGATCAAACGTGTTAACTGCAACAAACCATTTACAATTTAAAGCACTCTTTTTCGATCTGTCCGTGGTAAACCGACAAATTTTGAACTGATATCAAACTTACATGCGACGGATCGCACTTTGCGTTATTACTAAATAATCAAGTAACTGTGACCAACTTGGAAGTAGGGCTCGCCGGTCGCTGCCGAAGCACCGCTCGCTTCACTCGCTCGGCACGCGCGCGGTTGGTCACAATTCTAACCTTATTTACCCCATTTGGTCGAGGTGCCCTGGCTTAGCTACTACGACCAATTCGGCTACCGCCAAGACCGACAAATCAGGAACGGCTTACAATTTTACGGCAGACAAAATCGGACAGATTAATACCTACGTTATATTGTAAGCAGTATTTTGCTTACAATATAACGTTCACAATTTATCGACAGTTTACAATATCGCGTGATAGATTATAAACTAACGGTGTTCACAATCATATTATGGTGACGTTATGTATCGCTACTTCGGCGCCTTCATCCCGTTCTGGGTGACGTCCCGGTGACGGCTGCGGTGGACAAACGCGCTTAAAGAGTAACATTTATGATTACGACCTTCTCCCAATATCAAACTTTCAATTTTTTTTATCAACTTCGTTCGATGAATCAGCTGTGAACTCATTTCTCACATGCCACGCGTCATTAAACCATTTTAATTATAAATAGGTCGTTGGTAATTAATAATGATAACACTAATTATCGAGCCTCAATCAAAACAAAGACTAGGTTTGTACCAGTGTTTGTTTATCAATGATTCCACGCTTTGATATATCGATCCAATGTGAACTGTTAACTTTAGAATACTGACGTTAAACAAATGATTTAAAGGCTTGAGTCATTACCCTGGCGTTAATATGACTCATCGATAAAGCTTAAACCTCGGGACAAACTGAAGCGAATCCTGCGTGGGATGCGGAACAAAATTGACTCGCGCCAATGGTGTCAACTAACTTTTACCTAGGAAGGAGGGCTCAATGGCACGAACAATCGCACTCGTTTGACTTCCTAATCTTTATAACAACCGACGCAAGCAGTCGGGTCCCGTGACTCGCGCTGATTTCACCTCAGTGTGGCAAGAGCTTTAGAACGAAATTGTCACACAGTCATGTCGAAAAGACATGACATGTCGTGGCAGAGATGTCGATCGCAGAGCCACTTTTTTTGCAACCCTTGATGTCGCGCAGTATTTACGTCCGTGTAAGTAGGTACTATACGTCTATCTGACGGTCACCCTGTTCAGTCAGCCCCATTGCCAACCTCGCTGACTTATTACTCTTTTCACTGATAATTTAATTATTAAGGCTTGCCGAGGCAAAATAAGATCACGTAGCAAAAAGATTGATTTATATATTTATTATATATATATTTATTATTTTATTTTTTCACAATGTATTGCCTTAAGTAGGTAGGCATACTGTTGACATTACATTATATAAGGCCGCCGGTAACAGTCATATAATAATTATGATCTTCTCATATTACAAGAAGCATCTGGCGAATACAATAAAAACTTAGTCCAGACAAATAGAATAGCACACAGAACTAAATTCGGAACGTTACCCCTAAACGATTGTGAAAACAAATTTAATAAACGCATTTTAATCCGACTTCCCCGAAATGCAACAAAGAAAGTCTGACTTTGTTAAATCCTGTTTTGAAACGGCGTCATGTAAGTTATAAGCGGTTAGCGATTTAGATTTGAAAAAGGCGGAACGGTTTATTCCTGGTAGGCCAGTATTTTTCCAATAAAGCTTTGTTTTCTTAAGAAAGCAGTGAACGGTAACAGAATAGCGGCTATCCAAATACAGAGCGTTTTAAGACACTTTAATGTCTAATACGCGACGACGACGTGTTCCCCCACGTACTAATGAATAGCGATCGTCGCGCCAATACGCGACTGCCACGCGTCATGTTCATATGTCACTTTTTGTTCGGTGAACCGGAACGCATGGTCACGCCGGCAGAGGGTGCCGTCCAGCATTGCGATTCTGTAACCATCTCACCGTGAAAACTTAGGTGAAGTGAGCGAGGAGTGAGCTGTCAGTGTAGTCCCACTGATGCTAGGGATTGACCAAGCATTACAGTTACAATCATAATCGAGATTTTGAATGTTATTTCTGTTGATCACTTTATATAATTTCATTTTCATTTAAAAAGAAAAGAAATTGATTTTCTGTGTTGCTGTTTTATAAAAATATAACCCCAAAAATAATATTAAGACACTTACATACTAGCTTTGAAATAATATAAAATGATCAACAATAATTAAAATCTCGAATATGATTGTAAATGTAATGCTGGTCAATCCCTAGCATCAGTGGGATGACACTGACAGCTCACTTCACCTAAGTGTTCACTTCACGGTGAGATTTTTACAGAATCGACCGGCAGTTATCCTTTAAGTTCGTGGAATAAAATGAACGAGACTGTCGCGAGTTCGCGCGAGTATTTATCTTTAGTTAGGACACGGTCATATGATGTCTATATAGTTAGATTAATATTACTAGTACATACCATTAAACCGCTTAAAAGATAAGGCGGCTTTTATCCAGCCTCTCCTGTACTTAAGCTTAATTAGACAAATAAAATGGACGAGTCCTTGGTCAGTTAGTCAGTAAATTGAAGGGTAAATTCCTATGTGAGTTTCGAGAGTATATGGTTGCTAGTAATGTATTATAACTATGATGTACCTACTACTAATCCCGCGTTTACACCAAGCTATAAAACATGCAACATCTAGTTTTAAAATATTGACCAAAAAATTTACGTATCTTCGTCTTAATTATTGACGGCTTTAAAGATCTTCTTACAGAAATAAACATAATTTCATTACATCATGTATCTACAAGTTGTGTCTACTGTTTTCATTTATCGTTACACCTAAAACAAGTTAAGACTATTAGTATACAAAACTTATAAAAACATGTCAAAAAGGTTAGTTAAAATAGTTAACAATACATTATCTGAAACAACTTTAATATAATATATGTAGGTATGATACTTATTTTATACACGATAGTTTTTGACAAGTATTTTACAAGACTTGTCTCAAATAATTTCAAATTCAAAATATTTTATTTCACATAAACCTACATGGGCACTTATGAAACATCAGAAGCTAGGTGCACGGCTCCAATTGGTCGTTTCCCATAGGACCGGCAAGAAACACCACGGTTACTCTTTTAAAAATAATTGGCTTTTATAATATTTTTTTTTAATTAAATATAAATAAATATAAATATCGTCTGACATTGCACACAGCACCATCTAGTTCCAAGTTAAGCACTTAACACTTAAGGCTTGTATTATGGATACCAGATGCTTGCTACACTACTTAAATACATTTTTTTTTTGTAAATACATACATATTATAAATATACATCCATGACTCGGGTACAAATGTCCATATTCCTCATACAAACATTTGCCCCTACCGGGATTCGAACCCAGGACCATTTGGTTTCGCTGACTACACTTAGCCACTGTAGCCACTACACCAAACGTGTCGTCAAATTTCAAAATTCGTCAAAAAAACATTTTAATTACCTACTCTGTTAATATTTATGGGAGGAGGTCTGTCGACAAGTACTAGAAACTTAAAAAAATTAAAATGGTCATTAAATCGAAGCATCTATGAGTCTACAAATGATTTCTCAACTCATCTCATCTCAATCAGAGCTTTCGGAACTGTCTTATGTAATTTTGACGTTCAAAAAGTGCATATTTTTTTTTTTACGTTTGATTTTGATCTATAATTAAAAACAGTCCTTCTGTAATTATTTTACACCATGTAAGTACACTGACATAACTGACATGGACACGATAATCTGAACTAAGATAGTATGTGCACAGTAGTTGTATTGTATTTTGTGGTAAATGTCACGATATCAAATTATTATTGTGTTTCACATTCTTACAATTATAAGGTATTTGCTGCGGTTTAGTTACGAAACCTAATATTTTGTTGACTGTCGTGGTTCCTGTTTCCGGTAAGTTTTCCTAGAGTTAATTTTAGTATTCGATTACTATTATGGTATAGTGCAAGAAATCGAACACAGTGCAACGTTGTTATAAATACTCTGAATATTTCGTGCGAATATCTTTTATTGTTCTCGTACACTGGATTTGAACAAGTTTGCATTTACGACTGTATTTTTGAGCATATTTATTTATTTATTTATTTATAACTTTTCGCACAAAAGGTACAAAGGCGGCAAGGCGGCGGCGCGGCGGCGGTTCTTAGATCTCTTCTCAGTGATTGGACATAAGCTATTCTTTTAGTTTTTATAGTACACGCTTTAATGTGCCTAATTTATTTTCTGTGCATTCAGCACCCAAAAAAATTGTACATACCTTTTTTATCATCATTCTGTCCTCTACCCTTTGTCCAACTATATTGGGTTCCACATCCAGTCGAACCTTGACCTTCTCCTCCACAACTCAGCTACTGGGCAAGAGGTACAATACCCCATATTAAGACTTACGTAATTTTTGTCACTTATAATTGCAGCATAACAAAGAACAACCTTAAATCGCTACAATCTTGTAACTTAAACAAAAAACGTTCCCGAAGTTAGCACAAAGATTTAAACTATTCATTATACGGGCTGTCGAGACCTGATAGTTGTTCCTCGACCAGCTCGCCTGCTGACTACACACAGCTACTTTGTATAATCTTAGTGAAGTAAGAGATAGAAAATAATATATTAATTTAATTTGCTACTGTAGATAGTACCTACTCAGTTTAAACGCTTCTCCTAATCATTTATTCAGCGCTCGGCTAAAGTGTGTTACTCCCTGCCATCGTATGTCTTCTGTGCCATGTATAAACGTGCCTTCAAAGCAAGAATGAAAAGGCATCTTCACGCTTGTTCCACAGTAGAAGCGACGGATGAGCCATAGCTTCACCAGGAGAGATTCGGATAAAGAGCAGACCGAAATCAGCGAATTAAATAAATACTTAAATCAGATAAGTCGATCTCAAAAGGAGAAACGTTGCGTTTTATAACAAAGACGGATGACACAATTGGTGATCAAAACGATGTTTACTGGTAAAACTATTTATACCGAATCGCCGCAGGAGCCTGCCTGCCTGGTCATTTCCTTACTATGTTGCGATCGGCTTCCAGTCTAACCGGATGCAGCTGAATACCAGTATTTTACATGGAGCGACTGCCTATCTGACCTCCACAACCCAGTTACTGGGTAATACCCCTTGGTAAGACTGGTTAAATGATAAATGATTTTATTTCTGTAAGTAGGTTTGTACAAACACTTTTACACGTTAATCGTATTTTATAAACTAGATGAGGTCGGCGTTTCCTATCTGACTACTCTGAGAAGAAAGGCCGAAACAAACTCAGAGGTCACAGTCTCTTTTAAAGTCCAGACAAAATCTTGGTCAGATCATGTGAAGGCTATGTAGATCGGTGTCTAAAATGGTATTTTAAGGAAAGAACCACACAGATTGAGTGGACCTGTCCAGACCGTGCACGCAAGTGTCAGCACTCGTGCAGCTCAACTCAGAACTTAAGGAGCTCAACGATTCGACGAACAATACCAAAGAAAGGACGTTTGAGGAGGCCGCATAAATTACTCAAACTACCAGATCATGATTAATATTAATATAGTCTTTGACAGTATAATAGGCATTCTGGCCTAGTTTCCTCTTTATAAAAGATTTGAATTTATTAAGGCTTAGTTCTTGAATGTGGCTAGGAAATTTATTATAAAAACGTATACATTGGCATCTAAACGAGCCACCTATTTTCTTGAGCCTATGGTTGTAGGTTATGGATATCACTGTATTTTTTAAACAGGTTAATATTTTTATGTGCATACAAAAGATTTTCATAAATATACTGTGAAGGCACAGTCAATATATTAATCCCTTTAAATTTTGTCTCTGAGGGAGTGTCTGGGACTTAATTTATAAATTGAACGAATTGCCCTTTTTTGTAAAACAAAAATTGTTATCAGACTTTGAGGCTTCTGACGACGACGTGACGAATGTCAAAGATGTCCTAGAATGACAGCCGGGACCAACGGATAAACGTGCTTTCCACGCACGGTAGTGTCTCGATATGTAAAGATGGTCACCCATCCACGGACCGACCGTGGAAAGCGCAGCGTAACCTGATCGATCGACCCTTGCCGAAGGAGCGAAAGTAACTAAATGATTGTTGAGCTAAATTATGCATATTCGATTATAGCGAAATACACTTTAGTGACTGGTACTTCGATCATAAATACCTGTGTATTTATGATCGAAGGACTGGTATTTCAATAAATTATTCCGATTTAGGATGATGGGTCTTCATTAATGTAGCTTGAAATATGACGCTTGTTTAGCATCATTCATAATTTCTTATATGAAATTCGAGGTTAGGATAAAATACCCACCCATTATAATCGATAGATTAATTGATTTTAAGCGTAGGTACATCGTCCTTTCAGCTTGGTATTTGAACTGTCTATATCTAGGTAGATTATTTTTGAGATTGTTATATTGATTATCTGGGATTAAGCACTTGGTACAATTCAAGTGTGAGTGTACTGTGGACGAAGCATTGCTACCTTGATAGTAATTTATGTCATATTTGATTATTAAAATTCGGGTACATTACAAGTACAATTAGTACTTATTCTTCTTCGTCGTTCCCTCAGTGCTGATGTTCGCGACCACACACGATGGGTCTCTAAGTCATGAGGTCTTCTGCAGTCTGGACCGTCGGTACGTGCTGCCTCTAACAGCCTCCTTAACAGCGTCTGACCATCTTGCCGGCCCAGTATCATGTGCCCTTGAATAGATACTTGTGCCTTTTCAAGTACAGAAGTCCTCAAATGTTATGATTCTTTGGATCGTGAAGAGATTATCACTACATGAAGAGATTACCATTACAACTGCGTAGTACTAAAGTCCACATAAGCAGTTGATATGCAAATATTCTGAATATACACGAACAGTCATCAAAACATGTGATTATTTAATCTATGCGATAATAGGCAGGTATTTAATAGCAACAAAACTGGACAAGTTTAGGAAAAACCAAGGAACACGCGGCTTAACTTGCTTTCTGGAACATCGAGGGATCTTTGTGTGTAAAGATGGTCACCCATCCACGGATCGACCTCGGCAAGAGTACCTTAACCAGATCCATCGGCCCGCGTGGCTGTTATTACTTGGCTTGGCTTGGTGTTTGTTTTGTAATGTGAATTACTTTGCATTATTAGAATAGAATGAAGTTCTTTTTAACCCCCGACGCAAAAGAGGGGTGTTTGTCTGTGTGTCTGTCTGTCTGTCTGTGGCATCATAGCGCCCGAACCACTGAAACGATTTCAGTTTAGTTTTTTTTGGATGAAAGGAGACTTAATCGAGAGTGTTCTTAGCTATGTTTTATAAAAATCGATTGAGCCGTTTAAGAGTTATGGTGGGTTAAAGTGGGGATGGAAGAACCAAAATTCTACAATTGTGCCGTGTCGGGGGTTTTTTAAATTTTTAATTTATAACTTAACAGACAGCTGTGCTGCTGGGGAGTTTGTTGCGCTACTTCTTCTTCCCAGCTAAAGCACTAGGGAGTGGTGAAGGGCGGTCGTTTTGGGGGACTGTCTAAATTAATTTCGACGTTCAAAAATGCTGATGCTCAGCCTTATTTGAATTAATGACTTTTGATTTTGATTTTTTATTTAGTCACGAACCCCTTCGATCAATCAAATTCTACGACATACCAACTGAACAGTTCTCGCTGTATAATGCTGACCGCACCCGTCTTTAAGCATTGTCAGAATTCAGGTACACAATAATGAATTTCTACACAAGAAATGCCATATTTATAAACAGAAACAAAAGTTAAAACAAATTCGTTCAATGTAGTTCAAATTAAAAAAATCGTTTTTATTTATTATTTATGGTTTTCAATACAACCACCAAAAAGAAATAAAAAGGTTTTACTTCTTCCTACGTTTTTAATGAAATAAACTTTAATTTAGTTTTTGTTTTAAAAGGATTGCAATCAAATCAAATACTTAAAAAAATCAAATACTTTAAAAGTTATCGCATTTTTTATAACCGAATCACTTTCTTTGCGGTCCAGTTTACATAAACAGATTCGGTCAGAGATGAGAACTTTGAACCTATCCTTTATATTGTTGGTATATTAACCTCAATTTATAAAGTGAAAGATTGTATGGCCCACTGGCCAGTCTCGGTTGCGATTGGCTCCCCGTGAGAAGTCGTTCAGGAGGATATTACTTCTCATCAAAAAAATCCAAACACCTCTGAAGTTTGGTATTGTATGAGTTTTGTTTTTTTTTTTTTTTACATTAAACAAAATAAATAAATAATGTCAGTTAATTGTGGATATTATAAGGTACCGTTTAACGAATATTAATGTTTAAAATTTAAATTAAATTTCTTTAGCTATCGTGTTTTGTTCAACAGATATGTTTTTACCCTTTAAGAAGAATTTGTAAAATTTTAGAATCAAAGACGTAAAACAACAAAAAAAGTTTATTCTTCCCCGGGCTCTAATGACTGCTTCCATTCGACTCCTCGTGGAACGGGTGAGAGTCACAATCTTGTGTTATGGAATGTTATCCCACTCCTCTTGTATAGCTGTTTTAAGCTGGCTCTCTCTCACTCACTCACTCACTCTCTCTACTCTCGTCAGAAAAGAGAACTTTGATCCATTGAAGGTATGACCAATTTAAGTGCTCACGTGCAAAGTTAAGGCGCGCTCTTCGGTGGTCTACCGTCAATTTTGGGTCATTAGCTGGTTTATAAGGTTTCAGGCCACGCTCCGCCAATCTTCTTCTAATGGTAGAATCGCTCACAGTCAATCCTCGAACCTCACGGAACCGCTGCTGCAGTTGAATAGAGTTAAAGTGACGATTTCTCAGAGAAAAAGACGCAATATACCGGTCATCTTGCTCAGACGTGACTCAATATCAACCAGATCCTGGACGGCGAGTAAACATACTAGTCTCCCAACGTTGATATACTCTATCGACAGGAGAGAGGCTAAGATGCAATCATGCAGTCACAACACGCTGACTATGACTTAATCCAGCAACGCCACGAATTAGGCAGCTTCCGTGGGCGAGGTATCCATATTTGTTAAGCAAAAATCTATTTCATAGGATGTCACAGAGCTTAGTTAACAATCACTATTAAAAAAAACTATATTTTTTGCAATTTTTTTTTTTTATAAATGCAGAAACTCCGACACATGGAAAACAATCTCTACATTCATTTACATGATGAAAATTCGAAAATTTAAATTCAAATATGGAATTGTGGTACATGATTGTATAGACCAAATTGCCAGCTATTTATTGGCGTATTTTTTTTATTAATTTTGTCCTCTTTTTTATTAAAATGCCGCCTAAATACACACACCAAAAAAGTCCAAGCAACGTGTACGGTTTTGGACTTTTGAACCATTTTTACTGTTGTAAGATATTTATATTTCTTTTATAAATAATGGCTAAGCATTTTTTGATGCATTTGTGACTAAAGCAACAAAACCCTTCATTCAATTTTTCATGTAATCACAATAATTAACAATATGTGTACCGTAACATACTTAGTATTATAAAATAAAGTTAAAACGAAATTAAACTTTTCATGTTTTACCAAATTAAATAACGACATTTTTTTTAATTATTTGGTAATTCAATACAAAGTGTGACCGCCTCTGTTGTTTAAAACTTGTCGGCAACGGTTTTTCATTGAATTTATAAGATTGCTTATCTGATCCTGCGGCAATCGCTCACAATGGAATTTTAACAAGTCTTTCAGTTGTTTGGTTGTCTCTGGATCATGTCCAAATGCATGTCCAAATGATAAGAGTGAGATAAATACCAAATTTATCAAACAACGGAAAGACATGAAATTGGGAAAAAATTATTAGCTTTCATTTTAATGAAAACAAAACACAATTGAAACGTTTCTATTTTTAAAATCAGCCAGTATAATGTAATGTAATGTTTCCGAGAACAAAAAGTTTGTAACTAGTTTTAAATTAATGCGGGTGATTAGCGACTCAGTTCCTTCTGTTGGTTTCGTATCATGTTTAGTCTTGGCACCACCTCGGTAAATACTTAGTGCATATAACTACGTATTTTCAAATTTATATTTAGTACCTACTTAGAGCCTTGCACCTATAGTCCGGCCATCGAGAAAATGCGTTGCTGACATCTGTCAGTGCGACAAATCTAGTATCTAATAAAGATCAAATTCGGAAAACACGTATTTGTTTGCATGAAACTGACAGGACGGTTTCAAGAACGCATTTTCTCGAGGGCCGGAATGTACCTCAATTTACATATTATATGAATCTAAATGTTGTTGAACTGGTTTTAAATTAATGAGGGTGATTAGCGATCCAGTTCCTGCTTTGTGTTCGTATCGTGTTTAGTCTTGGCACCACCTCGGCAAATGGTGCATGTACGTATTTTCAAATTCATATTTAGTCCATAGGGCCACTTGCGCCGCAAATAACTAAATACGTTTCGTTTCGTTTTCGCGCCGCGCTATTCTTGCATATATTTTTTTTTTTTTTTGCTTTTATATAAGCTTTGTAATATTTATTGATATTGTTGGTTTGTTCAAAAAAGAATACGTTTAGTTCTAAACATATTCAAAATATAAATTTGTCTCTGCCGCCTTCAAACGATTGACAAACACAAACCGATGTTTTAATGTAAATTCGTTTAGATTTAAACGCATTTACAGATTCGTGTTGCAAGCGGTCTAAGGGCCCTATCTCACTAGGACACCAAGGTGACGCAACCAGAGCTAACTACAAAATGTATACAGCCCTATGGAGGGTACCTCACCTGGGTGTCCGCTTGGTTGCTCAACCTGCCATATGGTTGCGCCACCATGGTGTCCTAGTGAGATATAAGCCTAATTGTTTATCTTTTAACTGTCCTGCTGTGCGTTGTTCTATTTATTTTGTGTTGCACTAAATAAATAGTATCTATCTATCTTGTCAGTGTCAGTGAGTCCTTCGTGAAGTGAGTTTGATTTAAAAAAATTCTAACGAAAGTGTGAGTAAAATAACAATTATGATGTGTATCTTTCTAAACTAATTTGGTTGCCAAGTGAATACAATATTATTTATACCATTCCCCCTCTAAAAAGCTTATTTTCATCCCACCATCTCGGAAAGAGTATTTTTAATCTTCAATATCTGAGTGGAAAAGCCGTTTTTATTCTCTAGAGGATAAAGTAAATTGAATTTAGAACATCGTGTGCACTAAGTTTGTGAATTAAAAAAAACATTAAACCTATTTACTGCTACCTCTATGGTGCCGAATATATCATACAACTTTTTTTTAATTTGTTAAAAACTCAGACTCGGAACCTTCTTGGTGTTCTTTTTTCAATTTGCTTTGTACGCGGTTCTTTACGCGGCATTTTTTCACGTCATTGTTAAACCTTATATTAAAAACAAGAAACTTGAAAACAAGTGAAAAAACTAAAATGAGTGATTCTAGCGACGAGGAAGTTTGCTTGACGCCAACAGAATTGACTGAAACTGTTAATAATGCGCAAATGAGCTTTCTCCCTCAACAATCACGCGAGAAGTATTTAAAACAGTACGATATGTTCAACACGTGGCGACTAGCAAAAGGAGCCAAAACTTTCTCAGAAAACGTTTTGCTGGCATATTTTATAGAATTATCCGAGAACAAGAAAGCAAGCACTCTATGGAGTACGTATTCGATGCTAAAAGCAACAATAAAGATGAAAAAAGACAAACATATCGATACCTATCCTAAATTAGTGGCATTTTTAAAAAGAGCCTCATCTGGTCATCAACCAAAAAAATCGAAGGTTTTCACAGTATCTGATATTGAAAAGTTTCTTAACGAAGCACCCGATTCCGTATATTTGGCGGCAAAAGTAAGTCAGTTGCACATTCAGTATCTACTTAAGTATATTAATCTCAATTAAATAGTATACTTAGTAGATGTTGATAGGCATAATTATGCGTTCATATCAATTTTATTCATTTATCTACTACAATACTCTTTACGTTACAGGTTGTTCTTATTATTGGAATAAACGGAGCATGTCGAACTAATGAACTGTTTATTTTAATTAATAGTATAAAAAATGTTTATTTTAATTCACAAACTTAGTGCACACGATGTTCTAAATTCAATTTACTTTATCCTCTAGAGAATAAAACGGCTTTTCCACTCAGATATTGAAGATTAAAAATACTCTTTCCGAGATGGTGGGATGAAAACGTTTTTTTTTTGCATTTAGTCATTTCCTCGCTGAGGTGGAATGAAAAGTTACGTGTTGCACTCGAGTGCAAAGATTTTTCACCTCGTGCTCTTTTGATTCCCTCGCTAACGCTCAGGATTCTAATTTTGAATCACTCGCTGCGCTCGTGATTCAATTTTAGAATCCTTCGCTTGCTCGGTCATCAAAATTGAACACGCGGTTAAAAAGCAACTTTGCACTCTTGTATAACAAATAACTATTTATTCACTGAAAACAGTGAATAAAAAGCACTTTTACTCACTGTTATATCGCTACACAAGTTGACCATCCTAATAATAATAACAAGAAAATTACTCTTAATTTTAGTAATTGCTCCAATTTTAATGTGCATTTTAATTAATTTAAGCTTCCTTTTTCTTTATTAAATGTTTATTTTCGCTTAAATCTTTCTTTTTCTCGTAGTCATGGTATAAAGTATAGTATGCAACTCTTGAATAAAACGGATTTATATCGAGGGCCATGAATCACTCGTGTCGCTCAGGATTCTAATACTTGAATCACTCGCTACGCACGTGATTCAATCATCATGAATCACTCCCTACGGTCGTGATTCAGCCGTTAGAATCCTTCACTAGCTCGTGATTCATCTTGTAACGTTACATTTTCCCGGGAGGGGGAAAATGTAACGTCAAGGAGGAAACTATCACCAGAACTGGAGGAGTCCCGGCTTAAAAGAAAAAGTAAAAGAGGAAATGGTAAAATAATTTAATTTTTGTTGAATTTATAAGGCCAGGGAAATCGGGGTAAAGGTTGAAGGTCCAAGCGTTTCTTCTAAAGAGGCTCGCAGGTTGTAAAGGAGGGGCCTCGAGTCAGACCTCCACGTCACCGACCTCGGAGGGGCAGGTCGTGGTAGAGAAGGCAGGCAGAGGGCTGAGAACTACCAGCCGTCGGCGTCACAAGTTTACTGCAGACAACGACGTTATCCTACAAATATTGCGTAAGGTTATGTCGGACTTGAATCTTCTTGCGTCAGTGTCCAGAACTGACGCCAAGGGTAGCCATCGCCGGTCTAGCGACTTTCGAACGATGCCCGGTGTAAAAGGACGCGGAGACTTGTTTATCTTCAAGCACAGCCCACACTATCAGAGGACACAGCCCTCCCACCGAGCGCTATATAATTCAGGACCTCCTGCCAAGGCGAGCACCAATAGTCATACTGGTCTGACGGCCCCGGTTCCCTTCCTTTTCAGATCGGTTGACATTTAAAATTTTTAACAATGTGATTCTAGAACATAAAAGATGAACAATAGTTTATAACAAGGTCTAATACCTATACAACCTAACCTACTGGCAGCTCTAGCAATAAATTAAAAATAAAACCTAGGCTAGCACTAGGAGAGCACTAGAAAATCTAAATAGCTTGAAATATAGAGGCCTAGGAATGCTTAAACTACAGACAATGGCCATGCAGATAATTGGAGAGAACGTATAACAAAAGATCTAATTAAAATAGCCAAAACGTAAGTAAAAAAATACGAACATTACAATCTAATGGCCCTCGCTTTAAATCCGTCCTTTATTCACTAATTGCATAATATACTATTTTCTTTATTCTAATCCAGCGACCCGCCCCTGCTTCGCACGGTTTTTACGACTTGACAAAACATCGTGATCTCTTTATTATGTGCAAGTTTAATAATATAACTGTTTTATAAAAAAATAAAACCAATATTATATTTGTGCCGAGAGGGAAAAATACAGCATTGTTTATGAACAAGCGGTGTATACTTAGCCTTATATGCGCGATCAATAGTACTTTAGTTTAACTTTAGAATACTAGATGGCATAACTATCGCCAACGTTGTATTTACTCTGTGCCAGCTAGGACGCGGGAACCGCTGTCACTTTCTGAGTTCATAGTCTTCACCAGGAAGAACTTCCTACAATGCTGTATGTTTTCCCTACAGTTTGTTTCTCGGAGATGCTTAAATGCCAATATCTCTGCGAACGCGATCAATTACAATGCGTGAGGCACCTTCTGTGTTACTCAATACAGTGATAGAAAGATTATTTAAATTGTTAACTTCGGATCTCTTTGTTATAATAGTTTTTTTCTATTAAAAACCTAAGAAAAATGACTAGCACGACGTCCCTTCACACGCAAGGTCTCCGCGATCCTACATAAGCATGTTACAGAGGAGAATGGGTGCGGCGCTGAAGCCAGCCCGAACGGTAACTATAACTGGTTTCGATGTAGACGGTGTCGGGTCCTTATATTTTGTTTTGAGGTGGTCCTTAGTTTTGTGAGCTTGTGGGGGTGATAACCGGAAATGAGGCCCTGCGAGGGACTGGATAAGTGACACATGTTCGTCTTGACAAATAAAAACTCTTCACTAGGAGGTATATTACTAAGCGCAGCTTTACATTATTCGGAAATTCGCAAATCATTATTTTAAGTCTAGTATCAATACATTCGGCCCTTTTACCGCAAATTTTTTGTAAGGTTTATTCAGACAATTTATAGAAAGAACTGTACATTTTACTTTTTTGAGTAAACCTGTCGCCTTCCGGAGGCCTATCGATGCAGAAAACAGTCTGATGTCAATTCACCAATGTATTTCTACTACAACAGCTTATATTATGAGATCCACCAATCTGAACTTATGCGCGTAACGTATCATTACGCGAATTTCTAATTATTAGGAACCTTAATGAGAAGGCCTAATCAGTCGAATCCAATCCATCTAGCAATTAAATGTTGGTGTTGATTAGAACTAGATTCATGTGCGCTCAGCCCGCAACACCTCTCCACTTCCCTCATTAGCAGCTGCGACACTTTAAAGCAATTCCACCTTTGTGGCCTACCCACTTTGATCTCGACACGGACCGATTTAGTTTTAGCTTTCTTGTAATTAAAATTGAGCAACCGAAGGGTTTCATTTGAGCATTGTTGGCCAAAAATATTAGGTCATTTTAAATGTATTTTTAAAGTTCTTTTGTTATGTTAGGTAAGGTATTATTAAGTACCTACTACGTAACATAATCTCAAGCTTTAAAAGAGTTTGTGTGAATTATTGTTGACCACTGCTCTCAAAACGGTGAAGGAAAACATCGTGAGGAAATCGGCATGTTCTAGGACCTAAAATTCGAAGACATGTGACATCCATCAACCCGCATTGTGCCCGCGTCGTGGTTTAGGGCCACCCACACACACAGAAACGGTCTCTCACAGAAAGAGGAGGCCAGCGGGGCGAGCACGGCATCTGTGATAGGCTTGAGTCACGCATTTAATCACGGTTTTTGCTCCCAAACTGTAATAAAATGTGTGACTCAAGCCTATCACAGTAGGCCTTGCTCGCCCCGCTGCGCGCTGTGTCCCAGCAGTGGATTTTAGGCTGATTATGTGTGTTTTTTATTCAAATAATGTACGAGCGTTGTCATGGCTGCTCTCTCTGTTTATACATTTTTATCGTCTTCTAGTGGAATCCCAATAAACCTAAGTACTACTAATCACTAAATCTGCAATAAAATATCATGTTACTTCAACAGTCTGGCAGCAGATTTATTTGAACAGTTTTCCAGACACGGGGAGGTTATGAATTCTGTCCGCCATTGTACTCGCGTTCATAAAGCGAACCGGTGGTGATGCGTTATTCATTAACATTGTTCCGATGGGTTCCGTCACGACTGTACTTATCTGTCTGTTCATCTGTCATCGGCGATTCATAAGTAATGAAACGGCGCATTAATATTCACGTGTAAAAGCTTAAAATGAATCTTAAACGATTCCTCTACTGACGGGGTTATTATTTTGCAGCTCTACTTTAATTGAATAAATATGCAAAGCGTGTATCCCTGACATACCCACTGTTTCTGAAATAAATAAGTGTTGTGTTGTGTGTGTTGGCCTCCAGTTTGATAAAAACCTTAACTGGAAAGCACATATTGAGATATTGGTGCCGATTCTGTTGTACACCGAACTAAACTAACTAAACTATCACTAAAATTCCTTACTTTTGGCTATGAGAATCTTAACGCTATTCTGCAAAATAAAATCTCTAAATTTAAAAATAATTTTGACACACCTAAAATCTAATTTGGCAATTGTGACTCCACGTGGTACTTGTTTGCCGTACCACGTGATTTATTTTTTTAGAGCCGGAGGCGCGCATTATTTGCGGCCTAGACATGTTTTGTATGGATTTTTTCTTATTTTTTTCTTTTTGTTGGATTTTAAAGGTTTCGGGGTTTTATAAAGGGGGTCGAAATTTCCATTATTTTTACGATAGGAGACACCGTTTTCGAGATATAAGCAAAAGAAAAGAAAAATGATACAGTACTGTTTTTGCATCTGAAGTCGAGGTGTTGGTGTGAATTTTATTTCATGACAACTAATTTTAATCCACACCTTTTTAATCGCGATTAAAAATAGTCAGGTTTAGTTAAGACAATCAAAATTTTAGGTGAAAAACGTAAAATTCAGAATAGCAAATTTGCCATTTTCACAAAATTATAATCTCAGCGCCATCTTAGTAAACATAACATCAACATCATCATCGCCACAACTTAACTAAAATTTAGTTAAGTTGTGTCACTTTAGTCAATTTCAGAATGGGAAATCGTCGTTTGACAGGAATAAACTAAATTTTGGTGATTTTTAGTCTAGTTTAGAGAATTTTGTGACAAGAGAATCGGCACCATTATGTAAAAAACTTAGTATATCCGCATACGCTTTACGCACACTTTCATTCATATTATATACGGATGCTCTACTTACAGCGTACTATGGTTTAGTAGAATCCCATCTACGCTATGGGTTAATATTTTGGGGTAACTCGACAGAAAAAGCAAAAATCATTAGTAATAAGCATCACCTTTGTACCTATTTTTCTGTTTTTTTCTTCTTGTCTGTTTATATAAGTGTGTACATAAATGGTTAAATAAATAAAAAGAATCAGCATTCAAGTCTCAAAAAAGATGTTTACAGGCGATGTTTAAACTTGAGACGACCGATAGCTGCGTGCCTTATTTTAAAAGTTACAAGATATTAACTTTACCGTGCTTGTACATATTAGAAGTAGCTGTGTTTGTTAAGTCGAATCCGCATTACTATAAGCGTCTAGCCGACATATTCCCACGCAGTAGACGTGACAATGGTCAACTTTGTCTCCAATCCGCTAAGACGTCCCTTATGCGCAAAAGTGTATACTGTATGGCTCCAGTAATTTATAACAAAGTACCTAAAAGTAGGAGAGAACTACCTCAATCTATGTTTAAAAATAAACTTCGTACTTTTACGACAACATATTATAGCGTTACTGAGTTCCTTAATGAAAAGGAATTTGTCTTGACATAAGTAATTAATTATATTCATTTGGAGCTACTTATATAGAGTTGATACGACAGAGAGGCTTTCCTTTGAACTGCCTATACTAGATACCATTTTCAAGCTCTGTACCAAAAATCTGTATCAAAAATTAGTTATGAGCAGTAGTTTAGTCGCAAATGATTTTTTAAGTTTTTGTCCCGTTTGAACACGATGTATATTTCCTAACAGCTGATTTGATTATGTCTATACGCATAGATCATGCACCTTAAAACGATAAATCTGAGTATAACCTACGATGCGTTGTTGCCGCTCTGACGCAAGTCACAAGTACAACTAAATATTTTCGCTAAAATGATGACAATGCATACATGGCATACACACACACTTGCACATTCATTACATTACAAAGGGAGGTTGCGTTTTACTCTGATTTGGAAGCTATTTAATTTGTTTGAAAGAAAAGAAAATCGAATTTTTGGTGCTTTTATTTTTATACCGTATCGAATTAATACTAAACATGTATAGTATACGTAGTGTTATTGAATGCCCCTCTGTCATATCAACTCTGTATTATAATGTTGATTTTCTCTTTTTGATAACCCATTAATTAATACAACAACAACACACACACACACAATTAATTATGACAACTTTTAATATTTTGTTAATTTATTTTTTAATTGTATAATTTTATTATTTTGCACGTCACGTAGTGACAAACATGTTTGCACTTAATTAACTTTAACATCTTGTATGCACTTTCTATGAAGGTACACACACATGTTTAAGCAAATAAAAAACTTTACCTTACCTTACAAATTCATGTCAAGTGATTTAATTTACTGTTAAATAACAGCCAATCAAACCACATGATATGAATTTAATGTGTTGATTTTCCATAAAAAATCGGCATTTATATGTCTTCTTCGTCGCCCAACGGATAGGTGGGTTCATTCATTGATTTAGACAAGCGGTAGCGTGTCAAGCTAAGTTCAAAGAAAAGGAACTGGGCGGCGAGCAGCCGAGTGTTATATTACACGAACCATTTGGAGACACTTTTGACCCCTTAATAACTCAAAATCTATTTAACATAAATACATAAAGGAGATTGTTCTGCATCCATACATCGTTCGCCCCAGAACCATCAGCGAAGGAAAATTAGTTTGCGTGTTCTAAATTACAAGTATCTGCTCATCAAGACAAAGTTAAATGACCGACAAGTTGCAGAAAGCATTTATTTAAAAAGAAAACAACGATTTTGAGGTTACATTTAGTAAGAAACCATCCTTTCAATACTTAGAAATATATGGTAGTAACGGCCTGTCACTAATGTTATATTTATTGCCTGTATGTGGCTAGTTAAGTTAAGAAATTCAGTAAAACATTTAAGTACTTTATGTACTTACCTATCTTGTTTGGTGATAAATAAATCAAAATGAATACACTACACAACGTAATCACGAAGAAATGCGAGCAAGTGTGATGTGAGTGCAAAAACTTGACAGTTGAGTTGATTGGCATGACAAGTATTGGGGATGCCCAGACATTAGATCCGTATCGATATATTTTGAACAAAATCGATACAGTTCAATACCCAGCGTGTTATTCTATTTGAAATATTACAATGCTTACTTAGGGTGTTTGTGCATTACCTCGTATTCGGTTCATATTCGTGATTCGTTAAAATACAATCCGAAAAATAAATAAATGGGACTTTGAGCACTGCTTCGCTTTCTTTTTTATATTCGTGACTTTCTCACATCGAGTCAGTTTATACGGATAGCTTTTGCTTTTGCGTTTTGCTTAATATAGGGCGTTTTGTGCACTCGGTCATATTTGGTGTTTTTCACGAATACGAATCGAATACTGAGTACTGAATACTGAGTATGCGCGAAATGCTGCACACATTATGAACGCGATCTCTGCCTACGAAATGTTTTTAGTGAATACTCGAATCTCGAATCGGTGTACGTGAACTATCGTATTCGATTCGTATTCGTGTTTTTAATACAGATAAGGAAAAATTCCCCATAACGAATCACGAATACAAATCGACTACTAGACTACTAGTGAGTGCACAGCGCCCGTTCGTGAGTTTCTGCACAGTAGCCCATTCGTGAATTTCTGGTAGTGCACAAGCGCCCTTATGTGTAGTAATTGCATAGAAAAACATAATTAATTATTTAGCATGCATGGATAAGAATATAAAAATCGGTTCAAATACCAATAAAAACGGTCGGTACCAATAAAAACGTCGCACAATCCACCACAGAAGCGTCATAGCCTAGGGTACGCGTATGACATCCGTGAGCAGGTGGTCAACTCAAGAAATCTCGCTCTCGATGTGCGAAATGAAAGATTGGGCATCCCTAATTGTCATGTCAAATCTAATTGTCACAGATGCCAGCATTTTAAATGTGATGTCGTAAATCGTTACAGCTCTTTTAATTTTGTGCATTAAAGAACGCAGTTGTTCCGTTATACATATACAGATATTCGCAATTAGTTTAATAAAAATATATGTATAATAATTATGTACGTCAGATGTTTGTTGGTCCTAGGGCCATTTTCGACGATTTCCTTTGGTTTATTTTATGGACTCTTTAGATTAACCAGAACCCCAGATTTCATAAATACAGGTCAAACGGTTATTGAGATATTAACGTCTAGAAATCGTCATTTTTATCTGTTTTTATCGCTGCCTGACTGACATATACACCAAAAACATAACCCACTTCCAGATGACCAAGAAAGTTGAAATTTGGCGCACAACAAAAAAAACTGAAAACAGTGAATTTGTACGATTTGAAATATTTTCCATGCAATCCATTTTTATGAACACCTAGTGCTTTTTGAAATTATAATAGCAACAAAAACTTTTTCTTTCGCAGGAGACTAGGTTCCATTATGAAAGGTCGCTTTTATTGTTTTGTATACTTACTAGATTATTTATAATTTATAAAACTTAGACAACCAATAATAACAACAACTGCAACTGGCAGCAGTTTAGGCGCAGAATGTCCAATTCGCAAAATGTCCAGCGGTCGCAAATGTCCAATTCGCAGAATGTCCAGTCTGCAGAACGTCCAGTTCGCAGAATGTCCAATTCGCACAATGTCCAGTTCGCAGAATGTCCAATTCGGAAAATGTCCAGCGGTCACGGAATGTCCAATATTCATCATAACTTTGTCAGTTGTCACCCCCCATCAATCATTAATTGAATCAAAAGTTGGAATTTAATCAAAAACATGAATTACATTTCCGTCAATTGGAACATAAAGAGGAAACATTACCAGTTACCAGTTTTTGATTCACAACATTGTAAACAAGTTATTGCGATACTTCATCTCTTTTGATAAACTTACACAATTCCTTACGCATTTTTGCGCCTATTAATCACCTAATACCGCGACTGGAAAAAAATACTTTATCAGGTGCACTGATAGTGTTTCTGCATTCAGACACAATGCAATACTTATTAACTGGCTTTTGAGCTTTTTTCATGGTGAAATAAGTGAAGAACGAGAACACCCTGTAGTAAACACTTTACTGGACTGTCGCTGGACATAGTATTTGACGTCATCAACAGAGCGCGCGAAAATGGCGGCGTTTAAACAGCTTAATATTATTCTCTATTTTAAATATTTTTTATACTTCTTTACAGCATTTTTAAACAGTATTTATATTATTTAGGTACTATGTTATAACGGTGTAAACAATGAATTAAAAATATAAAATAAATGCATCCATATACCCTATATTAGACATTCTGCTAGCTGGACATTCTGCGAACTGGACATTCTGCGAACTGGACATTCTGCGAACTGAACACTCTGCGAACTGGACTTTCTGCGAACTGGACATTCTGCGAACTGGACATTCTGCGAACTGGACATTCTGCGAACTGAACATTCTGCGAATTGGGCACTTTTGCGACTGCTGGACATTTTGAAAATTCAACGCACAGCAGGGTTAAGAATCGTGAAATGAATCCATGGTAACACCTTCCTGCCACCCTTTATTTATAGATGGTATTTTATAAACTGGAAAATATCAGATTCGCATAGCCGCAATCTGCAGACAGCCTAATATTCTCATCAGTAAATTCTCTGAAATAAGCTCGTTTGTGCTGTCTTTATTTAATACATATATCCAGACAGCATTCAAGTCATAACTCCCAAAAAATGCAACAAAACAGTTGTGGAAGAAATAAGTGCATGAAATAATAGTGAACCGTCATTCTTTTTCAGGAAGTCAAGATGGCATCCCAGGGATTCCCGTATGAAATTAAAAATGTTACTGAAGAGGAGGACAAAATTATTAAAAAGTATTATAAAGGTGAGAAAAGGGTGTATTCGCGTAGAAAGTTGGTAACCGACGCCGACTAATCTGATTTGAAGCTGATTTGGCGAAAAGTATGAAAACGGCCTGCCCGACCAGCGCTGACAACCAGCGCTTGTCGCCGCCGAGAAGTGCTAACATATCGGCGCCGGCTACCAGCATTCTACATACTCGTACATGAATTCACTTACCCGCTATCCTTTTATTAGTGAACAACTTTATTATACATATATCCATGTAAGTTATAGAGATATGAGGAACAGGGTGTAAAGTTCACTCATACCTCAATAGAAAAGGAAGGATACTCAGACAGGTGTTGTGTCTGGTGGGCAACTGCCCAACGATTGATGTCGGGAAGTTGTAGGTATATATGCTAGTCGCGCGGTAAACTCTGCTTGCGCGATGCAGGATTTGCGCGACGTAAGTATGACGCGCAGCTCGTATGTGGCGATGTAGATACCGCTACACCAGTAATATATTTCTATCTGCCGTGACGGCCTCACTCTTCTTGTGATTGTTTATTTATATTTTGCGTTTCTTTGTATGCGGTATTTAATCATCGTCCACACTTCTGATGATATGAAACAACTGTGCAATCAATCTGCCTTGCCTTTTCCCAACTATTTTGGAGTCAGCTTCCAGTCTAACCGGATGCAATTGAATACCAGTGTTTTACATGTAGCGACTGCCTATCTTACCTCCACAACCTAGTTACTAGGTAACACGATACCCTTTGATAAGACTGGTTGTCAGACTATTGGGATTCTGACCACTTCTGACCCGTAACGACTGTCAAAGATCTTTGAATGACAGCCGGGGCCAACGGCTTAAAATGAGCTTTCCGAGGCAAGAAAGGGTCAATACGTATTCAGAAACAATTGTACAATACGTGACCAATAATATGGAACAACAACCATAAGAATTATATTTCATACAGGTTAGTGGCAGCACAGATCAGATACAAGAGTTATCTGTTCTGTGAGTGGTAGGGTAGGATATTAGTGACGAAGATGACGCTTTTCAAAGTTGAACTCTTTTATCCATCAGCATTCGTCGATTTTCGATGAATTTTGCATGATTGCACTATTTTAATAAAAGATTGTATCCATCTTACAGATTACATGAGACCATTCATCCGAGTAGGTCCAAATGGGTACATTTCAAATGCAGGCTACGGAGATCACGCCGCGGAGATCTACAACCTTGAAGTCAGACCTGATGATGTATGGATCACCACGTTCTCGAGATCAGGTAAAGGTTTATCTATATAACTCAACAGCATATAAAAGCCCACTGCTGGATTTCGGTCCATTCCACTGCTACAAGCCATCTTTCAAAAATGTGATGAATTAAGAAATTCTCCGAAATTGTGCTTATTGTGTAACTAACAACAATATTTTTGATTAATATTATTATCTGGTATGTACAAATATCAACGTACAAATTAATGTACAAACCTACTTAAGCTTCAATACCGTCTTACTAATTACTACGAATTTGACACTAATTAGCTACAATTAATGTAATTAGTAAAATAAACATTTAATTAATACGGATGAACGAACTTCGGGCGAACGTGTAGTCTATTTTTTAAGCAAGTGAAAGGAAGGCAAAACGTTTTTAGGCTAAGGTAGACAGACAACGATCGAGTGAAGGTTGCAGGAATTTCCTGGATTGGGAAGCACAGCGGACTGGTGGTTGTGGCGATGCTTATAGGAGGCCGAGCAGTAGATGTCTTTCGGCTGAATGATGATGATCATTATTTAATGTCGTTGAGCTCCTTCAGTTCTGAGTTGAGCTATACGATCACTGACAAATGCGAGCACTGACTGGTCATATCCACTCAAATCTGTGTGGTTCGTTCCTCAAAAACATTTCAGACATTAATCTGCACGGTCTTCATAGTTATGAATTTGGACTGTCTGGACTTTAAAAAAAATTGTGACATCTAGTTTTAAAATACAATTATTTATAACGTCTCAAGTTTTTCTTGAACCAATTTACGGAAATAAATTATTGATGTATCTGAATTGTACGTTATGTTTCAGGAACCACCTGGTTGCAGGAGCTCGTGTGGTTGGTTGCTAACAACCTTGACTTTGAAACTGCGAGGGCCGTGTCAGTTACTAAGAGATTTGCTTATATTGAGTAAGTTTGTATAGATACCCTGTTTTACAAACAATTTGGTTAAGTGGTCGCAAAACGACTGCTGCCTATCTATTTACAACCATTAGATACGCTTCCGTGCTGAATTGAACACCAATGTTATCAAAGAAACCTTCTAAACGCTGTGCATAAATCAGAAACTCGAAAATGTTGACAAATATATCAAACAGACGACAGCTATTCTTCCGAAAGCTATTTGCTGTCGGGGGCAAAGCAAATCAAGTAACCGAAAAGGTGTCGTTATCGACACGGCAGCTGTCGAATGGCTGTGAATAGCTATGCTGAATGAGGGCTCCGCGTTTGATTCCCAATTCTGGCGGTGCTATAGCCTATTGAAAATTCTCAGTCAAAATCTGTAGTTTTTGGGTTGCTGTGCGGCCCGCCCAAATGTGCATCAGCAAAGATTAAAAGTAAAGACGATCTTCGCTTGTTTATCCTTCGGAATGTATACTCACTTGAACACCTCTTACGACAACTAGATCAACGAGGCCGCCGTAATATAAGATAACAATAAAGAAGCCGTCCAATTACATAGACAAAACCTGAACTCAAACGACTTTCGGGGGTCTACTTACAGGCTAAATCGTATAACTTAACAAGATAATCTACAGCTGAAGTTTATAAACTTGTCACAGGCAGCCAACTCAAAAGTCCGAGATACGAGCGGAATCTATAGACCCCAATGCTCCCCGAGCGACCTACGAAGATTTCCGAAGTTTGCCGAACCTGACGTCACCAAGATATGTCAAATCACATCTACCACTGTCACTTCTCCCGCCAAAATTACTTGAGACTGCTAAAGTAAGCTGCTCAATATTTTGTAGAATGGGTTTATTTAATGAATTCTTGCACAAGATTTCGTTCGCTGAATTTTAATATCCCAAGAGGGTTGTAAGTTGGATCCAATAAATTGTGACCCATATTTTTGACCGGATTCCATAGATAGCTTCGCAATAAAATTCCTTTACTATATTACCCACAATATCTACTGAAAATTATGTTCTTAAAACACAATTTTCCTTATGTTTGACATAATAGGAAGCTAAAATTGTTGGACCTTTTCTTTGGACTAAGTAAACTATTCTTACTTATAAGTAATGAATCGTTAATTTATCGAAAAACTGAATATTTTACAATTCGGCCAGTATTTGTGAACAAACTACAGTTTTAAACAGATTAATGGAACTATTACAATATAATACAGATTTTAGGAGTAGTTAACAAAACTATTTCTTATTTAAAGGTTTTCTACATAGCCCGAGACACTCGCGACGTGGCTGTCTCGAATCACTTCGCACACAAGCTGTTCAGATACTTCGATGACAGTGTCGAATTCAAGGAGTTCTGGGACCTATTCAAGAATGATTTAAGTTAGTATCAATCATTCTATCACCTCTGCCTATCGCAGGCTACTGCTGAACATAGGCCTCTACCAAAATGCGCAACAACACCTAGTTTTCCACCTTTCGTATCCAGTCTGTCTCAATCGACTGTTTGAGGTCTCGGGTTCATAATTATAATTATCCTGGGCATCCTATGCTGCTTGCCAATTCGTGGTATCAACTTAAGGACCGTCTGTTCCTATTCATTGTTCGGACTGGTGCTCGAAAGGCAAAGCCAGCCCACTGTTACTTCAGTTTGCTATTTTCTGTTACTTTATTTTGTATTAACTTAAATATCTGATGGTGTGTTTTCATCTCTCTCTTTCAGTAATGAACACACCTATATTTCCGCATGTGGAAGAGGCTTGGCAAAAGCGCGACCACACAAATATGATGTTCCTTTTCTATGAAGACATGCAAAATGTAAGTGTTGTCAACAAAATTATTTTCATCGATTATTCCTTCCTTCGTTTTTGATTCCAATGACCAGGTGAAGGTCACGGGAATCCCCTGTATGCGGGAAGCTCAGGAGTGTTCGTTGTGTCTATGCTTGGGGAAGGCCTTTGTTTGGCTGGGGAGTGGACTTTATTCGACTGAATCATAATGAGAACATTTTTGTAACTGACATTTGATCACTACCTCACCTGATGCTTAGTGATGAAACGGTGGACAATTGTGCACGTTTACCAAGAAGTAGGTCTGGTCTATTCGATCATGGCGTGACTGGAAGACTCTTGGGGTTGCTCTTAGATAACACAAACTCCAGCAAAGGGTTTAATTTCTAAATATAATGTATTAGCGAAATACGTGTCGCTTCACCGTTGTCCGATTTAATAGAAAGAGTTCAGCAGAATTTCCTTAAAGTTCCTTTAACTTTTGTACTTATATTTTTAGGATTTACGTAACGTTGTAGACAAAGTTGGCCTGTTCTTAAATAAGGAATACTCGAACGAACAGAAGCAACAACTCATTGAATTTCTCCATTTTGATAATATGAAGAAAACGCCCATGGTGAAGACAGATGTTATAGAAGGAAATGAAAACACTTTCTTTAGGAAAGGTGAGTAAGAACTAAGACCAAACTATTTGTGATATAACACCACGCTTATTCTCTCGAAGGAAGGGCAGAGGTGTACGCATGGCTACAGATCAAGCTATACAACGTGTTGTTTTGCATCCTCGTCAAATTTCAGGAGGCTGTTATGAAAGACATAAATAATCAAATAAAATGACGATACTGCTCAATAATTAATACATACTTACTTGTTTTTTTAGGTATTTAAGTTTGACAGTATTTCAGAATACTCCACTTTCAAAGAACAAAATCGCCCCGTTGCGTATGCGGTAGGCAGTGTCGTACGACTATGTCGCTGTGTGCATGCGTTACAGTTACAGCGCAGTTACAGGGCGGTATCACACGGGCCCTACACATGCCGATTTCCGAAAAATGCAAAAAATAAAAATAAATACCTACTTATTTTATTCTTGATTCGTGTCGAGAATCATTAGCATAGTTACCTCCTCGAATTTGACGAGGTTGCAAAACAACACCTTGTATATTCCCAGTATATGCTGATCTCGCATTGTATAGGATTTCCTTACAATCAGAGGTCAGTGTAAACTGGAAATTAATAGCTTGATGTGTAGCCGTGTGTACCTTGCTTACTTAGCCAAAAACTTTTTTCTTTCTCTCAATCGGAGGTGCACCTACGTTTTGCCAGTAATATTTAAGTCCCATATAATAGGAGGCGAGCCTATTCTCATCAACAGGACACACGTTCAGACTCTGGGCTGCTATTAAGAAATTCCTAATCGAACAGTCTGAGCACAGCAGTAGCGCTTGTGAGCACTAGACCAATTATTTGTTTGTGCAGCTTGTAATTAAAATGTTAAACTGAACATGTAAAATCATTTTCAAGGCCATCCTCCAAATCATTCAAGTGTGATTAGTCAGATCAGTCAGATTCGTTATCTTTATCACTTAATTTATTATCAAACTGCTTGAATGGAAACGATAGATAAATGATCCTCTACACTCACCTACCTACTTTATTGTATAACCTTAAAAACTACTGAAACTTGTGAACCTCACTTTAAATCACTAAAATTACTGACATTTCCAGCTATGTACATTTACGAAACTGCTTTGTTTGTCAAAATCAATTTAGATCTGTTTCAAAAACTCTCTGATGTTAAAAAAAACTCCAATGCGTTCTCAATATACAAACAAACTGTGCGACATAAAATGCAGAACCGCTTTAATGAAAAAGAGTTTTTTTGGTATAGCTCCGAAAATTTATAATAAAATACCTGATAACATAAAAAATTTGCCCTTAATTAAATATAAAAAGATGCTCTACTCACTATTAATAGAAAAATGTTATTATACTGTAGAAGATTTTATTAATGATAATAATGTTTAATATTTCTTAAGCGATAAACACTTATATGTATTCAATGTAATTTTTAAAGACTGTTTCGAATTTTTTTAAGACTGTTATTATAGTAAGTTTTTTTAATTATAAATTTTATAAAGATATATAGTTCCTTTTCTCATGTAAGAGTTTAATTTTGCTTTCTTCTTAAGTTAATAGTTTAATATTGTTATTTTTATGATTTTTATTTCAATATTTGTACTTACGGCAAAACATAGCGCACATATAATAACCTAAGATCTTTATGTAAATACCTATGTTTCACAAATAAACACTCTGATTCTGATTCTGACCACCTGTCTATCTAAGTATTCATATATATATATGCAAGATCTTGTGTGTGTAGTGCCCATTTTCACTAAAACTGGGCAACACTTTAATTAATAAATAAACTGCTTACTTTAATAAACTGTGTCTCAGCGCTGAGCCGAGTGTTGAAAATCCAACAGTAGGTACACTTCTATTTAGACATTACAAATTTAGATGTCACGTAGTGTAAACGGGCCTGAGTATATATTTATTTATTTAAGCAAAAATTTACGTGTGACTGTGTGGATCGACTGGCTTGTTTTACCTCCCTTGCATCACGCAAAAAAGCTGTCAGTGTCTATTCTACAACAATGATGACACTGAAAGCTCTTGAACGCGGTTTTGATGTACTGTTTCATTGGTGAAATTCGCCCTAAATGACAATCTTGTATCACATTCATATCAATCTACGGCAATCTTCGTCACAAACATTTTAAGTGAGTAACCCCAAAAAAAATTGTTTACAGGAAAATCCGGAAACTGGGTCAAATACTTTGACGAGGAAATGACAAGAGAAGCAGAAGAATACATGGAGAAGAATTTAAAACTGACTACTATGCGTTTTCCCGATGTCAATAAATGAATGACGTCTTTCTTTATTAATACATAGCTTCTGCCCACGACTTCGGTCGTGTGGAAGTCGTAAGACACCATAATATACTAAAATAACAGCCAAATTTTAATTTAAAAAAATCCTATATATTACGTTTGTAGTTTTGCTCTCAGCAGCTAAAATATGAAGAGAGTCAGAGCAAGTGACGTACAGTAGTCCTTGTGAGAAGCAGCTCGTCCTGAGATCGACACCCGCAGTCTTCAGTAGTAATTTTCCATAGCATGCAAACTTTTTCGTTTTTAGTAAATTAATGAACGCCTGCGTTCCATATACTACCTAATGGCACAACCCTGTTACACTGACTGATTGATGCATCCTTACAGCTTATTCCCGACGAACAGCTATTACTAAAACAATATTATAACAGTAAATTGTAAACACACGGGTTTTCTCATTAACCATACTTATTTATTTTAATTTTAACAAAGATGACAAAAGAGGCCTAAACTAAATTTTGTCTGAGTGCGTTCTACAAACTAAGTATCATATAATAATATAACTAAATGTAAATAAAGAACTGTTGAGAATCGAACAAAGATTTTGAAAGCATTCGTCGAACTTGTAAGCTGTTTGCTTTGTTGAAAGTTGACTAAAATAGCCGTTCTTTTAATATATATCTCATTATTGACTGAGCTCCTTAAAGGTATAGCGGGATGACAATCATTTAAAAGGTTAAATCTGTAAGTATTTGCTATATTCGTTCCCTATTCAGCCCAGTGTAGTAATGGAATAATTCGACTTTTGCCATACGCTGGTATATTGTGTTCAGGTGTTCTCTCTCATCTCAGTATCATTTCCTACGAAATATAAGGGAAGTACATATTTTACGAACGTTTCTAGTACTCAAACCTCAGTTTAAGAAATAGGATAGTTTGGCACCAATTTTTGCTTTCATCCTTTAAGAAATAGGATAGATTGGCACCAATTTTTGCTTTCATCCTTTAAGAAATAGGATCGATTGGCACCAATTTTTACTTTCATCCTTTAAGAAATAGGATAGATTGGCACCAATGTTTGCTTTCATCCTTTAAGAAATAGGATAGATTGGCACCAATGTTTGCTTTCATCCTTTAAGTAATAGGATAGATTGGCACCAATGTTTGCTTTCATCCTTTAAGAAATAGGATATATTGGCACCAATGTTTGCTTTCATCCTTTAAGAAATAGGATAGATTGGCACCAATTTTTGCTTTCATCCTATAAGAAATAGGATAGATTGGCACCAATGTTTGCTTTCATCCTTTAAGAAATAGGATAGATTGGCATCAATTTTTGCTTTCATCCTTTAAGAAATAGGATAGATTGGCACCAATGTTTGCTTTCATCCTTTAATAAAGAGGATAGATTGGCACCAATGTTTGCTTTCATCCTTTAAGAAATAGGATAGATTAGCACCAATGTTTGCTTTCATCCTTTAAGAAATAGGATAGATTGGCACGAATTTTTGCTTTCATCCTTTAAAAATAGGATAGATTGGCACCAATTTTTGCTTTCATCCTTTAAAAATAGGATAGATTGGCACCAATTTCTGCTTTCATCCTTTAAGAAATAGGATAGATTGGCACCAATATTTTTTTTTGTGAATATTAGGTACTCATATCTTTTTATTTTTCATATCTTTGCTGACGTAAGTGAATTGAGTATTTTTTTTTTCAAAATCTGTTAAGAACAGTCTCCAAAGACCGTTTTCTGGTAGCGAAAACGATAAAGGTACCTGCCCTTATTGCCCCATCTCAAAAATCCACCCTGTATATGTTATGATTGGCTGCTTAGCTCCATTAAGGTAAAAGTATAGCGGGATACTAATCACTTAAAAGGTTAAATCTGTAACTGTGTACAATATTTTGTCTCGTCTTTTTACATTTGTCTCATCCACCACAGCAAATAGCGATATAATTTATAGACAAACAACTGACCAGGCTTACAGTGAATATCTATGCAATATTTGTTTAGAATCTATCAGGTAGTACTAGGCGAGATGCTGGAACATACATTCAGACAAACCGACAAAAATTCTAAAAACTATATTTTCGGCAATATGTTCCCAAATCTCGTAGAAATTACTTTTTTCAAAAATATTCTACGTACAAGTTTGATTTTCACTTGGGAACGATATTATTATATATGTTTAGATTACTATGTGATCCACCAGAATGTACAAGCAGTCGTAAATACACAGTGCAAAGTTTTCATAAATACTCTGAATATTTTGTACGTATATCTTTTATTGTACTTTTCTTTTAGTTAAGTGCACACTTTAATGTGCCTTCTTTCTTTTTGTATGCTTCAGCACATTCCAAAATTAGACCCTACCTTTTTCATCATCTGTCATGACTTTCCCAAATATGTGTGATCAAATTCCAGTCTAACCGAATCCAGCTAAATACCAGTATTTTACATGGAGCGACTGCCTATCTGACCTCCACAACCCAGTAACTGGGTAATACAATACCCCTTGGTAAGACTAGTTGTCAGACTTATACCGTCTGATTACAAAACACGATCTAACTTTAGCCCGAGCCTAAGCCTTCGAGCCAGTTTTTGTATTTCGAACTTTATGCCGACTTTAGTAAAGTTCTTAATACAAAATTGACAACCTAAGGCCGGACTAAGTTATCAGTTTTGTAAAAGGAACTGTATTTCGATTTCTGTTAGATTCTTATTTCAAAAATAGGCTCGATGGTTTAAACCATCTCTAAAGAAAAACCTTGTTTTGTAATAAGACCGTTGGGGTTTTGACTACCCGTTACGACATCTAGAAAGAAGAAAGAAAGAAAAAATGTTTATTCTGCACAAACAAAACGCACATTACAAATAAAAAAAAGACAAGTATACACATCCAACGTTGTCAAAAGCCTCATATTCAAGCATACATATTGCCGACAATTTTGTCCATTGCTTGATGTGTCAGTGCCAGAGACCGAAGACAAGACACCTTAGTTGACATCTCTAAGTAGTATGTGATATTGACAATACAAATCAAATCAATCCAGATGCGTCTGCGACACTGACAGTTGACAACAAAAGTTGCAAAACAATCACAAACGAATCAAAACAAAATCAAAATGCCAATTGCAGAGTGGAAAAATAACTACTTTTGTAACAAAAAAAAAACAACAATTATAAGCAATCTACGCGAATGACAGCCAGGAAAACGGCTTAGCATGCTTTCCGAAGCACGGAGGGGTTTTGATATGTAATGAATGGCCACCCACGAACGGATTGCGGCAAGCTTAGCTTAACCGTCGTTTGACCCTTGCCGACGGTGCGAAAGGCGCTAAATGATTGTTGAGCAAAATTATTCATATTCGAAATTAACAAAATGCGCTCGAGTGACTTGTATTTCAAAAAAATATTCCGTTTTAGGATGGTGGGGTTTCATTCATATAGCTTGAAAGATGACGCTTGTTTAGTAATGCACTGCACTAATGCAAAAAAGTTTTTTTGGCATTGCCCCACGCATTTACAACAAAGTACCTAATATTATTAGAATTATGACTAAATTCAAATTTAAAAGAGCACTAATCAAACTATTAATTGAAAAAAGTCATTACACAATTGACGACTTTCTTAATGATGAATCACTGACTGATTGACATGCTATTATATCATTTGACTTTTTTATTTTATTTTTATTGTGCCTAACCTTGATGACATTTAACATTTTTTTTTTTTTGTAATTTAACTGTAGGTAACCTTAGTTGACATTTGCCATTATTTTAATATTGTTACATTTTTAGTTGACATTTGCCATTATTTTATTTTATTATTTTGACATTTTTTACTGTCATCCCAACGATTTGACATTAATTTATATTTTGTATTATTTGGTTCTCTTAAATTGTTATTTAAAATTATATTAACTTTAAATTTGTGTAAATTAAATAATTATAATTATGTTTTTGCATGCCCATGTGACGGTAGAGCATGGAGAACTCTTTAAATTAAACATCTATGTACTAAATACCCATGTTTGCAAACCAATAAATGATTTGATTTGATTTAGCATCATTCATAATTTCTTATGTAATTCGAGGTTTCTTATCTACTACAAAACACCCACCCGCAATCCTCGAATAGATTAATTAACTTTATGCGGTCATCGTCCTTTCAGCTTGGTACTTGACCTTTCTGTATCTAGGCAGATTATTATATTGATTTTAATAATTCTGCGATTAAGCACTTGGTACAATTCAAGTGTGAGTGTACTGCCGGACGAAGCCTTGCAAACTTGCAACCTTGATACGAATTAATGCCTTGTTTTATTCTTACGTCTTCTTCTTTCGACTTACTTACTTTGTCGTTCCCTCAATGCTGATGTTCGTGACCACATACGACGATTCTCTAAGTTATGAGGTCTTCTGCAGTCTGGACCGTCGGTACATGCTGCCTCTAACAGCCTTTCTAATCGCGTCTGACCATCTTGCCGGAGCTCTGCCTTGAACGCGTTTTCCTTCCAACCAGCCCAATAGCATGTGCCCTTGAGTAGATACTTGTGCCTCTTCAAGTACAGAAGTCCTCAATGTTATGATTCTTTGGATCGTGAAGAGATTATCACTACATGAAGAGATTACCATTACAACTGCTTAGTACTAAAGTGCACATAAGCAGTTGATACCATATGCAAATATTCTGAATATAAACGAACAGTCATCAAAACATATGATTATTTAATGTATGCGATAATAATCAGGTATTTAATAGCAATAAAACTGGACAAGCTTAAGCAAAACTCGCAAAACGCCCGATAAATCGAACGAATAAAGAAACAGAGAATATTTTAAAGATTCGTATTTTTTGGGAGAAATACTTTCAGTCGTCATGTAACTGATGAAATCAAAGTCTTATCTTCATCTGTCTAGCCTTTCCCAACTGTTGGGTTCAGCTCTCAGTCTAACCGGTCGCGGTTGGAGCGACATCCCATCTGACCTCCACAACCCAGGTACTGGGTAATACTACACCTGGTAAACCTGGTTTTCAGACTTTCAGATTTCTAAAGACCCGTAACTTCCACGAATGACATCCGGGATCAACGGCTTTACTTGCTTTCCGGATCATCGAGGGACCGTTGTGTGTGAAGATGGAGCCATCCAAGGACCGACCACGGCAAGAGTACCTTAACCTGATCCATCGGCCCATGTGGCTGATATTACTTAGCAGTGGTTCTTTGTTTTGTAATGTGAATTACTTTGCATTATTTTATAGAATCAAATTCTTCTAACTGAACAGACAGCTGTGCTGCTGGGGAGTTTGTTGCGCCACTTCTTCCCAGCTAAAGCACTAGGAAGTGGTGAAGGGCGGACGTTTTGGGGGACTGTCTTAATTAATATTGACGTTCAAAAAGTGCTGATTCTCTGCCTCATTTGAATAAATGACTTTTGATTTTGTATTTAGCCACGAGCCCCTTCGATCAGACAAAGTCTAGTCATTGTCCGTGTTAGGTACCAATATTAGCGAAGGTAAATTCGTAAGCACGTATCTACTACCTATCACTTATCGCACGATTATCTTCGTATAAAACATTTGTTATACAACCGTGTTTGTTTTATGTGCGGATTAGATAACTATGTAATTAGGTAAATAACATAACTTTTTCTTCGTCTTTTTTTGTTTTATGAAACTGCTGCGTTTAATACCTCCGGGTATTAAACGCAGCAGCATGAAGACACATCATTATAATCTTATTACAAACTGCCCTGTTCGAAGTCATGGATAGTATTATAGTCACGTTTAATAATTTTGGATTACATTTGAATAGTTTTATTTTCACGTTGATTTTATTATTGTTTATACCTTTGCGTACCGATTTTTTAACTATAAGTGCTTACGGCAGACGTTGACTTGTAAATAAAGGTATCATCATGACTCTCACACGCGAGGAATGTAGCCGGATCGGACATTCCTGTGACGAGCTTGGCAGACGTGTTCGAAGCCGAAATCCACCACCAAGCACACTTCATGCCCTGATAAATGCACTTATTGAAGAATGGGAGAATATTCCGTAGCATACGCTGAGGAATCTGGTATTCAGCATGCCAAATCGTGTACAAGCTGTATCACATATTGAGAGCACGCGGAGGCAATACAAAATATTATATGATTTAAAAAAAACCATTTCCTAAACCCACTTTAAGAGTTAATTGTCTTTTGTTCAAATGGCTAATGATAGCTCACTTCACCTAAGCTATCACGGTGAGATTGTTACAGAATAGCTCGGCTGGTGACAGGGATCGCGGCGCTAGATGAAAGGTGAGCCATGGTCTGCGGGCAGACGCCGCAAATACACGGAAGATCAGAACTCTTCACTTACATAAACTACATTACGCCACAAAGAAAGCGGTTCGGTAACAAAAACCTCTATAACTTCCAAAATATTGGAGCTAGCCTTATGAAATAAAGACTGTATTTTGGACAATGTTGTGTTTAGATCAATTTAAAGTTCAAGATTATGAAGTTAATTTTGAATGAAAGTATAGTAAGTAAGTATATAAGTAAAAAATACCATTGAATTTTTTTTTATTTCGAAAAATGTGCAACGTAATCAATTTTTTTTTACACATTTTACTATTTTGTATCGCCACCACGAGCTGTTAACACAGCTGTTATACGATTTGGCATGCTTTCCACCAGATTTCTGAGCTGATGCTGAGGAATTCTCCCATTCCTCTATCAGTGCATCTTTCAGTTCACGAAGCGTGATCGGAAGTGAATTTCGCTGGTGTACACATCGTCCCAGTTCGTCCTAGGCACAGATCAGATAAAACCTCCTGTATCTGTTCTGTGGTCCCAGGCAGGCTCAATGGGGTTCAAGTCTGGACTGCATGCTGGCCACTCCATGCGTGTGATAGCGACATATTCAAAATACCTAGTCAAACTATCCGAGCTGTATGGGGGCGAGCGTTATCTTGCGAGATGAGTTACCTAGAGATGGCGTTCTCTGGGCGAGAACGTTTACAAAAAAATTGCCAAAATACTCATTTACTCATTTTTTTTTTCATTTACGTATCTTTCTGCAGTTAAAGTGCTATTTTCTATCACCACTAGGACGGTGCGGCTTTCCGAAGAAATTCCAGCCCACACGTGGAGCCTCCGCCCTATAGCACTTTCTCTTCAATGCAAGCTTGGTTATAGCTCTCCTGACTGTACTCTATGCCTCTCATCGTGCGTGCATAGCATGAACCTCGACTCGTCCGAAAACATTACTTTTGACCAGTGATCCAGGGTCCAATTTATGTATTCTCTAGCGTATCAAAGCCTTGAATTCCGATGCTGTCTTTCGAGTTTCGGACCATTTGCAGGTCTAAAAGGTTTCAAGTTTGCTTCAGCAAGTCACCGCCTCACTGTACACGTGCTCGGATTGCTCCCTCCAGCACGTAGAAAGTGATTATTGACTTCAACAGCCGTTTGAAATCGATTTTCTCATCATTGTTGACACAATATATCGACCCTGCAGCGCTGTCATGCACCTTGTTCAGTCTGTTCCTGGTCTGCGAATATTGGATCATACCTCTCCCAACTCTTGGAGCACTGTTTGAACGGTTCATAGAGACACACCAACAGAACAATTCTCGCTGTATAATGCTGACTGCGCCCGTCTTCAAGCATTGTCAGACAAGTTCTGATACACTCTTCAGGGGTTAGTGGCATGTTTATAATTGAATATGATCAGTTATATTTATATCATTGGATCAGATCAGATTTCGGCAAAAGAAATGCCATATTTTTATAAACAGAAACAAAAGAAAAACAAAATATGGTTTCAACATTGTTCTAATTTAGAAAATCATCTTTATTTTTTATTTATGGTTTTCAATACAATCACCAAAAAGAAATCAAAAGATTTTACTTCTTCCTATATTTGTAATGATATAAACTAACTTTTATTTTAAGTAGTTATTATTTTAAAAGGATTATATTTTAAAAGTTATCGCATTTTTTATAAGCGACCCGCTTTATTTGCGGCCCCGTGTACATAAACAGATTCGGTCAGAGATGAGAACTTTGAACCCATCCTTTGTATTGTTGGTATAATTTATAAAAGGAACAATTGTATGGCACACTGGCCAGTCTCGGTTGCGATTGGCGGCCTGTGACAAGTCGGTCAAGACGATATTTAATGTTAATGTTGTTGAACCGGTTTTAAATTAATGAGGGTGATTAGCGATCCAGTCCCTTCTTTGTGTTCGTATCGTGTTTAGTCTTGGCAAAAAAAGGACTCTGTGGTCTTGGCACCACCTCGGCAAATTGTGCATGTACGTATTTTCAAATTTATATTTGGTACTTAGGGCCACTTGCACCGCGGGTAACTAAATAACGATGTTTTAATTTACATAAACTCGTTCAGATTTAAACGCATTTACTGATTCGTGTTGCAAGAGGGCCTAAGGGCCCTATCTCTCTAGGACACCAAGGTGGCGCAACCAGTCGCGCTAACAACAAAATGTATACAGCTCTATAGAGCCGCTTGGTTGCTCAACCAGCCATACATTTTTGACAGCGCGACCATGGTTTCGCCGCCATGGTGTCCTAGTGAGATATAAGCCTAATTGTTTATCTTTTAATTGCACTGCAGTGCGTTGTTCTATTTATTTTGTGTTGCACTAAAAATAATTTACCTATCTATCTTGTCAGTGTCAGCGGGTCCTTCGTGCAGTGAGTTTGATTAAACAGATTTGTAACAAAAGTGTGAGTAAAATGTAATGTGTATACTAATTTAAACTAATTTGGTTGCCAAGTGAATACCATCGTTGTGCTCCTTAAGTTCTGAGTTGAGCGGCAAGATTACTGACAAATGCGTGCACTGACTGGACAGGTCCGCTCAATCTGTATGGTTTTTCCTCAAAAGACCGTTTCAGACACCAATCTACATGGTCTTCACATGATCTGACCAAGATTATGTCTGGACTTTAAAAGAGACTGTGACCTCTGAGTTTGTTTCGGCCTTTCTTCTCAGAGTAGTCAGATAGGAAACGCCGACCTCATCTAGTTTTTAAAATATGATTGACGTGTAAAAGTGTTTGTACAAACCTACTTACAGAAACCTTTACCTACCTACCTACCTTTACCTTACCTTTATCATTTACAATATTATTTTTCTCTATATACCTACTTGCGACCTACCCCAGCTTCACACGGTACGACTTGACAAAACATCGTGATCTCTTTATTATGTGTAAGTTTTATAATAAAGTATCTTACACGTAAAGGTTCCGGAATAAATTATATACTTATGTGATAGTGTAAACCGCATTAAAATCCGTTGCGCAGTTTCAGAAGAACCACGCGGTCACACAGACGGACACGAAATGCGACTTTAATTTATTATTTATGTATGTCGCCCCAAGAGCGTCTACCTGTTAAGATTATTACATAATTTTATTCGTAGTATTCAAACTATAACATAATCATACTAATTACGCCCTCGGATTAATGCCATCTATTGGCTTCTTTGTGAATTAGAAACACCTAATATTGTTTTAAGATTCATTATTAAATAAAATCTAATGATCTCGTTAAAACTTTAGTTAAAATAAAAAGGGAACATAATATACATATAATGACTTGGTTTTTAGTAATATTAACAATTCCACATTAATTGACAGAGCAAGTGTATAAGTATACACAGCGCCCCAATGATGTAGAAAATGGCGGCGATAACCTACGTTATAATGATCAATAAAACCTAACAACTAAAAACTAACAAGATTATTTTACACACACATTTTTATATGAAAACCTGTTGTTTGTTTAAATTTCTTGGACTACCGGAAATGTTGTTAAGTAAATAGTAATATTTGAGTTGTGCGAAGTAATGACGTTCCTAATTTAATTTTCATCTTAAAACGCCTTTGCATTTGTGAATATTATCATTGTTTAATTAGAAAAGAATTAACTGGTACTTAAGCGGTTTAGCATTGTTTGTAAATTTTATTAAAATAACTAAGTAATAAGGTTGTGTAGTTGGATAGCGAGTACGTCCACCCAGTTTAGGGGAGAGTCACGTTTATAATGGCGGGTGGTATCGCGATGAAAGTTGAGTAAAAACGTCTGAACAAAGAGTATAATAACTATACAGCGTCTGAAATTGTAATTGTCAAACAAGAAACCTCTGTAACATAACGTTTTGATTTAAAAGAGTGTTCATGGAGGTTCTTGCCTGTTCTTCTCCTTATGGAACCTACATCGTCTTGGAATAGGCGAATAGCTTCAGTAACTAACTCAAACTAAACGACAGATGATAATTCAAAAGTGCATGTAAATGTTTCAATTGAAATAAATGCTTTGAGTTTGAGTTAAGTGTTGTGTGTGATTGAAAACCAACTATATTTCTACCAGTAATGAAGAATTTCACCGAGGGACTAGTCGGAGACTACTTCCCTTGGGGTCCTCTTCCTGTCATGTACGTGTATATTATTATATAATGTAAAGAAGTATTTCAAACATATCAGCTTACATTTTACTTTGTAGGAGAGGTAAATAGGGTTGTTTGAGATCCGAAATATGTCTATCGAGCACTGAATTGAAAATACCGCAAACCTTGCACTGCTAGAAATTAAATGTTCCCTAAAAAAAAACTACTCTGCCTAATCATTATCATGTACGATTTAAGCCATGAAAACTATTTATTTTCCTTTTTTTTGAGTAAAATCTGTCACCTTTCGGAGACCTATTGATGCAGAAAAAAGTCTCATGTCAATTCATCAAAGTAGGTATTTCTACTACAGCAGCTTATATTATGAGATCCACCGATCTGAACTTATGCGCTTAACGTTCGTATCATTACGCGAATTCCTAATTATTGGGAACCGTATTGAGAACTCATAGTCAGTCAAAGCCAAACCATCTAGCAATTAAATGTTGGTGTTGATTAGAACCAGATTCGTGTGCGCTCAGCCCGCAACACTCCTCCACTTCCCTCGTTAGCTGCTGAGACACTTCAAAGTAATTCCACCTTTGTGGCCCATCCACTTTGATCTCGACACGGACCGATTTAATTTTAGCTTTCTTGTAATTAAATTGAGCAACCGAAGTGTTTCATTTGAGCACTGTGGGCCAAAAATATTTGGGCATTTAAAATGTATTTTTAAAGTTCTTTCGATAGGTTAGGTTAGCTATTATTAAGTATCTATGTACTATGAGCAGTGGTAGCCCATTAGTAGGTAACCGCCGCGACTTACGAGTTGTAGGTCGTGGGTTCGAACCCAAGCTGGCTTTACTTTGGGTAAATTATTTAAGACTACTGCTCTCAAAACGGTGAAGGAAAACATCGTGAGGAAACCGGCATGTCCTAGAACCAAAAATTCGAAGACATATCCCCCAACCCGCACTGGGACCGCGTGGTGGATTATGGCCCACTCCCTCTCACAGAAAGAGAAGACCTGCGTCTCAGCAGTGAGAACATTATAGGCTGATTATGTGTACGTATGTCTTTTTTATTTTTCAAATAATTTACGAGTATTATCATGCCCGCTCTCTCTTTTTAGACTTTTTGATCGTCTTCTAGAGGAAGCGCAATAAACCCACTAATCACTAAATCTGCAATAAAATATCATGTTACTTACTACTTACTATTTGTGATTGGTTCCCAAAAATCAACAGCCACATAAACAATCTTACAGCAGAATTATTAGAACAGTTTTTTAGACCCGTAGAGGTTATGAATTCTGTCCGCCATTGTACTCGCGTTCATAAAGCGAACCGGTGGTGATGCGTTATTCATTAACATTGTTCCGATGGGTTCCGTCATGACTGTACTTATCTGTCTGTTCGTCTGTCACCGGCGGCGATTCTTATGTAATGAAACGGAGTATTAATATTCACGTGTAAAAGCTTTCAATGAATCTTAACAATTTATCTGCTGACGGAGTTGTTGTTTTTCATGCAAAGCGTGAAAAATGTTTCTGAAAGAAATAAGTGTTAACAGACTGTCAAACTCTTATCTAGTGATTTGATGGACTGTTTAATAACAGCCAATCAAATCACTTGATAAGAATTTAATGTGTTTTAAAACGGCAGTTAATATCTTCTTCATTTCCCAACCGGTAGGTAAGTTCATTCATGGATTTATATTACAAAACTAGCTGACTCGACAGACGTTATCCTGTCCGAATTTCAATAATTAATACAAATATCCCATAAAAAAGCATTTTCTGTTTTTCCGAATTTTCCAGGCAAAACCTGTTTTTTTTTCAAAGATCCTTTGTTACTTTAGTGAAGGTCATTAAAAAAAACGGTCCGTCTGTTACCAAGTGATGCGCTTACCCACGCACAGCATTTGATTTTTATTTATTACTAGCTGTGCCCCGTGGTTTCACCCGCGTAAGAGTCGATTCTTTGGGAAAATTTCGGGATAATTACCTATGTATTATTACAGAACTCCTGCTATATAAGTACAACGTTTCACCACAATCGGTACTGTAGTTTTTGCGTGAAGAGGGGACAAACATACTAACACACACACCTTCACAGTTTTAATAATAATGAGTAATAACAAGGTGTGTGCCTTCAACGGTTGGGTCATGCCGGTTTTGATGTACTCTTTCGGCATACTCAAATGGACTCAGACCGATCTCGACGCCCTGGATAGGAGGGTCCTTACACTACTGACCGGAAATCGGACGCATCACCCACGTTCATCGGTGATAAGACTGTACATCCCGCGGAAGTGCGGGGGTCGAGGCTTTTTGAATGCGAAGACCCTCCACAACCGCGAGGTCTGCAGTCTCAGGGAATATTTTTTTAAAGCTGAAATGCACCGTGATGTGGTCGCAGTGGACAAGGGGCTCACCCCGCTCTCCATGACCAAAGAGAACTGGCACAAACCTGTAGTACTTACTACCGACGACGGCAAGGAGGTATAGCAAAACAAGGAGCTTCACGGGCGCTTCTACCGGGCTCTTCATCAGCCCGGTGTAGACTTCTTAGCGTCCGTATCCTGGCTACGTTTTGGTGACCTTTTCGGGGAAACTGAAGGTTTCGTCTGTGCAATTATGGACGAAGTTATGTTGAAAAATAACTACCGGAGACATAATTATAAAGGACGGGACGGTTAACGTGTGTCGGGAATGCCACCGTCCAGGTGAGTCCATCAGACATATTATCTCTGGTTGTTCTCGTCTAGCTAACGGCGAGTACTTGCACAGGAATAACCAAGTATCCAGGATTATTCACCAGCAACTTTTTTTAAAATATAAACTTGTAGATACTGAAGTGCCGTATTACAAGTATGCGCCCGACCCTGTTCTCGAAAATGACCAAGTCACGTTGTACTGGGATCGGTCTACCATTACTGACTGGACTATTGACGCCAATAAGACTGATATATAGTGGTGGTATATCGATTAGCGCGCCGCACAATGATTATCGATGTTACCATTCCACATGACGAAAACCTCGTGAAAGCTAAGAAAGAGAAACAAATTAAATATCTCGACTTAGCACACGAGGTTGTTGACATGTGGAATGTGAGCTCGGCTGTCATTGTGCTGTTTGTCGTATCGGCCAATGGCCTGATGGCCGAAAGCTTCGATCAATATCTCTCGGAGCTCTCGTTAGGCGGTTGGATCAAGGGCCTGATTCAGAAGGCAGTATTCCTCGATACGGCTCGTATCGTGAGGAGGTTCCTGTCTCTGGAGTCCTAACCACCGGTAGCTTGGACCCTGCTCCCGATACCGGCGGACTACTATTTTTATATTTTCAAATGTTTTTTTTGTGAAAATATTTAAAATTGTATTTATATGTGTGAAAATAAATAAACGCAATAATAATAATAAAATTTATTTATTTAAGTAACGAGGACTCATTGTGTTAGTAAACTTAAGAACTATGTTAGTTTATTGTATTTAAAGTTATTTCATCCCATGGGAGATCACACTGCAGTGATTGATGTACATGCAATCGATCCTACAAGCGATCATTTTTAGGATATTGTTGGAGCTGGCCCGTACTCTGCGCACCAGGGATGCACATCTCATTCGCATCGTTGCGTAAAAGCAATTTATATGTGCGTCCGCGAACATTCCCGATGCGCTATAAAGACGGAGCAGCCCCACCATCACCCTGAAAGCGTTGTTGTTTTGGACACGAACGGCGTTGTACGACCGTTGGGTATATCTAGCCCACAGGCTGCACGTGTAAAACGTCGTACAACAAGCTCGAAACAGAGTACTCTTGACTTTAAACGAGCACCGTGCAAACCTGCGAGCCAGCATGTTCGCCCTTACCGACTACGCCCTCCGCTCCCGCTCAATATCATGTCTGTCATTGAGGTCAGGGGTCAATATATGACCAAGATACTTAAAGTTAAATACTCCTTGTAGTGGAGTCCCATTGAGTAATACAGGTGGTACATACCCTGGACTACCCCCAGCCTCATAGACCATCATCTCCGATTTATTTGAGTTGTATATCAAACCATGTGTTTTGGCATACTCCTCGCATTTGGCGACCAAAGCTGATTCCGATTTTGGCCAAAGTCAAAGACGAGTAAGAGAAGCATTTTACTATAGCAGAAGCAATGTACAATGTCATGGAAGACACAATGAAAACAGTTTTGACATGACTCGATCAATCGTTAAAAAAAAATGGGTAACCACCAAAGCGAAAAAAATTAAAAATTATAACCTTTCCGTAGCCATGTAAAAAGAAATAAATTCAGAGTAAAGTGTAAAATCAATCATCATCAGGCTTCTCTGTAAACTATATTTGAAGGGATATTCGTTTGAAGCAAAATAAATTGATTTTCCGAAGACCCCACGCGGGACAGGCTAGCATACTATTGCCCGTGAGAAAAACACTATTTTCTCAAGTCGATGCCGACCAGTGAAAAGATTGGTCCTTGGGACTTATTTATTGTTAAAGCAAATTAAACTTTAACCGGAAACTGCAGCCTCTTAAACGAAATAGGCAAATCCGTCGGTATCATTGGAATACGTGGAATGTGTGCGAGCTGTCCGGCTGCGGGTCCGGTGATGATGGTGCCTACAATGACATCGTCTCGCAAGTTCTTTGAAAATAAATAGTCCTTGTGATGAAATAATTTATTTGGTTCATACCATGACGCGAATGGAAGCAACCTTTCTTTTTACCTGCATTGTAATTAAATTTTAGAACACAAAAGCTGTTATTGTGACTTAACTATAATAGATGAATATATTGTCTCGCAGACTTTTTTGTAGACATTAATAAGACGTATAAACCTGTAGTACATTACTTTGTTCTATCATTAATAGTTTTCGCAGCGCACGCCAAAAACAATTCTGGGTTTTCTACCTTGGGTTACAATATTGCAATTTTCTTACGGATCGCAATTTTTTTTTTAAATAAATTATAGCCTATGTTATTCCGTAATAATGTAACTATCTGCTGGTGAAAGATTTTTTTTTAAATCAGTTTAGTAGTTTCGGAGCCTATTCGTTACAAACATAAAAACAAACAAAAAAATAATTCCTCTTTATAATATTATAGTGTAGATATCTATAGATGGTATTTTATAAACTGGTAAAAATCAGATTGACATAGCCGCAATCTGCAGACAGCTTAATGTTTCCATCAGTAAATTACTCTGAAATAAGCTCGTGTGTCTTTATTTAATCTGATCCAGACAGCATTCAAGTCATAACCCCATAAAAATGCAACAAGAAACTTTTAGGAAGAAATAAGTGCATGAAGTAATAGTGAACCGTCATTTATTTTTCAGAAAGACAAGATGGCATCCCAGGAATTCCCGTATGAAATTAAAAATGTTACTGCAGAGGAGGACAAAATTATTAAAAAGTATTATAAAGGTAAGAAGTGTATTCACGTAGAAAGCTGGTAACCGACGCCGACTAATCAGATAGGAGCTTATCGGCAACGGATCGCGCTGATTTGGCGAAAAGTATGAAAACTGCCTGCGCCAACCAGCGTTGACAACCAGCGCTTGTCGGCACCGAGAAGCGCTAATAAATCGGCGCCAGTTGCCAGCGTCCTACAAGAGTTTACTTACCCGCTATCCTTTTAGTATTGAACAACTTTATTAGGTATCCATGTATGTAATCAGAAAAAGGTAAAAAGAGATGGTTATTCTTAACAGTTTCCAGTAATATATTTATATCTGCCGTGGCCTTTGATTTAAAAGAGTGTAGATTATGAAACTTCTCTTCTTATGAATTTCTCTTTTTTTATTTTGCGTTTCTTTGCATGCGGTATTAAATCATCGTCCACACTTCTGATAATATGAGATAGCTGTACAATCAATCTGCGTAGGCTTTTCCCAAGTAGGTTGGGGTCAGCTTCCAGTCTAACCGGATGCAGTTGAATACCAGTATTTTACATGTAGCGACTGCCTATCTGACCTCCACAACTCAGTTACATGGTAATACGATACCCCTTGATACGACTGGTTGTCAGACTTTTGGGTTTCTGACTACCCGTAACGACTGTCAAAGATCTTTGAATGACAGCCGGCAGCAGCGGCTTAAGAGCGTTTATACCTTATGAGTGGCAACGTCGCAATTTAGTGTCATATTTCGTGGTTTTCAATTTTTATCATTTAATCTGAGCTATATTTTAAAAATCTGTTTAATTAACTTTTTAGAATTACGTGAAAGTGTTTAAAAAGTAAGTAACCGTAATGCTTACAGTTATTTTACAATGAAAATAACGCCCTGCAAGTTTCCAATGTATTATTTGCATATAAATAGAACTGTAAACGCAACGATTTCTTACCTTTTACACAGTTTTCACATAATTCTAAAAAGTTAATTAAACAGATTTTTTAAATATAGCTCCGATTAAATGATAAAAATTGAAAACCACGAAATATGACACTAAATTGCGACGTTGCCACACATAAGGTATAAACGCTCTTAAAACGAGCTTTCTGAGGCAAGGAAGGGTCAATACGTATTCTGAAACAGTTGTACAATACGTGACCAATAATATGGAACAACAACCATAATTATCATTATATTTCATACAGGTTAGTGCAAGGGTAGAATAATAGTGACAGAGAGGACGCTTTTCAAAGTTGAACTTTTTTTTCCCATAATCATTCGTCGATTTTCGATGATTTTTGCTTGATTGCACTATTTTAATAAAAGATTTTATCCGTCCTACAGATTACACGAGACCATTCATCCGAGTAGGTCCAAATGGGTACATTTCAAATGCAGGCTACGGAGATCACGCCGCGGAGATCTACAACCTTGAAGTCAGACCTGATGATGTATGGGTCACCACTTTCTCGAGATCAGGTAAAGGTTTTTCTATATATAGCTCATCAGCATATAAAAGCCTACTGCTGGATTTAGGCCCATTCTACTGCTACCAGCCATCCTGCAAAAATGGTCACAGAAATAGCTATAGTTTTTACATAGAGTCAAACAAGCTGAGTAATTTCAAAAGTTGGGGTAAAAATATACTGGAATTCATCCATTCTTTTTTTTTTTGAGTGTGGTAAATCATCAAATAACTTCTCCCGCTCTGGGCGGAGCGGGAGGGCGTTTCTGACTCTTACTGACTAAAACTCACCCGTGTTCCTTCAGTTGCTTGTGCACGGTAACCCTTTCGGACTTTCCCGCAACCATGGCAGGCATCGGCCCTAGCGGACCCCGTCATTTGTGCTAACATCTCTTTGAGGCGCGCGTGGAACACAACGCGCCGTCGACCCGGGCCTGGTCCTTATCGGATGGCGAGCTGCCCATTGCTCGCCGTCCGCAAGCCCGCACTTACGGTGGCCGGGAATCGGCTTGTGATTCCCAACGCCCAGGGCGTCGTCTCCTGTGGCAGCTAGGGCCGTGAGGGCGCGAATTGTGTCTCTCCTCCACGCGTTCCCCCTCCTCCTTCGCGAGCATTACTGCTTCGCAGAAGGAGGTGACGGCTTCCCAAGCCCTCTCGCTCCGTACCATGGCCTGAACCAGGGCTGGACGCGAGAGATCGCCACCGCCAATCGCCTCCAAGAGGACACGGCGATGCTCCGCCCAAGCAGGGCAGACCTCCACCGTATGGTCCACCTTGTCCTCCGGGCGATCCGCACAAAATGCGAACCTACACCCACCTGCCCCCTGTAGGTATGTTTCCGTGACTGGTCCCTAATTATAATTCGAAAGCCAGGCTAATTACTGTTTTCTCCGGCTCATCAATTAACATCCGTCTAATCTAATCGCCTTTCCCCCGGTGCCAAATAATTCAATTAGTTAAATTATAGTGTGAGCTATTGAGGGGAATTCCGGGTACACATCGTCATTGTGTAGTCAGGGAAACGGATGTCTTAGAAATTGACTATCATTTTAAATAGTCTATTCGAATTGCAATAATCATTCTTTGTCAATCGTAGTTACTATAACACAGCTAATTTTGTAGCACAAATTCAAAGTCAAAGCATTTATTTCAAATAGGCACAATAAGGGCACTTTTAAACGTCAAGATTTACATTAAAACAGAACTGATTCTAGTTGCCCCTTCCAAAACGTAGTTTCGTATGGAGAAGAAAGGGCAAGAAACTCCACCGTTACTTTAAAGAGGTACGAGGAACAGGGTTTAAAGTTCACGCATACCTCCATAGAAAAGGGAGGATCCTCCGACCAGACGGGTGTCGTGTCTGGTGGGCAACTGCCCGATGATTGATGTCGGGAAGTTGTATAGATGCTAGTCGCGCGGTAAACTCTGCTTGCGCGAGGCAGTATTTGCGAGACGTCAGTATGACGCGCAGCTCGCATGTGACGATGTTGATACCGTTACAACTCTTATAAAATGTGTTACAATATTTTGTATACATTAATTATATGTGAAGGCGAGGCACCAAGAATAAAATTACTATACCACAATAGGTAAAAAGAATTAAAAATGTAGCAATGACAAAAAAGTTAATTATGTGATAGATACATGGTGCTTACATAATCACAAACATTGTAAAAGTATACGATTTTCCTATTTTTTTTTAAATCATGTAATATGTCAGTATGTGAATTAAAGTAATACAATGTCTCAATCTGCACAACAATAAATTTCCCTGAACAAACCATCAAATGAACAATGACCAAAGCTTTAAAGACTTTTTAAACAGGAAATTAATATTTATTCATTAATAAATTTTATACAATACAAAATATTCTAATCTAACCTTAACCTTATCTATAGTGCTGTCAAATTATTGATTAATTAACTAATAAAATAAGCTCATTTATCCATCGCTATTTATTGCAATCGACGTCTCGTCGGTCGTTATCGAACGGCGAGCAGCCCATTGCTCGCCGTCCGCAAGCCCGCGCTTACGGTGGCCGGGAATCGGCTTGTGATTCCTGACGCCCTGGGCGTCTTCTGCGGCGGAGAATTTTGCCTCTCTCTCACGCGTTCCATCTCCTCCTTCGCGAACATTACTGCTTCGCAGAAGGAGGTGACGGCTTCCTAAGCCCTCGCTCCGTACCATGGCCTGGACCAGAGCCGGACGGGAGAGATCGCCACCGCCAATCGCCTCCACGAGGACACAGTGATGCTCCGCCCAAGCAGGGCCGACCTCCACCGTATGCTCCACCCTGTCCTCCGGGCGATCCACACCATGGTGACACCTGGGCGATTCCGCCCGCCTTACCCGGAACCAAAACCTCCCGAAACAACCGTGTCCGGTGAGGTCCTGCGTCAGGCTGAAGGTGAGGACGCCGTGGCGCCTCTCTAGCCACTCCTCAAAAAGGGTACTTATCGCCGCAATTGTGGCGTGCCCAGCGCTGGGTTGCGACAATCGCACTCTCCAGGCTGCCCTGAGATCCCGCCGGAGCTCTGTCCGCTGTGACGTGATTTCTCGCGGCAGCGGAGTTACGCCCCTGCGTTTCGCCTCCTCGCGCCATTCCCATATGTGCGCGAGGACTTTTGCCTCCAGATCCCATGGCGGTAATCGGGCAAGATCATGAATAAACAAATTCTCAGAAATCGTGCTTATTGTGTAGCTACAATATTGTTAATATTATTATCTGGTAGATACAAATATCAACATTCAAATTAATGTTCAAACCTAGTTAGGCTTCAATACCGTCTTACTAATTACTAGGAATTTGTCACTGATTAGGTGTCATTAGTGTAATAAGTAGAACAAATATTTAATTAATACGGATGAACAAACTTAGTAGGAACGTGAGGTGAGTTTTAAATAAGCGGACGGAACTTGGAAGGCGCAACATTTTTAGGCTAAGGTGGACCGACAACAGTCTAATGAAGGTTGCAATAATCCGCTGGATGCGGGAAGTACAGGACCGGTCGTTGTGGCGATGCTTGAAGGAGGTCCAGCAGTAGATGTATTTCGGCTGAATGATGATGATCATTATTTAATGTCGTTGAGCTCCTTCAGTTCTGACTTGAACTACACGATCACTGATAAATGCGAGCACTGACTTGTCATGTCCACTCAAATCTGTGTGGTTCGTTCCTCAAAAAACCATTTCAGACATTAATCTGCATGATATTCTTATGGACTTGGACTGTCTGGACTTTAAAAAAATACTATGACACTGACCCACCGAACACGTCTAGTTTTAAAATATAATTATTTTGGTCGTGTAATGTTTTTTGAACAAATTTACAGAAATAAATGATTGATGTAAGTATCTTAATTATACGTTATGTTTCAGGAACCACCTGGTTGCAGGAGCTCGTGTGGTTGGTTGCTAACAACCTTGACTTTGAAACTGCGAGGGCCGTGTCAGTTACAAAGAGATTTGCTTATATTGAGTAAGTTTGTATAGATTACTCTATTTTTCAAACAATTAGGTTTGGTGGTCGCAAAACGACCGCTGCATCGAATCGAAACGTATCGAATGATTGCGAATAGCTGTCTACAGGCATTCAATACGCTTTCGTGCCAAATCGAACATCAATGCTATCGAAGGAGCCTTCTAAACTCTGTGCAAAATCCGAAAACCGAAAATTTTGAATTTGATTTTGAATTTTCAATTAAATCAAATAGACGACCGCTATTCTTCCCGAAAGCTATTTATTAGCACGGGCAAAGCAAATCAAGTAACCGCAAATATGTCATTTTCGACACGGCAGCCTGTCGAAAAGCTGTCAAAAATTCCTGACGGAAAAACTCGGATGACATTTTGCCCCAACTTGCGAATCGAACCCAGGAGTTTATGCTCCGCGGTCGTGCTTACGACAACTAGAGCAACGAAGCAGTCGTAATATAAAGTAGTCGTCCAACAATATAGACAAAACCTGAAGTCAAAGAACTTTTGGGGGTCCAAAGGATGAATCAAACAACTTTACAAGATAATCCACAGCTGAAGTTTATAAACTTGTCACCAGATACCCAACTCTAAACTCCGAAATACAAGCTCAACCTGCAGACCCCAATGCTCCCCGTGCGACCTACGAAGACTTCCGAAGTTTGCCGAACATGACGTCACCAAGATACGTCAAATCACATCTACCGCTGTCACTTCTCCCACCAAAATTACTTGAGACTGCCAAGGTATTTAATGGAATGGATTTTTAATGTGTATTTTCTTTCCTCTCGCTTACCTGCAATCTGTGGGAGTAATTTCGTGAAATGCGACGGAAGTATGTAACAGGAAGCCTGGGAAGCGCGCGCTATTTGATTTGACCAATGAGCGCGCGCGGTGGTAGAATTGGCCCAGATGGTACCAACCCATTTTCCGAGAGGTTGGTACTGTCAGCCAACAGTTGCGTGTGTGTGACGAGAAAGGGAAATAGAGAAGGTGAACGCATCAGCTGGGCGCTTAACCTCAAATAATCATTTCAAATAATACCTGAATCAATTTTTTTTTAATATAATGAGAGATTTTTTTTATTTTCTCTTTTACTCTTACACACGCTGTCTACATCTCTAAATCTACTATATATCTACTATCAGGTATGCTGGAAGAGATTTCATTAGAAATAAGCATCACCTTTGTACCTATTTTTCTGTTATTTTCTTCTTGTCTGTTTATATAAGTGTGTACATAAATGGTTAAATAAATAAATAATGTTTTGCTTAAGGTGAGATGTCAGATGTTACACATCATAAGCGACTACTGTCGGTCGATTCTGTAAAAATCTCACTGCGAAGACATGCGTGGAGTGAGTTATCAGTGTCATCCCACTGATACTAGGGTAGGGATTGACCAACTTTACATTTACAATCATAATCGAGATTTTACTAATATTTTTTATCCAAATTCTATTGATCATTTTATAATAGTTCAAAGCTAATATGTAGTTAAGTGGCTAAACATTATTATTTTCGGGGTTTTAAAATAAAATAGCAAAACAGAAATTCAGTTAGAACCTCAATGTTGTTTTTTAGACACCTAATTACTAGCTTTGAAATAATATAAAATTATCGATAGAATTTGCATAAAAATATTATTAAAATCTCGATTATGATTGTAAATGTAATGCTTGGTCAATCCCTAGCATCACGGGGATGACACTGGCAGCTCACTCCACGCTCACTTCACCTAAGTTTTCACGGTGAGATGGTTACAGAATCGCACTGCTGTAAGGTTCGTTCGTCTTTTAAAATTAATTCTTGCACAAGATTTCGTTCGCTGATTTTTAATAACCCAAGTTGTTGGATCCAATAAATTGTGACCCATATTTTTGACCGAATTCCATAGCTTCGCAGTAAAATTGCTTCACTATATAACCTACTGTTAATTATGTTCTTAAAACAATCGTTTTCTTATGTTTAATAAAATAGGAGGTCAATTGATTGCTGGGCTTTGTCGAAACACAGCAAACTTATCTAGCGTGTAGGTACAGAATCGGTAATTGACCAAAAAGTTAATATTTTACACTTTCACCATTATTTGTTGAAAGTCTACAGTTTTTAATTAATGATTGTAACTGGAACTTCCACCATACGACATAGATTTAAAGTGTAATTAACATAACTGGATGACCCTTTTCTTCATTTCAAGGTTTTTCACATAGCCCGAGACACTCGCGACGTGGCTGTCTCCTTTCACTTCGCACACAAGCTGTTCAGATACTTCGACGACAGTGTAGAATTCAAGGAGTTCTGGGACCTATTCAAGAAGGATTTAAGTGAGTATACCTCAATGATACAGCAACACCACAACGCCACCTCCACTCCTATTGGTCTTTGACGGGCATAATCGGCCTATTATAGTGCCACTGTACGAGTAGGTCAGTAACTCCAGTTATTTTCCGGATGATTATTAGATTTCGCGTCTTATTTTAATACAATAGGGCAGGAACAGACCGATTTGTTGAATTTTTATCTTTCTTTTAGTATTGCACACACCTATATTTCCGCATGTGGAAGAGGCTTGGCAAAAGCGTGACCACCCAAATATGATGTTCCTTTTCTATGAAGACATGCAAAATGTAAGTGTTGCCAACAAAATTATTTCCATCGATTATTCCTTGCTTCGTTTTTGATTCCAATGACCAGGTGGAGGTCGCGGGAATGCGCTGTATGCGGAAAGCTCAGGAGTGGTCGGTGTGTCTATGCTTGGGAAAGGCATTTGTTCAGCTGAGGAGTGGACATTATTCGGCTGAATCATGATGAGAACATTTCAGTAACTCATGTTTGACCACTACCTCACCTGATGCTTAGTGATGAAACGGTGGACGCTTGTGCACGTTTACCAAGGAGTAGATCTATTCAATCGTGACGTGATTGGAGGACTCTTGGGGTGGCTCGGATGACACTAACTCCAGCAAGGAGTTTCATTTCTAAATATTTAGAATGTATTGGCGTTTGTGTCACATCATCGTACCTACGTCTAGTTGTCCGATTTAATAGTTCAGAAAGCGTTTAGAGGGATTTAATTACAGTTATTTTTTTTTACTTTTTCACTTATACATATTTTCAGGACTTACGCAACGTTATAGACAAAGTTTGCCGGTTCTTAAATAAGGAATACTCAACCGAACAGAAGCAACAACTCATTGAATTTCTCCATTTTGATAATATGAAGAAGAAGCCCATGGTGAAGACAGATGATAAAGAAGGGAGTGAAATCACTTTCTTTAGGAAAGGTGAGTAAGAACTCAGAATCATGATCTAAACTATTTGTAGGTATAATCACCCGTGTCCTTGAAGGGATAGGCTTTGCTTTGCAAGAAGCGTTTTTCTTTATTTTCTTTGTTTCTTTAGGAGGTACTACATTTCGCCAGTAATGTTTAAGTAATATTAATAGGAGGCGAGCCTATTGTCAAAGTCAAAGATTTATTTGCATACTAAGTGTACATTTTGGTGTTGTTTACAAATGCAGGTACCTACAACTTAGCGGCCTTTTCCAGGCATCGCAAACTTGAGGGCTATCTAGCAAACATTTAAAAAAAATTCAAAAGTCATCATAACATTTTGACGCATGCACATTCTTATAATTAATTAACTCTAATTGTGTGTGAGCGAGGCTATGTGTCTGTATTATTTAGTTAATCATTCAAGTATGTCTGGTATTTATTTATTTAATTATTCACTATTCAATTGTTTAAGTATGTCTGTATTATTTAATTATTTAGCTATTCAATTATTATTATTTTTTATTTTGTAAGTAATTATTTCTGGTCATCAACCGGGCGCAATTCCAGACTCGGGGCTGTTAACTCAGAAATTCTTAATAGTGCTTGCGACCACTAGACCAGCTGTGTGAACGTCTTTCTACATCGTTATGTATAATTTCAACTGTAATGATCAATATCTTGTAACAATATTTTGATTTGAAAGAATGCCCAGAGTTTCTTGCCCGATCTTCTCCGTAGGTACCTACTACGCTTTGGAATGGGCAACGAGCTTCATCTTCTTGACAATTTAAAAGTGCCTGTAATTGGTTTATTTAAAATAAATAAAATTTAAAAAAATGTTTATTTCAGACTAGATAATGTCCATATTTTGTTAGTAACAAATTTATTATCTTACGGCTAAATTAGTAGCAATTTATGTAGCTACATAAAATAACCTGATTGAAAATAAATTAAATTGAATTAATTAAATTGAATTGAAATAAATTATGTCAAGTTACATTGAAACAAAAAAAGATATAGGTACTTATATTAAAATTAAATAAACATTAAATTCATCAAAACACGTGTAGCCTGATGAACCTTTCCACCACTGGTGATACTGGTCGATCCGCAATCATCCTCAGGATAAATGCTTTGAGTTTGAGTAGAGTGGCTTGTTTTGCCTCCCTTACATCACGCATCATTTTAAAGGCGAATTTCACTAATGAAACTGATCAGCACATCTCTAAACTGCGCTTAAAAGCTGTCAGCAATATTCCACATCAATGATGACATCTACGGGCGAATGAAAAAAAAAAAAAAAAACAATGATGACACTGACAGCTTTTGGACGCGGTTTTGATGTGCTGATCGCGTTCAGTTTCATTTGTGAAATTCGCCCTTAAATGACAGTATTTTATAACATTCATACGGATTCACATTTCTACGGAATACCGTAGAATTAAGCGTATAATAATAATAATATAATTTACAGTAGCTAGAATTTTATGAATTAAAATTTTAAAAATCCTAGCTTATGTCACAATTTTTTTTAAGTTTGTCACCCCATAAAAACTATATTCACAGGAAAATCCGGAAACTGGGTCAAATACTTCGACGAGGAAATGACAAAAGAAGCTGAAGAATACATGGAGAAGAATTTCAAATTGACTACTATGCGTTTTCCTGATGTCAGTGAATGAATTGAGCATTTCTTAATTATTTACTAATTGACGCGATGGATGTTGTCCTGTCCAAATGTAATAATCTTGTTTTAAATAAATAAATAAATAATAAAAATATTTATTGCAGACCACGTATTCCATAAAAAAACAAAATAAAAACGCTAATACAAAAAAATAAACACAATTTAAAAAAATGCCATGCATCATTTACACACAAACAAACATAAACTCACGCCTTTCCTCTCTTCTCTCTTGCACACCAAAATAACAAATATCTACGCGGCTGTTTCCAGCCACCGCTTGTAGGTCTTGGTTGCATACATCCTATCAGCAAGGTCCTTATCTATACTGTTTCTACTCGTACCAACCCTGACCCTGCAGTCTCGACATAGTTAGCCATCGTTTTCGGTTGCTAAGTCCTAACAGGATGTAAATGTTTGGTAGTCTCCACACTCAATTTTATCGGTTACTGGTATTTTAGGTAGGTACCGGTAGGTAACAACCGATAAATTTGAGTATCGAGACTACCAAACATTTACATCTGGATTGTTAGGACTTAGCAACCGAAAACTATTGCTAACTATGTCGAGACTGCAGGGCCAGGACATTTGTGTTGTTTACGTAATGGCGGAGTAGCGCCCTCTCAAATTAGTTTTGCGTACTATTCCCTATTCTCCTTTTTTTTTCCTGATAACATTCCCATAAACAAAACATAAAAAGAATTACGCATTATCTATCGTTTGAATCGTGAGTTTGTTCTTAAATTTATACGAAAATCCCATAGAAAAGAGGACGCTCAGTTTTGCCTAAACATTTTCGGGGATTTTTTTCCATAAAAACCTCAATAAGAACGGGCTATTTGCTACGAATATTTTAAAAGAAAAAATAGCTAAACCGGTCCAGCCGTTCTCAAGTGATGCAAATTACCAACGGACGTCATTTAATTTTTACAGGCTTTTTTACTCAAATAGAATAGATTATTTTTGCACTTGTATTTCTGTTGTTGGCTACTAGGTTGAATTCAGACGTGGCTGTAGACTGAACCGTGCGTCGTAGGAATTATGAACCGTAGGCCCTATTTTTTATATATCTTTTCCGTGGTGAAGTCCTCATGGATACCCTCCGTCATGGGAGAACGGAGGGTTATGTCGGACCCCTACCGACTAAAACCCTATTATTCTTTCTACTGCCATGCGTCGGGGGCCCGGGAGATACTTGTAGGTACATTCGTCGCACCCCCGATAGGAAAACCTTAAACACTGCAAAAATTCGATTGGAGTTAAAAAATTGATGCAAGTACAGATAGCTGCACATCAGCACTACGAAAATCGCCCTTAAACTGTACCTATCACGATACAAAAGTTACACGACTCCTCGTTAGGTATTCAACATACATTGGCATTTCGCTTTATATTCCTGAAATATGCAAAGAAATAAGGTGTGAAGACGCATAACAAACAAACAAGGGAGCTATCGAGTGCATTGTCGTGCAAATTGCTACTCGTCCTATACGACACGACCCGCGCGAACCGTTCCATAGACAATTATTTATTTTGTTCAACAAATGGCGCGACGGCGGGAATAACGACACTTTTGCCTGGATGCGTTTTGTTATTTTTGCAGTTGTTGCAAAAAGAATATTGAGAAATACTTTTGTCAATGATGGGTGATCGTATTTTATGGAACCTACAAATCTGTTTTTCATTGAAACGGAAGTTATTTATCGTACTTTATGCTCCGCACTCTTGGCGAATGGAAGCTAGACCGAAAAAAGTACCTATAATATTTTGACCGTCACGATACTTTTGTTTTTTCATTCAGTTACTCTCAAACGTTGTTAATTTACTTAATTGTGCCTGTCATTTAATACATAATATACAGCGTAAAGGAACTTCGTTCCAACCGGGTGTCCCACGACACCTCTCGACTTTTTATTTCATTGATGTGACAAATAAACACTCGTTACCTACGTGAATTTATTTCCTATAAAATTGGACGGACAGGTCGGAAGATCGAATCCTTTCACTTCACACCGTTTCATTCAATGGCACTCGCTGTTAGTTTGTTTAGGTCGAATCTTGCAAGTCTAAGTAGAAAGAACTAGGTAGGTACCTCCACTTGGCCTCCTTAGCTTGAAATTTTTGAAGTGAAAACTTCTTTACCGGCGATTAAGCGATTTTTGGTAGGGGCAAATCTTATGGGATCGCGTCATCGGCATGCTAGTCACCGAAATGCTAAATATGACGTGTTGCACCAGACTGGTGACTTCCTTACTCTTTGCTGGTGACGCGCAGCGGCCTGTGTACATTTTCGGGTTTTCACTTCTGTCGGCAATCAATTTTCTTTTTACATATTTTCTGTTGGACTCTTTAGTGGTAATTTTGACCTTGAGCTGATCTAGCGTAGTCAAAGTTTCAATAGATTATGAGGCCAGCTTATACTGATTTTTAGGGTTCCTTAACCAAAGGGTGCCAGCGGAACCCTATTCCTAAGTGTCCGCGGTCCGTTCGTCCGTCCGTCTGTCACAGGGTTGTATCTTTTGAACCATAAGTAATAGGTAGATACTTGAAATTTTCACAGGGTATGTAGCAAGGATGTTGCGGATGCAGATTTTTTCACATCCGCGGATGCTGATGCGGATCTGTAAAAAATACTTAAGTGTGGGTTGGGTACAAAAGAGTAATATTTATCCTTTCTTTATTTATTCATAAAGTAGTAAGTGAATTACTATTACTAATTATTTTAGTAATTCAATTTGAAAATTGGAGCATTATATTTAATGAAAAGGAGAATGGCCGCCTTTTCGGATTTCAGTCTATTTCGCAAGGGTTCGTATATTAATCCTGCGCTACTAAATAACTGTTCATGTGGAACACTGGCTGGTGCACTGGCTGGCTGATAAGAATTTGCGTGCTATTTTAGATAACAGTTTGTAATCGCTATGATTAACACTCCACCATTTAAGAAGACAGTCATTTAAATTAATTCGCTTCTTATTGCGGAAATTAAGTTAATAAACAAACAATTGCGAGGCGCGTCACCGTCCAAAACAAAATTATTGCTTTCCTATTGGTCAATCAGCACGCGCCATCGACACGTGCCACTCGCCGGGCCCGCCCCTTTCTTTCTTGTCGCGACTTGCTACACATCCGCATCCGCATCAGCTCCGCATTGATTTATGCGGATGCGGATGCAGATGCGGATGTCTAAATCGATGCAGATGTTCCGCATATGCGGATGCGGATGCGAATATTCGCAACATCCCTGGTATGTAGGCACTAATAAGGCCGCTATGACAACAAATATTAAAAATAAAATAAACTTGTAAATTAAAGGGGCCCCATATGATACAAGAGAGGTTTTTCTTTTAACTAAAGTATTAAAATAAATATGTAGTGTGTAAAGAAATGTGTATCTAGTAATATTGTACGTTGGTACGGAGCTCTCCGTGTGCGAGTTCAACTCGCACTTGGCGGTTTTTATTTACCACTGAGGTGCAGCCCGCCATACCCACCTAAAATTAAAAAATCAAGCTAAGTAGGGCAAATGGAGGTACCTAGTTTTAGTATGTTTAGTAAGTTAGAACATCACTAGTGAATAGTTGAGGACTATGTACAACCCTAGTGAAGACGGTAATGGCGTCGTACTAAATCTTACTTAATTATAAGCTCATGAACAGTATTGTTTTATTGTACGATACATACTTGAGCAAGTTTAGGCTTGCACCAGTATGAAAATCACACAAGTCTAGGCGCAAAAATCTTCCAAGACACACAGTTACGTGTATGGCTACCATTATTTATATCATAGCGTACCATTTTCTGCAACAATCGCTGTACCTACAGTTTTTATCTGTGTGCGAACATGGTCACGGCGCCACCGTCGTACAACCTGCCCGAAAAACTGTGTCTCGCTGGGGATTTGCCACGCAATTATTGGAAAAGATTTAAACACTCGCTTTTTGTACTATTTTCGTTTGCTTCTATTTTCTTTCTTTTTTGTATTCTTTACATGTTGTATTGCTTTGTAATATTTTTTGTATTTTCATTAACATAAATGTTTTTTTTATTTTCTTCCCGCATCTTAAATGTTGTTCGTGAGGTGATGAGATGATGCCTGCCACGAAATGTCGTCGACATGATTTGTTTTACTGAGTCATGGCGATTACGCCGACATCAAAAGAAAATCTTTTTGTAAATACTGCCTTCGATTGCTACTGAGAGTCCTGCTGCCGCTGTAGTGCATCAGAGATGTTTGTGGATATCTAAAATATTGATGGCCCTGCCGACATTATTGGAAAAAGACGTGCATACCTGATGGCGAGTGGGATTCTCCGATATTGCGGAGGTGGATGCAGTTCCACGTTGAATTTTAATTGTCCATTAATCTGTGTCTGTACCTACTTAGAGGTGTGCGCCGCGCCGCCTCCAGTATAGGTATATACATTTATAAACTAGTAAACTAAACACAATAATTTTCTAAATATACCTATGCATATAAATTTGTTCTTAAAATTCAAACCTTGTCCTGACAATTACAAACACAACAGAAAAAGAATTAGCCAAATATTATGGCTGCCGCTTTGAAGTGATGCGCCGGCAAAAAAAATTTGGCAATTAATTTTTATCTTCAATTATATAAGGTGTTGTTTTGCATCCTCGTCAAATTTGAGGAGGTAACTATGCTAATGATTCTCGACACGAATCAATAATAAAATAAGTAGGTATTTATTTTTATTTTTTGTATTTTTCGGAAATCGGCATGTGTAGGGCCCGTGTGATACCGCCCTGTAACTGCGCTGTAACTGTAACGCATGCACACAGCGACATAGTCGTACGACACTGCCTACCGCATACGCAACGGGGCGATTTTGTTCTTTGAAAGTGGAGTATTCTGAAATACTGTCAAACTTAAATACCTAAAAAAACAAGTATGTATTAATAATTGAGCAGGATCGTAATTTTATTTGATTATTTATGTCTTTCATAACAGCCTCCTGAAATTTGACGAGTATGCAAAACAACACGTTGTATAGATTTATGCTTGAGTATAGTTTTCAATGTTTTTGTTGGTATATTTGCGTGTGATACTGACATATGGCAATAGAAATGAATTAATGTTTTGTAATGTTAATTACTTACTATTATATAGAATCCAGTTCTTCTAACTGAACAGACAGCTGTGCTGCTGGGGAGTTTGTTGCGCCGCTTCTTCTTGCCAGCTAAAGCATTAGGAAGTGGTGAAGGGCGAGCGTTTATGGGGACTGTTTTAGGTAATTTTGATGTTCAAAAAGTGCCGATTCTCAGACTAGTTTTTATTTGATTTCAGTAGTGATCATGACTCCCAGATAGGCATAGGTACTCTATCACACCTTCGAGTAGCAAACATTCGATGTGGATTGGAAAGACATGTAAGTTATAAGAATCTTATCTAATTTCATACTGAGGCTAGCCAGCCCAGAGGCTTAATTTCATTCATAGGCAGTGCAGTATCTGGTCTGACTGTCACAGCGCCTCTGCCATTATGACGATGTCATCGGAAAAGCCAAGATATGATATGTACTCGCCGTGCACGTTGATTGTCCAGTCCAGTCGTGTCTTAAAGACAACGATGAACAATTTCGGTGATATCACATCTCCCTGTCTCACCCCACCGAACAGTTAGATGAGGCTGGTTTTCTTACCCTGGATCTGGACAGGCATCATAGCAGCGTCACACAAACACCTCAACACTTTGATGGGCGCTACATCGAAGTGTTGAGGTGTTTGTGTGACGCCAATTCGAGTCAATTCGACATCCTTGCAGAGAGACAAGAAGTGCTCATATTTCGATAGAGTCCTTCTCCTAGTCTACAAATGCCATACACAGCGCCTAGTTATTGGTTAGTTGTTGTTTCGTCCCCTGGCCAATTAAATTTTAAGAAATCAAAAAAAAAAATGCCGAGACTTGCAAGATTTTACCTAAACAAACTAACAACGAGTGCCATTGAAGGAAAGGACGTGAAAGGTTTTGGTTCTCGACTTTTACATTTAATTTAAGAGAACGTAGTTCTATAATGTAGGGCTGACCTGAAACTACCAAACTCTTTAAAAAAAGGTACATTAAGCAATAGTGGGCCACAAAGTCCTACTAGACCGAGTGCGTACCTAACACCGAAATCCGACGTCGGTCGAAAGTAAACGACGTCGCAATGTGCCTCAAATGGAGTTGGGCGGGACCTCTAGTTAGCCGAGGAGATGGCCGATGAGGCAAGTAACACAAAATCGATAATATAATGGAAAAAGTGGAGACAAGTTTTCTGCTAGCTTCATTACAGAATTTGAAGGGTTTTAGCAACATCTTGATTCTGTATAGCAGTGTTTTATTAATTGTATAGTGTCTAGAGCTATTTAATCCCATTTTTTTATCTTTTGTGCAGCCTAGATAAGGTTTTATTTTAGATATTATTTATTCCTCTGTACAGCTTCTAATACAGCTGTAAGCCAACGAAACTGAAAGCCATATTTAAGCATTAATTACGGCTTAAGACCATTCATTGGTGCTGTTTTAAAGCATTTCGTCGAAATATTTTATAGTCTTTGTCTGTATAAACATATTCTGAAAAGAATTTTAACAAGCAACAAGTCCAAATCAAATCAAGTCAGCATCAAATCCAGACAATAACCAGCCTTTTATAAGTAGTTCGCGTGCCATACCTACGTAATATTTTGTTTTAAACTTATTGAACCGAAAACTGTGTGGTGCGAAATGAGCTGAAAAATTACAATTAATTATTTTCTCTAATATAAGTACTTGGAAAATTGAGCATTAATTTGGCAACCTTCTTCGAGATAAATCGAAATTGCTGTACTGGCCAAATACATGCGAGCAGCGGCCGGCAAAAGTTGTATGAAAATCCATATCTGTCGTGGATTAGCGGCCAAATAAATTACATGGTAAACTCATATCTATCGTGTAATTTTTTTTTTTTTTATTTAATATGAGACAACATCCACACAAGGTCTTCAGGTCCCGAACTAGGCAGAGCCTGTACTACGGTAACCTGATGACTGACATATATACTTATATACATATACACACCCAGACACAGGTCAAACAGACATGTTCATGCACACAAATGTTTGACTTGTCCGGGGATCGAACCCGGGACCAGCGGCTCAGAAGGCAGGGTCGCTACCAACTGCGCCAACCGGTCAGTCAATTTAAAGATGGAACGATATTTTACTCCGAAACATGGCAACCAAGGAGGTGACTTATCAAAGGTTTTATTTGTGTTGTTTATACAACCCCAATTCACTCATACAGAAAAAAAACAAGAATACAAATACTTAACCGTAGCACTTAAAATTTTTTGTCGAATAAAATATCGTTCACACACCATGTTCTTTTACAGAAGAAGACTAGCAGAAATTTTAAATAATGAAGACGTATGAGGAACATGGTGTAAAGTCGTCATTGTGTAAAGTTCACTCATCCTTCATAGAAAAGGGAGGATCCTCCAACCAGACGGGTGTCATAGACTAATATATATACTATGAGAACGGGTGTTGTGTCTGGTGGGCAATTGCCCGACGAATGATATCGGGGCATGGTATATAATAGGTAATTATGCTAATTTCACTGTAAAGTCTACTCGCGCGTTGCAGGATTTTGCGTGACGTCAGTAGGACGCGTAGTTCGTATGTGGCGTTGTAGATGCCGCCACAATAACATCCGCAAATGTTTTTATTTTGCTCTTTTAATCTAATGATACAAGCTGTTTATGAGCCGCACTTAAGATTATGCGCACTGCTTCAACCTATTTTCTCAGCCCATATAATGTGTTTATCTTCCCGGTAGACAACCAATATACCTAATGCTGCTAAAATGCCATTCTAATACTTACTAAAGTCTGTATAATTTGGGACCCTAATTAGCATTACAAGAGCTGTGTAGCAGTTTATAACTTCGATTAGCAATAGTACCTACTCGGTTTCCGATGAGCGCATAAAAAACGACCGGCAAAATTTAACCTATTTATATACCGGTCTTATTTTGCAACATAGTTTTTTCAACCGTATTACTTAGAAATTATGTTTTATTGTTTCAAAAATATTTTTGTTCTTATTTATTTGAACTATTTCTACAACTCATCTTTATTGACTATGTTAATAATAGAAGCATAGTCTTCCATGTTGTAGCGATAACTACATCGCCACATGCAAACTACTCGGCATACTGACCTCACGCAATATCCTGCATCGCGCAAGCAGAGTTTACCGCGCAACTAGCTTATAAACAACGTTCCGACATCAATCGTTGGGCAGTTGCCCACCAGACACAACACCCGTCTGGTCGGAGGATCCGCCCTTTACTATGGGTATGAGTGAACTTTACACCCTGTTCCTCATACAAAAAATACAAAAATAATCATCTGCATCCGGTTACACTGCAAGCCAACCCCGACATAGTTGTGAAAAAGCTGGGTAGATTGATTGATTAATTAATTAATTGGTCCTTTATCAAGGAAATGTGCAGAAATCATCTTTATTTCAACACATTTCCGTATTGTTTGTAACGTAAATGGCGTAGGGAGGTAGGATGGCACCTATAACCTAAATAATTATAAGGAGTTGTGAGTTTGTGATTGTGACAAAAGTAACTAGGTACTCTGTGGCAGTACTTAATACTTAATGAACAAGTTATGAGTGAGTTTCTAATGAGTAGTCGACTCACCACCTCGCGGTGAGAACTCTCAAACTTCGGTTACCTTAGTTAGTAGTTGCTATGTTGAGTTATATAAACAAATAAACACTTAAAACTTCGTGTTTGTCTTACTATCATGTTTTGATGTGGCTTCGTAGGTAAACGTTATTATTTACGTACACACAAACCCTGCCGCGTTGATAATATACGATCTCTGGATTATGCTGATTGTTACGAAATAATCTTGAAATTGTTGTTTGTGTGTATGTGATATTATATGTGTATCTAGAGGTGTTTACTCTAAGCAGTGAATAGTTTATGAAGCCCAAGTTTTTATTTATTTATTTCTCTCAAAAAGGTACAATTGGATTAATGGCATCAAGAGACATTTATAGCTTATCCTTTGTGAGAGCTGGAGTCTGTAATGGGTACGGGACCTGTATGACAGATCTCCAGGCTCACACCTTATTTCACACATATTTGCATAATTTACGACGATTGGAAACGATTGTAAAAACAGCTCGATTTGTCTTGAAGGAAGTTAGATAGCTAGCAGTACATAACATAGCAGTGACGTAGCGAGGCCCTGTATAATTTTTTCTGGGCCCCTTTCCGCGACTTTGTTGAAGCCCAAAAGGAGAGTACCTAACCTAAATAATGTTTTTTTTAAACTCCCAACTCACTTCAATTTTGATTATCGTTTTTAGCGTTCTTGAACTTCGGCTGAGGCTGATTTATGTCATTACTTATGGCTTGGCCTTTTTAGCCATAAAAGTTAATTTTCATTCTCTTAACAATAAGAATTTAGGGTTGTGGATAACATTTTAGGAATTTATGTTCTGGGGCCCCGTATTATTGTTGATAAGGCAGATACAGCGGTAACTACGCCCCTGCTACGTAGCTACGTCGAGCTATTGCTACTTAAGCGTACCAACCATGTAGAAACGTTTCCCAGTCAAAACGCTTCTAGATAGCAGCTATGCTACGAGCTATTGCTATTAAGCGTAGCGACGATTCCCAGTCAAAACTCTCTTAGATAGCATCTACGCTACGAGCTATTCCTATTAAGTGTAGCGATTATTTCCAGTCAAAACGCTCTTAGAGGACAGCCACGCTACGAGCTATTGCTACTTAAGCATAGCACTGATCCCCAGTCAAAACGCTCTTAGGTAGCATCTACGCTACGAGCTATTGCTACTTAAGCATAGCGCTGATTCCCAGTCAAAACGCTCTTAGATAGCATCTACGCTACGAGCTATTGCTACTTAAGCATAGCGCTGATTCCCAGTCAAAACGCTCTTAGATAGCATCTACGCTACGAGCTATTGCTACTTAAAGCATAGCGCTGATTCCCAGTCAAAACGCTCTTTTTTTTTTTTTTTTTATTTATAACAGCTTAACTACCATTACAGGGTTTATCCTAATGCGACAGTTAAGAACAACTTAAGCTATATAGCTTAGGTAATTAGTTTAGTAGTTAAGTACTTACATAAACAAAATATAAAAACTACTAATTTGAAGGACTAATTACGGAAACCAAATTCATAACATAGAACATTGAATATAAAAATTAAAACTAACAACATCTTAGGTAGCATCTACGCTACGAGCTATTGCTATTAAGCGTAGCGACGGTTCCTAGTAAAACATGGGACTTTTCTATAGAACACCTAATCAGTGTACCTTTAATGGCCGTAAAGCTACGAAAGTTTCCACAATTCACCGGCAAATGACGTCACTGAAATGTTATTTATGAAAGTAAGTTGACGTGTTTTCCTCGTGAGCGCTTTATGACACCGTAAAGCCAAACCCCGCTGCCATCATTTTCATGACATCTGTCACTGCGGCCGTTATGTGGCGGCCACGGCTCTTCGATGAAACCGTAGCTCAATTTTCTCTGTTTTTCTCTCCGGTGGTAAGTTTGCCAGTCTGTCGACTTCAAAACTTTTTAATTAACACGATGTGTCTCAAGAATGGACCCTTTCATAAACGCCTTGGTAATTAATAATATATCGTCTTTATGAATGGAGCGTTTATACCTACTTTTGTATGTCCGGGTGTTGGGGCCAGTTGTGTCTCAAGAAATCAGAATTAAGTGTTTATGGTGTTCGGTTAGATAATATTCTTTTTGCATGTGTTGTGAACATTCCTATGAAAGATTTAATCTCCTGTTTGTCCTCTACTTGTATGAAAAGTTGGAAGATATTTTGTAAAATGCAACAAAGAATGTTCAGGTAAAAATAACACGATCAAAAAACAAGAATATTTTTAATCCATTTATTATTTTCATTGTAAACTCATACACTTGTTCTATCATCAACCGTTTATAATTTACGTTATACACGTCATACATCACGAGATGAGACTTATACACGTCATACATCACGAGATGAGACTTATACACGTCATACATCACGAGATGAGGCTTATACACGTCATACATCACGAGATGAGACTTATACACGTCATACATCACGAGATGAGACTTATACACGTCATACATCACGAGATGAGACTTATACACGTCATACATCACGAGATGAGTCTTATACACGTCATTCATCACGAGATGAGGCTTATACACGTCATACATCACGAGATAAGACTTAAACACTAACGCACTCTATGCGTTGTAAGAGACGGCGGCCATTTTTGAATCTATAAAAAAGAATTGAAGATGAAGTATGTAAGGATCGTAGCAACTAGAGTTCTGTAGTTTCTGGTCCTTTCATGGCAAAAAGGCGTGATTTTATGTTTGTATGTCTTAATTTGCTATTTGGCCGTGTTTATGATTTGTCAGCCTTAGAGTAAATTATGAACGTATTTTAAAACACTACTCGTGTAAATTACAAACAAATCCGCAAACTTCATTTTTATTCATAAAAAATCAAGGCGGATTTATTTACGCAAAATACTACTCCAAAATATTGGAATTCGAAAACTCAGCCTTTTATTTGAGGTGTAGATAAAAGGTGTGTCCCCTAATCAAAGTGTTTCAAGAATTACAAACGATGGAGAAAGCAGTAATAATTGAAAATAATGTTTCTTGAATGGTAAATCGTCTCTTACGACGTATAAAGTATCAAATGCATTTACTTTACGTTTAACATACTCGGGCGCACCATAATTGACTTGAAAAAGCAAAACAATCAATAAAGCGAGACTTTCAAAAAATATTTAAAAACATAAACAAGTAAATTCTAAATACAAAAATTCGAATAATGTTCCATTTTCGAAACGCAGCAAAATAATCACTTGTGTTTTCATTAACAACATAATTTATGGCACTTTTTAACAGAGAGGAATCATCAAACACAGTCCACATTGAGTTTTATTACAAACATTAATAAATTAAGAACTGAGGGAAAAAGTAGTCGAAGTTTTAATTAATTTCCATGTGGATGTTTTTAATTAGCAATGACCTAACCAACCTACGAAAATGCAGAACAAAAATGACTAACCTTATATTAATTGATGTTCATTGACATTATTTTAGAAATAAAAGGCTAATATTCGAAAATTCGCGTTTCTTACTTCCGCATTACAGTTCCTATTTAGGTAAATATAATTACCACACTACGGTAACTTTATTGTATTGTAGGCAAATTAAAAGCTAACAAGCTTTTAGAGCTTCCAATAACTGAAGCAACTTCTATTCCAGGATATGCTAAAAGAACTTTGGAGCTCGGTAAAATTTTCCCGCGAATCTTCAACGTTCGGATACATTGCCCGGTAAGAAATCACCTTGCTAAGTGTTATTAATTTTACGATTATAAATTATGTGCAGTAATTACATTGAAAAATTGTGTATTCTTACAATGTAGAGATAGTATATTTTTGTTATTGCGTAGTTATTTGCTTCGTTTGAAATATACACACAAGAGCGAGCCATGTCGCGTTACGACACGACAATTTTTTTACGTCGTAAAAAAGAGATATAAAAATTTCGTAGTTTCAAGTGACCATATAGCATTTTATACGTGTTCACCATTCAGAATATAAAGTAATCACAATTATTAACAGCCGTCTTCTTCATTCCGAACCCAGTGACTGCGTAGAGTAATCGAAAGCTATTGCTGTATCTATTGGCCGTAATAAATTAGTTATTGTTGAGGCTACTGGGACCGAACGAAGGTAATTATTATATTGACGAGTAACTCTTCCTGCTGTACAAACTTGAACCTTATAACTAGCTAGACCTTATAACATACTTAAGTTAAATTATGCTTTATCTTTGGCGAATACACTGCATATTATGGTACCGTGAAAATTGAGAAACTTAAAAATACGTTTGATCATAAAAAACCGTACGAACGTCGTTGTAAAGTCTCACAAAGTTTCCTATTTAATACTGAGATACAAAACTGTTCGCTTTTTATAATAAAAATGGTACCATTCTTACCTAGTCTACATAATTTATTAGATAGAGCTAATAAGATTATCCCGAAAACATATTCTTGAAAACAATATGTAACATGTTCAAGTTCATCTCTCCGAACGTGTACCTAGTTTTGACGACGCCAGGCGACATTTTTTATGCAAAGGACGAAATATTATCCAAATTATTTTCAAGAATACATACCTCCATTAAACAATAAATAGTTACATTTCGTGGTGTTATAGCAAGAGCAGTACTTTCCATTTAAAGTTAAACTACACTGTTTAAAGACAAACATCAGATTAATTCTTGTTCATCAAATGGCAGTTATCATTTGCACCTTATTTACAAATAATTTAATACATTTATATGTAAATTGCTTCTACCAATTCCACTTCTTACTGGTTCACACACGATGGAATGCTTAATTTTTATTGTTATTTTATTTACAATTAATGGATTAGCTGTAAATAAAATAAGTATTAATTCAAATTTATAATTAAATAGCCCTAACTTATATTTACATTAGGTCCGCGCAATTTAAATCAGTTTCAATTTTGAGCCATAAATATGAAAGCTAAACAATATTAATAACTATACCCGGTAGAGATTCCTGATTTATCCAAAAATAATTATTATTTCTAGTCCAAATATTGTTTTACCGTTTGTGGGAGACCACACGAAAGGGATGAACTTAAATTACAAGTACCTACTGTTATTATTATGTACATTATTACGTTAATAAGAGATATACAATGCAATAAAATGTCTACTGTCGGGCTCCGAGCCGTCTACTTTTAAATTTAATAGAAACATGCCAAAAGAATATTATTTTCCCAATAATTTGGCAGATTTCGTCCTAAAGTTAGCGCTAAAAAGCGTCAATCAACGTTAAGTCTAACAGTTCGAAAGATAGACCATAGCCGGATTTTTTCTTAAAACTATATTGAGCGAAAACCCGAGTCCAAAGACATACACGGTCTTATTACAAAACATGGTTTTTCTTTAAGCGTGGTTTGAACCATCGAGTCTGTTTTTGAAATAAGAACCAAACAGAAAATGAAATACAGTTCCTTTTACAAAACTGACAACTTAGTCCGGTCTTAGGTCGTCAATTTTGTATTAAGAACTTTACTAAAGTCGGCATAGAGTTCGAAATACAAAAACTGGCTCGAAGGTTTCGGCTCGGGCTAAAGTTAGATCGTATTTTGTAATAAGACGGACAAAGTCTTTGATGACAAAGTCGTCAATAGCAACGTTAACGTGAAAGTTATCAACAAAATTGTTATAAAATATTGGTCGTCAACATTTGCTAACACAGCCTTATTAGACTTTTATGATTTAGATAAAAAAAACATATAAATAATTCGCCGCTGTTCATAATCACCTTCTATACAACAATAATGTTCTATGACGATCAAAACTTTAGACTTGCTAATAAAAATATATGAAAATAGGCCTCAATCAAGATGATTTCAGAGAGTAGTTACCAATTGTAACATTACCTAAATATTTGTGCTAAAATGATTCCCTACAAAAATTCGAGACAGCAAAAATAATGTTCGTCAAAATATTTCAGACATAAATATTAGACCAGTATTCACAATAAATTACAAAGATTTTGAGCAATCACGCACCGGTAGAAATTATTCGTTCAATGACACATCTGCGCTGACAGGATGTTCACATGAGAAAATAATTTTTAAACGAATTACTCATTAAAATCAATTAACCATCATCATTGCCATTTTTCCAATCCATTATTGTAATGTATTTTTTTTTAAATATTTGCATTTAAATATTCTGTCAGCACAAAAACACACAAGTATCCACAGTCGAGAACTTCATCAGTCACATATCCACATAAACTCATTCAAGTATATTCACTACGCATCCGCTATGATAGTCATAGCAGAACATCGAGTGTCGAGAACGTTACGCGTTCGAGGGTACACTGAGGTCACATAACAGCGTCATGGGAAGTCGGGGGTGCACTGGGGAGTTGTGGCGCGGCACCGAGCGTTACAGAAACACATCCAGAGGAGTTAAGGAGGCGCGGGGCTGCCCCTAGAGCTCGGTCACGGCGTACAGGTCGCGCGTGTCTTGGTGAGGCGGATGGATGCGCTCCACGCGGTCTAAACGCTCGGCACGCTCGGGTCGCTCCGGTCGTTCGGCTCGCTCCGGTCGCTCGGCTCGATCGGGTCGCTCGGCTCGCTCCGGTCGTTCGGCTCGCTCCGGTCGTTCGGCGCGCTCGGGTCGCTCTGGTCGGTCTTGACGGCGGCGGTGCGTAGTGTGCGTCGCGTGCGGCTGCGCGGGAAGGTTGGCGCGGCGCGGGCGCTGCAGCGAGCGGTACTCCAGCGCCGCGGCCGACAGCGGCTGCGGCTGGTCGCCGTGCGGCTTGCGCGCGGGCCGCACGGTGGCGTACTTGTCCGCGGCGGGCGCGTGCGGCGCGTGCGGCGCGTGCGGAGCGTGCGGAGCGTGCGGAGCGTGCGGAGCGTGCGGAGCGCTGAAGGTGCCGAGGGACACGGCGGCGGCGGCGGGGCGCGGCCGGGGCGCGCGCGGCCCGAACGACGCGTACTTGGGGTCGAAGCGGTTGAGGCTCGTTGAGCGTCCGGATTGACCTGGAACATTATATGGTTTATTAAGTTTTAGTGCAGTTAAAATAGAACGCTATTTGGTATATAAAATTTTGGTACAGTTAAAATAGAACGCTATTTGGTATCAAAAAATTTGGTACAGTTAAAATAGAACGCTATTTGGTATATAAAATGTTGGTACAGTTAAAATAGAACGCTATTTGGTATATAACATTTTGGTATAGGTAAAATAGGACGCTATTTGGTATATAAAATTTTGGTACAGTTAAAATAGAACGCTATTTGGTATTTAAAATTTTGGTACAGTTAAAATAGAACGCTATTTAGTATATAAAATTTTGGTACAGTTAAAATAGAACGCTATTTGGTATATAAAATTTTGGTACAGTTAAAAAAGAACGCTATTTGGTATATAAAATTTTGGTACAGTTAAAATACAACGCTATTTGGTATGTATATGAAATTTTGGTACAGTTAAAATACAATGCTATTTGGTATAGTTAAAATAGTAAAAATCTAATATACCAATCTGGGTTCCAGTTTGGTCTATTTGGTATATTAGATTTTGGTACAGTTAAAATAGAATACTATTAGGTTATTCAGTTTTAGTAGTTAAAATAGGAAACGGTTAGGAATGTATCAGTCTTATCAATACGTAGTGTCATAAAAATTATGTTAAAATTATAGAAATATTTATGGTTATAGGTTAAATGTTATTAGGTTGAATGCTGTGATGATAATGGTTGATAAATGATGGTTGGATACGTGTATAAAGCAAAAAAAATGATTTATTTGTCACAGAAACCCGTTAATTCGAATTTAAAAAAAAGATGATCAATAAAAAATGGACCGAAAAAAAGCAATGAACGGTGTTTACCTGCGTTGTGTTCGGGTGGACCCGCGCCGCCGGGCCGGTCTCAGTAGAAGTCGCTGCTCTCGAGCGTCTTGCACTGCTTGCTGAGCGTGGCGTACTTGCCGTTGTGCGGCGCGCGGCCCAGCGTGTGCGCGCCGCCGTGCGCGGCCGCGCCCGCGCCCGCGCCCGCCGCGCGGCCCAGCGTGGCGCTGCCCGACATGCGCGACCTGCGGCACAGGCACACACGTGGAGGTCGTCTACGGTAAAACTACGCGCCCCTATGTTGCAAATACCTCACAATATGTGAAGTATATGTATACAGGTTTTTCTTATACATATAACTTAATTGGTGAAACTTCACAGACTTCAAAAAATCCAGTACAAGGATTTCTTAAAATCATAATTGTATGTAAACACGAGTAGTCACTTCAAATTATGATACTTACCATATTATAAAAACATTTGTTTTGTTTTTTTTTTGCTATTAGTTGCTATTAAACACAACGTACGTGAAGTTTCGCCAGTTAATTAAAAAAAAACATGTAGACGCAATACAAGTCTCTCTCAGTCACTAGATATAAACGAAGGAAATTGTAAAATCTGATTGAACGAATAATACGGATAATTCTTTTTGTCCCTTTTTGTTTTATTTCATCAAAACCAGTAATAATCACTACTTAACAGTACACTACATAACATTACTTATACATTGTGTTTTAGTAAAACAGGTATTCGCAATCGTCAAATAGTGAAAAATCATGTGATGTGTCTTCAAAAATCCATCATATGACGCAATTACTAGATTGATCATAAAGATAATTCAGTGCATTTTTGGGCCAAAGCCTAGAGCTCGACTTCCGTTGACGACGGCGATTGTGATGACGTAGTACTGCGTGATTACAAGCAGCAGAGAGAAACTGAACAATTATTAACTTTAAAAGAGCAAAAAAGCAAAGAGATCGAAAGGACCATGCCAAATGGCCCATCGAGTGGTTTAATATCAAACTATATGCAGTTGCATAAACTACTTTATCTACTCTCCTACTGTCATACATTGGGATTGAACCTACTAAATAAAAGATCCAAGTTTTTATTTCAGTATAACAAAATGTATGAATGACGCCAAAACCCAGCATATCATCTCGCGTCCGCTAATGTGGGCGCTACCACAGACAATAAAAAATTGGAATCAGAGCTTAATTATAATGCTTTGAAAAGGGCGCGCCCCGCATATGCGTTCCATTAGAAAAAAATAATTGATGGAAACTCCTTGGTGATATTAACTTCCTGGATTTGCCCTGTATCAAATTGGTAAAAAAAAAAAAATTTATAACATTATTTTGTTAGATAAAAAGTGTTATAATATAATTATATTTTTAAGTAACGATATAGCATGTGTATATAGTATGTTAATATAAACTAGTTTTGAAGTATATAATTCGAATTTTACTAAATGAGAGTAGATAAAATAATTTATTTGATATTACATAAAGTTGAATGTATACTTCAGTATAATTACTTACACAATTGTTGGAGAGTTTTCGTAATAAAAATGTCCATTGGAAACTTGTATTAGTTTGGTTTACCTTTTTTTACAGTGGTAACCAAAATATCCGTACTATCTAGATAGTGTTTTGGAAGTATCCGAATTCTCCGGATAGTTAAATGGGCCGGATAGTAAAATTGGCCGAATAATTACATGCCCTGGTAGGGGGTCAAACATATTAGGCGGCTTTTATTCACCCATCAAACGTTTACCTAATTTTGTTTGGGTATACTTTCAATTTTATAGTCGCGGCTGAATATCAGTTCTAATCAGTTCAAAATCAGTTTTAATTTGCGACACCTTGTATTATTTTAGAAATATAGATTTAGTTGGTACTAGCTGACCCCGCGAACTTCGTACCGCCTAACATTTTTTTTTTTTATGTTTCTCTCCGTTCGAGCCATCCTCGTACTTCAAGGAATAAAAAAAAAGAATTAGTAAAATCGGTCCATCCGTTCTTGTTCTTGAGTTATAAAATTACAACGAAAAGTTGCATTGATTTTTATAGATAAGGATAAGTAGAGAGGGATTGACTGAAAAAAGCTGAGGTGTGCAAATGACGAAATGCGTAGGAAAGGCATCTTAAGGACACAATGAGACTGGATTCTTTAAGGTCGAAAACATCAGTGTCACATTCAAAACACAAATATCAATCGCCGTAAAGACTGAGTAATAAAAAGAGAAAGGATTTATTATGGCATTCGTGTAGTTTTAATTACGTGCAGATTTGGGGATTTATTTAATTGAAAGAATTTTACTACCTCTTTCAGAAAAGCTCATCATTAATAACTTGATCCTTGAACGTGACAATTCCAAAATATGCACGTAAATAAACCCAAAAACATTAAAGGTCTCTGCACACAGGGGGCGCGGCGCGGCGGGACGGGACGGCGACGCGACACTGAGTAGTTGTAATGTACTAGATATTACGGACGACGCCACACAAAGCCGTCCCGCTCGACGCGACGGTAACCGTCTCTCTGTGTGGCGTCGTCCGTAATATCTAGTACATTACAACTGCTCAGTGTCGCGTCGCCGTCCCGTCCCGCCGCGCCGCGCCCGCTGTGTGCAGAGACCTTAAGCTGGGCAAGAACGTCACAAATAGTATACCATATACTTTATTTTATAGTTACCTTGGCTTCTCGAAGTCCATGAGTTGCACATCAGCGCCGTAGGACGGTGGCTTGGCCGGGCTAGACAGAACGATAAACATATAGCGCTACAAGGTTAGTTTGGCGCGTGGCCAAATTCGGAACTAACGCCGCCATCTTGTTTTTTCAATACATTTCACAAGATAATGGCACACATGTTTACACCAACAGCGCCTCCCTGTCAACGTCATCCGAGCGCCAAAAGATCCTTGTAGCAGTGTAGATACCGTGGCAAAGGGTTTTCTTGCCTATTTAGATAACCACGCAGATCTATTGATCTACGCAGTCAGGCAATTTGCCGCGATTTTTTGGGTTAGTGACAGTATTTTAACAGCCCTGATATACCCAAAGAGTATTTAATCAGGTTGTTTGGGGTATTTGAAACAGAAGCTCCTTAGAGGCAATGAAATTACTCAGAAAACTTCTGTAAAGCGTTAAGCGGTCTAGTATTATAGCATATCTATCACGAAAAACGTCAGTATGATCTGATGATAAGTTAGTAGATGTCGTAAGCTAGGCTACAGTTGGTGGCAAATAAGATGGCAATAGCGGTCATTGACTCACCTGCATTTGTGTCAAAAGAATTCCAGCATTTTAAAATTCAAAAAGAGAAACATAAGTCCGTCAATATTCTGTTAAAATGTTGACGACCACGTACCTACCTTGGTCGTCAACATTTTACACGAATGAAAATCAATAGAATGAATGAGGGTAATCGTAAATTGTAAATGCAAGGGGTAATAATTTAAAACAATAACTTCAATACAGTACAGTAATTGACAATGGCCCGCGTAGTGGATTACGGCCCATCCCCTCTCAAAGATAGGAGGCCGGTATCCCAGCACTGGGGATGTTATAGGCTGGTTATAATTACTATTTCCGATTGCCTCTTGCATTTACAGTTTGCATCCTGGTTGGCATTACAAAATATTTCATTCACATTTCCTTTAAGGTTTACTTTTCGTACGGGTCAACGACCGCTACCACCACCGCATTTCCCATCGACTATGACACGGGCGGTCGTATCACCTGGGCCGCTCCAGGTCCATGAGCTGCACGGCGGCGCCGTAGCTGGGCGGCTTGCCGTTGTTGTAGGGCGCGGGTCGCGGCAGCGTGCGCGAGGCCTGGCTGGAGCCGCCCGACGACAGGAACGGCGCCTGCTCCTCGCCGCCGCCGCTGCGTCTGTGTGGACCACGACTGGGTAAGCCACCGTGCCTACGTGGAGTATTGCAAAGTGATGTCGTGGTGCCAAGTTAGTCGCCGAGGTTAAGTTGCACACTAAGCGAGATACACTCGACGAGGCTACGAGAGTAGCTCGTGACGTGGTGGAAAGCCAGTTACAGGTAAACCAAAAAAAGTATGCGCTTAGATAATCTTCGTGTTTCCGAATTAGCAGGAACGGAGCGCCACAGAGTAACTCCTACGAAGGCAATTATTCTAAATTGTGTACTGCTGCACTTTGTAGTAGTGCTTATCATTGCGCGTTTGTAAAAAGTTTTCCCTTTGTCGAGATGTAGGCTCCGATCGCAGATCGTCATTTGTCACTAAAAAGTTTTGAAAGTTTTTGGAATTGCATAGAGTTGTTAATATACAGGGTCAAATTAAATCAGCTAGCGAACCTCCACATGCGTGATGTCTATCGATATCCGAACAAGATAAAACAAAAAAAAAAAATTGATCTGTTTTTGAGGTCATCAACAGCTTTTAGTGTAGTCACTTGAAATAACAGTTAAAATCCATTAGTTTTGTCTTATTTCCGCTGGTACTGTTGTTACTTAAAGTATGAGTTGAGAAAATCTGTTTTCTTTGGTTTTGTCGTGTTTAGATATCGATACGATACCCATCACGTCTGCAATGCTTCGCTAACTAACTTGATTTGACCCTGTATAATTTTATTGTGTGTACTCCCATGGTTGTTACATCTCTATATTAGATCTCATCATCTCACGTTCGTGTTTCCGACGACTGACGATGATTTCCGAAGTGCATACTTTTTCTTGGAGATCTGTAGTAAAGTTAGGTTAGTTACTCTTATAGAGGTTAAGGCGTGTGTCCTTTTGCTTAGGTCTTGGCCCGGTTAATAATGAGTTTATGAATGTTAGTGATACCAACGGCAGAAGGCCAGTACATTTTTTTTAATTTCTCATTAAAAGAAACATTTTATTCTTTAAAAACGAATAGTGTATGCTGCCAAAAGCACGATAAGTATTAGAAAACGTGATTATATTCAGGTACTTAACACAAATTTTCAGCAAATATAAAATAGTTCTTATACTATCCTTGACGAAGTAAGACCACCACCAGCCGAGATGAGATGCTATTAAAAGTAAATTGTATGTATGTTGTCACTTACTTGGTGTTGATGTATATCCAGGCGTGTGAATCGACTAGCACAATGGCGGTGAAGAGGAACCCGGCTACGACCGCTGCCAACAGCTGGAGTGATAACGCCTGAAAGAATATTGTTTTAGTTTTTATTACGGACGCTTTTAGCGTCCACGTCTTTCTAGATCGTTCTCACGTGTATAATTTCAACATGAATGATGTAACCACTTTTTTGTAACAATATTTTGATTTAAAAGAATCTCCATGGAGTTTTTTGCCCATTCTTCTCCATAGGTACCTACTACGCTTTGGAATGGGCAACTAGCTTGCATCTTTTTGACTGACCGACCCCTTGACCATTCAAAAGTGCCTGTAACTAGTTTATTTGAAATAAATGCTTTGAGTTTGAATGTAAAGTTACGTAACATAAGTAATAGATTCGGATATGATTCGGTACTTTTAGGAGTTTGGAAATAGTGAAGTCTAGGAAATGCTTTGTTGCAAACTTGCCGTGTCACAGCTGTTCCATACGACTGATAAATATTGACAGTTATGATTTGAATATTCGATCACTATAGTTGAATTTAGAATCTTAGATAATTTACATACATTTCCAGTTACGGCCGAACCCAATAACCTATCTTCACTGAACAATAGATCGCTATTGAAGATAAACATCTTTGGGTCACGTCTCTCAATCATCGATAAAGGGTAACGAAAACAATGTATAGGATTCTCTACTTGGCCCTCCCGTGTGTTCCGTTACAACCAACTTCACTTAAAAAATCGATGTGTAGAATTAACCTAATTATAAAAACTTCTTTATATTTAAATCTTAAATGACTGGATTAAGTTATAATTTATATTAAATTAAAATTCTGTAAGTAAGTAGTACAATATACAAGATTTCACTGCATTTTGCTGAACAATTTTATAAAGGCGGGAGAGTAGGAATGAAACGTAATTAGCAGTTTGATATAAAAAAACACCAAACCTTGTTGAGGTTACTTTTAAATGAGGTTATATTTCGGTTAGTAAATTAATCACTCATGTTGATTGTTTATTTGTTGTTGATTTGTAAGTGACCAATATAAGTCATAAGATTCAAAAAATAGTTTTGTTGCAATTGAACCAAGTAAACAAACAATCTGTATCTGGAAGAGCCCGAGAGCTACACGCGCGTGCATACCTGCAAGCCCGCGTCGCAGGCGGCGCGCGCGGCGGCCACGAAGTACGCGCGCGCCGCGCGACACTCCAGCGCGCCGCTCAGCGCCACCAGCGCGCGCTCCGCCTCGCCCGTGCCCGCGCCCAGCGCGCCCAGCGCGGGCTGCAGGCCTGCGGGTAATACATAATCATTCGTTTCAAGTTTACTTAGTTACAAAAATATATATATACTTTGGGAGTCTATTATTTATGAGTGACTGTGTTTTAGTTATCACATTTTGAGATAAACGATTTATTTCTCATAAATAAATTTTATGAAATTCAAATGACATAATATTTGAAACAGCCATAAAAACTGTGTATTATTCGTTTATAAGAAACTAGTGTTTGCACTAGGTATTGGCGTGTATAACTCTTTACGGAACCGACTCACTGATCTGGATCGTTGAAGTAATTCAAAAGACTGGTTCACTAACAAAAATTCAAACGCCTCATTTGGATCTAAAACATTACTTTGCTCTCTCTCTTTCCACGCAACGCGTCGCTTGCGAGGCGACTGAGCAGTGAGCGAGAGAGGGAGACTGAGATACACTGAATTGCTACTGACTGGCGCGAGTGAGCAGGTGACATATTACAATCTAAACAAGTCAGAAAGAGATACCAAATGAGATGCTATTTATTACTCATACTCTCACAGTTTTTCGTCGTCGTTATTCATGCAGGTAAAAATGACCACTAAGGCGCTTACATGTCAAATACTATAAGGTCGTTTTTTTGCATATAATATCTAACATTTTGTATTTTAATCCTTTGATCTAAATGATCCAAATAAACCCTATCAGTGTTTCGAATCTTTTCAGTGCTCCAGGTGCAAATGTTCCAATCGCAAAATTGATCCTGTTTGCCCACGCCTACAAGGAATTGCAGATACAATTTTTAAAAAAAACTGCTGCAGTTTCAACGCACGCGGTCGCAATATAACACGACCAGGGAGCTGACCACCACCTCTTCTATTCATTTTCATTTTCAAATATCTTTATTTACCAAAGGAACCATAAACAAAATGCACTTACCCTAAGTTACATTAACTCATTACAATTTAGGCACTTTATGAGGCTGATTCACCTTTCAAAGCTTATTACAGATATTATGTAGTTTTAACTGTTTACAACATACACTTCACACACAATAATCATCGGCACATGATTACAATTTTATTATGCAAATTATTTAGTTATAATTTACTGATTGCAAGGTATAACAAAAACTTATTTAACTAATTTGCGGATCACACGGCGTACCTACGTACTAGCAACCGTGCGACCAGTCAATGATCAGCGGACAGAGCCTCCCTGCCGCCCGCGCTCCGGTGTATCTGCGGCCGGGGCCGTGGCGGCAGCGAGCCTCTCAGGGGTCAAGCCACTGGTCGCTCGCTCGAGTGGAGGGAACAAAAGGTAGTGATGCGGTAGACGGTAGGTGCCGTATCTATCGATATATGGTAATTTGTCTAAGGTTGATGAATAGAGATTTGAAATTAACGGGTTAGTAGTATTAATTTTGATTTTACCATAAAATCTTGATGATATTTTAATTACGTGATTGAATAATAAGGGAAGTTTAATTTTTTTATGTAATTTTTTAAGGTTAGTTTTGGTACTGTAGGATATTTTTACTGCTTTATTTTGGACAACTTGCAGTAGTTGATGGTTAGAATAACATGTGCTACTCCAGACAGGGCAGGCGTAAGTTATGCACGGACGGACAAGCGTAGTATAAATTCTTAGTTTCGCTGCTACTTAATTTACTTTTGCGATTCATTATAGGGTTTAAAGCGCCAAGGGCTTGGGCGCCCCTCAATCGCAAGTCGGCAATATGTTTGGACCAATTTAGATGACTATCCATTTTGATCCCAAGATAACGCACACAAGTTTTCCAAGGCACTGTATGACCTGCTATTTTTAAAGTTCTTGAGGGGGGTTTCCTAGCACGGGAGAAAAATATTGCTTCCGTCTTATCCTCATTAATTTTGAGTTTCCATTTCTTGAAGTAGTGAAGAAGCAAGTCTATAGAATATTGTAGGCGACCAATGATCAAATCCGTATCATCCGAAGAGGTATAAGATGCCGTATCGTCAGCAAAGCAAGCTAATTTGGTTCGAGGTTGGATAGGTATATCATTTAAGAACAGGAGAAATAAATAGGGTCCTACAATCGAGCCCTGGGGAACGCCAGCTGGGACATTTTGAGGTGATGAAGTGGTGTTTCCGATGTGAACCTGAAATTTACGATCCGCAAGGTACGATTGAACGAGTTTAATTAAAAGCATAGGCACATCCAGGGTGAGTAACTTGTGTAGCAGGCCTTCGTGCCACACGGTATCAAATGCTTTTTCGATATCAAGCAGAAACATACCTGTAGACTGTTTGAGATTTAGGTGATGGGATATATGTTCTGTCACCCTGACTAGCTGTTGGGTAGTTGAATGAGTGGCACGAAATTCAAACTGCTCCTGGATCAAAAACTGCCCAGTGGCGCGTAATTCAAACTCAAACTCAAAGCATTTATTTCAAATAAACCAATTACAGGCACTTTTGAATTGTCAAGGGGTCGGTCAGTCAGAAAGATGAAGCTAGTTGCCCATTCCAAAGCGTAGTAGGTACCTATGGAGAAGAACGGGCAAGAAACTCCATGGACACTCTTTTAAATCAAAATATTGTTACAATAGAGTGGTTACATCATTCATGTTGTAATTATACATGTGAGAACGATGTAGAAAGACGTGCACGTTAAAAGCGTCCGTAATAAAAAGATAAAAACAATTATGGAATTAAAATAAGCCGTGGCAGCTAAGAAATGACCAGTGCCTACTGACGGCGCCCGTTCACGACCATGACGTATGGATCAGCACCATTCAGCTCAACCAATTTGAAGGGAACTCAATGATCCAATACACACGCCACCACCAGCGACACATTTGAGTGAGCATGACATACTCTCAGCCGCCAGGGCACATTCAAGTCAATGAAAGACGAACCCAGTAAGCTTTATAGTGGGTACATAGTGCTCACACATGTGCTATGCAATTATACAATACTAAGAGATTGAATTTATACAATGCAAAGATAGGTTGTACAATCTTCATCAGCTCCAACACTATTTTCGAATGCTAATTAATTAGGTTACGCGCCCTTGTGGAGCAGGACCAGCCCTGAGCCAAGCATTTTTGTCAGCGATATAATCCCCCAACTTATAATATGCTTGGCTGTATAGTGTGCGTTTTATACAAGATTTAGATTTCGTTTCATTCAGTTGTAGTATGTGGGGAGGTATTTTATTGTAACATTTTAAACAGTACCCCATGAAGGATGAGTCTACTTTAGCCAGTCTGAAACCTGGTTGAACTAATTGGTCCCTATTTCTAGTCCTATAATTGTGTCTTTCACCACTTTTACTGAAAAGATTTAAATTTTTCCTTACGTACATGATGTTTTCATAAATATATTGACAAGGTACCGTCATGATGTTAATGTCTTTAAACAGTTCCCTTAGAGAATCGCGCCTGCGGAGGCTGTATATTGCTCTGATAGCTCTTTTCTGCAGAATAAAAATAGACTCAATATCGGCAGCCCGTCCCCATAATAAAATACCGTAAGACATGATACTATGAAAATAGCTGAAATAGACTAGCCTCGCGGTATCTACATTAGTAAATTGACGGATTTTTCTTACAGCATATGCTGCTGAACTTAGCCGTCCTGCAAGAGATGTTAAATGAGGACCCCATTGCAGCCTTGAGTCTAGCGTTATTCCCAGGAAAACAGTTTCATCGACAAATTTTAGTTTCTCGTTATTCAATACTATGTCACAATCACTACTTTTAACATTCGGTAAAGCAAATCTTATGCATTTCGTTTTTTTTCCCATTTAATACTAAATTATTAGCAGTGAACCAATTATGTACCTGCAGTAGGGCATTATTTACGTCGTCAAGATTTGATGCACGTCTATTTATCTTAAAGATTAAAGAAGTATCGTCAGCAAATAATACCATTTGTGGTTGGTTTTTAAATAAATGGGGTAGATCATTAATATATACTAAAAAGAGTAAGGGACCTAATATCGACCCTTGTGGAACACCCATTTGTACTTTTAAGTGAAGTGAATTGATACCATTTATTTGCACTTTTTGTTGTCTATCATTTAAATAAGAATGTACTAAACTAAGCGCGAGTTTACCTAGTCCGTAATGCTCAAGTTTTAAGAGCAAGGTTTCGTGATCAACGCAGTCAAATGCCCCCTCAAGCATGCAACATGCAAGTCAAACGCACAAAAGATCCCTATGGCATGGCATAATAATCTTGTATAGATTACAGACTCAAAAAGTTTACCAACAGAAGGTAGCAGACTTATGGGGCGGTAATTAATGGGTAAAGTACTGTCTTTTCCAGGTTTTTTAAGGGGTATTGTTTTAGCATTTTTCCAGATGTTTGGGAAATAGCCCAGACCAAAACAGCCATTGAAGATTTTAGTAACATAGACTATCGCTTTCTGAGGCAAGTTCTTTAAAAGCAAGTTATGGATCCCGTCATGACTTACAGATTTACGTGATTTAAGCCTAGCCAAAATTTTACGAATCTCAAAAAGGTCGCACCGGCTTTATAAAATCAGAAGCAAGACTGTAATTATTAATGGTAGACATAGAGTGCGATACCTCATCCTTGAGTTCTGAGTCACAATCCCAGTTAGTGGTAAGGCTCATATTGTTGCAAAAGGCATTTGCCAAAGCGTTACTTTGTTCAGCCGTGTTTGCCGTCAGGGACCCGTCGGAAAGTTTAAGCGGAGGTATGTTCGCAGATCTAGGCTTCAGGGATTTAGTTAGTCGCCAGATATCTTGACTGGGGTTATCAAATTTTGCCAGTTTAGCATTCCAAACATTATCGAGGTAATTTCGTATATTAGTGTTAATGTATGTTTGTAAAACGTTTATATTACTACGATTGAGCCTTCTAAGGTAACCATAGGGCAGTTTTTGTTCAATACGACGCAAATGGTTTTTGTAGCGGATTAAATTCTTAACATACCTAGGAAGTTTAGTAGGGATATCACTAAACACAGCAGTCGTGGATGGTATGGAGGAGTCTCTAGCGTCGATGATAGCAAATGAGCAATGGCAGTATCAATCTCTTTTTCAGTTTTAAACGTCTTAGAGCTAAGCATGATGTTTTTATTGAGGTGAGAACGATATTCAGTCCAGTTGGCGTAGTTAAATTTAAAATATCGAGTTTTAGCCTTGCGACACAGTGAGCCTCCAATGGTAAAGAATATGGGGTAATGGTTAGATGACAATGCTATTATCGTTTCGACATCACTAATGCAGCTTATATTTAAGGACAGCACCAAGTCCGGGCTAGTTGGTTTGCGATTGGGACAGTAGTTTACTTGAGTAGGTAGGCTAGGACTGTGCACGACGTAGTCGGATTCAAGCATATGGTTGAAAAGAGTTCTGCCTCGCATATTTGTGTAGCTACTGAGCCAGTGGGAGTGGTTGGCATTGAAGTCTCCCATGATAACAACATGGGGGCCCAAGCCAAACAATAACTCAAGGTCACTACGAAGCATTGGCAGATTAGGCGACTGGTAAATAGATAAAACAATGTGATCAATTCCTGATATTTTAATAGTTATACCGACAACTTCAATATTTTTAGTTTTAGGAACAGTTAGAGCCGTATGATCAAGGTCTTTTCTTACAAGAATAGCAACTCCTTGCCCGCGGCCAGTATGATGTTTATCTTCGCGATAGCAGGTAAAACCAGTTGTAACTAAAGTTGAGTTTGAGGTTAGTCTAGTTTCACAAATACCAATAATATCAACAGACAAAACACTTACCGCCAAATCGAGTAATTCGTGGGTCTTTAAACGTACTCCGTCGGAGTTCCAGGATAACAAGCGGAGTTCCGCGGAATCAAACATATTTACCAAGATGAGAGAGAACAAGCATGACCTTGTCCAACCAAGACGTGCAAGCAGTAAATTGGGATTTTATGTTTCTTAATGCTAGTAAAATTTCAAACATCTCCTTTGAGGCCTCATCATTGGGGCCAGGCGTAAAGTGTTCACTAGGAACCTGATTTTTCATCGGCCCCATGCCACTGGTTCCTACAGTAGGCCAGGGCCTGTAATTTGCAGTCGGTGTTGGTTGAGACATCGGATGCATCAGATTTGGGGGAACGGTCGAAGATATTGATTTCGGAGGCATCATTGAAGGTACGGGCTTACGCTCTAAAGTCTTCTTTTTCTCGATACTGTCCAGGTATGCCATTCTTACGCTGCACTTCCTGTAGTTCGCCGGGTGAGCTTCATTGCAGTTACAGTAATGAGCAGGCTCAGTGCGGTCAGACTTGGTGCAGTTGCGTGAGGAGCTACACACTTCACGCAGCGAGGGGGCTTATTGCAATTGTGGGATGCATGTCCAAATTCTTGACAGCGAAAGCATTGAGTGCCATGAGCTCGGTTGGGCTTGAATTTGCTGATGGTAACCACACAACTACATAGGTACCTTATTTGCCGAAATTTTGTGATATCAGGTCCTGCTGGCAGCATAATGTTCCAACTGTTGGGACACATGCCTCCTCTCTGTGAGAGGGAATGGGCCATACCACCACGCGGGCCCAGTACCGGTTGGTAGATGTCACATGTCTTCGAATTTATGATTTTCACGATATTTTGAGAGTTCACCACCTCTTATAGATGTATTATTGTAATTTTACTTTAGCGTGAGAAAGAGATGGAGCTATACGCTGTAAGAACTGCGACTGCTATAAGTGAGATGGTAGGACCCCTAGAATATAAAGGAACTTGTATAAGAGTGTGGTGTTACCAGGATCATTGAACAGTTGCGGCGCCCCACGAGCCAGTACAGCCAAGGCTTGCCTCACCGCCACCACCGCACGCTGCGCGTTCCTCAGCTCGGCCGTCAGCACGTTCTCTCGAGACACCTTGCACGACAGGTAGTAGTGCACCATCTGTCAAAGAGCAATCATGGAGGATACAGATATTTTAAAAGTAAAACCAAATACAGATTGATGACAGATGTTTGTAAAATACAGTGTGTAGTGGGGGCTAACAAAACTCAGTAAAAAATTACGACACAGTCTGCGACTGGTTTTATTGAAGAAATTACGACACAGTCTGCGACTGGTTTTATTGAAAAAATTACGACACAGTCTGCGACTGGTTTTATTGAAAAAATTACGACACAGTCTGCGACTGGTTTTATTGAAAAAATTACGACACAGTCTGCGACTGGTTTTATTGAAAATATTACGACACAGTCTGCGACTGGTTTTATTGAAAAAATTACGACACAGTCTGCGACTGGTTTTATTGAAAAAATTACGACACAGTCTGCGACTGGTTTTATTGAAAATATTACGACACAGTCTGCGACTGGTTTTATTGAAAAAATTACGACACAGTCTGCGACTGGTTTTATTGAAAAAATTACGACACAGTCTGCGACTGGTTTTATTGAAAACATTACGACACAGTCTGCGACTGGTTTTATTGAAAATATTACGACACAGTCTGCGACTGGTTTTATTGAAAATATTACGACAGTCTGCGACTGGTTTTATTGAAAAAATTACGACACAGTCTGCGACTGGTTTTATTGAAAAAATTACGACACAGTCTGCGAGTGGTTTTATTGAAAAAATCAAGAACGAATATTATGAAGAATTATTAGAAAATACTCATTATGTGCTTTATAATAAGTAGTTATAATGAGTCAATCTTGAAGTACACTTAACCTGTGTAAAGCTCGCGTTCCACGATTCAGTAAACCCGAGTTGCGCCGCCACTAGTCAATTTGTAGAAGTGAGCACGGACTATGCGGGAGTCTGAGCTTTCTCGAGTGGAATCGTTTAGTCTTGGACGCTCCACCACGCACCTGTTTACTCGGTAGTGACACTGCACGCTCCAGCACCGCGCCCGCCAGCCAGCTCGCCACCAGCTGCACACACTACTTACGTCTATGGGCAGGTCTTGCGGCGCGTGCAGCGCCAGCGCGGCGGCGGGCTCCTGGCAGGCGTCGGCCGCCGCCACCGCGCCCGCCGCCAGCACCGCGCCTGCCAGCCAGCTCGCCACCAGCTGCACACACTACTTACGTCTATGGGCAGGTCTTGCGGCGCGTGCAGCGCCAGCGCGGCGGCGGGCTCCTGGCAGGCGTCGGCCGCCGCCACCGCGCCCGCCGCCAGCACCGCGCCTGCCAGCCAGCTCGCCACCAGCTGCACACACTACTTACGTCTATGGGCAGGTCGTGCGGCGCGTGCAGCGCCAGCGCGGCGGCGGGCTCCTGGCAGGCGTCGGCCGCCGCCACCGCGCCCGCCGCCAGCACCGCGCCTGCCAGCCAGCTCGCCACCAGCTGCACACACTACTTACGTCTATGGGCAGGTCGTGCGGCGCGTGCAGCGCCAGCGCGGCGGCGGGCTCCTGGCAGGCGTCGGCCGCCGCCACCGCGCCCGCCGCCAGCACCGCGCCTGCCAGCCAGCTCGCCACCAGCTGCACACACTACTTACGTCTATGGGCAGGTCGTGCGGCGCGTGCAGCGCCAGCGCGGCGGCGGGCTCCTGGCAGGCGTCGGCCGCCGCCACCGCGCCCGCCGCCAGCACCGCGCCTGCCAGCCAGCTCGCCACCAGCTGCACACACTACTTACGTCTATGGGCAGGTCGTGCGGCGCGTGCAGCGCCAGCGCGGCGGCGGGCTCCTGGCAGGCGTCGGCCGCCGCCACCGCGCCCGCCGCCAGCACCGCGCCTGCCAGCCAGCTCGCCACCAGCTGCACACACTACTTACGTCTATGGGCAGGTCGTGCGGCGCGTGCAGCGCCAGCGCGGCGGCGGGCTCCTGGCAGGCGTCGGCCGCCGCCACCGCGCCCGCCGCCAGCACCGCGCCTGCCAGCCAGCTCGCCACCAGCTGCACACACTACTTACGTCTATGGGCAGGTCGTGCGGCGCGTGCAGCGCCAGCGCGGCGGCGGGCTCCTGGCAGGCGTCGGCCGCCGCCACCGCGCCCGCCGCCAGCACCGCGCCTGCCAGCCAGCTCGCCACCAGCTGCACACACTACTTACGTCTATGGGCAGGTCGTGCGGCGCGTGCAGCGCCAGCGCGGCGGCGGGCTCCTGGCAGGCGTCGGCCGCCGCCACCGCGCCCGCCGCCAGCACCGCGCCTGCCAGCCAGCTCGCCACCAGCTGCACACACTACTTACGTCTATGGGCAGGTCGTGCGGCGCGTGCAGCGCCAGCGCGGCGGCGGGCTCCTGGCAGGCGTCGGCCGCCGCCACCGCGCCCGCCGCCAGCACCGCGCCTGCCAGCCAGCTCGCCACCAGCTGCACACACTACTTACGTCTATGGGCAGGTCGTGCGGCGCGTGCAGCGCCAGCGCGGCGGCGGGCTCCTGGCAGGCGTCGGCCGCCGCCACCGCGCCCGCCGCCAGCACCGCGCCTGCCAGCCAGCTCGCCACCAGCTGCACACACTACTTACGTCTATGGGCAGGTCGTGCGGCGCGTGCAGCGCCAGCGCGGCGGCGGGCTCCTGGCAGGCGTCGGCCGCCGCCACCGCGCCCGCCGCCAGCACCGCGCCTGCCAGCCAGCTCGCCACCAGCTGCACACACTACTTACGTCTATGGGCAGGTCGTGCGGCGCGTGCAGCGCCAGCGCGGCGGCGGGCTCCTGGCAGGCGTCGGCCGCCGCCACCGCGCCCGCCGCCAGCACCGCGCCTGCCAGCCAGCTCGCCACCAGCTGCACACACTACTTACGTCTATGGGCAGGTCGTGCGGCGCGTGCAGCGCCAGCGCGGCGGCGGGCTCCTGGCAGGCGTCGGCCGCCGCCACCGCGCCCGCCGCCAGCACCGCGCCTGCCAGCCAGCTCGCCACCAGCTGCACACACTACTTACGTCTATGGGCAGGTCGTGCGGCGCGTGCAGCGCCAGCGCGGCGGCGGGCTCCTGGCAGGCGTCGGCCGCCGCCACCGCGCCCGCCGCCAGCACCGCGCCTGCCAGCCAGCACGCCACCAGCGCGCCCAGCGCGCCCACCTAGACGAGCACATCATATAAACCTTATTATTTTCCGTTGAAATTAAGTTTTATAGTTATCTAATGCATTCGTCTTCTTAACTATCAGTCTCTCGATACTGAGAGCTTGAACCATCTAGTATTTTTGCATATCACGGCTTGGCGACAAATAATATATCAGCCCAGGCCCTGCAGTCTCGACATAGTTAGCAATCGTTTTCGGTTGCTAAGTTCTAACAATCCAGATGTAACGATATTTGGTGGTCTCCACACTCAAATTTATCGGTTGTTACTGGTATTTTAGGTAGGTACCGGTAGGTAACAACCGATAAATTTGAGTGTCGAGACTACCAAACATTTACATCAACATTTACATCTGTATTGTTAGGACTTAGCAACCGACCACGATTGCTAACTATGTCGAGACTGCAGGGCCTGGGCGCTTTTTAGGAATCGGATCAGTCCAGTAACTAGACAGGATGTATAACTGTATTGGCATACTAACACAAAGCAGCAGGAGCGCGCGCCGCGAGCGCCGAGCGGCGGCCGCCAGCAGCGCCACGCACACCGCGCCGCCGCAGCACCAGCCCGCCATGCCGCCCGCCCAGCGCGCCGCCTCCCACACCCACGCACGCTGGAAGCGGAAAGGACGTTTTATAACCAAATATCGAGGGCCAAAGATAAAAGGCAACGGACGCGAAACCAAAAAGTAAATCCTCGTAATATAAACGTTCAAAATCAAGTCGCAATCTCATCTGAACGACAATTTATTAATGTCAAAACCGAGACTGAGATTTAGTGTGCGACTCTGCGTTCTTGAAAAATACAGGAATTGCACCTCAGGTGCATAGATGGCGCTACCGGCAAAAGCAGTAGACCAAAACTCAAATGAATCGTAATTTTGATTGTTTTTCTAAATATTTTATACTAGTTTTTGCTTAAGCAATGCTGGGTTTCCCATACAAACTTTCATCCCCTATATCGTCCCCTTTAAGATTATTTTTAAGACAAAAAGTAGCCTTAATTATGTTCTTCCGCGATTTCATCTGCCTCCTTGCCCAATTTTACCGAAATCTGTTTAGTGATTTAGGCGTGAAAGGGAACATACAGACAGACATGAGAGACAGAATTACTTTCGAATTTATAATATTAAGTATGGATTATAAGTTTTTAGCAAATTTTATGACGGAATTGTGACAACGGACGAAGCCCGCTTTTTAGAGCTTTCGCCGTTTTCAACGTTTAACTTCAAGTCGAATCCTATAGTAAGATAATTAAGCATTAAACCATGAAGGTCTCTCCTCCCAGTCAACACTCACCTCGGAATGCTGAAGGGAAGTTCTAAGGAAACTTTGTGGAATAACCAACCTTCATACAACAAAACATCAGTTGAACACGCCAAGATGTCTCACAAAAATCGATCACATCTATTTCTGATATGTGACTAACCTTCATGAAAGCATCAAGATTCAGCGCAGCCAGCGGCCGTCGTAGATTGTCAGCGGCTGAAGCAGCAGCGCTGGCGTTATTCCGCAGCGCTGACAGCGCTCGCAGTAAAGTGCCCAGCGCCGTCTGATTGGCTACGGGCGCGTCCAGCGCATCCGCTAATCGGGCCAATGGGGCGCGAGCGCGGGAACCCATCGCTTCTTCTAGGATGCTTGACTGAAAGTGAGAAGGAATCATCAATAACCTCCCGCTCCCAAGTTATTTAGGGACGGCGCAGCAAGTTTTCCTTCATCCATAAATCTCAATAGTCACCCTCTTTTTAGACATAACATCTTTCACACAAACCATTCATAGTTTCTTTGGTTTTTAGGGTTCCGTACCCAAATGGTGCCAGCGGAACCCTATTACTAATTATCCGCTGCCCATCCGTCCGTCTGTCTGACAGCGGCTGTATCCCATGAACCGTAATAGGTAGACAGTTGAAATTTTCACGGAGCGAGTAGTACTCTTGTCACTATAGCAACAAATAATAAAAATGAAATTAAAACTTAAGGCGGGGTGTTATCTCAATATTCCCAAAAATTGGTTTCTTAGAACGTCGAGTATGACGTAATGTAATAAAAATAAGTAACGCGAAAAATACAGTGAACAGAGAAGGGTATAAAGAAGAATTTAAACCGAACAGAATAATAAATAATAGTTTGATATTCCCAATAAAAAATTGGGACGTTGTAGCACAAAAATAAACTTTGACGTCGAAGATCTCTGTATTTCCAGCGATAACAACAGTTTTTTTTTTAAGAATTTAGTAGGTTTTCCATTTTTTTAAAACTTTAACCAAACCATTATTTAATTTTATGTCTATATTTTAAATAATCTAAAGAAAAGCAGTAAAATAAATGCCCATTCGCAGCTTACGTCACATTTCAACACAAATATCATTTTCAATTTTCAATCTTATTGACGCTCCATAGTGGTGACAATAGCTTACGCGGTCATACTTTAGTCGTCGGGCAGCGCTCGACTTGGATGGTTGGCACCGGACGCTCTGTGCATAATTCGATTGTAGTTTTCAAGTAATTTATGACTGAAAACAGTGTGTGAATTGAACTAAAGTTCTGTGGCGGACTACTAAGGCTACTCACTGCCTAATATTGAAGTGAAAATTCAGTCTCAGTGGAAATATGGGCAATAAAAATAAAATGTTGCGAAAGAGTTTTACAAGAAAAAGACGAAAAACTCGAAAAAATGATGGAATGTTTGGGTAAGTAGGATGATTACGGTATTGTATCATAATAACATTTGAAATTTGTATTTAGTTTAGTATACTTACGAAACTGTATAAATCTATAGAAACGGCATTGACAATTTCTACAAACATTTTGCTAAATCCAAAAACAAATAGGTGCACTCTATTTTGATGTCTATAGAATGCATATTTGAATGCGCCTAGTGCAAACGTCTCTGGTCGAAGCAACCATCGAGGCGATAGCCATATTGCAATAGTAGGTATAAGTAACAAAAACAAACTTGCAGATAAATCAGAGTGCGTTCGTAATTATTATAATAATATAAATATTGCACTAGTTATATAAAAAGCATTTTGATTCTTTTGTAAGATTATTTTTATAATATTTATTGAATCATTAGACCAGTGCCGATAATTTTTGAAAACGAAAAAAGTCACAGTAGGCTGAAACCCATTGGAAAAGAAAGAGAATATAACAAAAATGAAAGGAAAAATAATTTACGGGCGATCCGAGGTCGGGAAGTGGGGGTTATCTCGATTTCCGGCAAAACTACAAGTCATATGGAAAAAAGTGTAATAGCAAAGTTGTAGGTAATAAAAAGATCTACAACTTTTGTATTCACACTTTTTTCAAGTAACCTCAAAATTTATGTGAAAAATTCAATTCATGTGAAAAATTCAAATTTGACAACAAACAATTTATGTGAAAAATTCAAATTTGCCGGAAATCGAGATAAACCGCTTTTTACCCTTAAACCCCCACTTCCCGACCTCGGATCGCCCGTAAATTATTTTTCCTTTCATTTTTGTTATATTCTCTTTCTTTTCCAATGGGTTTCAGCCTACTGTGACTTTTTTCGTTTTCAAAAATTATCGGCACTGGTCTAATGACTCAATAAATATTATAAAAATAATCTTACAAAAGAATCAAAATGCTTTATATATAACTAGTGTGCAGTATTTATATTATTATAATAATTACGAACGCACTCTGATTTATCTGCAAGTTTGTTTTTGTTACTTATACCTACTATTGCAATATGGCTATCGCCTCGATGGTTGCTTCGACCAGAGACGTTTGCACTAGGCGCATTCAAATATGCATTCTATAGACATCAAAATAGAGTGCACCTATTTGTTTTTGGATTTAGCAAAATGTTTGTAGAAATTGTCAATGCCGTTTCTATAGATTTATACAGTTTCGTAAGTAAACTAAACTAAATACAAATTTCAAATGTTATGATACAATACCGTAATCATCCTACTTACCCAAACATTCCATCATTTTTTCGAGTTTTTCGTCTTTTTCTTGTAAAACTCTTTCGCAACATTTTATTTTTATTGCCCATATTTCCACTGAGACTGAATTTTCACTTCAATATTAGGCAGTGAGTAGCCTTAGTAGTCCGCCACAGAACTTTAGTTCAATTCACGCACTGTTTTACCAATTTTAGCAAATACCAACTAATATTCAGCCAGCAGCAGCTTCCATTCCCGTGGATGATCCCTCTATCGTCTAAATTTTACAGAATTCTAGCTTCCGTCCCGGCTCCGCATTTTATTAGAAACATTATGGCATTTGTCACTTTGGAGCTGTGATATTATTGCATTTATTTAGAGTTTATGTGATTTTTAAGTGGTCCGAGGGCCTTTATGTTGGTTTTGTTTTCTATTTTTTTACCGCACCCACTAAGTACCTATCTAAAACACAAACATTAGTTTGAAATGGCATAACTACCCATTTAATTAACCCTTCCATCCCTGATACTGACTTACACCCGAAAAGCATAATTCCCCTTCTAGAGCAGTCGGGTAAAATTCGGAATGTTTATATTTGACCTGTTTATCATGTACTGTAATAAAAATAAACAGTAGTGATGTTTTTTTTTAAATTGTTATGTGTAATTATTTATTGTATCATATTATGAACCGACACTGTAATTACATCGAATTTTAGAACGCACGTCATAAGTAAGTATATTCAACAGAAAACATCTGATTTCCTTACGTATACTATGCAACTTTCCTTGAGCACACAAACGCCCGTGTTAGCGTTTGCGAGTGTGTGCATAATTACCGTAAAACGCGCAGATGCGGTTGTGTGAGTGCGGTAATAGCGATTAAAATCGTAGTCGGTCCGCGTCTTAAAGGTGATCCCCATACAAGAAACGTGTGTAATGAAAAATGATGATCTTTAGAGCCAAACCCTTTCCGTCTTATTACAAAACACGATCTAACTTTAGCCCCAGCCTAAATCTTCGATTTAGTTTTTGTATTTGGAACTTTGTGCCGACTTTAGTAAAGTTCTTAATACAAAATAGACAATCTAAGACCAGACCAAGTTGTCAGTTTTGTAATAGGAACTGTATTTCGATTTCTGTTAGGTTCTTATTTCAAAAACAGGTTCGATGGTTTAAACCATGTCAAAAGAAAAACCTTGTTTTGTAATAAGACCGTTTGTGTGCTAGTCAGACTCTCACTTGGCCAGTTTTTAAGTGAAAAGAAGCAAACAAAACGTTGCGTCAACTAAACGAAATCACAGAGGCTATTTATTTCCTAGACTTTAGTACTTTAGGTTGCAGCCTAAAGCTTGGTTTTGGCCGGTTAAGCCCAAATCAGTAACAGGACTTAACGAATATATCTTTCTATTTCATTCAATCGTTTGAAGTTGACAGAGACAGAGAAACCGATGTATTCAATATTAGTGTGGAGTAGAAAGAAGCAAGCCTTCTCCATAGGTACCTACTACGCTTTGGAATGGGCAACTAGCTTCATATTTCTGACTGACCGACCACTTGACAATTCAAAAGTGCCTGTAAATGGTTTAATTGAAATAAATGCTTTGAGTTTGAGTTTATGTTCTTCTTTTTCGTGTCGCTGGCACGACAGTATTTCAGATCTTGTTGGCCCGAAACTTCGCCACTTCCACGGCGTCGTCAGTGGCAACGCAGAAGTCACTTTGACTGCAAGTGACCTCAGAGAGCCTTTATGTTGAGATTGTTGAATGTCATTTTGTGACAACACCAACGACTATTACTTCTATAGAAGTGCGAGGGACAGGGTGTAAAGTTCACTCACACCTCCATAGAAAAGGGAGGATCCTCCGACCAGACGGTTGTCGTATCTGATGGGCAACTGCCCAACGATTCATGTCGGGTCGTTGTATATATGCTAGTTGCGCGGTAAACTCTACTTGCGCGATGCAGGATTTTGCGTGGTTCGCATGTGGCGATGTAGATACCGCTACACTCCTTGTAACACTCACCTGGTTCTTAACAGTGTTGACGAGTGCGGCGAGCTGGTTGCCGGCCTGGATGCTCTGCAGCATGGCGTTGTGCAGGTCATCGTTGCCGAAGAGACCCACGCCGATAGCGCCGCAACATAGGACCGATAGGATCATGAGCGTTATCTGCGGAAGAAGATTTTGGATGTGTGTCAAAAGTAAAGTTCAACATCCATTGAAATCAGACTGAGAAACAACCTCTTTTTGAGGGCCAAAAGTTACAATACATAGCCACCCATGCGTCAACCTTTTAAAAATTCAAGTGTTTTAGGCTGTGAGGAAGTGGCGCAACGAAATCCCCACCAACACGTCTCGAGAGTTTTTGATAGTGTGAAATAGGTCTGATCTTCCAGCTAATTTAGAAGCGCAGTGGCGCAATTTTCATAATTTCTGACTAATTACAAATATAACATTGGCTCATTTGCTCAATCTTCAACAATTCGTGTAAATTAACTGTACGCAGCGACTAGCCTATGCGCTTTGATAATCACTAATTCCCTTTGATCTCAAAATAATCACAGAAAAATCACGTACTTCAAATAAACTTAGCCCTAATAAGATCTTCAAAAAAATATTTACGCTATTTCCAAACATGAGATCAAAGATATCCAAAGTTCAGTGCCCTATTAATTCCTATCATTGCAATGTAAGTAACGGTTTTTAATAATTAGGGACATAAACAAAACATCTGATCGTTTGAACACTTGCCTCCAACACGTGTTTAAGTTCTCTGGGAGAATTATTTGATTGTGTTTGCAGAGTATTTATAGCGCGACGATACCCTCGGGGCGAACATGATGAGTTTATCATTCCTTGTCGGGAAATAGCTCTAAGATGTGTTAATATTGAGACAGACACTTAGGGCCTGCAGGGTATATCACATGATTTATATGAGACTTAAACGTAACAATAAAAACCCCATCTAAGACAGTATTTATATATTTATTGTATGAATTGGGACTTGTAAATGTAAGACCGCACTTTCTCATAAGTCAAAAGATCTGGGAAAAATATTAGAGCGTCTGTCCGAAAGTAACTTGCAAGCTTCGATCAACAATAGCACTAGATTAAGAAACATTGCACATCGCTCAAGTGGACGCGATTGTATATAACTTGATTATAAACCTTAACATTCAAACATAAAGTTTATTATCGTTTGCAATATATTTACTACTTCGATTGAAAGTAAACGTATTTTAAAATAAGAACAATAATATTTATGGAAAAACAGAACATATTTTCTAAGCAATAAGGTTGAAAATACTATGTTGCAAAATAATAGTTCACAACATTGTTTGTGGTCTTATTTTTCCGGTGGTTTTCGACGCGCTCTTCGAAAATCTAGTACTATTCAAAGAGTACTGTATACATAAATGAGATAGAGAGCTAACTTCACGTTTTAGTTTATATCGCGCGACAGCAACGCCGCGCCGCCCTGGTAGATAGTTGTTCATCGAACTAGTCTCTCTATAGGTCTTTAGATAGCTATAGATGTATAGCATAATTTGGTATTTTCGTAGGTACTTGAATGGTTGAAATTAATGTGTATTGTAAATTCCGCTAAATTGAATAATCGTGAACTTCAATTTAGCTGTTGTTTTACAATACACTTAATAACGAAACGATACGAGACGATATGAACGAGAAAATTATGTGTATGCGCATCAGTAACGTGCCGACATCTTTCTTAGGGTGGTCAGCACACACAATTCAAAAAAGCGACACAAGTTATTGAATGAGAAATGAAACGATTTATTGTCTTAAAAATTGTTTTTACATATTTATTGTCTGTAAAAATTACATGTGTTCTACTTTTGAAATTAAATTATTTTTATGTGCTGAGCAGTATAATTCATAATAGTATATTATGCAATTAGTGAATAAAGGACGGATTTAAAGCGAGGGCCATAGATGAATCACGAGCTAGTGAAGGATTCTAACGACTGAATCACGACCGTAGGGAGTGATTCATGATGATTGAATCACGAGCGTAGCGAGTGATTCTAGTATTAGAATCCTGAGCGACGCGAGTGATTCATGGCCCTCGATATAAATCCGTTTTATTCAAGAGTTGCATACTATACTTTATACCATGACTACGAGAAAAAGAAAGATTTAAGCGAAAATAAACATTTAATAAAGAAAAAGGAAGCTTAAATTAATTAAAATACACATTAAAATTGGAACAATTACTAAAATTAAGAGTAATTTTCTTGTTATTATTATTAGGATGGTCAACTTGTGTAGCGATATTTTAATGCTAAACTCCTTGTCGAAAATGTCGACCAATCAAATTGAATTTAGAACACATCAATCAATATAGGTCGAATACAAAGATTACACTTACACTAGATACGGCAAGCCACGACCAACCGTGCCCTGCATGTTCGACTGTTCGTACTAAAAAAAGTCTGAGCTCAGTGACGCTTAGCGACTGAAACAATTCTGTTTACTTTGAGCACATCACTAAATGGCTGGGGTGAAGCTATCGTAGGTATAAAAAAGATGACACGTTCGGTTTTCATACTATCTAATAACATGCCGTATCTAGCCTAGGTACTCTAAATCTGTGGTCGAATACATTGGTGTGTTCCATTTTCAAACATCAAAACAGTGAGTAAAGGTGCTTTTAATTCACTGTTTTCAGTGAATAAAATAAGATTTTTAGAGGGGGAATGGTATAAATAATATTTTTTAAGGATGACAACCTCTTCATTTTGTTATAACACAATCACAGCTAGATGGCATTGCTTTCCATACTTTAACCCCTGTCACGAACTTTGTACAAAGTCGGCACAGCATGGTAGGTACACACGGCTACACATCAAGCTATACATTACCAGTTTAAACTGACCTCTCATTGTAAGGGAATCCTATATATCCTCAGTTGAGCGGCAAGATTACTGACAAATGCGTGCACTGACTGGACAGGTCCGCTCAATCTGTATGGTTTTTCCTCAAAAGACCATTTCAGACACCAATCTACATGGTCTTCACATGATCTGACCAAGATTATGTCTGGACTTTAAAAGAGACTGTGACCTCTGAGTTTGTTTCGGCCTTTCTTCTCAGAGTAGTCAGTTATGAAACGCCGACCTCATCTAGTTTTAAAAATATGATTGACATGTAAAAGTGTTTGTAACAAACCTACTTACAGAAATAAAATCATTTATCATTTATCATTTATCATTATACAATGTGAGATCAGCTTATACTGGAAAAGTATAGCTTGATCTGTAGCCGTGTGTACCTACTATTGTCGATCGCAGCTAGCAAGCATTAACTGCGTAGGAAGTGTATCCGTGTATGTATCAGTTCGTGCAAGATAGTCTGACATCCGACATCATTATATTTCTCAAAGGAGTTTTCTTGTCTGAGCTCATAGTGTGATGGTCCTTGAACTGGTCTGAAATCCAGTATTAGATTTATTTCATTTAAAATACATGAAGAATAGGTACTTATAATTAACTGTTCACTTATTCTGAAGGACATTTGTGATGTTGTCAGTAAACAATGAATAATAGATTCAACTACGAAAAGGTTACGTCAGTCACTGAAGCCGACATTGACCTATTCAATGCCCAAACTTAATTTGATTTTTCAAAACCTTGAAAAATATAATGACCGACTCCAACTCCGACTTCCAATGACAAGTATGTAGGTATGATAATATTGTGAATGTATTTGAATACCATTTAAATTGCTTGTGTCTTTCCTCTCTTTTTTTGTAATAATGAATTATGACTAATATGACTTGGAATTGAATTTGTATGTATTTATAATTTGGAATATTTTAATAATGTATCGAGACTAATATGACTAGTGTTTTAACTTCTGATTTGTTTTTATTATTGTATGCCTCAACGGCGGGACATAGCTGAACTTATTTTAATTATTTATGACCTGTATGTATGATGTATACCTATAGTCCACAATAAAGATGATTTGATTTGATTTGATTTTGACTCCACCCGAGGCGCAATTCTCGTATTTTTAAGAACATCAGTTCAGTCTCAATCTGTCAAAAACTGTTTATCTTTTACCTGCATTTTTGACATTTGTCTGTCGCTGAGATCAGATTGCGACTTGATTTTGTACGTTTGGAATTGGCCTTCAGGTTGTGACGACGAGCAAAAAAAAATACTCGTCGTGACACCGTTGGTTTTACAACACCTTTTATAAATAACAGTGAGGTGCATAATTATCTTTTATAATACTTGTATCACTTTTCGGACTGTTTGTTCCCATCTGACTATTTTTTTTTATATCATAATATCATTACTCGCAAAAAGGTTAGGTTAGGTTAGAACAGCGATCCCCTACGCCAAAAACGACTAGAATACACAGTTTTAATAAACTGTAGGCGAGTTGTCCATTATGTATTTCATACATAATTGAAATATCCAATATCTTAAAAAATCATTAGATTAGTGCGATTAATTTTAGTTTAATCAAAATTAAGTAAGTAAAACAGTACTTGAGTCGACCAATATGCGTTACATAGGATAGGGAGATGGGGGATGTATCTATTACAAGCAGAACACTAATGTTGTGATACAAAAGGTGTAGTAAAACTAGCGGTGTGACGACGAGGAAAAACTTTTATAGTCGATGCTAGACAGAGACAGCATTATTATTCTCTGACGTCACGACACAGGAACGCCATAGTAACTTCTCGCTGTTCAGTACAATGGTCGTTTTGCGTGACAAGGATAGAAGAACAATTTCAAAAGTGGGTAACTTCTCCATTTTGACACCGACGTTATTATTTTTTTTGCAAATCGTCCTTTTTTAGTAACATCTACCTATTAACCGCCAATGATAAAGTATAAATGTTTTAATTACGAAATGCTTATTGTCCTATCATAAACTAACCAGATAAATATAAAAGAAAGAAAAAAAGGGGGTAAAAAAACTCTGACCTCCTTTAGCCACTCTATAGGGGGTCAGAATTTTTTACCCCCTTTTTTGTGTAGGTGCTCATTGAGTACAACGGCACCAAATGGGTTAAAATAAGTATTAATCAATGTATATTTTTGATAGTATTCAAATACACTGCTAAATAAGTAGGTACTTATTCGTTTTGGTCAAGAGTAAGAAATATAAAGGTCGGATCAATGGATGAATCACTTACTCACGTAGATATAACCAATGTTAACTTTACCCATAGTAGTCAACAGTGCACCACACATGGGCCTTTACTAACTAACGCCGTAACAACAAATCATGAATGGAACAAATTAGCATGTGCCTGCTAATTAATGCAACACTAATTATGCAAGTAAGGGACTCCGGATTTCTACAAAAAGACGCTTGGAAAAGGCTAGAATGGTGAAAGTTCTCCGTAAGTACTTTGCGAAGTAAATAAGTCTTGTTTATTAATAGGATTTAGCTGTCAGACCAAGTTTTGATGTCCCTTTTGCATAAAATTTCGTCATCTAAGTGAAGTTTAGTAGAGCTTTCAATAAGGATCGAAGGCCCGTCCAGGAAAGTACAACCACGATACCTATTTATGCCACCAAGCACTATTGCCGTCTTCCTGTTTGAAGGTTAAAGGTATGATGGCATGGCACATGTTAAATGATTTTATTTCTGTAAGTAGGTTTGTACAAACACTTTTACACGTCAATCATATTTTAAAAACTAGATGAGGTCGGCGTTTCCTATCTGACTACTCTGAGAAGAAAGGCCGAAACAAACTCTGAGGTCACTGTCTCTTTTAAAGTCCAGACATAATCTTGGTCAGATCATGTGAAGACCATGTAGATTGGTGTCTGAAACGATCTTTTGAGGAAAAGCCATACAGATTGAGCGGACCTGTCCAGTCAGTGCACGCATTTGTCAGTAATCCTGCAGCTCATGAGACGTTTTAGCTTTGTCTGTGGTACAGAAATCTATGCCTCCAGTATTGCAGATGTCTATAGACGACAATAACCACTTAACATCACGTGGGGCGTCGGCTCGTTTGCCAACCAATAAGATAAAAGAATGAGTAGCTATTAAAATAAAATAATATAAAAGAATAAGAACCCAACAACATAAACTAAACAACAGGAACTTAGTTTCTCACCTTCAAAGCGGTGATGCTTCTCGGAGGCCGTTGCTTTCTGTCGCAGCATCTTGTTAGAAGGTATATAAGCAGGACGGTCAGCGTCAGTATCAGCCACGCACCTGGTATCGAGCCGAGGATGCCCAAGCTCTGAAAAAATACAGAAATCATGTTAGACCGGCTTAAAAAATACAGACAATCATGTTAGACCGGCTTAAACAAAAACACGAACAGTTGCTATTTACAAATACACATTCATAAGATTACGCCTGTAATCACCAAAGGGTTGAGCAGAGGTGTAAAGTAATCCTACATTTCACCAGTTGTTTTTAAATCCCATGTATTATGGGGCGATCCAATTTATTGCCAGTTTTTTGCGGGCACAAATCCAGGCTACAGGCTGCCATGATTGATTGGTTTGATTCGATCCCAGCGCGGTAATTGCGTTACACTCTAACAGTAGGAATGGCGTTCATTTTGACAGTTCAACAACATTCATTGCGTTATTTACGTTAGTGAGCAGACGAAATTTTCGAACATATGAAGCAATGGATTAGCAATATCCTTCAAAATGATTAAGATTATGATGGATAGTGTTTTACGCAATTCGGATGCAGGACTATGCTTATTCTGGGCACGCCACAATTGCGGCGATAAGTCCCCTCTTTGAGGAGTAGCTAGAGAGGCGCCACGGCGTCCTCACCTTCCGCCTGACGCAGGTCCTCACCAGACACGGTTGTTTCGGGAGGTTCCTGTTCCGGATAAGGCGGGAGGAAACGCCCAGGTGTCACCATTGTGTGGATCACCCGGAGGACACGGTGGAGCATACGGTGGAGGTCTGCCCGGCTTGGGCGGAGCACCGCCGTGTCCTCGTGGAGGCGATTGGCGGTGGCGATCTCTCGCGTCCGGCCCTGGTCCAGGCCATGGTACGGTGCGAGAGGGCTTGGGAAGCCGTCACCTCCTTCTGCGAAGCAGTAATGCTCGCGAAGGAGGAGGCGGAACGCGTGAGGGAGAGGCAAAATTAGCGCCCTCACGCCCCTAACCGCCGCAGGAGACGCCCTGGGCGTCGGGAATCGCAGGACGATTCCCGGCCACCGTAGGCGTGGGCTTGCGAACGGCGAGCAATGGGCAGCTCGCCGTTCGATAAGGACCAGGCCCGGGTCGACGGCGCGTTGTGTTCCACGCGCGCCTCAAAGAGATGTCAGCACCAATGACGGGGTCCGCTAGGGCCGATGCCGGCTAGGGTTGCGGGAAAGTCCGAGAGGGATACCGTGGCCCGGCACAGGCAACTGAAGGAACACGGGGGGGTTTTAGTTAGTAAGAGTCTGACACGCCCTCCTGCTCTGCCCAGAGCGGGAGAAGTTATTTGATGATTTCCCACCCTCAAAAAAAAAAAAAAAAAATGAGCTATGCTTATTCGAGTTAGGCAGGAAAAGCTTTTGCTGTTGTGAGATAAGATAGCCAGTCCAAGGGTGTGAGTAGGACGGACAACAAAATTTTACCTGACATACTAAACTATAATTGAAAGTTGAAACTAAAACTAGCCATGATTATGCAGCCACTATTTTAGCTTTGTTTGCTTAGTTCGCTCTACAGCCGTGCCAAGTATATTAAACTTCAATAATGAACCTGCTTACCACCTCACTCCCGAGAGCACAAACAAGCCGTAATGAAGTGTCATGTTTTGTTGACAAACGTTTCGTACTGAGCAAGTATACAGTTCCGGGACATGATTTGTTGAGCAAGTGGAGTGGAATAGGGATGTGATCCTGCTCTTTAATATAGATAGTGATCTGCCGTCGTAGTGAGACTGTTATGAACCGGGTACCTACGCGACATTAGTATTATGTGTGTGTATCTGTGAAGCTTACCTATTTTCAGGGTCTATTTTTGCAACCAGCTCAGTATTTTGCAAGATATTAATTAATAGCAATTTTGTTTCAAATAGAACTGAATGAATGTAATATTCATATTCAGAACTGAATATTACAGGAAAGATGAAAAATTGAATATTTTGCAATTAGTGAATAAAGGACGGATTTGAAGCGAGGGCCATAGATGAATCACGAGCTAGTGAAGGATTCTAACAACTGAATCACGACCGTAGGCAGTGATTCATGATTAGCGAGTGATTCAAGTATTAGAATCCTGAGCGACGCGAGTGATTCATGGCCCTCGATATAAATCCGTTTTATTCAAGAGCTGCATACCTACTATACTTTATACCATGACTACGAGAAAAAGAAAGATGTAAGTGAAAATAAACATTTAATAAAGAAGAAGGAAGCTTAAATTAATTAAAATGCACATTAAAATTGGAACAATTACTAAAATTAAGAGTAATTTTCTTGTTATTATTATTAGGATGGTCAACTTGTGTAGCGATATAACAGTGAGTAAAAGTGCTTTTTATTCACTGTTTTCAGTGAATAAAATAAGCTTTTTAGAGGGGGAATGGTATAAATAGTATTTATTTGAGACACGCATAGAAAAATTACAATGAACAAAAACCTGTGCAACACCAAAAAGGTTACAATCTCAACCAAGTTCTGAGCGACATATTATACAAATAAAACCATGATCGTTATTAGATACAGTACTGTTACGAGATTTTTAAGTAGGAAAGTTAATCTAAAAGATTCGAAAACCTTCAATAGCCGTTCAACGTTCCATTTAAAACTAGAGTAGTTTAATTTATTTTTTGTACTAAGTACTTCTTTATGCATGCGGAGCTTGTCTGTAAGTGATTGTTGCACTGTTGCATACCTATATACATTTTTGCTTGTAATCTTTGGCACACAACCAGTGAAAACAATTGCTGGTGGACAAATAAAATAAAATTTAATTTAATTCACTGACAGTCAATGAGACAACGCACGGCGGCGGCGTAAGCCACAAAGAAGCTTGAACTTTTGCACGAGAGTTTCTTATACAACGATTGGAGCACTAAAGAAGGATAAATACCGTAGTGCTGATATTCTTATTGTATAATAGCAACCATGGTCGCTATTACATAACTCTACGACTCACATAATATATATACAGGGTTATTGGTAAAACACCATCAACCTCTTAAGGGGGAGTTGTACTCATCATCATGAACAACAGCTATTACTATGGGACCAAATTGGAAAATCGCGAAAAAAAATCTGCTGGTCCCTACATTTTGACGAGTTCTGCAAACATAAATGTAGGGAACAGCTGATTCGCGATTTCATATTTGTTCCAATAGTAAAAGTTGTTCTTAATGATGAATCCAATGACCCCTTAAGAGGTTGATGGTGTTTTACCAATAACCCTTTAAATAACATAGTTGTTCAACAGTTTATTTTTTATAGAGAAAACCCTTACCTCCAGATAAACAGGCGAGTTCGGCGCGAAGGTGTCATTAACGCGATGTAGCGTCACGTTGATGTGCGGCAGGGCGTGCAGCAGCCGCGAGAGACGCGGCGGCGAGTACTCGTCCGAGACGCCCGGCGCGCCCATCGCGACCTTTCACGATCACACCTGCAGATCAAACGAGATGGCATGAGGTAATGCAGAGAATATTGTTACATTATCATCGTTATTCATCCGAATGATGCTTGAGGGAGAACTATGTGTAATAGTAGACAGTGCTGGGCATAACGGGGCCTCTCCTTAGCATTGCCACAACGACTAGCCCTGTGCTGCCCGCGTCTATCGGATTCCCGTGACCACTCGACAGGTCGTCGTGTCGGTCTACTTTCTGAATAGTCTACCCACGCTGCAAAAATACTAGAAATGCCTATATTATGGCTTAAAGCATCCTATCATAGACATGACTCTCGCTCACACACATATACACAACCATATATAGGTAGATAAACAGGATACATCATAGTTGCATTAACTAGGTAATATATTATTATTATAATTTAATCTTGATATTCTGTGCTCGTCTTACAATTACTGCTGTATATTCAAATCATAGGCGAGGACGCTGGCACCCTAACACACAAGTTAAATCTTACTTTGGGTGCCAGAGTTCATCGAAAACACTCTGTTTCCTTAGTTGTAATGCCGCATAGTGTTAAGATAAGTGTTTTTCTTGTACAACTGAAGTTAAATAAAAAAAATTATTATTATTATTATTATGAGACGACAAGTACCATTAAATAACATAATCAGCTAATAATATTTCCAGTGCTGCATTTCAGGTTTCCTCTCAGTGAGAGGGAGTGGGCCGTACACAGGCAGGTTCAGTTCGTGCGGAGGACACCATGAAAATCATCAGGTACTGAATTATTCATCTCTCTAGTGAAATAGTCACTTGATTAACGTTACTGAAAACCATGAATTATTCGGAGCGATGTGAAAAGCTTAGCCAGTTCGCTGCATAATAATTACTGCGCAGGTCTAATTAAGAAGACATAATTAACCTCATTATGTCCAGTCTATTCGTGTTCACACGAGGACCGAAATCAATAAAACTTTAATCCAAACGCGAACAACTAGCTAATTGTGAACTAAAATTAACCCTTACTCGCAAATGTGGAACATCTGGGTGTGAAAGCTGACACGAACGACAGACATACAAAACTTAAACAGACTATGAGTCATTGAATTAATAACAATAATATTAAGATAGGCGATTTTCAAACAGCGGGCCACACTTACAATAGCAATGCCTTTCATTTTGACAGTTGAACAACGTTCATTGCGTTATTTACGCTGTTGAACAGACGAATTTTTCAAACATATGAAGCAATGGATTAGCAATTTCGTTCAAAATCTTTCAGATTGTGATTGAAAGTATAATACGTAATTAGGTTGCATGTTTTCAGGTCTTTTATCTTTGGCACTAGGTCAAACGAACATTATCGTCTTCCTAAACACATTACGGAATACTTACACAGTGATAAGGACAAGTGATATAAGTTCTGAAGTGTGTTAATCTTTGCAAGTGGTTACAAGAGTGTTGTCGGTAGGTGCACATAGAGTATTTGGATTTAATCGGCCTAATATAACCACAGTAACACTAACGGCCTCATTACAAAACAAAGTTTATCTTTACTTTAGACACTAGTTTAAATCATCGAGCCGTTTTTTTATTTCGAATTCAATTCCCACAAAGCTACAATTCTAAATACAAAAACTGACATCAAACCCGAGTCTACGTTTGTCGAAATACAGTTCAAAATACAATATCTGGCTAGAAGTTTGGGTTTGGACTAAAGTTAGAACTCGTTTTGTACGAGTAATAAGGCGGAATGGGTTAATTTCACTAAACTTTTATACCTAGAATAAGTATTGTCCTGAGAATTAATATTGATTTTTGACAGTTTTTCCATACCACACCAAAATGAGGCCGTTTGCTTTAAGGTACCTACTCGGTTACTGCCCCGTTTAAAAAATCCACCTTGTATCACAACCATGGAGCAAATACAAAGAGGAGACGGCCTAAGCAACTGTGCACTGTGATTCTCAACTAGGTCCTGACGTCATCATGTAGGCGTGGCCTTAGTCAGTGTATTGTTGGCATTCGTCCTGTGTACAGCTCTGTAAACGTTCCGTTTTTACAGCATATTTGCGCTATAAGACAAAAAGAATGAAGTGTGGTGTTTTATCTTGTAAAAACTACTCGGATAGACGTTCTGATGCTATGGATGGCATCACATTTCATTTGTCAGTAATTTTATGCGTAATTTATTAAAATAGTTCTTCATTCTGCATGTAGTGACATCTAGTGTGAGATAGTTACATAACTACAAAGTAAAATCAACAGGACGAGCGAATAGTTTTGCTATTGACCAGTAGATGTAAAATAAAGAAGTGGGCGGGATCTGATCACCCCTCACCCCGTAAAGTGTCACCCGTTGTTTCATACAGAAACCCTATTACAACATCTCCTCTTTGTATTTGCTCCGTGATCACAACACGTACACGTCTGCCTTAACCTTCGGGGATGACAGGCGTGATGTTATGGTATGCTGTGTAGTATCAAGTCTTTGTCTATGATATAACCAAAGAAATGCTCTCATCCAAGAGTTCAGAAAATCCGATTTAAAAATGCTAGCAACAATATTAAGATATATTTTTCTCGTGTTTACTCGCTTCTTAAAGGGCAAAGGGTAAACCTTTTTAAAAGAGAATTCTTTGTTAATCTTTAGCACGTCGTAGCCGTCACGTTCTCGAGACGAGAGGACCTAAATGCACTCAACAGAAATGCAACTAGTTTAAGAGCAATTCAAATAAGCATGGATGTCGTAGATCTTGGAATACAGTCAATTAGTCGAGACATTTTAAAGTGATTTTCATGCATCTGAAAAAAACTCTGTCTTACAGTTCAAGTTCAAAGAACCTTATTTCGTTACATTCATTCAAAATGGAACACTATCTTGTAAATAACTTCAGCTAAGCTAAGGCGCAGTAAAACAAACAAAAATATCTCTGAAGCATATGTATAGGTACTTATATTACGAAACGTAATGCCTTCACGAGACGGAATTTTCCACGCAAAGTTTTGATATGTGCACAAACTTTTCTGACACGAACTGAACGCGTCGTTGCAAAGGATTATAAGTCCTATAGTTTAACAGCAATGGTTGATTGTTACATGGGCAAGGGGAAGTCTGAAATTTATGTCATCCTGTCTTCCCAATGTCTCCCGCTTGGAACGTAAATACTTACCTACATAGATTGATATAGATACTTGTACTTGGTACTTACCGCAACTATCTATCAGGATCTCTGCTTATGACGCCATGGTGGGCCGGACTGATGGTACTTCACTTTCACCGAGAGGACATCTGTAACAAACGATAGGGTACGATTAATTTATGCGATACTACTAGATAGTGTAAGGTACTATGGCTAGAATGAATTCCGTATCGAAGGCATGTGTGAAAGACAGACAAAATATTGCAAAATTGGATATGGATCCAAGAATGGCAGAACGTGTGATGGAGCAGTTCCCAAATAAGAAAACAAAATTTGGAACACAAACAAATTCCAGCATCAACAGAGTGAACCTATATTTACAAGAAATGGCAAAAAGCTTGTCGTAACTCATTCTTAGTCTGCCAATAAGCGAGCTTTCTCTAGTCAAAACATTTCCACACTGTATCATCAATCCGACATACTGTTTATTGAAAACCAACCCAACACATTAATTTCCCTCAATTCCCCGACGCAGATGGTAACAAGAATTCACCATACAGTCCTCCTCAAAGCTTCGCCGTGACATTGTAAAACAATCAGAATGAAATACGTAGCAACAATTTGTTTGGGTGTACCGTCCATACGATGGCTAAACAAAACCGACCACACGCAGTGTGAGTGTGGCTCACCAGTTCCCATTAAATGCGCCAACTACGGCTCGTTGTTCGTACATTGTGGTGTTATCGCTACCATTAAAATTATCTCGAATGCATTCGCTCGCATTTCTCAGATAACTAGACACTGTATAAACTAGGAATAAACGAGTGGTCTAGGATAGTATTACGAAACCAGACGAGGATTTTATAACGGAGATAAACGGTGTGATGATATCTCCAGTTATAATAATTACAATAAACGTTAACCCGGCACGTTTGCGGCGTGGGATATGAATCAAAGCCTTAGTGTCTTTCTTTGATCAACTCTAACATCAACCGAAACAAGCCCGAGTAATTGGAAGTAGTAAAACGTCAATCAAATAGACGACAAACCAGTATATTATGTGTATTGTGTGTATATTATGTGTATTTTTTTTTTGTATTTTTTTTTTACACTTTTAAATTTATTAAGTTGGCCCTATTTTCCTATACGACATGGCAAGTATCACCATCCTTCATAAATTCAACGCGAAAAACGTTTCCTCAACACATCAATGCAGCAAGCAGTACCCGGCGGAACATTGGTAAACGCATTAAAATCATAATAAAGGGACATTACGAGACGTCGAGCGTTGAGCGGTGTCACGCAACGAATTACAGACAATTGAGACGAGAACGCGGCGCCATTGAGCTGTTTGCGCACAAGCAGCTTTTAATTATAATCTTATTTGCTATGGGAAACTGAGAGCTTCTTGAAAGGATCGCATTTAACCGCCGCACTAGTCTTCCATGCCGCAAAATTACATTTTCTTAAAGGCAGGAATTACCGGTAGACACCCTAACGGATTGGTTGCCGAGAGTCGGTAGAAGGGACGTTGGAAGACTAACAGCCAGATGACAGGATTACCTAAAGAAGATCGCGTGGACAACCTGGATGGGTCTCGCACAGATCAGGTAAGGATGGCCGAGAAGAGGCTTATACTCAGCTGTGCGTGGAACAAGGCTGCCAATGATGATTACCGGTAGACAGATTTTAGGTGGCTTTAAGTTAACCCCAGCCGGATGTCTAGCATTATTCTTAGTGTCTATACATTATTTATGGGCGAATGGAACAACCTCATGCGCATAACTGGTCAGGCACGCGCCCATTATTATTTCGTATTGAGATTCCATTCCGAGACGTCCAGCGTGCTCCTATGCATCTTTAGTGCAGGCCCGCCCGAGAATATGGACCCGGCATGACATGAGAAATACCACAAGTGGTGAACAAGTATAATCGAAGGCATTTTGTTTATATTTATTCACTCGACTGCACCCAGGTGTTAGTTTATGTAGATTTCAACCATGTTCAGTCATAAAACAATCACATTAGCGGCCAGATTTCGAAATCGACTCAACTCGTTCCAATGGCAAAAAAACCCAAACATTCAATAAAACATTTAACTCGATTGCATCATAAAATGGTCACGATAGCATTCCCGCTGCAAATCGCTTAATATCGTAGCCTAGACCGTGTCGAAAGCTAAGAGCTTCTGAGTCATGACTGGTTTCACAACATGTTGACGTGAAAATCACCTTTTTTACAATAACAACTGAACTTGGCCCACGTTCTCTTGTATGACCGGTGTAATCTCGACAACTAGGTGCTCGGCATTCTTCGTCCACCTTTAGTGATGCGTGTGGGAACTTTAGCAGGGTACACTGATTATCCAATTAACAATGTTGATATAATTTGCAGTGGAACCGGTTTCATTTTTTTTAAAGCAGGTGATTCAAGATTTGCTACTTCAATAATATCGAGCCGCTTGTCTTACTTTGTACATGGTTAGTTACAAGGTGGACTGTTGACCTGGCTAAGGTCACTGGAATCCACTGGAAGCGGGAGGCACAGGACCGGTCGATCTGACGATGCATGGCCCCTGTCTAGCAATAAAAGTCTTTCAGATGATTATTCTTTCTTTAAATCCTTGAATGATGATGGTTGATTTGCCAGTTATAGAATTGAAGAAAGTTTTAAATATACAGAGGTATACTCAAGTTTTATACGTTTCTAAAAATAGCTGACGCGGTAGAGCCATGCGAATAGTTAAAAGTACTAAAACTAGATCGATAGAAAGCTTTAGTCGCGTGTATGGCCTCGTAAACTTTTATTGCAAACATAAGGAGGGACTGCTCATGTCGACACACTGTTCTAAAGTTCAGATCACTGGGTTAGTTATTCATGCATGCGATTATGGGAATATAAGAAAAAGTTTCTGTTGTTGTTCAATATTGGATGAATATAAAAGCAATATTATCTGGATGAACTTCTATTGCTGAAAACGGAAACAAACCAACAGTCAATCATAACCAAGCTTTGAAGTAAACATAGAACTACTTCTCAAGTTTAATATTCCTTCCTACTGTGCATCCCGTACCTATACTCACCTCACAAAGAAAGTTGCTCATAAAGTTAATAATAATAATAATAATAAAACTTTTATTTCATAGTAAATACAGATTTAACAGGTTTAAGACAGTTTTAAGACTGCTTTGGTAGTAACACAATGCAAAACAAATCTAAGAGCTAAAATCTGTACACAATATGAAAAACCCTGCCTCTCAAACTAGGCAACCTGTATCTTGAGAGACAGTGATTCAGCTTAGAATGTGGTGCTTATTATAATCGTAGACTGTGTCGAACTACCCGAGCGGTTGAGGATAATAACAATTACTTACTACTAATATTAAAACTAATTTAAGTGTATATTTTATACTATTTGTGTGTGTGTGCGTTCGTGTGTGTGTGAGTGAGTGGGTGATCGTGTGTGTGTGTGTGTGTGGGGGTGTGTTGTGTGTGATTTGGGATATCTAGGTAGCTAGGCGACGTACTTAAGTAAGGATTCTGTTTGTAGATAGTCCAGTCCTAATAGCCATTCAGTTAATTTTGATTTTATTTCATAGTTATTATAAAATCAAATTGGCTCGCTAGTAAAGAAGTCGTTTTGACGCCAACCACTTAGCCCGAACTTCATTAAAACAGACATAAAACAAAGAAAACGTAACAACCTGAACGTTTTCTTTATGACACTATCAGTGCTATCGCGCTATGGCGTACAAAGCTAATACCGTATGGTTCGCAGCGAATAAAACAATAACTGTGCATTATCCAATCGATATTGACCTATACAGACTCACGAAGTCACGACAGCGAAGTAATAATGCTATCATGACTTGAAACAATATATTGAGTTGGAGAAATTGTGCTTTATAGCAACCACAGCTTAAGTGTCGGTACCAGTTTATAGCAGATGTAAATATAATGGAAAACAGTAGCAAAGTTAAGTATTGCTGTCATAAAAACGTTAGTATCGTCACTTAATACAGCAGTTAAATCGAAGAGTTTCTAAATATAATTGGCCTTCCTGTAACTTTTTAAGCTGTATATAGACAATAATGAAAATGTTACGAAAATAATGTCTAACGTCTTCAATCGTCACATTTATTTGTAAAGGGTTTCATGACAAAATTGGCATGTACGGGGCCGTTAACATATGTGTAAAAATATTCTGACAAATAAATGGACAAATATTACTAATACTACGCCTATCTTAGGATTCCTAAAGGTCGTGGACAATCTAAGAGAGCCGATTCAAAGTTACTAACATGGAAAAATGGAAATGAAAAAAATATTCCATTAATTTTGGTCAGAATTTAATCTCTGGTAAATGACACTGTTTCCTTGGACATCATGCTGTCATTAGTGGTGACAGATCAGATAACCATAGGGATATGGGTGTAGACAAATGTGGAACATCAACGAGGCTGTCGGAACTAATCAATGCGTTCCAATTCCAAAATGCGTTGCCAATGTGGCATATATCCGCGTATTGTTCTCAGAAAATCAGAACGAACTGTGAAAATTGGAACAGTTGCCAATGTTTGGTGTCAGATGAATAGAAAGCTACATTATCTGCACTTTATAGATATGTTCGATGAAATAAAGTGAGATCGACTTAACGTATACTTTGAATCAGCAAAGAGGTCGTGGATTATATAAAATGATGACTCACCGAAAATTGCTTAACTGCCGAAATGTAACGAAAACACAACGCGACATAACTCTAACTGCTATTTAAATAGACTTTAAATACAACTTTTTTCTAATAGCTAATGGTAGTCTGCTGGCCAAAATTAGCCTAAGCAAACGAGTGCAAGTGGTATGAGCGCACCAAATATAGAATATGATATTGCACCACACATACCGTTACACGATCTCGAATGCCCGCCTTTGTGGAGGGGTACAAGCAACTTGATGCAAAGTTGTTCGAGTTTGGTACATGAGCCGTTAGCATGTCATCACCACATATAAGAGTGAACTGCGCAAATCGATATGTTGTGGCGTATTAGATCATGCAATCTAAGGTTTCCGCGTGTGTACTATGAACGAGGAACTACATAGATGCATATACAACGCTAATCCTTGCTTTTTATATAAATTTTAAACCCAAAGCATACCATTACTTATGATTGGACAGATTTTTACGCACTATAAAACCAGTTCTAAAGATGGCTGGTAAATCAAAGAGCATAATGTCAGAATTTTGATGCAAAATGAAAGTCAATTCGTCAAAGCCTTGATAAAGCTCTCCAGTTATCAAAATATAAACAGCAAATAAGTTTCGTAGCGAATTATAAGTCCCTGTATTAACACTCGGCACCGGTAAAGGACTTGATAACGAGTAAGGGGAGGCAACGAAAGTAACATCATTAGCATTGGCAAATTGGCAATTTCCTGAAGAAGAACATAGAAGTTGACTTCGTTATTCTTAACTTCGTAAATCACGATGGCACTGCAAGGTGAGAAGGGTAGACAGTAGGACGACGAGGTCAACAACCACCACACCACTAAAACAAAGGAGATAATAGGTCTTCAGAGTCAAATTATTATTTCAAACAATACTTCCATTAACCTTCAATTTGAAGCGCGCAGCCAATCAATCAGTGTTGGCTATTGTAAGAGATAATTATCGTTTATACAAGGTATTGTCTCTAGAGCTTTCTACTTTACTGGACAATGATAGAGTGTGACCGATGGCAGTTGTGTGAATGTTGTTTTCTTCAAAGTTTGCTGTTCAAGTTCTTGTGCCTCCAAAAGTAACCCTAACCCAGGGTGGATTTTTGAGACGGGGCAGTAATAGTATGTACGTACCTTAATCTTTGTAGCTACGGGAAAACGTTTGTGATGTCTGACTTTTGTAATGCCAATCTAGTTGGGAGTCAAATTTTTTACGATATATTTGGGATAAGTTTTGCGCAATTTCTGAGTTTTCTTGGTCCCATAGGATTTTTGTTCCTTATAAAAAAACACAATAGAATCAAATGGCATTAAATTTTTTTTTGTGAAATTTCCTTGCTGTCTGTAAATATTTTTCAAAATCTGTGGCTGCTGATCTTAAAGAGTTGCAAGCTGGCATATCCACCCGCCGCCGTTATGATTTTTTTTTAAGGTTCCACGCACGTTGTAAGTCGTATGTAAGTGTGTAGTAGTAATATGGGTTCACTGATACAAACAAAAAATGGCAATATGGTAGCCTCTAAAGTGTCACGTTTCCGATATATTTGGAGGTAAAGCATCGCCACATGAGAACTATGAAAATCATTGGATTGGTATTGGATCATTAAGTTCCCTTCAAAATGGTTGAGCTGAATGGTGCTGATGCATACGTCATACTCGTGAACGGGCGCCGTCAGTAGGCACTGGTCATGTCTTAGCTGCCACGGCTTATTTTGAATCCTGAAATGATTTTATATTTTTATTACGGACGCTTTTAACGTGCACATCTTTCAACATCGTTCTCACATGTATAATTTCAACATGAATGATGTAACCACTATTTTGTAACAATATTTTGATTTAAAAGAGTGTCTATGGAGTTTCTTGCCCGTTCTTCTCCATAAGTAAGTACCTACTACGCTTTGGAATGGACAACTAGTTTCATCTTTCTGACTGGCCGACCCCTTGACAATTCAAAAGTGCCTGTAATTGGTTTATTTGAAATAAATGCTTTGAGTTTGATTAAAAATGCAGTCATTTACGTGTGTATACCTACGTATTCCATTGTGTACCTATGTTAAATCCACTTGGAAACTATTATTAGAATAATAGTTTCCAAGTGGATTTAACATAGGTCACGTCGACTTGAGAACCTCCTCCTTTTTTTGTCGGTTAGAAATTGTTTTGTTATAGTAGTGTTACTCCTAGAACTGGAGTTTTAGATTTTACTCTTTGCCTAGGATAAAGGCTTGGAGAAATGACACAACAATTTGGCATTTGAAAATGTTCCTCTTACCAGAGCGTTTTATAATGTTGTGCCGTTGTTACTTTTAATGCTCTGTCATTTATTCAATCTTATCTAAACAACGCATCAATGTTGAAGCAAGACAATACGTACATATTCAAAAGTTAACATTGTGACGACATTAATTTCTATTTCATATTTATCAGAGATCTTTTAAATGTCATTTTGATAACATTAACCGGTGACGTTGAAAAATCTAGCAAACAAAAGCGGCACACTTTCAACAAAGGTACGTTTGGCCATTCACCACTTGACTTGATTGAGGTTCGGTTTGATTGTGGCCATAAACTCAACGATTACTCGTCGCACCATCAACATATGGTGGACATTACTGTGCCAACGGCCAAGTACACAAATTGCGAGCCACGTAAAACCTGACTAGGAAACCGGCGCAAAGTTGTAAAGTAACATAGTGCACGAGCTGTCTTATAAAGTGTGAAAATTTAGTCCCCAGGCACATTTGGCAACGTGGCCCCAGAGTTGGTAGCGAGCCAATTCTGCCAAATGAAATGCTATCAAATCAGTCGCCCCGTGAAGCTTCACTATGAGTCTATGACGTATCTTAGGGGTCTCACGGTGTTTCAGTACAGTGTGCTTGGCAAGCCAAGTGTGAAGTAAAGCCAATAGCAGGTACGGTATTGCTTTTATTACTTTTTCAATTAACTACAATAAATGCAAATGAGTACCTATACAGCGCCACACAACAACCACCCCAGAATTTTAAATATCCCCAAACACACTTGAAAACAACCATCATCGTGTTTTTATGACAGTGTCAAGCACCAATCTGCCATTGTTCCGAACCACTGTATCTCTTCAAATAAGTTGTCCACTCGAGCCGGTCTATGTCAGTTTTATGCATCGCAAGTGGTTTGGCGACATCAATACACTAGCGGCCACATACAAAGCTATCAGGAGCACGACAGACCACGGGACGCCTATTGTGAGTCCATTGTGGCTATTTGGATATTGTCATTCAGCACACGTGTTACTAATAATAATGCGTACGTGTGGTTGGTCATGAAACATGATTATTTATTGCTCGTCGATGTCGAGCTCATGACCATAAATCTGCTGTAATGTAGCTGCTGGTGCGGAACTATTTACAAGGATCTTTATTCCAATTATCGTTGTCTGGTACTCTCTTAGTCCCTTTAGCATTATATCCAATGAACACGAACTGAATGAACTTATGTTATGAATGAACTTTCTCATAACGACCCAGTAATGAATTGTTAGCCCTCGTTGTGGTAGCTATCTGCAAGAATGTATCAGGACACCTTCACCGCTTACTTCGACGCCTCTAATAAGCATTGCACTCTCGGGGCCTCCATTCACTGAACAGAGTAATTGGGTAGCATAGATCTAAAGCACAGCCGCACTGAATGTAACATTGGATTCAAGCTGCAGTGTGACATCTCGTAAACAATTTCATACACCAGTACCTCTGGTGCATGGCACGCGTAGTCACGTACTGTAGCATACGTGGCCTTTAGAACGCTAGACAAAGCTTCGTTAGCTAGCTTCTTCGATTCTTCATGAAAAAACCATAAAATTGTACAGGATAACACTATAAATTGTAGTCTTATTTTGGATCAAACTGATACGCGAACATTGTTTCACTTGTAGTAAGCAGCAGAGATGATTCATTACAGGATTTCCCGCAACAGTGGGCGGTTTTGTTGCGGTCGATAATGCGTGACATTAAGCACCCACATAAATAAAAAGGCGAAACAATGGATTAACTTGCCTGCTTTTCATAATGTTATTTTTATCATGCGCCATGTTGTGGTATTTAGAAGATAATGTCTAACCTATTTATGTTGATTGACTAAAATACTTGGCTTTCAGTTCGGTGTACTATTAAGTAATGCATTTCTGTTCATCCCAAGACAGGCAAAAGTAGATCATCTACATATGCAACGTGTTGTTTTGCATCCTCGTCAAATTTCAGGAGGCTGTTATGAAAGACATAAATAATCAGATAAAATTACGATCCTGCTCAATAATTAATACATACTTGTTTTTTTAGGTATTTAAGTTTGACCGTATTTCAGAATACTCCACTTTCAAAGAACAAAATCGCCCCGTTGCGTATGCGGTAGGCAGTGTCGTACGACTATGTCGCTGTGTGCATGCGTTACAGTTACAGCGCAGTTACAGGGCGGTATCACACGGGCCCTACACATGCCGATTTCCGAAAAATACAAAAAATGAAAATAAATACCTACTTATTTTATTATTGATTCGTGTCGAGAATCATTAGCATAGGTACCTCCTCGAATTTGACGAGGATGCAAAACAACACCTTGTATAAAGGAACCGGGGAAACAGTTCGTTAGAGACTAAGTAAATAAGAACAAGGGAATTCCTGGTAGGTTAGGTAAATGTTGTATAAAGTTGAAAAATGTAGAAAAGCTAACTAATTCATCAACGAATAGCTCATCGTACTAATGTAGCTAATGGATTAACAGAATCGTTGCAGTGGACAGATGACGGGCGCTCGGTAGATAACGTCCATCCGATATCCGGACGTCGTCCGGGTAGTATCCGGCGCCGGGCACCGGACGGTACAGTGGAACTTTATACAGCGGATGGCAAGTTATGGCAACTTTACTCTCAGTAGATTAATATTGAAATAATACTGTTATTATTTACAATATAAACGCAAATACTGTTATTTGGACACACCTAGTCAGTTAGACTGTTAACTGAAGAACAATATAAATAGTTAGCTTTTATAATTAAAATAACTCTCCTTAAACATACACAATGGAAATCGATAACCCTGCACGAACCAATGAATTCCCAGCCGGAAATCTGAACGGGTATCCTATATTAACTCAACTAAGCGGACCGTAGAAACATTATGTGGTCCCAAGAAACTTTAACAATATGTAAAGTACATAAAACCGTGGGTTTGCGGAGCGTGTGCAAAATTAAACGGACAACACGGCGAATATTCATAGAAACAGCCCAAGGGATCCCGCGTAAAAATTCAAAGTCATTTTACATCTCGTTTTGGCTCGTACAATACTGACATTTAGTATGCGTACGTACCACAGTAAATAAATAATACAATAACCTTCTCTTCAATATACTTCTTTAGGAGTAAAATCCTCTTTGCATTCATCTTCTATAGACCCTCCTCTTTCCGCTCTGAAGGAGTTTATTTCTTAGTCTGGGTATCGAAACCATCCGCTGCGGCGATGTAACAAATTGATTTTATTTCCACGTCTTACTTTCAACCCTTTAAAACATCTCTGGCTGCATTGCAGATTCAATTGAATTTAACCGACACTAAATCAATAACACACTTTTGATCCTTCCTATCCTTGTCATTGATCAAGTGTCTGGATATTTTTTTCTTTTTGGTGAATATTTTCGGACTTTGAGCCGCAAGGCCACCAATTGTATAGTTAATAGAATGTTAAAGCCCATATTCATGACCAAATACTCTCAGAACTCAGCGAGACGACTCCGTCGGTGCGGACCCTCTAAGGAAATCGCAACGCACTGCCTCTCCAGCAACCTAATTATAAATCAATTGTCTTGTTAGGAGCCGCCAATCCGGCGGGGCCTAAGAGCTCAATTTGTAACTATGTACGCCCAGCAACTGTTCGCTCTAACCTAGTTGTGCTCGCGAGGAAGTTTCCAATCAAATTTTAATGTGTAGTCAAGGCTATCTAATTGAATTACCTGACCAGATTCTGTGTCGCGTCTGGAAAACAAACCGTCTAATTGAAACCAAGACACGAGGACTGGCAAATACCGCCCTCATAAAGCTAATTAGTGTAAGTGTAGTCTTTCTGTAGGTTTGTAACATCACTCGTGGATTCTGTAAATTGGTAATTTTATATGACACAATTTTTTTGTACTTGATTACTTGATGGAGATGTTTGTTATCAGACCGCCGCCGCTGAGAACAAACAGCGAAACCAACAAGATATTTCGCATAAGACGGTCTATTCTGTAAAAATCTAAGGGTATCATTTAAGCTATTACCAATTTAATTAGTTTTGTGTTTCTTAAATAATAGGGTTTGTCCTCCAAATAGTAGATCTGTCACCAAAATGTAGTCACCAAACAATGCAAAATCAGTTCCACAATAAATCACCTAAAATCCTGAGATATAAGGTCTAGTACCAAATAAATGTTTTTGTATGTATTATAATAGGTGTGTCCTAATAAGTATTTAAGCAAACTAATTTAAAGAGATCACCCATAGTAGTAGTTTTCTTATTCACCACGGATCGATTGATATACATAATATGTCGACGGTAGGGCTTGGTCGACGGAGCCCCGCTTGGCGGGGCTCCTACTTCTGGGTGGTTTATAAAAAAATAACCACGAAGGGGATGGCGGGGTCTCTCGACCCCGCCATCCCCTTCTAACCTAACCTGTCCGAGTCGGGGTGCCCTAAAGTCCAGATTGCATCCAGTTTCTCCTGGTAATTTGTCTCGGGTATCATTTAAGCTATTACCAATTTAATTAGTTTTGTGTTTCTTAAATAATAGGGTTTGTCCTCCAAATAGTAGATCTGTCACCAAAATGTAGTCACCAAACAATGCAAAATCAGTTCCACAATAAATCACCTAAAATCCTGAGATATCAACCTGGGAACAATTTTTGTTTATCTGAGAACGAAAATATTTCGTGGCGATAGATCTATTTATTAGGTGATACAACTTGATGACAAATATAAATTTTGGTGATAGAAAATATAGTTCCCAAAATCTAATCGTGAAGTGAGCTTGAAGTAAGCTGTGATTCCACCTGATGGTAGGGATTGATACTATTGATAGCGCAATTCAAGCTTACTTCACCTAAGTTTTCACCGAGAAAATTTTGTAAAATAGATCGGCAGATTCGTTTTAGTAGACCCGTCCTGGGTTATATCTGAAATAGTAATTGGAGAAAAGAGCAAAATCAAATAATATAGATATCTTTCAGAGCTAGTGCCAGACATAATCGACTTAATTTGACGTTAATAACTTGAGTAACGTCTGATGGGAACATCAAAGGGATTAATTTAAGTTCCAAAAGCGATTTCGTTACTTGGACAATTTATTTTATAAATGTTTGGTAAAATAAAGTACCTACAGAAAGCAATATTGAGAGTAAGGTAGACAGGATATTGAAATATAACTCTGAATTTGAAAAATGGACCAGACGAAATAAGGCAAGAGGCTCTCTCAATTGAGACAGCATATTCTGTAAATCTGTAGGAAACCCTTTTAGTGAGCCCGGGACCATATATATTATGTTTGTTTAGGATGTATTTACGAATAAGTACTACATCACTGTTTATAATGCTAACTTGGTTATTTGTATCTTAATGTTGTGTCCATTTTTCTCTTATTTAAAAACCAGTAGGTAAACACCAGATCACAATGTTTATGACACAAAAGTTTGTTGTTTCTTTTATCGAGATCATTATTCTTCAGTACAACGACCCGCTAATTCCGACCGTGAAAAGAAAAGTCCGTGGGTCGAATTAAGAAATGCTGCTAAATTTTATAAAGAGCCCCGAAAATTTATGATTCTCCGCCTTTTAAATGGCTACGCGCATGCGTAGTTATCGTATAAAAATAAATAGATTTTTGAGAAAAAAGTGGGCACTTAGCTTTGGTAATTCATCTAGAGATTTATGTTTCCGCTTTAAGTGGTACGGTAGGACTAATAATCTTCCTTTCAACAAAGATTTTAATACATCAATTATGCAGTACAACCCATCCTTTCAGATTCAATTAAGTCCCATGTTCGGGCGCCATTAATACATTATAAGAGTTGGCGCCCAACGTGGAACTAAAAAGCTCAATTTTATTTCAACCACAATACAGTTAAGTTTGTGTGAATAAAACTTATACTTATGGTTTGATCACGTGTGCAACCCACAAAGCCAATGAATACATATTATTTCGATTATGGTATCGATAAAGTTAATTTAATAACAATAAAAATAGAGTCAACCTCACGGTGTTTGCATAGTACGGCAGATACGGCAGACAGAAGCAAAAAACTATTTTTATTTCTACTACGGTCTATTTAGCCGATACTATGGTCGAACACACGTGGTACTGGTATAGTACCGGTGAATGGAGCACGTGGGTAGGGTAGGCGCGGCCGCTCGATATAGCGGAGGCTGCGCGCTGAGCTGCGGCCCGGCATTGCCTCTCCGACGACCACTGTAAACTGACCCACCCTATCTCGCACGGATGCAAGAAGACGGATTTTAGGACATGCTTGCATTGAACTATATTTTTGTTTTATTGTTAAAAAGGATCACACTTAGACTTTTGCCATCCACGTAGAAGGTAACGAAGAAATTCTGTACATCAAAAATATCATATTCATAGATGAACAGCTAATACAATAGGCTAGTCCGTTGCATTATTACATTCTTTTTAATTATTTTGTAAGACAACCATATCATTACGGGAATTCTAGACAGATTCCCGAGCACCGCATCTCTACACCAAACGCGCCGAAACTACATTACCAACCTAACACGGTCCACTAAACCGTTTCAGTAACACAATTAATGTTACACAGCAAGAGCTCTCATTGGCTGGTCGATTCATTAGAAACGAATGTATAGGTTCGGAGCGTTTAATTGACGTGCCCTTATTAAACTGTGGATTCAAATGGGCCCATTGGCAAGAGATCTTCTCTAAGAGATATAAAGTACTGATAGTTAGACCTTTTGTTCCTATATAATGGAAAATTTTGGACTGTTACAACTATGTTTGATCAGCTGAAACCTGTATTTTGATGAGCATGCTAACTTATTGCGATAAAGTAATAATAAACGTACTTATTTGCTTGTATAAAATTAATTCATATAAGTGTTTCTGCTTATATCTAATACCAAACTCACGACCCAACTGGTCCCTCTTAATGGCAAACGACATCGTCATAATAACCAATACAATCCAGTGCTCAATACCTTGTTCGTAATCTAGTGACCATTTCGCCAATTGAGTCGTTTAAAAAATGAATATCACTCATTTGTATTGCAAAAACAAATTATTCTCAATTCGATAATAATTATGATAAATGTCCCAAAGGTCATCCGTCAATGAAACAAACTGTTATTTAAATCATAACTATGAATGTTGTCCACCCACACAAAATAGAAAGGCAATCATCTTTATTTAATGTGACATGATATTAAAACTAAATGTTTGTTTATTCAAATGGATGATACATTTCATATTAATTTATCACCAATACGTGTGTGCAAGAAAGTCTATAACTTCGATAAAAAGTCAAAAGTCACATTACGATCTAACATTTTTTTTTTATTCGCCTAAACAAGCATTGTGTCGCCCAAGCATTGTGTCGTCTCATTACTAGAAGAGTAATGCGACGACACAATGCTTGACGACACGGTTGGCGCAGTGGTTAAGCGATTGACTGCTGCGTTACGTGTCGCGGGTTCGATCCCCGCACGGAACAAATATTTGTATGACCTGCAAGTAGTTGTTCCGGGTCTGGCTGTTTGTGTATGTGAGTTTAAATGTTTGTAAACGCACCCACGATACAGGAGAATTTCATAGTGTGGGGCAACGATTTTCAAAAAAGAAAAAAAAATGCAAAGCCCTCCGTGAAACACTAAAGCCATTATTTATATAAATACCTAACTAGCTACTGCCCACGGCTTCGCCCGCGTGTATGTCGAAAATTGTATCCGACGGGAACGTGCTACCGGGACAAAAACAATGTTACTCCTCACGTCACAGTTACCACACACACATCAGCTATCGGCCAGTGAAAGTACCGTCAAAATCAGTCCAGCCGTTTCAGGGATTGCCGGAACCAACAGACAGACAGAAAACATTAAAAAAATTGTGTTTTTGTTATAAGCATCGTATACTTTCATATGCATTTAGTAAAAAGCTGTTATTTTGACATTACAAACAGACACGTCAATATATATATCGACGATTACCACGTCATCTGCTTTGAAGGACAGTTACAACAAACAGCTGTTTATCCGTAGCTCTTCCATCTGGCGGGTCAGTACTCAAAGCCCTGAGAGGCACTCTCCACATGACAAGTCGAGCTTGAAGCCATCCAATAAACCTACTTGTTTATTGCCAAGCCGATAGCAACAACGGTGCGGGAGATAGGCCTAGGCGCAGAGCGACGGGATGGGAGGACCAGATAAAACAATTTTGGCCTTGTGTTTAGTATAAATGTAGGTCTTTTATCATTTCCGTATTCATGAGTATGGGGCGCATAGTGTTATGTTGAGGGAAACAGAAAAAAAAATGCGTAGCTACATGTTCGAGCTTATGACACAGAAGAGATATTTTTATTCTATATAGGGAATGATATAAAGTTCTGATTCGCTCATTCATATTCATAAGCTTCCACGATCATTGTCAATGTTATTTATTTATTTAACACTTTAAGCACACAAATGAACAGGGGCGGACTTAATGCCATAGTCATTTTCTACCAGTCAACCTTTGGGTGATGCAGAGACAAACAGTGGTAGGTGCAATTTATAATGATAATTTAGGAATAAATATTTTTAAATGTTATTCTATTTGAATGATTGCTGTAAGTCAATCATTTTCAGACAGCATATCATCTTCGAATAATTGAGTCCACTCGGTTGCCATTTGCAAGTGCAGCGATAGACGTAGAGCCACTTGCATTCACATCTAAAGTCAGGCAAATTGTTGAAACCAATTTGACTACCGACTTAAATTATTCTAGTTACTTACATACTTTGACAGTTGTATGAATTATTGGCACACGACAAATAGGCGTAGTGCGTCAATTTGATAAACAATTAATTTCCCTGACTGTACTTACTCTTATAGCGTTTATTATGAGCTAGTTCGCTTCGAGCTTGCGTTTTAAACCACATCAAGTTCCATCGACCTTTAACTAACGCGTGTAGGTACTTCAAAATGGCTACAATGTCTGCTTGTCTCTCAAACACTCCGGCAACTTTAAAGATTATAACATTGATTGTTTGCGAAAGACCGCTTAGACAAGTGCTTTATGATTGCTTATTTTTATTTTATTTTTTATTTTATTTTATTTGGGAAACAAACAATCATACACTGAGTGTTACATCTAGATAAACAGTATGCTGTAAGTAAATGTACAATCCACTACGTTTCCACATATTACTAGCTTATAGTAGATACAGTTTTGGTAAACTTAAGTAATAAAAATTTAAAACAACAATACAATTTTTCGCTGTCTAATAGTTAAATAATGAAAAAAGGAAATAATTAAATTAAAGGTTTTGAGCAAGGCGCATAACAATCTGTTTTTTAAATTTATGTTTAGATAGGGCAAATACATCGACATCATTAAAGTTATTATTGTAAGCTTGAACCAATCTCTGGAGCGGCGCTCTCCTTCCTGCATTTGTACGACAGGGAGTTGTAGCAAACAGTGGATAAGAGCGCGCCTCTCGTCTCACTACTGTTCTAGGTACAATATAGTAAATTTTATGTATCAAATTAGAGCAGTCAAATTTATTGTGTACAAGTCCATGAAGCATCATTCCTTGGAGCAACAAGCGTCTAGAGTGCAGTGTTAACAGTTTAAACTTATTCAATGCGTCCTCATAGGATAAGCGTTCGATGCGACATTTGTACTGCATTGTACTGAGGAACTTACGCTGAACTCGCTCTATTGCATTCTCATATTTTATATAATAGGGATCCCAGATCATACAAGCATATTCAACTTGTGGGCGAACTAAAGAATTAAATAAATACAGATATGTGGTTGGTCGTTTAAAATCCGACGTGGTTCTCATAACAAAATTATACATTTGAAATGCTTTAGAAGTAATTTTAGCTACATGTAGGTTTAAGTGAAGTTTGCAATCAAGAAGAACGCCCAGGTCACAGATATAGGTTTCTTTATCTAGAGTCTTATTACAAAGTGAATAATCATACATTATTACATTCTTATTTTTAGTAAAATTTATGTATTTGCACTTAGGGATACTTAGTATTAATTTATTTTCATTACAATAATCAGATAATCTATTCAGGTCTTCTTGCAATAGGCTGCTATCAACAGTGTTTTTTATTGTTCTAAATACCTTAAGATCATCAGCGTAAAGTAGGAAGTTACTATTTTGAAAACAGTTACAAATATCGTTAATGTATAAAATAAACATCAATGGGCCAAGAATAGATCCCTGGGGAACGCCTGAAGTCGCTAGAAATGAGTCTGATTTGTAACCATTGCTCACTACAGTTTGATTACGATTGCTGATATATGAACAGAACCAACGCAGTAAGTTGCCTCTGATGCCGTTAAAGGCTATTTTGTTTAATAAAATTGAATGGTCCACCCTATCAAAGGCCCTTTTAAAATCAGTATAAACAGCGTCGGTCTGATATCCTGCGTCCATATTATTAAACAAATACTCTGTAAAGATCATTAGGTTTGTCACTGTAGACCTATTTTTAACAAAACCGTGTTGCTCGGGTATTATATTGTGCCGCAAAAATGGATAAATGGCCTGATGAACGAGTTTTTCAAATAATTTTGCAAGAGTACTAAGTATCGATATAGGTCTATAGTTTTCTATGTTTTGTCTAGATCCACTTTTATGTACTGCTTACACTGTGTTTGTATACTGCGGGATAATTGAATAACACAAACACAGTAGCGATGGCTTTCATGTTGACGGTTCCACAACATTTATTGCGTTATGTAAGTAGCTGAGCAGACCAATTTTTAGAACATTAGCAATGGATTAGCAATATATGGCAATCACAACGGGCCCTATCAGAATACCAGTGCTGCGGTAATTGTTTGTTTTTACAAATATCTCAGCAACATGCTGAAATAGCAGCCTTTTTGACATCGCCTTTATTTTTGTTGTTTCCACTATTTTGTAAAATTGAATGTTCTTTTTTTATTGTTTGTATTTCCTGTGCGGGTCCCAAATATAATATTTTTCTTTTCTTTCTTTCTTTCTTTCAATATCTTTCAACATGATTCAGATTGTGATTGAAAGTGTTTACGCAATTAGGGTGCTAGTTAGTTTTAGAAGAACTAATATGCTTAGAATTAGTTAGTGGTTATAGTGGGGCTACTTTAAAGCTTGAGTGTTGATGCACATATTTTCTTTCAAACAAATTTTTAATGAATATTGGAATATGAATTTCGTTTTTAAAACACTGTTGCAGTAAACCAGTGGTGTTGTAAATATGAGGTCGGGAAAAAGTTATTTCATATTTTATACTCCGTGACTTTTTAGTCGTCTTACAACGGCAGCCCACTTCATGTATACAATGATTATTAAACGTTCATAAAAGTAAAAATAGGTATTTATGAAATTTTAATAATTTAAAAAGAAAAATATTATTCGTTATGACGCATGACGTCGTTAGAAACACCCTGTTGCGAGCGCGGCGGAATGATCTAAGTACTCGACTCGTGCGCTGGGTAGGTATTTTCTACCGTTTGATACGTAAACATTATTAACAGGATGTTTCATATTTCTAATGTATTATTTATTTTTCTTTGTACCTATTATTTTAATTAATGGTAAAAAATAATAATCGCGCCTAGAGGTATTTAATGTCGGATACATTGAGTGGACCACCTTTGTAAGACGACTAAAAAGTCACGGAGTATACAAATTCTAGATTAAGAGCTTGTGTGACTCCCAAATATCGAGCTTTTTGTATACCCTGACTTTTTCAAATTGGTCTAAACTCTTTTTTGGTCAACCCCTAACTCTTCAGCTAGGTCGTAACTAACTACTTATATGCCTAATGTATGATGAGATGATGTGTATATGATCTAACTCCACTTTTTGAAAAATGGCATCGACTTTATACGTAACAGGGCGACCAGAGCGCGCTGCATCTTTGACATCAAAATTCCCGGAACTGAAACCGCTTGAACCAACTTTGTGCTACTCTTACTGACACCGCGTTAAGCCCATAAACGTCACATATATTTTTCGCGGCTTGTGTTGCCTTTTTCCTTTTTTGTATCTTATATATCTTCAAAATGTATCGAATTTCTTCGTTAGATTCACTCATTTTGGCGGACAGAAAAACAATTTATAAACGGCGGCATATCGTTTTTACTTTTTATTTTTCTCTTTTATAATGCCATCTGTTTAATGGTATCAGAACCAGCCAAATACAAACAGTACAGCCAAGGAGATTTTACTACACCTTAATACCTTAAAATACGAAAAAAAAAAACCTGATATGTAGGTAGTTATGTTTGTACCTGTGTACATGAACGGCTTTTGTGGTGAAATGGTTCCCCAATAAGAAAGGTCTCACCACAGTCTTTACTAGCCAGTAAAGACTGTGGTGAGACAGCCGCCCAGGATATGTCGGACATACATTAATATCGTCACACGATGGTGTCATTGTACATACATACATAAACTCACGCCTTCAAATAATTGGTTGTTTATGTACTCGTACTTGCTTTGTATTCTAAGTGCTTACTGTTTGTTTTATTTTATTTTGTTTTAAGTAGTACTGTTCCGGCTGCTGCCGCTGTGTTAGGCGTCGATAAATAATGGACCATAGGTACTGGTAAAAATCTGTATTTTATTCTAATTATTACACAAGTTTGAACTATTGAAAGGCTGATGCTGATTTTACAAGATTAAAATGAAGAGTGAGTGTCGTCCGCGATGTCAAGATGTGATGGCCGAGGGCGGAAACGGAACGACCAGTCGCCACCTGGCGGCGCTAAGTGGAGGCGCGGGCGCGGTATGGCTCCGCAGGCACGGCATTAGCATATACTGCCGTGTGCAATCTGGCGGCGGCGCGCGGCGGGGCCGTAACAAGTACCAATCATTGAACCTGACTTGGTTTCCGTACGTCTTTTTCGGGTAACCACTGAAAATCAGCGCTGTGCTGTGGGTCCCCCATAGCACAGCATCATGCTGAGTGGAAGCCTTCTTGTCACAGTCATGACGTGCAGCTGTCGACGATTTCTGTTTTGTGCTCGTGATTAGAGATCTCTTTGTTATTTTTACTTTTTTCTTAATTATTAGAGCTAATTACCTTTTTGTATGCACGTGTTTCTGTGACAAATAAATCTATTTTTCTTTCTTTTCTTTCTTTCCTTCTGCCCATGGCGATGGCGGTAGGCAGAAACTATAGAACTCCACGCTACATGATACGATCCTTACATAGGTACTCCTTTTGCTTTGTTTACTTTATACAGCATGTGGTTTAAATAATGGATAACCCTGAAACTGTCGTTTGGCCAGATTATCATCTATCATTTACCCCAATTATATCGCCTACACATGCGTAGGTACATTTTTTTTCGATATAGGGGCTCAAAATTTGCGTAATTCCGTAGTGAAAATGTTAAAATTTAAGAATAAGTATTTTTTGCAATCTTATATTAGATTGTAATAAAAAAACTTGATACTGGTCTAATAATCCATGGGCATACGGCGATATAAGTATGGTAAATGGTAGATAATAATCTGGCCGATTGACAGTTTCAGGGTTCTCCATTATTTACGCCCCACCCTGTATATGGTCACACACGACAGGTCACTTTATTGCATTAATAAAACAAAAACATACGTTGTTTAAGACTCTTTACCTCTTTAGAGGCTTTTTATAGGTCTCAGAGCAAATTTTGTTCGAAATATCGTAAATATAGACATACGTTAAAACTTATTATATCTGTACCTAACTTCATCCTACGCAAATCGTAAATTCAGTATTTAGATCCGATAAACGAGATTAAACGGACTTCATCAAGGGCAAACAAACCAAAATCCGTTTCTTCCGTATTTTACCAAGTACTCCGGAAGAGATTAAAACTTGCATAATTCACGAGTTTTCTCGCTCCATTATTTTATACAATTGATCGATGTGCTCAAAAACCTATACATATTTTGTTCTACTCATGCTTTAGCTGTAAATGTCCACACAGCAGCAGCAGCTTATACTAGAAATTTATAGCTTGATATGTCGTGTGGAAAAATCTATCATTTTAAATCTTTTATTTTCGGGGGTCATCAGTATTACACTTATCTCATAAAGGTTACATACTAAAGGATGTTCACACTTCTGCAGAAACTAACATTAATACAGTTTCACGGTAGACCCCTTCAGCTGTTACATCCTTTATTATTTTAGATTGAGCTCCTATCCGGCTCGAAGGACCAGACTCTAATAAATAAAAGAAGAATGAAGACATTCGACCTCTATTATATTTACGATCGTGATTTAGAAGCAATAAGCGAAAATTTCTTTCAGGAATATCCCTCGGGTTTACGAATATTTTTCCCTAACACTCGAATATAATATGCAGACGAATCCCCCTTTGAAATCCGTAATAAGTCACTGGAAGTTGAATGTTGCACGAAGCCGCCCTCTATGGAAATCTAAGAAAAAAACAAGTGACAAAAAACATTGTAACTGTAAGAGGAAAAAATAGAAGCTTTTCAGCCTATTTATATCAAGGGATTCTACATCTTATTTAAAGCCACAATCAAATTAAATCGTTCACAGTTTTATTGGGCTTCACAAACACATGTCAATATAGCAAATTATATTCGCATACGAATGTAAGAGATTTCCGTCATTAAACTCGATTTAACATAATACCGTTATCCAGCTTTCTATCAAATTTCTTGGTACAATACCACCGCCGTCATAATAAACCAATATTTATGAAAGCAGTCGTTCGAATTTCGAACAGTAGAAGGAAATATTTCCAGCCAGTGTTTTATTGGAATATTGTGGCTAGTCGAGTATGACTTGATACATAGACTAGTTAGTCATGAACTCATGATGTTACCCTTGCAGGGATGAGTCAGCGAAATACAAGCGAGTGCATTATGCAGTACCTACACCTTTCATAGAGTTCGTATCAATAAAGATCGAAGAAGTATCTAAAGGTATTTCATAATTAGAGTTTGAATTTCTTAGGTTTATTTATGAACTACTTACCTACATTTCTTATTCTTTGCTCTGAGATATTTACATACAATAACTTATAATAGTAAACATCTACTTCTTTACACGTATAAAACAAAAAAATAAAAAAAACAATAAGTATCAAATCTGCAGATGACTCAAATCAAGACTACATTGAATATTAATTAAATACAAAAATTTGTATTCCACTCAAACAAAGGAACGTGGAATTCTATTTTCAACATCGATTATGTTTGGCATCGCTCTTGGATTCGTAAGGTTCGATATTTGAACTTGATCTGTCATCAAAACATCGGCCTGATATGGAAGTAGGTATGTATAAGTCGTGACATTAGGGATATTCGTATCACGTAACTCGATTTATTGACGACGCAGGCGGAGCGAGTCCAAAACAATCGAATAGAACACCACGAAGGAAGACTTGATGACCGGCTGGCGTTACTTAAATACAAATAAAAACAAGCGAAGTGTAAAACAACAAAATAATGACGGAAGATGATATCAATTTGAGACATTATGGTTCATGCAGGTAAGGAATTCATATGCAAAGGTTCGGCAAAATAAAACGCAAACTAAAACAATTAAATGATACCGGCTGGATAGTAAATCAATGCAAAAAAAATTGCTAGTTTTTTTTATGTTTTTAGGTGCATTAAGTCTTATTTCAACAGGTTACTTGGAGATAAAATCACGTAACTACTAAATAAAAGAAATATCAAACCGAAAACATTTTTAATGCATGGAATGCCATAAATTTTAACATGTTCAACTTATAACCGAGTCCCCTGAGTCACACAGTGAGTCACGGATCAAAAACACATACCTGACGTACCTAGAGCCTTACGCTGAAGAAAAAGCTGCTTGTTTTATTACTTCACGGATCGCAAAAAAATATACAACCAGCAGCTGTCAGCAATGTATAAATTTTGAAATTAAATTAAATAATATTTATCACGAAGATGTTGATCACATTAAAATAATAACTGACAACAGACGGCTTTAAGAGATTGTGAAATCAATTCGCTATGAAAAATGTTGAAAAAGAAAACAAAATTCCATTCCGTCTGCCATGTACTTACTAACTGAATTAGATGTCTACGGCACACGCTCTCTATAAAACGTGGCACACATGAAAATTAAATAAAACCGACTCCGTAAACAAAAGAAAAAACCATACCCCTACTAAATGTAAAAACCATAATTTTTGATAAAGAGAAAACCCAACTGTAATTCTCGAGTAGTCGTATATTCATGTAACCCTACGACTTCCGAGGGTGGGACCAATGGTCCTTTGTCCCAGCTAGCCTTTTGCAAGCCTCGCTTAATGAACCACTAGAGATAACAAATTCGCAGCCACCGGGACGGACTGAATGGTGCCGGCCGAAACATCAACGCGTAAATCGTCACAGTTTACTGTCTATAGTATAGATGAGCAGTTGAAATAACTACTAGAGATAACGTTCACTGAGGGTTTCTAAAAAGGATCCCTACTAAGGTCTCCTAATAAAATTATATTTTAATGTCTGTGTGCATTCATGTGATAGAATAAACTAGCACTTAGCTTGACCTCTAAATACAGTATTAAAAAAAAACTGCACAATAAGCCATTAATCTCTTTATATTTCATAGAAAAAGCAAGTCCCTCGACTGCGAATCCATTTTTACTATAAAACGTAATTGGTTGAAGCGTCGTTTTAAATAGCACGTGAAGGCAATCTCCCGTATAAAAGTACCCATTTTAAAGAGTTCATTTCAATAATGGCTGCCGAGCTGTGATTGAAAATGTAATACAGCCGTAAAATAAAGATAATGAGATTTATTCAACGGTTTTTAAATTACTAAGTAATCTGTTGGTACTTGGAAAAAAGTATTAAAAAGTTTATTATTATAAAAGTTTACGAAGTGCAAAAATCTTTCATGTTTACTTCGAAATAAAGCAAAATTAATCAATTCAGTATTGAGTTGGGACTAAAAGACCAATACGCAAGGAGTGACAGGTTTAACCCTCCGTGCACCAGGTGACTAAAAGTCTCGTCCTATACTAGGTGGGGTGTGACAAACCCCAAATAAAAAAATTGTAAAATTGACATATTTTTTATGTTTTTCGTGAATTTTATTATTAGGTATTTATAAACACACTGTAGTGATTAGGTTTAAGTTAAAGACTGGTTAAAAAGTATGTAATAAAATATTTATTTTTATAAAAGAACAAAAAAACACAACTTCTGTGATTCACTTATCATAACAGTTACTTTCTTATATACTTATTTTAAATGGCACGTTTAATTATTAGAATCATGTTTAATTAACAAACTACAGTATATTTCCTTATAATTTAACATAAATTGAACACAATAGAGGTACATTTTAATAGAGATCATTGTCGTCCAAGCGACCACAGTCTTGACAAAAAAAATCAGTGTGCTCCATACATATTGGCACATAACATTTTTTACACGTATATTTTGTTTTACGATCTTTGTTCCTGGGGCAACTTGAACATCTTCTTTGGGTATTGGACCTTTTGGCTGGAGGTTCCGGCACATTTTCAGGCAGGTCAGGAAAATACTTAGCAATTCTGTTACGAAGGTCTCTTGGCAGCTTTTGGTTTTGCCTTCTGGTGTTAAGGTGGCCTTTTATCAAAGATATACCCAATTCCCGGATGAATTTACTTCTCAGATTGTTTTTATTTCTTTCAATGCCATTGTTGAACATATGGATAATCATTCCATTATACCTCCGTGGTTTAGCAGCGCGAAAAATATAGTTAGCGTTATAGTTAGTCCAAAAGTGCTTTTAAAATATCATCATCTTTCACGTGGGTCATTTTTCATGTAACTATAAATCTGTAATAAATAAAAATCCATTTAAAATGCTGAACATACATAAATTAAACACATAAAGGCAAAAAAACATCAAATAGAATGCTTACTTTTTTGTCAACGAGCCGTACAAGGTGGGGTGTGTGACACCCACATGCACTTTAAGAGCGTGTAGCTCGCTTGGCGGTGGTCGCCGGACTGACTCATCGACGCGAGTCGGAGAGGCAACGTCGCAATTCCAGCTACTGAGAATTCGAGCGGTGGCGGGTTCACAGTTTTAAAGTTATTGCGATATTTCAATGGCTGGGGTTTATTAAACCCCACCTGGTGCACGGAGGGTTAAAGCTCTTTCAAGCATAAATTTCGAACAAAAGAATTCGAGGTTCAAATACAATTTGAGCGGCATGTGAGGGTTATCAGCGGCTTATTGATTTAATAACCCGCTGGAGGCCGAGCACTCACTTTATTTTTCATATTAAAACAACAAAGAATTCCCGGGATATAAATGTAATTATGGTTGCCTACGAATCGCTTAGTGTGTGTAGCTTTTAGTTTAGCAGGGTTTATCCTACTAATATTATAAATGTGAAAGTTTGTATGTTTGGATGTTTGTTACTCAATCACTCAAAAACGGCTGAACGGATTTAGATGAAATTTGGCACACAGATACTTTGTAACCTGGATCAGGACACAGGATACTTTTTTTCCGCTTCCGTAGGATAATATCCGACCTACACGCGGGCGAAGCCACGGGCAAAAGCAAGTTTCAATTAATTATGATTTTGTTGTTAATTTCAAATTGATATCGGATATCGCTTGCAGGGTTTTCTGAACCACACCTGCAGTTAGAATCGATTGATACGTCGTCGTAGTGATTATTTTAATCGCACACGGTATACAATCTGATTTGGTATTATCGAATTTTCCCTGAGGCCCGGTTGCACAAACAAAGCGGTCAAAAGAAAACGTTAATGCAGTCCCTGTTCATCTCTTAGATAGAAAGTAAATTAAAGACATTTAATTCTATCTAATAGGTATTTCGAAGTAAAAGGTTTATTTCTCAACAAACTAAGTAATAAAAAATCAAATTTTCATGACTGTACAGCCATAAAGCATAGATTTACGTTCAGATTTCTTTATAACATTTACGTACTATCATGTTTCGCTGAAAGCGGTACTGAAGGTCGTCTAAGGGGTTGACAACAGCTAAAGCGCGGTCACTTTCGGAATGCATAGAAATGAAAGAGAAGCGCGATGACACAAAGCTGGTAATTTATTGCAAAATGTGAAGCAATTCTCTATTTACAAACAATCTATTGATTGAACAAAAAAAATAAAACACTATCACGTTAACGTGTTGCTTGAAGAACAATCTGAAAAAAAAAACAGAATGACTGCATGAATATTAGTATGGTTTTTAATCGTTAAAAGAATTTTTTAGAGGTATCTTCGTGATTTTTTTCTATCGTACCAAATTAGTTGTATTATGTTTTCAACACACTATCTAACTAGCTTATACCTATATCCTGGAGAATATCATATATTTTTCTGATTTTGTTTACTACAGTGGATCATATACTTTTAGGCATTATAAAACCTGCGTTTAGATCATGTAAATCCCCTTAAAAATTAATGCTTCAGTTCTACTAAACATATTTTAATATACCTAACTCAGCCTATCGTAATCCACTGCTGGACATAGGCCTCTCCTAGGCTGAGCCACAACTTTCGACACTCGCATCCAGGGCATAGTACATACTAATTCCATGCATTGTAATCATTCAGACTTCAGCGTCGTATAACCAGCCAGCATGGCCCACGCCATAATAAGGCCGGTTACAAACTACCGACATTACGTCTCCATACTAATATTATTAGCCGTTTTGATATTGTATTCAGGATTCCTCGGCTTTGTTTACTTATAAATACGGCCTTATGTTAGGCGCCGTGCACAATAAACAAAGGGTGATTCCCCACACATTTGTTTACTTTGCTGTCGTCATTTACATGATAGGTACATGCGAAATACGTTATTTTATTAATAAACATAGTACTGCTCGCGTAGGAGTACGTTTCAGCTTAAATAAAGGTATTTCAAGCACGTCTTTTGGGTACTCTAAATTCTTTACTTGGGTTTTTTAATGAAGTCTGCCTCAACGCTTTGTTCACTTTATTATTGCCCTTTACCGACATTTTACATGAAAATAGAGAGCAGTGGTAGCCTAATGGCTGGAACCCAGACGGCGCTTTACTTTGTGTAAATTACCTATGCCATCACCACTGCTCTGTGAAGGAAAACATTGTGAGGATACTGTCATGTCCTAGAACCAAAAGTTCGAAGACATGTAACATCTACCAACCCGCACGGGGCCCGCGTGGTGGAATACGGCCCACTCCCTCTCACCGAGAGGAGGCCTGTGTCCCAGCAGTGGGAACATTTATAGTCTCATGATGACATGAAAATAGCGACGTCTTTTTAAACAAAAGGTCGCTAGACTCTATTGAACTGATAATCCGTGAAGATTTTGAAACGATCAAGATTACCTACTCATTCATACCATAACATAACATCACGCCTGTAATCCTTGAAGCGGTAGGCAGAGGTGCTCCTATACACCTGTAAACCCACACTTTGCCAGTTATGTTTAATGCGCGGTAAGAAGAAAATGTTACAATAGCGCATCGCGGCAACAAATAAGGTTCAAAGGGGCGCGGCGGCGCGGCGATGCGTTTAGACCAAAATAATAGTTATTTGTTATACAAGAGTGCAAAGTTGCTTTTTAACCGCGTGTTCAATTTTGATGACCGAGCAAGCGAAGGATTCTAAAATTGAATCACGAGCGCAGCGAGTGATTCAAAATTAGAATCCTGAGCGTTAGCGAGGGAATCAAAAGAGCACGAGGTGAAAAATCTTTGCACTCGAGTGCAACACGTAACTTTTCATTCCACCTCAGCGAGGAAATGACTAAATGCAAAAAAAAAACGTTTACAATCACAAGATAGGTACACTTTTATTTCAGTTTAGGTATTAATTACTACATTATGACAGGTAAGTATTACAGAATAATCTTTAAATTATAACAAAATAATACTAAGGTATAATTAAGAAAATTTTAAAGTAACGTTTAAAAAGTAAAAAGTTTAAACGTAAGTGTTTAAAAAGTAAGTAACCGTAATGCTTACAGTTATTTTACAATGAAAATAACGCTCTGCAAGTTTCCAATGTATTATTTGTATATAAATAGAACTGTAAACGCAACGATTTCTTACCTTTTACACAGTTTTCACATAATTCTAAAAAGTTAATTAAACAGATTTTTAAAATATAGCTCCGATTAAATGATAAAAATTGAAAACCACGAAATATGACACTAAATTGCGACGTTGCCACTCATAAGGTATAAACGCTCTTAATACAAAAATAAATGCACGGCTCAGTGGAATAATTTTTAGGTATATCTTTAGTTCATTGAAATCCCTTTATCATCATTCATTACATAAATTAATTGTGATAGTTTACGCTGAAAATTTTGAGGATTGTGCGACGAAAAATATTTTCATAGCTCTGTTTTACTATTGTTTTATCGTGATACTAGTTATTTTTATATTTTCTAGTCTTTTCGTTGAACATTTGACAATACACTAAAAACAATTGGCTTGTAATATGTACCAATACGCCTAACTGGGCGACAAAAAACTAAGCGTTTTACTTTGTCCTAAGTTTGGGCATCGCCTTAATTCCCATCAGGGGGGGCGAGCCTATTGCCATCAGCTGGGCACTAGTCTTGTGTAGTTCGCGAACGAACTAGGTCGTAAGAGCGCTCCCACAGATGAACTACGCGAACTAGTTCCGTCATTCTCCGCTCCATAGTTCGTTAGTTCGAGACCGAATGAGCAAGGGTGACGACAACCGAACTAAAGCCCCTTTTTAATAACTAAACTAAGAAGTGTATTTATTTATTGCAACAATAAGCCTTTAAAGGTATTATTAATTACAATAATTAAGTACATATGTATATACTTTTTAAGATTAATCATCGAGAGGTTTTTGCTGTTTATAGTTTAAAAATTGTAGGTAAAAGTACAGCAATCCATAATATATCTTGTCACGTGCCTATATGCCTTCCTCTGATTCGAGCTGGGAGCTGACGAACTAGAAGAGCGAACTAGTTCGTTTAGGAGCGGCGACCTAAACTGAGCGATCTCCTTCGCGAACTACTAATGCTAGACTACCTCATGCTCAGTAGCAGAGATGTTACGGAAGTCGTTTTACCGGAACCGGAATCGGAATCGGAGGTTTGAAATTTCATTGATCGGAATCGGAACCGTTATCGGAACCGAAACCGAAACCGGGGCGGAAATAGAAAAAGATGTGTTAAGGGAAGGCTTAATGAAACAATAGAAATATAATTCTCTCTATAATTAATTGTCTGTTTAATTAGTCTCTAATCTCTATAATCAGTATCTTTAATAATTCAAATATTAGCGATAATATAATGTATAAACTTAATTTAAATCAAATTCAGTGATTCTAAAACTGGTAAATTATACTTAATAAATAGTAATTTTGCAGCTTTATCTCCATCCAATCTATTTCGTAACGGATCATAAATAAGCCCAGCGCTACTAAAAAGTTGTTCACTTTCCACGTCTAACGTCCACAAACAAAACATTAAACTGAGACTTCGCATTACCCTGGCGACAAGTTAAAACCTGTTTGTAACGCTCGTGTATCGCTGCGTTTCGAGTTTCGGTATAACTCCGATTCAAAATTATCGGAACCGAAATCGGAATCGGAGGTGTAAAATCAATCGGAAGTTCCGACTTTTCGGAATCGGAACCAAAGCTCCGTAACATCCCTGCTCAGTAGTAGCGCTAGCGACAATTAGACCAACGGCACTACCGGCGCTACTCATTCCACTAACAACATTTGTCTTCCAAGTTCATACATCGCTGTTGCCCTGAAATCTCCTCACGACATACCGGGCGAGTGGCGAGGTGGGGACACGAGTACCAACAATATTTGTCTTCCAAGTTCATACATCGCTGTTGCCCTGAAATCTCCCTCACGACATACCGGGCGAGTGGCGAGGTGGGGACACGAGTACCAACAATATTTGTCTTCCTAGTTCAAACATTGCTGTTGCCCTGAAATCTCCCTCACGACATACCGGGCGAGTGGCGAGGTGGGGACACGAGTACCAACAATATTTGTCTTCCTAGTTCAAACATTGCTGTTGCCCTGAAATCTCCCTCACGACATACCGGGCGAGTGGCGAGGTGGGGACACGAGTACTCGGCACACGGCCATGCGTGGCAGGCTTAAAGGTACGGGCGTGAAAGAGTTCTATTATGAATTTATGACCGTCCATTAAAGCACATTAGCGGGACAGACATGTCAATGTCATGAGGGAAAGCACTACGTTATAATTATCTATGTGCGTGGAAGGTCCCCGCTTATAAGGTAGGTAATGTACATAATTGGCGGAGGAAGTGGACGATAAGACTTGTCATTGGGTTTATGTGGTCGAGTACAAAGATAAATAATAAATACATAAATAAAATCATGTACCTATTTCAGAATTTATGTTTGCAGCTTATTTACTGAATAAATAATGGTAGATTTTCTCTGTACTGATTTAATTTTTACATTTGTTTTGGAGCACAATAACAAAGGGAATATATTATTTTCACCAATACCTACTTACATATCGGTCAGAGCCTAGTCATACTTAAATTTATCATAAATAAAACATTGACAGCGAAAAGTCCCGGAAAGGAAACCTACTTCATAACAACAATTTAATATATTATTATTACAAATTCAATAAAACGACCATAATTGCGTAAAAATCATTAGAAACGTCATTATAATTATTAAAGAACACTATAAAAATTAATTATTTTCATAATACTCTAATATCTTTTCTTGAATGTTCACGCTGACTTTCACCTTCGCATCGGGTGGTGAAGTTATAGCCTACTATCGCGTAGGCGCTTATTTATGCTCGAAAACGTGTCTGTGGGACAGAAATATGTGCGTTTACCCTAAAGATAACGCTATCACTGATAGGGTAAGTTACTGGCAGTTAGAAACGATGTTCTCTTAGTTATTGCTTCCTTATGGGTAGAGTAGATAGATCAATTAAGACCAAGATATTCCTAGAAGTAGTTTCGATGTTTTTAAACTGGATCCTTAGTCAATCTCTCTGTAAACGAAACTTGATACTTCATCATTATCATTCTCCTGGCCTTATAATTTATATCAGATCGTTACATTACCCAGTGTGCGCTTTTAGAGTTGCTAACGTGACGATATTATCGTGGACGTCCACGTCCATAAAATGTATGTAAAGACGTCGGTGCAGGTTATAATTTATATCAGATCGTTACATTACCCAGTGTGCGCTTTTAGAGTTGCTAACGTGACGATATTATCGTGGACGTCCACGTCCATAAAATGTATGTAAAGACGTCGGTGCAGGTTATAATTTATATCAGATCGTTACATTACCCAGTGTGCGCTTTTAGAGTTGCTAACGTGACGATATTATCGTGGACGTCCACGTCCATAAAATGTATGTAAAGACGTCGGTGCAGGTTATAATTTATATCAGATCGTTACATTACCCAGTGTGCGCTTTTAGAGTTGCTAACGTGACGATATTATCGTGGACGTCCACGTCCATAAAATGTATGTAAAGACGTCGGGTGCACGTTATAATTTATATCAGATCGTTACATTACCCAGTGTGCGCTTTTAGAGTTGCTAACGTGACGATATTATCGTGGACGTCCACGTCCATAAAATGTATGTAAAGACGTCGGGTGCACGTTATAATTTATATCAGATCGTTACATTACCCAGTGTGCGCTTTTAGAGTTGCTAACGTGACGATATTATCGTGGACGTCCACGTCCATAAAATGTATGTAAAGACGTCGGGTGCACGTTATAATTTATATCAGATCGTTACATTACCCAGTGTGCGCTTTTAGAGTTGCAAACGTGACGATATTATCGTGGACGTCCACGTCCATAAAATGTATGTAAAGACGTCGGTGCAGGTTATAATTTATATCAGATCTTTACATTACCCAGTGTGCGCTTTTAGAGTTGCTAACGTGACGATATTATCGTGGACGTCCACGTCCATGAAATGTATGGAAAAACGTCGGTGCACGTTGTAAAGTTATCGTGGGCGGAAATTTATAAGCGTCTTCATAATTATGTCTTCCTATAAAAGCACACATTACCAACGTGAAACAAATTATAAAGGTTGATTCTCAAAATGTTTACACATAAAAAGAGCTCTTTAGTACTTATGCCATTGATCGGTCGAATATTTTATTGTACCACTTCCAACTACAGGCAGACTGAGTATTTAATTGCCCTCGTAAAATCGGTACATGTACAGGCAGACCTTTTCCCGGTAAATAAGCTTATCTGTCAAATTAAATAATAAAATCCTGAATTAATTCCATCCATTCAATCGGCCTTTAGGTTTTGGGTTCGAACCCAGATAGGCGCTTTACTTTGTGTAAATAATTTCATCACCGCTGCTCTCAAAACAGTGAACGAAAACATCGTGAGGAAACCGGCATGTCCTAGAACCAAAACTTCGAAGACAAGTGACTTCTACCAACCCGCACCGGGCCCGCGTGGCCCACTCCCTCTCTATAGGAGATGTGTCCCAGCAGTGGGAACATTATAGGCTGATTATGCTATGCTAATCAGTCTTTTACTGTTATCGCTGTTCATTATGGACCTTCCCTTGAACTGATGCAAAGAAAGGCTGCTGAGAAATATTGCCATAATCACATGTTGTTATTTGCTTAAAATACCATGTTAGATAGTATTTACTAGTGCCGCCTATAATGTGCAGCGGGTGGTTCTAGGCTGTATGATATCTTTTCCATAGTGTATGTTGTATCTTGTTTCCATAGTGTATATTTCCATACTGTATGTAATGTCTGTGTAAAATATACTTCCTAAAACAACGTTTGCTTTATTGAAGTAACCTTAATAAAAAAATATCAAATAATAACAACACAACAAATCGATTGAGGTGGATACTTTTGGGCCAAGTGGCACTCGCTTTCAAAGCGTTTTATATTTCTCCAACAACTTTCTAAAGGATTGAAGGTTAATGTTCCTTTCGGTAGCTGTGTCAGTCCCATACATTTTCGACATTTCCATATCGTTATCGCTGCTCAAGCAATGTCACTGTCTAGGCCCTCAGGTCCTAATTACCTACATTATGGGAAATATTTAACTGGTCGTCGCAGTTACTCTAATTACTTAGTATTTTGAGGACCCCAAAATAGGAATTATTTGGGGTCCACAAAAACAAGCGCATTTATTACAAAATTATTTATAAACGTTACTTAGCACATCCTTTAGCTTAGAAATGTTCCCGTCTCTATCTTGCACTTGTAGTTTGTTAGTTCTATGACACTACAGGAATAACTCTTAGCCAAAGATGTAGTAACTATTATGTAATCTGTGGCCAAAGTACGTAATAAGTAAAGTTTATAGTTCTCGTCCCTAGACTTCTATGAAACTAGGACGTACAAACAGGAGTTTTTCGTCAGTCTTAATACAATTCAGCTGAAACCAGTACTGTCTAGCTACATGACGCCGTAGGTAGGCGTAGTGTATGACGATCAGGCGCACGTGGGCTATCTATTACCGGGCGGGTCATTGACCGGCGGCCTTGCTGACTGACCGTCAAAATGTTGCAGTGCAGACGTTGAGCAGCCAAGGTCGCCATTGTTTACTGGCTGTGACTAGTCTGTTCTGTACACACACCCTAATAGATTCTTTAGAATTGATGATGACATGCAAATTTTTTTTTTTGGAGAATGCACCAAGCTTCAAATCAGACCGATGGCAAAGTAGGGGTTACGTTATTTTTATGCTCGGTACAGATTGGTGAAACATAACATGAAATGTAACACCAATGTGCCGTCCAAACTCACGCAATGCACCAAGAAATGTAACACAATAAAGACACCCACAAACAGGCGCGACTCGACAGCGCGATGCGACTCTAGTAGAACAATTTCTATGAAAACTCCATGGACATTGTTCTACAATAGTCGCGTCGCGCCTGTCTGCGGGAGTCTTATCTATGTGAATTTGTTTGTGTGTGACCTTGGATCAACAATACCGACTAGATATCGGGTCGGCGCAAGAAATACGTCTCGGTAAATAACAGCGCACTTGAGACGTGAGCTCTTATTTTGTTTAGTTCGCTTGAAACACAGCCAATGTAAACACGACTTTACTACTAGGTGCCATGGTTGTAATTAGGTTGAACTTATGACTGTTTTAAGCTTTTTTCACGCGAACAGCATTTAGCTTTGATTTTGTACGAGACCCGTTATCTAGTTGGTATTGTTGATCGAAGTATGTGACATTTTATGATACGTTTCTCCAATGTAATGATTAAAACTAAAAGTTAAGAAATTGATTGTATTCAGATAGGTACCACTTTAGTTAGAAAGTCGAGTATTTATGACGTGTCAACCTAAAGACTGCAATTGAGTAAGTTGAGGCTTGAGGTTCCTATATAAAGATAAATTGAATGGCTGACCATAATTGTGCCATTATAACACTAAAGATCTAGGATAGTGATAATGTGCTAGACTATTACAATCAAGATTTACTTTATACTGTTCCACTTCCAATATTAACTTCTATTGTTGTTCTCGTTTGTATAAAACAAGCCTTGCCTATTTGTAACGGCAATAACCAGGTCAAGATCACAGACATAAATACTTTTACTAAATAACTCGGAGAAAAAAGTAAGCACACACAAGCTGAATGAAGGCTGCACCACGCCTCAAACAAATTAGAAAAAAAAAACAATACAGAAGCAGAGATGAGCGAGCAGGTATTCTAATTTTAAATTCTACGACATTTTACGAGTGCCATCAAAAAGTTCCGTAGACGCTTTTGATAAGCATTTTCAACGTACGTAACTTTCTTCTCTTGAAACGGGACTGTTACTGAGGACTCGTGGACTCAGTTCAATAGGGCAGAGAGATATTCTGTGAGATATCTCGCCTTGCCTCGTCCCCGATGCAGCTTACATACGGTAATGCCAAGTCGTTTAGCAAGTGCATGCATAAATGCATGAGTGAGAGGCATTCGCGTGTGAACAAATTGCAATCAAATATGATTTTAGATCAAAATTCAAAATCAAGTTCGAAGTTGGATGATGTTAAATATTTTGCAGTTCAGTGATTTAAACTTATGGGAATATGTTTAATATTATTGTAGGTAAACATACATAAACTCACGGCATCTTTCCATGGGGGCAGGCAGATACTACAGAACCCGAAAAAGTTTATTTTTTTTGTTTTTTGAGCTGTGGTAATTACCCCACACAAATTCGTATACTTACTTGCTATGTGAACAACAGTGACAGGAAGTTATTATAACATCATCAATATAACTAGCTAAAAACTGCCCATGTAAAGTCAATAAAATTTATATGGGACCACCCCTGAAGCATACCCACCCTACAAATCGATCCACAATTCCTAGTGTAGGAATTTCCTGTGTCTAGGAATTTCTCCTATATCGTGGGTGCGTTTACAAACATTTAAACTCACATACACAAACAGCCAGACCCGGAACGACTACTTGCAGTTCATACAAATATTAGTTCCGTGCGGGGATCGAACCCGCGACACGTAACGCAGTAGTCAATCGCTTAAGCACTGCGCCAATCATGTCGTGTCGGAGATATCGCGTAACATTATAGTATACAAAAAAAATACAGACAAATTGAGAACCTCCTCCTTTTTAAGAAGTCGGTTAAAAACTAACATACCAATCGTAGTCTAATAAGAAACCCGATCTATGGAAGTAACAAAAAACTTACGCTAAGTTTCAATACGTTTTCTAATCAGCCGAGAACATCGATCTGTACCTGAAACAACACACAAATCATTATTATTATTTAGTTCAAAGCTCCACTATATTTAGTTACAAAGCATTACATTTAGTTACGAACCATTAGGTCAGAGATAGTCTCTCAGTAGTTGGTAAACAGAAAACAATGTATCGCCGACCTTAGGCCGACGACCTCGTCGGATCAGACGGAATGCCTGCTGTGATTGTTACTTACTTGCAACAAGACATTGATTAGCAAGCTGTGTTTATATGAACTGAGTTAGCAAGCCTCGGAGATAGTTAATACTGCTGTGCTGCTGGGGACTTTGTTGCGCTACTTCTTCCCAGCTAAAGCACTAGGAAGTGGTGAAGGGTGTGCGTTTTGGGGGACTGTCTTACTCTTATGTCATTTTGAGGTTCGAAAAGTGCTGGTTCTCAGAATAGTTTGAATATAATATGACTTTTAATTTTGAAAAAAGAATATTATGCACCCAGAGTTTTGACGAAGGACAATTATGTTACTTTTAACATAACAATCTGAAACGTTGTTGTAAATTATTTTCATGATACTTACAAGATTCATTCTGAATTAGGTCGTGGTTATTTTTGTACGAATTAAACTTTGTCACGCACACAAAGTTTTTCTATTACTTTGTACTCACTTCATTGTGATAAATAATCGAGTTTTGCGATGCAATTATATTGAAAAGGAACAAGCAAGCCTCGATTTCAATCAAGTTCTGTTAAAGAAGAAGTAAACTGAAAGACGTCATCTACAACAGAATCTGGCAATAGAGTCGAGTTGGCTTCAGAAGCAACATAAAAGCCGCGAAATGATCACATAAAAGTAAACCAATCCCGCCCCAGAGAATGAAATTGAAACTATAACTTTGCTTATTACAGTGTCCCTATCTATTCCGATACGATTCTTGGCCTACGGACAAATGTCCTATATAATCTTATATATATAATAAGTGGAGTTGTAAGTAGTAGTCTGTCGTAAGTCTCCGCCCACGTGAGGCAGATCCTATAATAATAACTCTCGCCGTCTCTCGAAACATCGCAGGTGAGACAAAGCTGGTTTATAAGGAAATGAATGCCAATATTCCAAGATATTGCGAGTATTTATTCTAGATCGAGTTTGAACTTCGGATAGAGTATCTTTCGGTACAACTTGCGTGAGAGAATGTACAGGCTGTTTTGAAGTGCAGGAACTGAGTAAAAATGAATTTATGTAATGCAGCCTGTCACCATCCACTAATACATGTAAGCCTGCTCGTGTTCAAGCCATTTGGCCACAGAGGGCGCTCAAAAAAAAATCTCTCGTTCCTACGATCGATTTTTTAATAAATTAAGTAGTCAAAAAAAATACAAATTTTTGCGCATCTGTTTGCTCTGATAAACACAAAAACTGTAAAGACTTTCGTCAAGGTTTTCATCAGCTCCCAGTTTCTTAAAGAAACTTTACCTAGATGATTTACATTCATACATTCTAAGCGTGCAAAACTGTAGCGGCTGATATTAATGAGACATACTGTCAAGTCAAGGGCAACAGTACGGCGACACACTACGCAAGGTTGTAGAGTAAATGTTTAACGAGACTGCAGTGTTGGTCATCTATTCCATATCGATTACCCGCATTCGTGGCCATTGCGGTTCTCCTTCTCGGAATAAGCCAGCGATACAACGCATATAATACAAAGTGTTTACGAACGACTCATTGTTGTGTTCGCCGTTCATTGAAGGATTTCAATTGACGCCGGTTGTTGCTTTTCATTTACACAAAAGCAGCGGAGAAAATGGATGACCATTTTTCGTAATAACTCAACGATTTTTGGATTACAATGGAGTTTTCTGATTGTAACTTTCTTTTTGTTAATGTTTAGCATTTATGGTTTGGATTGAAAAACAAAATAAGATTCACATTTTTCAAACTGCATTTAATCAAAAAGCAGAAGCTACTAGTAACTAAGTAGTTTCGTTATACTTTTCAGTAAGGCCCACTCCAAAGCCTGGGTTATCGGACGCAACCGTTACTTATCTTTTTACAGTTTTTCCGACAATTGTTTCGACAATGAATATCAACAGGGCGGAACGGAGGCGACAATCCGTGAAATCAGTTTGAACGAACAGACTGTTCCACTGCTTTAAACAAGGATTAGCTCGTGCCGCGAGCTTGAAATAACTTAGGTAACCTAGGAAGTCTACTATTCAGTTTCAACTTGAAACTATCCCGGTTAAGTCTTGTTTCAGTGACAAAATTTCACGAATCTTTCATTATTATTTTCAACAATAATTTAATGTATACTACGAAGTTCATGAATATGGACAGTGTTTCGCTAAAACTACTGGCTACTAGCCAGCATTGCATGCACCTACTAAGTGTAACTAAAATACAACTTTAAGCAGTTAAAAGTTATACCATAATGAATTTATTTAAATTCAAATAATAAAATCGAATGGAACAGAAGAAATATAGGGATCCTTACAGATTAAAAGCCCAGAAGCAGTCAATCGACTGAAACTATAGCACAAGTTAATAACGTTCCGCAGTTAACTTTAACGACAGACTACAAAGCATTCCACAAATATATTTCTTTGAATCTGAAATCAGAGTGGGAACATTTACATTTAACTTCGGATTCCATAAATTATATTCAGTCTGTTCCAAAGTTACTCTTTGACGGGACGTTTAAACGGAACTCAGTGAAGTTCAACCTTAGCACAAAGTGCAGCTAGTTTAAAAACGAGATCGGTAACGTAACGAACAAATATATTTTAGCCGCCACCCAAATTAGCACAGTAGATTCAATTAGCTGCTTTAGTTTACAGCGTTTCCAATTATGCGTTTCGTTCCAGTAAGATGGTATGATTAATTAAATTAGCGTTTTGTTTGATATACACAGAAGGTTAGTACGAAGTCCCTATGCAGTAAACTCGCGGCAGATAAAATTAACATGATGAATAATGTGCAGTGAAGTCTGAGTTGTGCAACCAACTCTGCAATTATCTTTTGAGTAGACTTTATTTTGCATAATCTACGCAACATTTTAAAGTTGGTTGTTAATTTTAGCACCTACCAAGCTAATGTAATTTTTAGAGGGTAATATGTTAATTCGTCGAAGGCAACCCTAAAGCTAGCCACCGCAAGTTATTGTTTATGAGGCAGCCACGAGATCGCGTGACACACGGACGATGGCGACAGTAATCAATTACGAGACCCTGCCTGTACTCGTTCCCTGTACTCGATACCAATATAATTATACATCAATGAAAACTTGATATAAACAGTTAGAAACATAAAGATGAACAACGTAGCAGAGTCGAAACGGACAAATAAAATGAGGAATTTGAAGAAAAAAAAGGTATGATAAGAAAAATAAGGCAGAAAATACTTGCAACAGACTGAGAAAGCAAAATACGAGATGAGAAAACAAAAGAAGTCGTAGGCCACAAAGAGAAAGAGGATCAGCATAAATTATGTTTAGGGGAATCCCTTCTTATCAAGTACATGTCATCAACCAGTACTTACAATAATATATTTCTAAACTTTTAAACAAGAAAATATTATGTATGATGACATGTTGTTTACAGATAAGTTCCATGAAAACATTAAGTATCAATTTACTCGCAAATGCGCAATACGCTCCTCAGAAAACTCAAGGGTTGATGGTAAACATAGATTTGGATATTAATATTATCAATGCAATTGAGTCAACCACAGGCCCAATGCATTTTATCAATAGGCTAAAATTTGCCGAAATCTAACCAGTCACATTGACTCTACAGAATTACGACACCATTTATTTACAATTGATAATTTTATTTGCAATGTGTTTGACCCATTAATGAAAATTTGTTTTCTGATAACTCCGAGAACGTTGAACTTTTAGAGTCGAAAAACTCAGACATACATTCTATATTTAAGGTTTGTCTATTGTTTGCCCGAAGATTATATGCCATAATCATCATTTTCCCGAATTTCATTTACCCGAATTTCATTTGCCCGAATGTTTCATTTGCCCTAAAAGCCCATAGCCCATATGACATATGTACTTTTAATTGCCCGAATTTTAGATACCATAAGATACGAATGCCATAATATTGTATATGCCATAGTATTGTTTGCCTTATTTTTATGTGCCATAATAATTATTAGACATAATATTTAAATGGCATAACAAGTATTAGACTGATTAGATTGGTTTTTTTTTCTGTGCATGGTTGATGGTGGGCTAGGTCGACGGAGCCCCGCTTCGCGGGGCTCCTACTTCTGTGTGGTTTATAAAAAAATAACCACGAAGGGGATGGCGGGGTCTATTCGCTCGCTTCGCTCGCTCACACGACCCCGCCATCCCCTTCTAACCTAACCTGTCCGAGTCGGGGTGCCCTAAAGTCCCAATTGCATCCAATTTCTCTTGATATAAACAACCGTTACACACCCGATGTCGATGGCAAATTATGTTATGGCATATCATAATTATGGCATGTGATAATTAGGGCTTACAATGATTATGACAAATGATGTTATGGTAAGTGACTTTATGGGAAACAATGATTCTGGCACGTGACTAATATGGCAAATGAGAGTAGGGCAAATGAGTATTATGTCGTATGATATTATGGCTGTTGACTAATATGGCAAATGATATTAGGGCAAATAAAATTCGGGTAAACGGCGGTATACCATATTTAAGAAATTAAGTCCTGATCAAAGAAAACTAGGTAAGTATGGTTATAACAAATTAAGAAGTACTGTCAACGGAGGATTGAAGAAATACCTGGAGCTATCGACGAATTAAATAGGGGCTTGATAGTAAAACCTGCTCTGATAAATTTAGGGTAGCAGTAAACCCTAATAAGTGTTAGCCGATCATCATAGGTAGTTCTCAAAGTACGAGTAAGGTGGATGGTACAACCTTGCCACCAGTTCTCTTCAATGGTACGATCGTTCCATTACTGATGTGCAGGACCTAGGATTTACAGTACCCTGAACTGGCGTACTCAAGTCCTTAATTTTCCATATCATCTATTATTGAGATGTATCAGATGTACTAAGACCTGAACGCAGATCTCCTCGACAAATTTGACCGTCTTCTCAATTACTGCATTCGATTCGTTTTCAATGTGTAAGTATGATCATGTCTCTGCGCATCGGTCGCTTCTAAAGGGGTTGCCCATACGCCAGCGCAGAGAGCAAAGGGCGTTGACCGCCTTGTTTTCATTTCTTGACACTCACTTCCCCTAATGCCAACCTCACTCTTCCTTCTTCGTTCAGTCTATCTCTCTGCGGAACGTGCTCCCCTGGAAATTAGGGCGGCAACCAACCGAAAAGTTCGCGAGCGCATTCGTAAGAAGCTGGCATGTTTCCCTATTGTTCGTCTTATTCGTTTTAGTATATTCGTGTATTTATTTGTTCGTATATTTAATGCACCTGTAAATATTATATTTAGTTTTTAATAGGTATCATATTTAAATTAAATATTTACTACTCCTTTTTACGTAACTGCACCTACCACTGTTTGTCTCTGCATCACCCAAAGGTTGAGTGGTTGAAGATGCCAATGGCATTAAGTCCGCCTCTGTACATTTCTGTGTTTGAAATACTTATTAAATAAATAAATAAGAAGTAAGAATTAATAAAGTAATATAATTGAGACATAATAATATTTATATTTTAACATCTTCAGCATTTTTTATTTTAAGCAGTGAAACAATTTGGTTTCGTTCGAAGCCTTTCAGCAAATCCATAATCATCTACATAAACTCACTTACATACATTTCACCTTAACACCTTGTTTTGTTCAACTCTATAGACTTAACAAATTCAATAGTCACAATGGGTGTTTTGTTAATACATATAAATCATACTTAATATTAATATACTTATTCAACTATGTACCAAACCCCATTGGCCCATTGTGAAGAAACAATAACGTTGTATTACTATTGTGCTTCTCACAAACTTATGGGTGCCTACTTAGTTTATATGGGTACGTATGTTAAGATTTTATGATAACTTGTGATAGCGATCAACGATGTCAAGTAATGGAAATATCATGTTAAGTAGAACTTAACTATATAGAAGTCACTTAGTGGGTAAAAGCTGAAATCTTGAATGCATGACGTCTTACATTTTGCTTGTAAACTGGTATCTGATACACAGGAAAAATTCTAGCTTGAAGTAGACAAAGAAATAAGAAAGTTACTAAAAACTAAATTAGCAGGGCGAGTCTGTGCAACAATAGTTTAAAAGTTACCACAAAAAGCTTCGCACTCTAAAAAATCTGGGATAATCGTGAGAGAAACTGTTGAAGGCAACCGCAGATCGTTGGACACTTAAATAAGAGCAGTAAAGCAAATGTACAAACCAGTTTTATTAAATTACGTAGAAGAACTCGTTCCTTGAGTCATATACACCATTTTTTCATGGCATATGAATGATGAGATTCCATAAAAAGATCAAACCATTACAAAAGGAACTACTGATAGTGCTACAATTACTTGAAAATGCATTAAAATACGAATAGACACGATAACAAATAGGGGAGGACTAAAGAAAGGATTCTTAAAACGCATGTTACACAATAGTTGGCACGACCCATACAACTTCACCCAAAATGGCGTTAAGGAAATCCTTTCTCTAAAAGGTTACGACGCATTACACGAATAAAAATGTGCTATTATTCATATGAAATGTCAAGTAACGCCGTCGAGGTTTGTACGAGTCTCCATCGGAGCCTTCAACAAAAGGAATACGCACGTGAGCTTTTCGCCGACTCCATTTTAACAAACAATTCACCACACATTCTGGAATAAACCGTAACTCGTGGCAGTTAGGTCCTTTTTTTTGTATGAAAAAGCAAACCTCATACCTACCAAAAAAAGAACATGTCGCCATTCGGAGTCAAAGTTCAACCTTCAATGCAACGTGTGTTGGGGTCGATGCTTCACTTTCCGACTTTATATTCAGAAAGTAAAGTTCACATTTGGGTGAGTTTCTGCGGGGACTCGGAGACCGTATAGGGTGGTTTTTTAAGCAGTCGTGTGCCATATTGTGTCGCAGCCGGTGACGGGAGGGATTGTTCGAAACGAAATGCATGGCGTGTTTATAGGTGATGAGGTTTGGCGTCGCGGTACGATGGGTCGCTGTTGTTTCGAGTTTTCGCTGACTAACACCCAGCTGTCTAAAGATTTCTGAAGCCCTAACGCTTCAATAATTCCTTACTAACTTTAAAAAAAACAAGTTCTTATGGTATAAACATAGTATATAGTAAATAGATTGCCCCAATCATATTTAATATGGAATGGATAAAACGCCAGCAGTTTTGGTAAATCTTTTAACAATATCTTCGTCAAGCATCCCAGAACTGGCACATGGTTGATTACACATTATCGGACCCCGCTAACCGAAAACTGATTAAAAGTCAGAAATTCTTGGACGGAAACAACTTTGATGTGGTTCCGGCTGTTAACCGAACTTTCTTGTCGTTTTGGACTATTAGGCCAGTTGGTTCATGTGCCAAGGGCGCTGATTGCCTAATTAGGATGCCAGTAGAATTCTGGGATCCTGCCAGCTAGCGTTATCATATTCTGTAACACATTATTAACGTTCTACTAGTGAGGAAAGGGGAGCATGTTCCTGCGAGGGTACCGAGTCGAATGGAAACGCATTTACTCGGTATCGTTTCGCAATATTTTTATTTCGATTTCGTCTGCTTTCATCCTGATCGTTACTGCAAGGTTTTCTTGTGTGAATATGTTTTCCTGGTAGTCTCATCTGTTATTGTATAGTATTGAAGTATTCTATGAAGCAAATACCTAGTCTTTATTGAGATGGACTTTGTAGTCATAAATCACAGAGCATTTCGCACGATGCTTATTAATAAGCGCTCATAATAGGAACATAATGCCCGTGAACTAAATACTAATAAAATGTTCGTATCGCGTGCAATCAATTTGTTGACCACTGATTTCATCTACGTATGTGACTAGCAAGTCTCGATACGTGGATGACATTATCGTAGTGAGGCTACCGTTATCATGATATGTATCTAAACCACAGCACTATAATTTTATAGCGTTAATGGAAATCTTGCTATCGATGTTATCGAAAATATTTATGGTATGGTAACCCAAAAAGAAATTCATAAAAAAGCGTCCTTTTTTAGATTGATGAACTGTCCGACAGTGTTTATCGTTTCCGGTAACATTATACCAGTATTATTTTAAAGCTTTTATGATCAAAATTATATTCTTTGTTAAATAACGCTTTTCCTGCTTCTTTTTTTTTTTCTTACTCAGTAAAGTTTCCTTAATGGTAGGTATTAAAATGATCTCACATTTTCCTATATTTGTGATTGTAATTGGTTATTGAATGAATGAAATAATATGCATCATCAATGACGCATTTTGCCTTAATTCCACTTTCAACAATATCTTTATCTACTCCTCTCCTGTGAGTAAATTGTTCAATGGACTCCCAAACGATTCGTCATTCATTGGAGGACGCAAACATCTGTTACTCATTAAAATTTTATTTAACATATATTTATCAGTAATTAACTAAGGATGTTATGTATTCCTTCCCTACAATAACTAGAAGCCAACCAGGCTTCCATAAAAAAGAATTTAATAAAAAGTTTCAACTCAGAAAATGCTTGCACGGCGCGACAAAATTTCATGCAGAAGACAGTTTGCTAACTTTATCATAAGCTAGAGTTTGTTGGAAACTTGTACAACATGACAGTTTTTTACTAAACTTAATATCAACTGCAGTAGGTATAGGAAAGTTATTAACTCACTTATCTATAACATTCCCTAAGGAAAACGCAAGTTTATGCTTGTTTGTGGAAGCTCTAGGTCTGACGCATGATGTGTGTTTCTTACCTCTACCTAATCAATTATGTGCGTCAATAGTTCAATAGTCAACAATTCATCTTCATCCTAGTATTTCCTGGATTCTGTTATTAGAAGCATTACCAGAATTCGAACCATAATATCTCGTTTTAGTTTCCGCATCTCAAAGCATTTTGCAATCTGTTTTGGATAGCGTTTAGGTGGAGCCAGATAAAGGTACTGGTAAACTTGTAGGGGTAGATCATGCTATCATGGCGTCTGCCATTACGACGCCAATTATCTTGGGGGTAAAACTATGTGCGTGTCTCGCCCTGCTGGCAATTGGCATCCACTCTTTACCTACTATGGCAATAGAGAGAGAACTACCTTGCCCACTATAGTCAGTCCCTTGTTCCTGATCAATATGATCCTTACAAGAAAGCCATATAATGTCTTCTAAAACTAGAATGCATTGAAATAAGTAGGTTGCACAAGAATACAAACACTAGATCGAAACTCAGTGCGTGCTGTTCCTATGCCACCTAATTTGTAAATGAAAGGAGAAACGCCTTGAACCGTCTTTAAATATTTAAAAGAGATTCTCTCAGAGATGTTAAACGCCCGGAGGCTGGCCTATATGCATAATAAATTATGTTTACAGCTAACTTTATTGTTTCGGTTTAAGTAATAAAATGTACTTACGTTTGTATATTTTATCGGAAAACGTAAACCGAGTTTCATGACAAATGCGACTAGACTCTCAATCTTAGTGGGAACTAATTCGCCTAGTTTGTCACAGGTGTTATGTGTGAAATCTGTTATTGTTAGCAGCTAAAGCTGATTACATACTATTTAAGAACGATGCCTCTCCTAATTGGAATAAGCATCACCATATTCACCATAAAAATGCCTAAAACCGACACCCTATATTTTTAAGCCCAAAACATTTTATTCTTAGACCCGTCACATTGAATCAACTGCTCCCCGTCAAAAACCACCTCACTTTAAGCTTACAAGCAGCCCGTCCCCATAATAGAACATAATGGAAATCCGTCAATTTCAATTTATTCTGAAGATAGAAGATTCGTGTTAATTACGTAAGCGACAGTTGAATAATTAGAATTACCACGCGTCATCAAACGAGTCGTCCTCACATGAGCACATTCCTGCAGGTACCACCAAACTGGTTTACTAGAGAACAATTACCTACCATAAGACATACCGTATGTCTTTTATTTGTTGATTCTGTGGATTCGGTAGCTCGTTGTAATATTTGTAACTGTTTGGACAAATGCTAACCTTTTATTAGCATATCATCAGTATCCGCTAACTCAATACGTCTATCAATACATATTTGCATAAAATATCATTGTTTTTTTTTTCTAACTTTTACATTGCGAGAGTCAAAATTGTTCGTATCCATTTACTTACGTCCTGAGATCATCTTTGTATTGCGTTTCTGAAAGACTAATCAAAACTCATAACGTAAAGAACAAGACAGGCGGAAAAAGAAATAAAGAAGACCGATTCCTTTACACAATAAAAGTTGTATTCAATCCAAACGAAATCAACAAAAGAAGAACAAAAGAGAAGAACTCCCGTAGGCGCGGGTTCAACGACTCGTCTTATCTCGGACACCAACTTTTATCTATCTACAATCCGCATCTCCTCACGCCTTAGAACTTAATCGATTTTTCAATGCTTAGATATGGACCTTATCTCCTAACAATAAGGCATATTTCAACCCTAAGTATCTTTATCCTGTATGGGAATCTAGCACTTCTTCTCATAGTATTAAAACCTCCAATTTTTTGCACGTTCCTCTCACAACGTTAAGGTTGGTCCGAATTTCGCGATGTACCAAGTCAATGCCAATATTTGTCTAGATTAGATAAAAGATTTTGGGTCCGGCTGTGCAAACTCGATTTTGTATTGAATCGCTTTCCGGTTTAGCGTAATGCGATCGGAAATGGATTTAAATGTGTTTGCAATTCCCGTTTATGATTTAATCAAAACCGTTTGCAATAGTACTGAATGGTAAGTTATTTCGCAAAATTATATTAAAACACATAAATATTGAAACCAGTAGCTTTTTGCTATTTATGCGTTTTAATCTCATTTTAGAGCTTTGTTTGCTTTGTTCTAAACTTCTGCTCAATAATGAAACCGTCTAAATTGAATTTCAGATCAAACGTTCTTCATACACCATTGATTAATGAGGAATCCTTATTGTTATGTGAACAAAAACTACAAAAAGCTAACCCTTCCAATTCACGAATACATAAAAATCTCTAAAGTAAAACGAGAACCAACTGGGGTCACACATTAAAAAACTCAAGAAAAAAAGTCATCGAAGTAAATGCGAGACCTCTCGTACATCCGTAGAGGGTCCCTTTATAATTTATTCATCTTTCCGTCCTAAGAACAAAACTACGGTCTAAAAGCTGCCTTAGTGCGTAGCGGTTATGTGCTAACCTGCTAACAGAGTAACGAGGCTTCCCCTCTCGGACCACTTCCCTTGTGCCGCGACCTAAAAATAAGCAAGGATGCTGAGACGTAACTATTCTGTTAGCGGACATTTGTAGCCGGATGAGATTTAAGGATGTGGCGACCGACGTTTGATAGCTCGTTGATATTTCGCTAGGTTTGAATGGAGTTACATTTTGGCTTGGAAAATGTTGGGCAGTCCGTCTAGACCTGAATATAGTCGAAAATTAAGTCAACGATGATGGCGACGGTGGGCGATGATCGACGAACTTGGCAGGGTGGTTGGTAGCAGGCGTAGCAGCTAGATGCAAGTACCCTAGGATCATATTGAACGACAAGCGCTTGAAGAGGCAAAAGAGAGAAAGTGACTTTAAATTATAATTTGTATAGAAGTCAACTCCAATTTCACTGAGTTTGACAGATGCAAAGCGATGACGAGTTAATTCTTCCCCTATGAACAACAGAATGACTCAATTTACGTAACGTTACTTGCTCTTAGAATACATTCGCAGACCCCAGTTGAATTCCACCCCAATTTAACGAACGAAGACGTTAATTGTAGTTTCTCTTTACAAATTTAATAAAATATGGGATTTGAAAATAATCCTTAATTAAAAATACACGAAACTTTGCTCTTTTTTCGATTTTAATCGGAATAGTTTTATTCTCCAAATTAAATGCCATTCAATTAATTTATTCACTAAAACCACAAAATATTCATCTACCGTCCCAATTCTTGGAACGTCCTCTCACTAATGCATAAACCTCGTAATCCATTATGAGACCATAAATCATTCACCACATCTTAATTATAGTGTAACATTAAACTTAATATTATCAGTCTGAGATCATCAATTCGTGAATATATGCATGAAATTATAAATACAATAACGTACACAGAAAGCTTATCGTAAATCAAAACAGTGTCATTAGATACGAGGCTCGTACGCTCGTACCGGGAGAGCGGAATCTTTAATATCTGCATGCCCAACAAATCGAGACCCTATCTGTTCAGACATCGCATTAATTTTCTAGGAGTATCACAGGTCTTGCATAAATGGTTGATGTTTAGGCGTCCAGTCGTAAAAGAGCTCTGGATATTGGTGGAGGTTTCCCTCAGTTGTTGGTCAGTGAACTGTGTGACGGGAGCGGGGGAGGTCAGCGAAGATTGGGTGGCGGAGAGGTTGTTCCGGGCGGGAGCTCAGCGCGCAGCCTCCGCTGTATCGAGCGGCCGCACCCGCTCCTACCCACGTGCTCCATTCACCGGTACCACCACGTGTAAACTGTCTTTAGACGAAAAAAACACTTACTTTCGTGATTTACAGTTTATAATGTCTGAAATATTTTCTATATCGAAAACAGAAGATGCGCAAAAATAACACATGCGCCCTGGCGCCTATCATGGCTGGTTCCACGCTGGGCGTCAGTTTTTTGACAACTTCGACGATTTGGTAGAAGCAATAACTATACATATTAGGGTACAACATTACATTCACATTAACAAAAAAAGTTAAAAGAAACCATATCTCACACAGACCACGAGGCTCAAATTTACCTCGCACCAGTTCCCTATACAAAATCCCGCCAATGCTATAAATCACACATAAACGAATTATCACCTGCACGCTACCGATAGCTGGCCGTGTGAATTGGCATCGGAAATAAAAGTGACAGCATGAACCCGATCCTGTAGGCTCGGAAGTAGGCCAACCATTCATTTAATAAACTGGTGTCGGGGCATAGCGAATTAGCCTTTACACCGACTCCCAGTACAAGTCAACTCGTAGGAGTCTACAGCTGCATACGAATAACACTCAGTCTCTTCCAATAGTTAATTGGATTAGTTTCTCTATTACTTTTCTTCAGCCCTTATTTAGTCAGTGCTGAGGGAGATATTCTTAATTACATTTCTTCTACATTATTTGAATACATTATATTTTCATCAACTTTATTTAGCATTGATTCTATGGAATCTATTTTACTTATACGAGTACATAACTTCTGAATCAAGAGCACTTCAAACGCTCTACTTAAATCTAGAAAATCTATTTAATCCATCAACTTGAGGAAAATATTCTGATTTTCCTATGAAATGGCTTTGAATAAGACTCCTTATAATAAAATTAAAGTGTATAATCATTTCTTATTTATTTAAAGAATACCACATAATTCTTGATCAATTTAAATCGATTTCGGAAGAGATAACGCAGCCACGAATAAATCTTGCAGTTTCATTAAAAACTATGCCACGTTTAACCAATTAAACATCCAGTCATGTTAAATAAATGGGTTTCAACTGAATTGTAATAGAATAGAACACAGATCGATTGATGGATGATAATATTATATGGGCTTGGAAACATTGAATAGCACTGGATAAAAGAACGACCTGCGGCGACCGATTTACTGACTCAATATATTTAGACGGAATCAGATTAATGCCAATGCAATGAATTGGAATAAATACTGACTGAATGAATTTAACACCGATTAACGGATGCAGTTCTATGAAGTGATAAAGTACAGCTTTCGATTTGTGCGAATTGAAAGTCATAATATACGTGCTCTCTGAATGTATCTAAGTAACTAGCAAGGCACAGAAAGAAGTCTAAACGGAGCATTATAGAACATTCATCCGGAAAGTATACTGGTCTTGGCATATTTAAGAGGGTCCTCTTATAAAATCTAACACACGCGTAAGCGGAAAGTGAAGCAGATCGTAAATATGGAAAGATTTATAAATCTCTCCTCGTATGGAAATGCATTGTGGATGAAAGATTGTCGAAAAACAATGAGGCACATTTGAGAGCAAATTATAGAGCTTAATCTCCCAACAGCTAACGCTTACAAAATTCCCAACGAAATTATAAGGCAATAATCTCATAATGGTCAACTAAAGTACCGTTAAGCATGACCTCGCGGTTACATCGACAGCCTTTAAGTCATAAGGTGACGTAAGTGAACAAATAAATAAAAAATTGGCTCATCGATAACCTCGGGCCAGGTTTATCGTAGCACAGATAAATAAAAGTCAAATATGATTACGACCTTCATTGTTGAAAGGTCATCATCCGCCTAGCCCCTTATCCCAACTATGTTAATGTCTGCTTTCAGTCTAACCGGATGCAGCTGAATACCAGTATTTCATATGGAGCGATTGCCTATCTGATCTCCACGACTCAGTTACTGGGTAACACCACACCCCTTGGTAAGACAGGTTGTCTGACTTTCGGGCTTCAGACGACCTGTGAATACTTTCAAAGATCCACAAACGACGGCTGGGACCAACGTCTTAACGTGCGGTCCGAGGCACGGAGGCATGTCATGTTTCCAATAGAATTTAACCACTTTTCTAAAACACTCTAACTGGAAAAAAAATCGCCATTTCTAATTAAAATTCACCCTACATCAAGGAAAAATTAAAACCACAGCAGTATCACATTTTTGTCTCATTATGAATGCCGTCAAAGACATTCCAGCATCCAATTAGCGCTTCATACCATAAATCTGACACCGCTGAAAACAGCTATTGCTAACAAGCTATCTATCACAAGGTAGTTTTGAGTCTTGACACAATTTCATTTGAGTTCCTGGTATAGGTACTGACCGGTTGGTGCAGTTGGTAGCGACCCTGCCTTCTGAGCCGCTGGTCCCGGGTTCGATCCCCGGACAAGTCAAACATTTGTGTGCATGAACATGTCTGTTTGATCTGTGTCTGGGTGTTTTTATGTATATAAGTATGTATATCAGTCATCAGGTTACCGTAGTACCGGTTCTACTTAGTTCGAAACCTGAAGAATTTGTGTGGATGTTGTCTCATATTATTGTTATTATGTTCATGGAATTGTTTTCCTCGGCATTATTATTATTATACTGTATTCACACACTGTATGGGCAACCACAAACATGCTGAAGGAAAAAGGGTGGAAATGTAACATGTGAACCAAGTCTTTGTCGTCAGAAATAGCGTTTTCTGCCTGGGGTGCCTTCTTATTCCGACATACTCATGAGCAAGTGCAAAATACTGTTAATACTCCGTTTCTGGACGGTTATTTTCATCAATTGGTACACCATCTATTCAGCAGACACAAAATCTCTCCAAATTCGCAATCCATCTATTTGTGAAGAAGTTTTGATTAGCCCATGAGCACGCCTTTGAATGCCATAAAAAACTTGATACACAGGAATCAGGCAACAAACGTCCAGAATCATAGGTATAATGGTGGAAGAGAAATGGAATCTAGCAATAAAGCATTTCCGCAAAGTGCGTGCTTAAACTTAGAAGAACATTAGGTACAATAAAAATAGAAGAGTGGCTTATTAAAAACTTAGAATTGGAATAGGTCTACGGTATAAAACTCAAGAATTTCATCAAAACATTCCTTTGCATTTTAATTTTAATCCGACACCATTCAATATGGCTGTCTCGACACGGCTCCAAGCTTCGCCACTTGAACATGAGACATCAAGTGACTGTTGTGGCTACAGGCAATATAATTCTGCTAAAGCGATCATTGTGCTGCATTACTTTGTGCACTTTGCAACACAGAGGTGATGTCACGATAATGCGCGAAAGGTTGCTCAAGACACTTTGTAATAAAGCGGTGCAGCGCTGCTATTCTTTCATAGATGACTTACGTGTACCGTCTACTAACAAGGTCTGCCTTTGATCTTATTGTTTATTTTATAGCAAAGTAAGCTGGCAAATTAAATGTAGACCCTTTCCTTACCAGCCGATACCGCTAGAAAGTCAGGGCTGTACTTCTTAATTTGTTATGTCATTGATGGTTGGAGTACATCATCATCATCAAAGTGCATCATGCGCTTTTACAGCTTATATAAACTTATCATTTTTGAATGATGATGTTTTGTTTATTTGGTAATTTAAACTGAAATGCTATTTAAACAACATTTTACGCCTGACCCTGTCACATGTTAACCTTGACGGCCTCGGAGATTTTAACATCAGAATCAGATAGTTTAGATTTAAAATGTATAATGTAATGTTTTCAATCGTTCAATGTGCTGTCTGACTTTGAGCCACGATTCTATTAATATCGTCTGTATTTTACAGATGAATTAAAATTAGTACATACACGGATCAACTGTAGTGCACAACAAAATTATGAAAGAAAGAAATAATCTGTCTGCTCCGAAGTCTAAGCAGGAAGCACTAATTAATTAACTAAATAAAGACGGCGACTGCGCACACCTGTTATCTTTAAACCAATTAGCCATTAGACTACTATGATACCGCCTAAGATAACAAATACACTAGTACTCGGAGATATCGCAGCTACTTAAGACAGAGGCGACTCCCAAACTGATCACTTGAAAGTCTTCAACAAAAATATTTTTTCTTGGCAACTGTGAGGCAAAGAAACGAGAATCGGTGTCGGGGCTAAAATCACCGGGGAAGTGCTGCGACTGGCGGGAAACTTACAACGGAAACAAGTGGAAAAGTTGTGACGATTTACACCGAACGACTTCTCAAACGCTTTTAGCGACGTCGACTACGCTAGATGAGATGTTTGATGATCGCGAATATGGACGATTATGATAATGTGTGACTTAGAAACGCCAAGATTCAAGTCTGAACGATATCTTGGCATACGAGTCTTCAGGTAGAATGCAACGTAGAGATTTATCATTAAAACAAAAAACTTAAACATACTGAATTAGAATTTACTCATAGCCAAAATTATCACATCAAATTTACACATAGCGTTTACAAACTAAGGCGCCTCTTAATGATACAACGTTGAACGTTGCTAAAAATTCATTAATCACCGACACACTCACGCCTAGCAAACTCATAAAGAGAACAGCGAGGCGCTCGGAATTGCCGGAATATGTACAGGATAAGTTTCTCTGCTCGCGAAGTTCAACTTGCATTATCCTCAGTGCATCCCGCGCATGAATGATATATAGAGACGTCTCCAACTCCTCATGCATAACATTAGGGATTTTGTTGGTAACATTGCTCTTCCAATCCGACATTATCTACGGAGAACCATCGTAATTTTATATTCGATTTTCTGCTAAAGTCAAGAGCAGCAATTTGCATTTGAGACAAGTTAAAATAAGATCAAATAAACAGTAGAGTATCAAATTGGGATACAAATGTATTTATTCAATTTGTTTCTATCAACGATCACTTCTGAATCATCAAAGCTACCAGTTACAGTTCGGATTTTTTTGATACTGTGTAGGACCTATAAAAGAGTCTGTTGCTCTGTAGTATTTCTTTTCTGCAGATTTCCCACGAACGGTATGCAATGGTCCATTGTTGGCTATACTTGGTTTCAAGTTATTACTGTACAGTTTACTAATAGCCAACAAAATCGTTCGATTGCCATTTTATCTTAAGTGTTATTGATATCGATAACATCTATTACAACTACTTTTTCATTCACTATTTAAAGTCATGTCCAAAGCATAGCTAAATGTTCTGATTTAGATTTACCATTTTTAAGTATTTCCAATTTGGTCGTCTTATTCTTTCATTCTGATTTTAGTCGTATGTGTGCTGTTCGCATTTGGCAAACGTATTCACATTCACACCAATCCACAAATTCAGCCTATCCATCTCCATATAAAAACCATTATGATACTCAAATCAATTGCTCGGTATTATCTAGTTTATTCCAAAATGATTCACTTTCTATTTCACACGGTGCAAAATCAGCTTTACTGCGTACTTTTAGGTTCCATTTTTGAAAACGGTGTGTTGAAAAAATGTGAAAAACTCAAATCGTCGATTTGCTCTGAAGAAGACACGACTCAATTAATTACATTAGCCCGTTGAGGCAGATCGTCGGCAAGTCGCCAGTATCCTCGAGAACACTTGACGCGGTCGGTGCGAGGATATTAACTTTGCTCTTTTCAACGCAGTGTTTATTGGAAAATTTTACTTGGTATGTTAATTTATCTTTGGGCACTTCTAAATATTTTTCTAAGATACCTCCAACGTTTTCACTTTCATTTCGATGCAACCATGCGTCAACACTGATAACACTACAATTTGTTTAATTAGAATTAGTAACCATTGTTTTAAATAACTCAAAGGAAGGAAACTAACTGTTTACACTATCTAACAAAACAGTTATTCATTTATAATGAATTAATGTTTCATAGTAAACATGAATGGTGCCGCAATATTATCACCAAATGACGTTACTGCGTATTTCCTAGCACCACTGTAATTATTCGAAGAACAACTGCAGTCCTATTAACTATATTAACGACAGGACCTCGCGTTAAATGATTCAATTTGTTTAAACAGGTGTACTGTTTCGATAGGTTTGATTGATGAATGATTGGAAATTTATTTAACACGTGTTAATTTATTTACCGTTCTTCTCAAAGTCTGATCCAATTTCGAATCCACCGATGATACAAAATAATACTTCCTAGTTCTCATCTTATGCTGACATGACATGAGTCACGACAAAATGTGATGGCCTTAACATGCGAAGACAGTCATCGAGATAAAACAAAGCGGATAGTTCTTTGTAAACTGGTTAGTTTTCAAAGTAACTGATGTTAAAACCATTCACGGTTTGCTATTAACGTGCATTGAATACCATTAAGTACAAGTTATAGTGGACCACTTTCCGAATGTGTCGATGAATAATTCATGTCACAAAAGGTTTATTTGATTAAACGTGCCGGCCGCTCGAGCCGGCTATGAAAAATTAAATCATCTCTTCATGATTACGAATTTTAATGACATCTAAAATTGACTTAGGGATAACGTTTTACAAAATAAACTACATAGCTGCTGCCCGCGGCTTCGCCTGCGTGGAAGTCGGAAATGATCCCACGGGAATGTGCTACCGGGACAAAAAGTAGCCTATGTTACTCTTAATAACATCAGCTATCTGCCAGTGAAAGTCCCACCAAAATTGGTCCAGTCGTTTCGGAGATTAGCCGAAACAGACAGACTATTTTAATTAGCAAAAAGCTCTTTTTTGACATTACAAACAGACGCTTTTAATTTGTATAGATTGATCACATTTAACTATGAACTAGAAAATCATAGAGCCGAGTAAGTTGATACAGGTGTAGAATAGAGAGATCATCCCGCTATTTAGATTCAATTCCATATACAGGAAACATTTATGACGTTAACAATATTGACGAAACCATTTTGGTCTACTACCTAACGATAACTTGCAGAAAATAGATAATTTGCGGAAAAAAACCTCCCATCCTTGTACGGTATATCTTAATTTCATGACCGTTAACCTCGCTCACTTAATTCACAAAAAAAAGTTAAGCGTTGAAAAACAAAGCTAATCACCGACACAATATAATGAATGCGGCAATTATCGGATCCGTATTGAAAATTACTAAATCAATGGAAACTCGGATAGATATAAATCAGTTAGAGAAATCACCATTATAGCAACAATACAAGCACATTATAGACATTATTCATTCAGAACCCAGGCTTGGTACTGACGACCCAGTTTAGAACAGACATAATAGAAATACTAACGCAAGTGACAACACTGGATTTTGTGTTTAAAGAGGAAGGACGAGTACCCAATACATAAGACATTACGGCTATTCAATGAACAGAAATGTCCCTTGAAGCGTAAATACATTTTCAAGTCCTAGCAAATAAAGCGTCAACAATTTTCAAAATCTCTTCAGGGCCACTAATGGCCTCCTTATATTTACGAAATCTTGGGTTCAAAGGAAAGTCAACCGTTAAGGCAAGATTAAGGTATTTTGTGTTTACTTTTAATGTTCGGATGAGTAGCGTGGTTGAAGGTTGAAGCTTCTTTTAGATCAGAAAAACCGATCAGTAAAAAGAAGAAATAAGCGCGTCTTGGTCAAATTTGAGGATTAGGGCCGGGATTATGTTGCCACTTTTGATTTCTCAATACTCAATCAAACAAAACAACTGACGCGCTCTCTCATACGCGGACCTGATTTACCAAATGAATGGCACGATCACCATGAGAAGTACGTCCACGTATTCTCAGAATGGCCGCGGCCCTTCGGATATTCGATAGCTAACCAGATATAATTACAAAATGACAATATTTACCTTTTTGTGTGTCACCGTTTCAATGAATAAATCCATAATGACCTTGAATTTTGGTCAACGGCCTTGAGAAACAGAAGCTAATTAAGTACCGAATAAAAATTATGTATTAGTTATGTTAATGATGTTCGAGAAGTTCTCATGAATTATGTATTGAAACCGACCCTATAGCAAAACCAAACAGTAGGATTAGAATTGGACAAGTCAATTGAATTGATTGAATTGTCCTTGGCAATTGAATTTGATGAAGCAATCACAGAAGCAGACAACACAAACTTTTGATTTAAAGTTACAAGCCTTCAACAAATACTATGTTAATAGGCACATGCATCGATTACGAAGAACATCTCTTGGAGTATCTACAAAATTCAACATTTCAACTACATGCGCTTAACTACCGAGTAGATACCGGTTAACGGATCTGACTTAAGCTTTCGATGTATTAAATCATTCATAACAAATCGGAACTGTTCAGTCAATAACAGGCCACAACTGGACATTTAAATTTATTAGCTCGCATATACAAGGTGGGGCAAAAGTAATCCCCCGATGTTGTTTTACTGTAATATTTTTTTTTTGCAGTGAAAAGTTTTAGCTCTACTTGTGGATTGTGTTTATATAATGAATTAGAATTATTTCCATCAATTCAAGAAAATGATATTGGTCAAGTGGCCGCCGTCAAAATTGATAACCATACGGGCTCGTTTTATGGCATTTTCTTGTGTCAGAACTTCTGGCGATAGGTTCTCACATTCCTGTCGGACATTGACTTGTTTACTTAGACCCGGGAATTCAAGTAACCCCCCAAAAAAAGTCTGGAGCCGGCCAGTGCAAATCGCCAAAGCGAGAGATTAGACGACGCGGAAATGCTTCCTTCAGAATATCGGTTGTGGCTCGTGCAGTGTGCGCCGTTGCGCCGTCCTGTTGGAACCACATGTCCTCCAGTCTCAATTCATCCAATTGAGTGAGGAAAATGTCGTTGATCATGGCTCTGTAGCGCTCGCCGTTCACAGTGACCGTTTGGCACGCTGACACCTCCAGCGTAAACAGCACGACATACAGTAACTTTGAGTGAGTGTAATAGCTCTTGGTGGGTCTCACGCAGATTGTCGCTGCCCCAGAAGCGATAATTTTGGTTATTCACGTAACCGGAGAGATGGAACCCGGCCTCATACCTCATGATGAACAGCCAACAGCTGATGCACTGTCTGCACTTTGTAAGGGAACATCTTCAGGTCTTTTACCAAAATTCATCGAAGGGATCGCCGGCTAATGCCCACTTGCGTGCCACGTCGTCTGGTCGACATCTTTGGCAACAGCAGAGAGGTTCTAGCAGAACGCGGGGTCGGCCACGCCTAGCAACATCTCGTGTTGTCCCAGTCTCTTTAAGGCGCGGCTAAACGGCTCAGTGTTTGTCCAGTTGGTACTGGACGACCGGGAAATCTGCGACGAAATTCACGCTGCGCCAATATCACAGACGAATTATTACTCAAAAAAATGGAAACAATTATTTCGCATTCTTGAGGAGTATAGCACTCCATTGCTTATTGACGTGTATTCTGCACCTGTTTACTTCACAAATGTCAAAACAGAATTGACATTTGCCGCCATTTGCAAAAGTTATAGCGCATTCCAATAGGGTGATTACTTTTGCCCCACCTCGTTACATTAAATCAGTTTCGTTATTTTAGTGACGTCATTCCATTGCGTCTTTAAACGTAGGAGCTGTAGTAGCCGTGAGCCCATTGAAATTGACGCTTGATGCCAATAAAAATATGTCATTAGGGATATTTTTGTGTTTAAGTATTATTTGTGTTATTCATCACAATGAACTTTACTCTTAGTGCCAATCAATACGAAGCAATATTATGAGTTTAATTTCAAAATGACTGGCTTTCAGACGCTTATCTTTAACGCCGACTAGAGACGAATTGAAATGGAAATAATGTAATACAGCTTTTGATCGTCCCACCACATACAATAAGGGTTTAAAGACCGCATTAACGATAGATACCGTTTAAGTAAGGTTCTTACCTTCGCAGACACCTTCGTAACCCTTTAATGGCCGCATTATTTCAGAGCCTTCGCCCTAAAAGGGAACGCATGACGTTGCGTTTACTAATGCCCACATAACGAGCTAACAGTTGTAGGATTCAGTTAGCGTGCTGTTACCGCGTGCATGGGTTTCGCATAGAATATTACATAGACTATGCAGTTAATCGATTTCTGACATGCGTCGTTGGTGCACACACGCGAATCGCTAGTATTACATAATTCTGACAAGATTCAAAGGAGTCCCCTTTCATTCCCCTTTAAAATCCGTCTATCGGCACGATGTCGATGGCCGTGCTTAGGTTGTGGCTTAAGTATTAATATTTTTTCATCATCGGACTTTGGAGTAAGTATGCAAGGCGCGGTGCATGGCTTCCTATTTGTTTGTGCTGTCAACACCGACGTATTTAGGCAGCTCGTCTTCGGCCACGGGAAGCGTTGATTCAATGCACTCCCACATCCGGGCAGAGTTATAGCATTGTCTACTATTGGTTTACTTAAAGCTTCCTGTTTAAATTCGTGATGGATTCCAATGGGATATTAAATACCTATAAATCATAGTCCAAATTTCTCGTTAATCGTTTTCGTGGGATATGGGTAAGTCTCATCTTTCATGTGGTTAACCTTCGCTTACCGCGTCGGAATTGCTGATGTTAATTATTCATCAAACATACCAGATAAAGCTTAATGTGGAGAGCCGTCTGCTCTTGATAAATTGCTTTGTACATCTACTTAGAGTTTGAGAAATTTTAGGATGGAACTTTCTGAAACGTCAATGTGTAACAAACACATGTCCGTAACGCCACGCATAATGATAAATATAATCCAGTATTAACGTATTCATTCGTCAACCAAATAGACATAGAAAACATAAATCTAGTAGTGGAACAAATAACAGAGTGGTAAAACCAGCAGTTCCGCGTACTTGCGCAGGCGCCGTGCCTGCAGTGATTTAGCATCGTAAGTTACCGTGGCTTCTGCAACAGTAGAAATAGTAATTAAACCTAAAATAAGGACGACAAAATAACTCCTCCATCAACCCTTTAACACAACATAGCTTCACATCCTACTCTCCTCTCCTCCTACCCTAGCCCCGTTTTATTTGGAGTGGGCGTAGGATGTCTTTTTCTTCCAAACATCTATTTAGCAGTCACCCCTTTTGAAGCTTATTATCTTTCTTACGATCCACCCAATGTAAAACATTCTCTTTCGCATCAAGTCTATCCTTCTTATCCATAGAAAATTATTCCAGTAAAAGCACATACTTCCTAATTACTGCAACAATCTGCAACAGGGCAACCCGTCAAAACTTTGCAACGCGGCAACGGTACACCGAGCAATCGAGTTAATGCGATTACTTAAGCAATTATATGCGCGCTCATGATTGATCGCCCGGATCGGCGCGAGAGATGCTAATTACAACAGTCTGTTAACGCTAACGCCTTCGTTAACGTTATTGTAACGTTTGTGTGTTTTTATTTGTGGGATATCAATTACGTTTCATGCGGGTTAAGTAAGTAAGTAAGTAAGTAAGTAAGTCATTTATTTTGCAAATATGGGTACAATACATGGTGATAGAGTGATAACAGGTAGGTTCAGCCACATTTTACCAGTCGGCATGCAAAATTTATAATTTGAAGCTAAAAATACTGGAACTTAATACTTAGACATTGAATAATAACGTCATAACTTATCTTGATGAGGATTACATAATAATATCAGAAACCAGTTACAGTTATTATTGAGAACACAATTTAGAGTCAATTAATAACAATAAAAATGTCATCTAATACAATTTCAAATATGGCGTCAAAAAAGTGTAAAAGAGAGAAAAAAAAAAAAAAAAATCAAATAAAATAGTAACAATAATAAAAAATAATAATAAAAACAGTTTTATCTATTCAGATCACTACATATTATTTACGCTTTGAGGGTTACGGGTTATCGTTCACCTTCGTTTATTTTTGACAGTTGAAAGTGTGAGTGACAGCTTTTGACACAATAGTTATTGTACATTGACTCTCATTAGCGTAGAGAAAGTAATTAAAGTTTACGTTCAAATAACCTAGTTGTTGTATTTCAGGAAGGTTTTCAGAAAACATAATTATTTATCAAGTCTACACACAATTAACAAGCTTTATTTACATTATTATCATATATGACGGGTTGATAACTAATTACAGCCCAAACATCGTTTACAACTTAGTGGTCGGTTTGAGGCGCGGAATTTAGGATACAGAGTAATAACAATTTTGTAGCCATTATTATAAAAGCACTGATATAAAAACAGAATATTTACTTAATGTAAGTATTTTTAACGATAACGCTTCAAATAAAGCTGGTATTATTATGTGGGGAATTTCCAAACCACAACAAACTGAGTGTTATAAAAATAAAATTCATGCCTGCATTACGACTCCCCCATAGTCGTCACTGATACTGATAACTAAAGTTAAACAGTGGCATTGTATTCCCTATTTTCCCACAAGAATAAGTAAATAATTAGATAAATTCTTCAACAAATCAATAACATGAATGACGTAGTAATAGATTGTTCACGGAAATAGACAAATAGAGAACATACCGATTCAATAATTAAACAAGAACAAACAAAACAGAACATTTCGATACATCCAATCCGGTCCAAAGTTTGACTCATCTATGAACGACTCATTCTTCCTGTGTCCAAATGATTTATTTATATATTAGGCATCAAACAATGCAATATGGGTTATTAATTTATCTCCCCGGTTATCGGAGCAGGGCAGCGGTGCAGCCGCCAACGCGCCACGATAACTGAGAATTATGATAACAACTGCAATTTGCAGCTGATTGCAACTGTATTCTCAGGATTGTATTTAGGGGAAGGGACGCCTCAATGTTTCACTTAGATGAAGGTACCAGAGGGCTATAAAAATAAATTGATGATAAAAATGTGAAACGGGAGAACGACGGTCGATAAAATACTTTGGTGTAGACTGAAAGCGAAATGCTGCAAACTATTACAAAGCCAGACCAAAAGCATTTTGGTTGTACGCAGGATTCCGAAGGGAACATATTGAGTTAGTTAGGTTTGTTTGTTAATTTCCGCTATTATGACACATAGGCACTGACGGAACGGTTGGCGCAGTGGTTAAGCGTTTGACTGCTGCGCTGCGTGTCTCGGGTTCGATTCCCGAACGGAACAAATATTTGTATGACCTACAAGTAGTTGTTCCGGGTCTGGCTGTTTGTGTATATGAGTTTAAATGTTTGTAAACGCACCCACAATACAGGAGAAATTCCTAGTGTGGGGCAACGTATAAAAAATATAATTTTTTTTTTTTAATAATAGGTTACTCACAATACCAATAAGCTATTACTAAGCCTTTCTCACGGAGGGCTTCATCAAACCCCAACGAGGTATAGTTTGAACCTACGGCCTTTCTGCTAGACAACACCCTTGATGCACCCTTGTGATTTCATTAATTACCAGAGAGTTGAAATATAATTTGAATACTCAAAAGCGAAGAGCATAGTCGTTCTTGTTGATTTTGGGGTTACCCGAAAAAACCTGCAATCGATACCGGAGGTCTTAGTTTAAATAACGAAGCATTTGAAATAACAGAAGCAAAGAATTCGTCTGATAAATCGTATTAAACGGGCCAACTTCCAGGCGGAAAACGCAAAAGGTAACCGAAGCCAATAAATTTGCAAATACTTAAAAGACGGAGATGGGAATCAGCGCAATGAGAAATGAAAGAGCCGCACTTTCAAAGTTCCACATGTGGCGGTGGCAGGTTAACGAATTAACTGTCAAGCATTTAACTAAATCACACCTGGTTTTGTAATCTTTCGGCTGATGTAACGTTTCGGTGCCAACTGGCCTTTAAACGTTAAGGTCAAGTCAGTTCCGATCGTCACAATATTTATTATTTAAACTTTAGTCGTCGTCATTTAGAATCGATTTCATGTTAAACTGTTTAAGATTTTCCCGTAAATATTTTATGTGCTAATGTGACTGAATTAACAGCTACTACTAATGTGAAAATCTTAGTGGATTTTATATTGTACCAAATTCTGTATATTTGAAAATTCTAACGGTGCCCTCAAAAATGCAGGGCAGTCATACATCATATTATACATCTGTGGGACTTCAGTGGTTTATATAGGTATTTTGGTCAGGACCGTATTTCGTCGATTTTTCAAAACATTAAACAAGTCCTGGTAGATTTAAAAGTTTCATGAAAGGCAATAATAATAAATTTGATGACGCATTCCGCCGAGTCAATGGCTCAAGGGAATGGAGACTTGATTGGATTCCCACCCTAACGCCATCACAGGGCTATAACGACATAGCTGGACTCACAGCCACCCCAACTGCATGGCGCATGCTGTTTATTTTTACTACACTGCACGCAAATGATACTCTGTAATTTATTGCTTATTTATTTAGGTCTGCTCTATCCATTCTTTGTTAGCAATTAAATTCTGTGGTCCATATTAGACACATCTTGAGTGGGACTGTGTAAATCTTTATACGACTTAAGGTTCCCGCAAACTGGCGCGACGCGTCTCTAGCAGAACAATTCCTATGAAAACTTTATGCAAATTGTTCTACAAAAGTCGCGTCGCGCCTGTCTGTGGGAGCCTTTACTTTTTAATAAAGCAATGTGTTGCCTGATTTCAAAGAGATTTCAGATTATATTTAAATGTCTTTGGCTTATTTGAAAGATGCCCATAAAATCCTTATAAAATCCATTTGATTCGATAAAAATCCCTATATCGACGCCTAAAGGTCTCTGCACACAGCGGGCGCGGCGCGGCGGGACGGGACGGCGACGCGACACTGAGCAGTTGTAATGTACTAGATATTACGGACGACGCCACACAGAGCCGTCCCGCTCGACGCGACGGTAACCGTCTCTCTGTGTGGCGTCGTCCGTAATATCTAGTACATTACAACTGCTCAGTGTCGCGTCGCCGTCCCGTCCCGCCGCGCCGCGCCCGCTGTGTGCAGAGACCTTTAGAGTGAAAACCTCGTAAGTGTAAAAGAAGTAATTTTTCAGGAGGAAGAAATAACTGCGTGCTGTAAAATTTTTGTACGACGTCTTGTTCGATACTACTCGAACTGTTCGATACTATAAGATTGCGAGTGCGTTGCGAGATTTTCTTTCTAGAAACGCAATAAAATAAATTTGAGCAAAAATGCATTCCCGAGGTTTTCACTCTAAGGCGACGATATGTGACTCGAAGTTTAAGCTATGCTTGCCGCGATCGGTTCGTGGATGGGTGACCATCCATTACATATCGAGACCCCTCTCCGTGCCTCGGAAAGTACGTTAAGACCCGGCTGTCATTCATAGACCTTTGACAGTCGTAACGGGTAGTTAGAAGTCAGAAGCCAAAAGTCTAACGACCAGTCTTACCAAGGGGTATCGTGTTTCCCAGTAACTGGGTTGCTGAGGTCAAATAGGCAATCGCTCCATGTAAAATACTGGTACCTATTCAGCTGCATACGGTTTGACTGGAAGCTGACCCCAACAAAGTTGGAGAAACCCTAGGTAGATTGATACGTGAAACATTCATTTGGCAAGTCAAGCATTCAAACATCTAGATTTTTAGCTTCTGACGACTTTACAAACTAAAGCCCATTCAATTCAACTGTGTAAACTCAAACATGTTTTATCCGTGACAGATGTAGTTTTGCAAAAAGAGACATTAACCCAATTCACAGCGGGTCGTTAGTGTCACAGTCTGCGAGTCGGTTATCTCGAGTGCCATCTCTACGGTCACCCAGCCGCTGTATCGTCGAGCAGAGCCTTTATATTTTTAGCCAACATTATTATAACACCGCGAAATACCTTAATGAGGCCGGAAAGAGAGCCTAGGGATTGTCATCCTGCCCTCCTTTCGTTTAAGGCGGAAAGAGGGAGCGAAATTAATGATGTTTCCTTTAATATCCCCCATTTCTAAGAGCTTAAGCGAAATAAGAAAATAATAATGCGAAAAAATAGGAACTGACGATAAAGCATTAAGTAATTTGTAGTCCTATAGTCTCCGATAAAACACAGCCAAAAGACGTATCGAACTTTTCAATACCGCTTCAAACATGAACATTAAAAAGCAGTTAGTAAAATCCAAACAGAACCGCTTTTAAACTGTAATTGATGTCTAATCACGCGTCATTTATAATCCAAAATCTGTACAAGAAGCTTAATTTAGTAAAAAAGACTTATCTGCCTAATCTGGTTTAGTAATAGAGGAAGGAGAGCAATAGCCGTGTGCATCTGGCTGGTGTAGTGGAAGCCCCTCCCGCAACGTAATCATTATGATTTATGGCGCACGAGTTGACGCGCGCGTTCCAGCCTGCCGAATGACGCTAAACAACGAGTTCCGCTACACTATTCTTGGTGGCTTCCGGGATACTCTTCTTGGTTAAGAGCTTCCTGGACTTAGGTGCCTTCGCAATTTTTATTGCATAGTTACTGGTAGTACTAGTTGTACTTTATATAACCGCATTGGCTCTAGCAATCCATCTTCTCGTGTCCTTTGCCGACAATGCCGAAAATTCAGAAAATATAAATTGGCTGTATTGAGAGAAAATATAAATTGGAAGAATGCAATTTTGTGGCAACTGTTCGCTGTTTTGCAAACAGCAGAACATGCCATGCCTTACTACCTCATAAGAACTTTGCCGGACCCATAAAAGAGACAAGTGATCCTTTGTTTCGAAACCCAGACATGCGAGGCAGTTTAAAAGAAAAGTGTCAAGCTGATAGCGTGTCTATCAAAATGATAGCTCTGAATGTTGTTACCAAGTAGGATGAAAAATGAGTGCTTTGCCCCCGCAGCCTTGTCATTTATCAGTGTCGTCAGCTCGCCATATGTCCAGTAACGATTGAAGTTTCATAGCATCCGGCCACGTGCACGGAATGTCCACTGCAATGTTTTAGTAGCCAGTAACATAATAACTATTTAAATGGATTTTATTACGGGCAACGTTTTGGGAGACTTCCGAATTAAAAGTTATTTTAAAATTAGATGGATATGGAATCACATACTATTTGATATTATCACCAACACTCGAAGGAATGATAGTTATTTTAAGCTAACTACTGGCTAGTGTCGCGTCGTACAAAAACAGGATAATTTGTTACGGTGCCCACCAGCTGCAATCTGTAAAAGTAACTCGAGCATGCCCAAAGTTGTCTTAATGATCGTGGTGAGAAAAACAAAAGTTTTAATGATCCTCGTAATTCAACAATACTTTATAAAAAACGGTGTCAAGAAGAAAGCTTTTACAACAATACAATGAAAGGGGAGCAATAGAAGTCTAGGTCCAGCATTAAGGCGGGATCTGCGGTCGACTTCATTATGAAAATCCCAACAACTTTGGTCTGTAATTATGCAAAAAACTTTTTCCGTGCCATTAGGTACGGATTATGGCTGCAGTTTCATAACGCGTTGGCATTTAGTTTTTACGCAACCGCACTGAAGTGCCCCGAGGTTGAGCGGAACAACTGTTTCACTCCGCAGATTTAAGCGGTGTTAAACGCCATCGAATCATGGTGGTTGCGGAATTAATCTTTTGATTTATTACTTGAGAAGTCGGTTAACGTGGTTCTGAATTGATATCGCATGCTCCCAAGTAAAATGGGTTTATTGAACTGTTTGTGGAAAATCCAACTTTCTAAGTATTAGGGTCCATTACACAAGTTTCTTTCCGCTTTGCACCTGGGTGCAGCTATGGTGCATGTCAATTAGAAAAACCCTTTGGTTTACTGTGCGAGATTGGCATTGCTCTCGGTGTTTATTGTTTAAGCTTCCAATAACGGTTAATGAGATCGCGGTACGGTGCCAACACCAAGTTTCCCTCCCGACACACTTGCTTAAGTCGTGCATATCTTTAGCCTACTGTATTCACAGATCACAGGGGCCTACACAGGAGATCGCGATGTATTAATACTGATTAAAAAACTAAAGGCACTTAGGTAGGACACGTTTATGTGTATGTATGTGTGTTTCTATTCCGTGTTGTTTTCTACGAAGGTGTCTAAATGAATCATAAAAATAACCGATGTCGCCGAATCAAATTTCGGGGGCGGTTTGTGCATAAAATATGACGCGACATAATCCTCCCCCGGTTGAACTCACGGGGGGTGACCAGGAGTAATAACATCACCCTTATTTATACTCGGAACGGCCTTGGGGTTGTTCCCAATTATGTATAACTGAGTATCCCGTAGAAGTTATTTTTAGATTCGTCGCGCAACTGTGATGGTTAAAGTGTATGGTTTGTTTTGCAGTCGCGTGGTTCTAGTCTAAGAATAGTAGCCATTCTATTTTTTCTCGTTAGTATCGCAAGAAGCGACTTCAGAGCTGTTTTGGACTTAGATGGGCGGCAGACACTATCTGTACCTAATCTAGTTGCAGAACACAGACTGAGTCCTTTTAAACTCTGTAGTTTTTGTAGTGCAAGCAAATAAATCCTAGCTCATGTCGATGTTCTAAGATGTTGTTGCAGGAATGAACTAGTACGATACGAATGACGCGGTAGCGGAACGTCCCCTCTGAAACTTAGGCGGATCCGATTACCTTCGATCAGCGATTAATGTTTTAAGCACACCACGAAGTTCTTGGAAGAAGACGCAGATTCTGGTCAAGCCACGTACATGTATGGCAAGATATCGGATCATATCGGTAGGAAATAAATATTAATTCGCAGGTTTTATTTGTATTTTTTACATCTGGGGAAATATTTTACTTACCTACGAACATTTAAAGCTTAAAACATTCAAACCTTTTACCAATTTGGCTGTTGAATAAGTGTACCTGGTGCCGGTTATTTTGATCTGCAATAGAAGCCAGACTCAAATTATGCAGTTTTACGCAGTTTTTTATTTCATGTTTGATATTTTTTTCTTTAAATAATATCTTAACACTGAATATTAGGTTTAGATGTAAGAAAAGCATTTGTTAACTTTCTAAATGCTGAAACTGTTTCAACACCTAATTCAGTGTTTTTACCTACTACAATTCATAATTAATATTTTATTGCACTATAGTGATATGATAATTATGTCATATTACTATACAGTAATATCAACAAATTAATAAGAAAGGGGAAATATTTGACAGATATTTGCGACGTTGCCAATTTTAAGAATGCACTCTTATGGCTCCTTCAAACAGGCGCGATACGCGACGCGAATCGCGAATCACAGACGACACGACACAAAGGCACCGCGTGTCGCACGACGAGCGATGCCTTCGTGTCGCTTACGATTCGCATCGCGTGTCGCGCCTGTTTGAAGAAGCCTTTAAAGAGCATACCTTTCCCAGCAGGCCCCGTTTAGGAACATTGTAGGCCCAGGCATTGAGAATCGAGGAGTCCATTCACTAGAACGATGAAGTTTAGTGTAAAACACGCGCAGGGTGACTCACCCCCGGTGGTCGACCCGTATTGAGGTCACCGCGGTGGCCTTCCTAGAGACGGCATTGTTCCTTTTATTTCAACTCTATTCGGTTCTACCTTACGTTTGAGTACCGAAAGTTATTTAATGATATTTAGCGAGTGAGCTATGTTTTGAATTATCGTAATACTAATAAGTATTCAGTCATCAGGAGTAGACGTGGTGACCCAGTAGAAACGGCCGCGACTTACGAATAATTGTAGGTCGCAGATTCGAACCCAGGCAGGCGCTTTACTTTGTGAAAATTATTTCATCACCACTGCTCTGAAAACAGGGAAGGAAAACATCGTGAGGAAACCGGAATGTCCTAGAACCAAAAATTTGTAGAAAAGTGACATCTACAAACCCGCACTGGGCCCGCGTGGTGGATTGCGGACCACTCCCTCTCACTGAGAGGAGACCTGTGTCCCAGCAACACATTGTATGTGAACATTATAGGCTGATTGTGTATTCAGTAATCTATGGGATGGGTGGGCTCGAGCAGTTGCGCTTGCGACGATCTTTGGTTTGGAGAAGAAATAGTTCGAAATGCAATCCGGAACGTCTTCTTGGCTACTTGCGGTTTCGATGAACGCATCTTAAATGTTACGTACAATCAGGTGCATACCAATTTGGACTCTTAAATTAATCTCCCGACATTTGATTTCATTTCCAGTCGGTAATATACGTTTCGGTCGGTTCTAGGCTAGGTTAAGTTAAGAATTGCGTGTGGTAAACGATGTTTAATATATTTTTCTCTCCTCATGGCTCCTAGGAGAGGAGATAATTATTGGAGCAATGAAAAACGTGTTTACTGATGAATAGCTAATATCGTGTCCAGCGTGTCCTGTTGTTAGCACGTTACTGGCACTGATGGACGCTACTGAAGGTGCCAAACTCGTTGACAAATTCTGGGCCGATTCTGATTGCCACCGACATCGACACGCTCAAAAGAAGAATAGCTAATGCTAATTTTGTTGCAAACAAGATAGGCTCTACGTCAAGGAC